>JAKZAN010000001.1:9349463-9984880 GCA_023053545.1 Lepidurus packardi | reverse complement strand
CGCAAGAACTGCTAGAACCGCAGTGCCCCAAAGCAGAACGAAGAGCACCGTCCTAATGCCCCGCAACTATTATGGCTAAGCAGGCTTTTCGCAGCACTGTTTTCAGGCGCAAGTGGCGGGCCATTAGGGCAGTACGGTTTGTTGGGGTCGGTTTTTTTTAAAGGTACTGTAATGGACATTAACAATAGACCTCACCAGGAGTAGCTTCTACGAGATTCACTTTATCTATTGTAGCATTGGAAAATTTTATTTTCATTTTCCGAATTTTACCGACGGCGACCCAAATTTTACCGAATCGGTTTTTGGCCAATTACTGGGGGGGGGGTGCACCCCCCCAAACCCCCCCCCCCCCCCCCCCCCCCCCTCGCGACGCCCCTGCTCTCCTTCCAACCACTCATTCTTCATATTAGCAGTAGGGACAGTCAGAGATATATCATCAGCTTCATCAGCTTCACTTTCAAGTATTCCAAGTTCACCCAAGCGCTGTCTTGATAGCGCTTGAATTTGATATTGTCCTAAAGATGTATGAGATAAAAATTATATTTATATATACATATTACAAGAAAATTGTGTACCATTAACTACAACTACACATAGGAAATCATTTCCATTCATAGCCAACTCGCCGCTTTCGTTACGGACAAAATCATTAAAAGTAAAACACATTGCGTCAGCCATGTTTACAAGCGAGAATGAAAACAGTGGTACCCGTTCCACTAACCCAGTTTTAACTGGGTTTTGTTGTGACGTCACAGGGCAAAAAAAAATGAGTTCCTGGTGCAACACTCAAACGCCACTCAGTGTTCCCAGTTGAAAACGCTATAAGTAAATAAGGCAGATTTGCCATTGAAGGCCTTTCAGAACCAAGTCCATAAGGCGTTGAAACGAACTTGGGCCATTACATAACCCAAATGGCATTACATTGAATTGATATAATCCACTGGGAGTTTGAAAAGCTGTTTTTTCCTTCGAAGTGTCCTCCAACTCAAGTTGGTAATACCCGCTCACCAGGTCAAGCGTCGAAAAGTAATTCGACCCTGCCAAAGCGTCTAAGGTATCGTCTATCCTTGGCAGGGGATATGCGTCCTTCGTCGTTAAATTGTTCAGGCCTCTGTAGTCCACACACAAACGGAGAGTGCCATCCTTTTTCTTCACCATGACCACAGGTGAACTCCAGGGACTATTTGACGGTGTAATTACCTGTTGGTCAAGCAAGTCGCTCACCATCTCTTCTAGTTGTGGTTTCCAATGAGCTGGAACCCTTGTTGGGTGAACTCGCCAAGGTGGATTTGACCCCGTATGGATTTCGTGACGCAACAGCGATGTACGGCCAAGGTCTTTTTTGTTGAGGGAAATGACGTTCTTGTGCTTCCGCAACAGCTCTTCCAACTTCATTTTCTGGTCAGGAGACAGCCCCTCCGAGACTTCGAATAACTCTAGTAGGGAAGAGTCTTTTGTCGCTTCATCAGATGATTCATTTACCAAACGACCTTCCGTAGCGTTAACGCCCTCGGGATAGATGGATAACCTTCCCAATGTCACATTTGGTGGTAATCGAACAGGATAAGGCGTTGGGTTGAGTATTCTTACCGGTATTTCCCTTCAGGTTGCGTAACCAACGTTTTGGCGACCATGACATTTTTTGCCCAAGTCTGCTGTTCGCCTTCAAAAATACCAGAGTATCCTTTCCATTCAGGAACTCTCACCGCAACAACTATTTCATGAAAAGCCGGAATGGAGATTTGTTGGTCGGTCACCACCGCCGTCGTAAACTCCGATTCGCTAATTAAGGGAATGGTCACCGATTTTTTTTAAAGCTGCATCTGCTCGTAATCCACAATCATCTGGTTTCTCTTTAAGAAGTCCCTCCCAATAATGACGTCATGAAAAATTTCGGAGCTCACGTAAACTTCGTGTTCAACAGTTGCTCCCAAAAACGAAAACGTAAGCTTCACTTTACCTTGTAACGGTAGCCTGTCGCTTTTTTTTACCGTTCCCACATGCAAATCTGCCGGTTGTACACCAGGTAAAGAGTTAAACAACCTTAATACACAAGGTTTCATAAGTGTAATGGCCGAACCACAGTCTACAAACATAGGTACAGTTATATCGTTAACTTTTCCCTCCACAAAAGCAGGTATTACGCTTATCCCCGCTGCTACCATTTCCCCGTCCCGTTTGGCTCCTTTATCACTTGCAACTGAAGACGGAACCGTACCTCCAGTTAATTGGCTTTTCCCGAACGATTCTTCTGCTTCAGCTTCTCACAGTTTCGCTTAAAATGTCCTTCCTCGCCGCAATTGTAACAGCGTCTGGCATTTGTCTTGCCAACCAACTTTTCCAAAATAAGCTCCACCTTTCCTTCCGGACTCCTCATCCTTTGATCCAGTTCTGAAGAAGACGATACAGCTGTCATTTTGCTCACGTCTGTAGGCGTCGAAATCATACCGACTTCTTTTTGATCCGAATCGTTCATCAACTTAGCGCCAACACCTGCTGCAACCGCCAAACCAGCGCCAGCACCCGCTGCAACCACCTTTTCTTCCTCCATGATAGATTCGAATTGGAATACTGCCTCGATGGCCTCGTGCAAGGTCTCAGGCTTCGCCATCTTTATGACGTGACGACCTTGTTGCCATCTAAGGAGTTTAACAATCGTCTCAAAATGATTTCCTCCCTAGTTGCAGCATCCATTGTCGTAAACGCTTTCACATGGAGATGCTTTAACTCCGCCGCAAACTCTCCAACCGTAGTACCCTTTTCCCGGGTAGTAGTGTCAAATTGTCTTTGCCACACTGCAGCACTCTTATGTCCAAAAACTTTCTCTAGCTCATCAAGTGCCAACGAAGAATCGCGTTTCACTTTTTGCTCCATGTTTTGTAGACTTTCACTGCCCTGTCCTTAAGTGCAAGGGCTAACAAGTCCGCCCGCTTCGCCTTCTTTACCTCACAATCGTAATCATTGAACCGCACACAACATTCGAAATGCTCTCTCCACTCGTACCAATCTTGTTCGTTACCGAAAAAACTATCAGGTTTCACGAACACTTTGTGGCCAGAGGACGACGAATTCTCCTCACTAGTAGCCATGTTGTACGTAAGAGAGGTCTACCGACTGCGCCAATGTAATATATGTAAGTTACCGAATGTTGGGTTAACTACGACTGACTTTATTAACAAGGATTGACTCCATATATACAAGAGTACATAGTACAAGTCGAGGTCACTTGGCATAAAGGGAATTGCCAAACAAGGGTCAACAAAGATCAAGGCAAACATTCCAAAAGGTTAACCCTGACATAACTTAATAGTATAGCTACACTACACTCACAAACAGCAGCGAGCTTTTTGTAGATGTCCTTAAATTCGTTCTCAGCATTTGATCTTCGTCCTTCTAGAATTTGGATTATTTCGTCGACAAGTGTCATGCCCCCAATGATGTCAGCGGTGGATGACTGCAGCGATTTAGACAAAGGGAGGAGTAGGCCACAAATATCCTCCATCACAAATAACGATACGAAGAAGTCACAACTACCAAGTCCTCGAACCAGAATGGTAGCTTGTGAATGGCCTACAAAGAGAAGAAATCGCATAATGCACTTATGCTTGTGTTTATTTCTTACATCAGAGCCTTTTCAGTTTTCACTGTACACCTACGACCTACCTTGCAGTGAGAGCTCCTCCAAGGCTTCTAACACAGGGCACACCATTTCCGCGAATCTGATGAGTGCCGAATGAACTTCAACCCAACGAGTTGGGCAGAGATTCTTCAGTTTCTTCTGTGAGAAAGTTGATTCCACTTTTGACTGCAAACATGTAGTACGTTTGGCTGAAGTATTGAAGAAATTGGCAACTTCTTGTGCCTGGCCATGGGCATTGCGAATAGCTGGTAGAGAGCAAGCTTTCTGAACAGCTAAGTTCAGAAGATGGTTCGCGCAGTGAACATATGGTGCTGCCGGAGATACCTTCTTGATTTCAGCTTGAACGCCGTTAAGCTTTCCGCTCATGGTAGACGCCCCATCATATCCTTGGCCGCGAATTGACGACACGTCCATTTCCAGTTCTGTCAACTTGCTGATAATCGTTCTTGCAATAGACGCTGCTGTCATATCACCCTGCAGATTACAAAATGCTAGAAATCTTTCTTGAACAGCGTTGTCTTTGATGTAGCGGAGGGAGATGGAGCACTGTTCTTTTGTAGATGAATCTGTCGTCTCGTCGACGAGGACACTGTAAAACTTCGCTTGGCGAGCCTCTTCAGCAACAGCACGTGCAAGGATGAGTCCACAAGCATCGATAGTTTCATTCGGATTTTGCCAACTCAAATATGTGGCGTTTGCAGCAGAATGGTCTAAGTGCTTCTTCAAGGTTGTGTCACCAGCATCCAAGCGGAAACGAAGCGCTGCTCGGAATACACCATCGTTGACCTCAGAAGAGTCAGCTTTACCTTGAAGATTTCCTGAATCTCTATGACCGCGCAGCGGTAGGTTTTGACGTCCACAGAATATCACTGTCTTTATTACAGGCAAGAGTCTGAAAGAAGGACATTAACTTGCATATATCTTGTAATTCTAAATAATTCCAAGTACCATTCCCTGTACCTTCGACGGTTTTCCTCCACCTGTTCTTTTCGAGTAGATTCCAAGGTGTGTATGATGTCAGCTGATGGATCGCTATACCGCTTGATGAATTCCTCTGCTTTCAACGTGGTTTCTCTATGATAGTTACATTGCTCGTGCGCAGTGCAAATCTCTATAGCATCTTTGTAGCGATTCAGCGGTTTTGAGACCAGCGTTTTTAGAGCCTGGTTACGTACGTTCTCCGGCGCAAACACCACGCAGAACTAAAAATTTTTAGTAAGCATATAATTAATATCAGGTATTTGACAAGTCAAGAACAAACATACCCTACTAACCTTACAGAAAGCGCCTTCTTCACTTCGGCTGTAGACGAGCCAAGGGAAGCGTTTGAACCAACCGACCTGAAACCGACTATTCTTACCAGCCTCTTGTACGCCAGGGAAATTATAATCCTCACCAGGCATCCAGGGATTCACTAGAAGATTGAACCGGATATGAGGAGGAGCAGACATTGATAGGCAAGCACTAATGTCTGACGGAAGAATAGGAGGAGGAGAAAGAGGCGTAACTGCAAACACTTGTTCATCTTGAGATGGCTGCTCTGTCAATGTTGATCGTGGCGCAGCCTTATTCACAATTGGGTCTACAACATCCATCTCATCCATCTCTAGAACATCCACCTTTGGTCGTTTAGTAATGAAACTAAACAGTGTGGTCTGCGTTGTTTGTCGGTTCATTCGTGTTCCAGCGAGGAACAATCTGTTTGACATTAACAGACAATACTGGCAAACATCAGCAGCGTTTGTGTGTGTGGAAGTGTGTGAATGGTAGAAGGGGTGAGTATTGTTGTATGGTTTTAAAGTTGATTTCCGAGCATGCGCACGAATTATAGGGCTGAGGAATTTTTCTGAGATTTTATTCTGATTGGTGGTGAGGAGGCCTGTACTCAGGATTTTTTTTCCCGGGGGGGGGGGGGGGGGTGGTTACCCGAGAACTTGAAATCCTATTTTTGTCGTATACCATCTTTCCAGTAAGCAAAGGGGGATACGAAAAACGAGAAAAGTTATAGCGTACCATACCATATGCTAGAATTACGTATATTTTTCATTGGCGGAAACTTTCGATGGGGGTTTAAACACCCCGACCCCCCCCCCCCCCCCCCCCCCCTGGGTACGAGCCTGTGTTGATAGGGCGTGCGCCTGGTTTAAGCGGCCGTCGAAAAAATTTGCCGATGCTGGAGTAGTCGGACAGGTTGTCCGATGCGGCTTCTTCGACGTTTACGCCAAACGTCCGCGCGTAGAAGCCAAGGACCGGCTTCCTCATCCACCGAGGCAAACGGGTGTTGGCCAGTCGTCCCCAGATGCGCGACAGGGTCGCCCAGGGCAAGCTGCCATAAGCACGTACCTGTTAACCAAGATAAAAGCATATTAGGTACTTGACTCACATAGCAATTGCTACGCCAGATAGATACAGAAGATCGTATTAGTCAAAAGAAATTCCCTTAGGGGATTGTATTGATCTTACCTTAAAGGCTCGCGCACAGGCATGCCACGAACGAGGCAAAGCGATCCGTGGAGCAGCGTCATCTGTTACAGAAAACACAAGTCAAGTGTTAGGGAGACTGAAAAAAGGTCCCATAATATATATATCACAGAAAAATACGTACGTACAATAAACGTACATAGGAAACAACATACAGAAAAAAGCTGCTTAGGATTTCAGGAGAATTGAGCCATCCATGACCTCCAAAGTACAACAAGACGATAAGAACTTCGTTCACAATTTTTTATGGGTATTTCTGAAAAATAAAAACCGATTAGGACTCCTGTTACAACTCTGTTGCTTTCTTATCGAAAGGGAAAAACCACAGCACTCGCGGTTGAAACTATTTGGCTAAGCTTCTTCTAAGATTAGATGTACTTGAATGGTAAACAAAAAGTAGGGTGACCATATTTCCCTGACTCAAAAACGGGACATTTCAGTCATGAAAACGGGACAAAACGGGATAATGGAAAAAAATTAACTTACCTTCAATTTTCGCTCATGTTTGATTGGTGCCAAATAGTTTTTTGTGTTGCTCTATTCAGTAGAGGTAGAAGGAGATTCCGTCTCACCTCTACGAGCCCAGGAATACTTCGTCGATGAAGAAATGCTCTTCAGTAGCTTTCGGTCTTTCACTATTTTGTCGTAGAAATGTTCACAATCCAGTACACTGTTCTGTCTCACTATCAGCATAGCTCTCATGGTTTCTACGCTTAATCTCGACTTATCTTTTGTCCACATGCCGTTCATTACGGAGAAAATACGCTCAACGGGGGACGTAGTGCCTGGTTGGCAGAGAACGAACTCGACAATGTTGCAGAAGTCTTTATACTCTAACTGTTTTTCTACCATTTCAGAAAAACCCGTACCCACCGTTCAGAAACTGGAATTTTTTCTTCGTTCCAGCTATTTAACTCTCTCTGAATTATGGGCTTTATGAGAGTCCATTGGTCAAATACGCGAGTCTCTTGTATTTCTGTGCGAACCAGTAGTTCTTCAGTCAAGCTTTCCTGCACTTCTTTCCATTCTGGCGTCTTTCTAAGCAAAATCCAAACGAACTTCTCGTTTCCTCCAAGACTGCCTTTCCACTTGCTTAGATACTCCGAACTGGTTGCATAAAAATTTTCTACTGCAGCAAAGAATCTGGCCTCAGTAATTTCGCCTGAGTCTACCAAGAGCTCCAGTTGCCTCTTGACATCGGAGGTTATAAACACCTAACTTTTCTTGGAATCTAGATTGAACACAAGCTTTTCAATATACGCGGCTACTTCTACGGCAGAAACGTTGTCTCGTTCGACTATACTGATGTACGTTTGAAACGTGGCCACTTGATCTCTTGCAAACGACAACCATAGCCTCAAGCACGGATCTTCAAATAATTTCCGTAGTATAACTGGGCATTTTTCTTGGGAAAGGAAATAAGACCGAAGCCCATCAAACATGCTCAGAATTCGCTCAATTGAAGGACATAATGATAAGAAGCGCGTATTTCCATGCTCCAACAATCTTGCGTAATCGTTTCCAGCAAAGTCACAAAAAGATTTCAGTTCCTCGACTCGGACTGTGTAAATACTGAAATACTTGTAAACTTTTACAGCAAAACTTTCAATATCAATGGGTAAACAATCGACAGCACACTGGAGACAATAGTGTATGATGTGGGCACCACAACCAATACCGATGATGTCTCTCTTTAATTCAGTTTCGAGCTTTCGCCATACGTTATTTTTGCCAAGTCTTTTGCAGCCGCCGAAGTTAGTATTTGTGTTATCGGCACACAAGGCAACGATTTTCGTTTCCAACGAAAATTTCGCAATAACTTGTTTTAACATGTTGCTTTGCAAGTCAGACGTTTCACCAGGTAAGGAAACAAAGTCCACTATTTTGTCTCGAACGCCACAGTAGGGCAAAAAGTAACGTACGACGATAGGGAAAAGTTTGATGTCTTTCTTGTTTGAGGCGTCTAAGCTGATTGTTGTGCTTTTCGTACTTTTCAAGTCGTCCATTACTTCACTTAACACATACGGAGACAGAACGTTGGTAATTATTGCTTCTGACTTCGTACGTGCGGACGAAAACTTTGGCTCGTAAAGTTTTTTTTACTAGTGACGATAGGCAGTCATTAGCGCGAAAGCTCTGGCCATGCTTCACGGTATGATACGCAAAAAGAGCTTCACTTGCGGCAACTTTGTCACGTTCAGTATTTACCGTTCAGTATTTACACGTTCTGTTTTTCCATGAACAAAGTAATGTTTTTAAGAGAAGCAACACTATTTTCAGCATTCTTATGTTTTTGACTTCGTAAGTGCTGATTGATATCGCTTTTCCCCCCGTGAGCAATGGAGAAATGCACGTTACAGTGCTGGCAAACAACTTTTGACCCGTCACTACAAAGGTTGTCCAGTTTAATGAACTTGAACTCCTTTTGGAGATCATCATTAAAAGTGCAACTTCGTTTCTTAGACATTGTACACGTTAACACACTGAACACTGCAAAGATTAAAAAAACTAGAAACTTTTGAACACAGAACAAGCAAACGCTTAAACTAGAAACCGTTGCGCTTCATAGATGCAAGTGTTGCGAGGCCAAATCGCAAGCCGGGAGGCGGAGGAGTTCGATGACGTTTTTTCCCTTAGTTTTTAGCTTCTACCCTTCCTCAGCCTAGAACGGAGGGGAAAAAGCGTCTTTACGAGCCCGAACAGCGAGTTCGATCCGCGAAGAAGGCGCGGTGTTTAACAGTCGGTCTACTACTGCAATTTTTGCTTCGACTAGGGATCGTTAATTATGTATTTCGAATTTAAACTTCCTTTGAATTCGTCATTTGTAAATAAAAATGCAGCACGTTTACCATTTCTTTCAAAAATGGGACAAAACCGCCTTTTTGGTGGAAAAAAACGGGACACCTAAAAATGAACGAAAAAACGGGACTGTCCCGTTCAAAACGGGACGTATGGTCACCCTAACAAAAAGGCAAAAAACGCTTACCCCTGGTCCAGGCAACCCGGATGAAATGAGGAACCTTCTAAGGTTGAAAAACTGAGGGCACAATGCACGAAAACTTTGGGAGAAAATGCAAAATGCTCCTCTCTGGTTAACGATAGCAAGAAGACTTATCAAAACAAGTGACAACAATGAAAGTTATAGCGTCACTTGGCGTAACTTCCGGGGTGGCCAGTTCCGGGTTCATTGCGTCATCTAGTGGAGGGGAGAAGGGCGGGAATTTCAAATCTTTACTATCACATTGGCAGGAAATCGAGGACCAAACCTAAAGATTTCCTTTACAATTACATGGTCCACTGTTGTGTTTGTGTTCTGACTGTATTAATCCCGCCACTACATCTGGTGGCTTTACACTGCATTACGTAACTGTATGAGTTAACCAACTCACCACATCCCCCCATTAAGATTCCAATTATGATTGAAGCTTTCACATTACTAGGAACATAGATAGCAAATTAGTTATAAATTTAGCTTCTTTGGGGCTTTGACAATTCTTGGGCTCCTGCGCTTTACTGCATCGCTGGAGGTGACTCCTTTTCGGGTTTTAGGATTCGGTGTGTCGCTGCCATCGTCGGGATTTCCTCTGATGCGCTCACCGTCCGATGAAGTATGGTCCAGTTGGAGAAATCTTCGGTTCCTCCAGTACTCTGCACCCGTGGGCGAAAGGATACGGTAATCCCTTCGTTTCCCTACATCTACGATAAGGCCGGTTTGGTCCCAACGCTTCGTTGTATGATTCTGGACTCGGACTGCATCTCCTTGTTGTAAAGGGGGTAACGTTCTGGTCCTTTTGTCATACCGCTCTTTAGTTGCTCTCTTCAGCTCCTCCGCTTTCCTTTCGCTTCGACCTAAATCAATTTTATTCTCTGGTTCGAATGCCATCTGGTGAGCGGGAATGATGGAACGCAATGGGCGGCCAAAGACGATTTGCGCTGGGGATCTTCCATGTTCTCTCGGAGTGTTTCTCCATTCAAGCAATCCTCTGCGGAATGAGTCTGTGTTCAAATCGCCTGAGGGTGAAGTCTTCTTTACTAGCGACTTCATTGCTTTAACTGCGGCTTCTGCTAGACCATTTCTCTGAGGGTAGTATGGGGTGGAAATCCTGTGCTCTACTCCCCATTTTTTTAAGAACTCCGCGAATTCTGCGGACTTAAACTGTGGGCCACCGTCGGATCGCAACCTTAGTGGAACTCCGAAGTCCACGAAGTTTCTTCCAAGTGCACGTGCTACGTCCGCGGTTGTCGGGTCTCGTCCGCGCCATACGTCGACGATTGGCCAACCCGATAATCTATCGGTGTATACCAAAAATGCGTTTGATCCTTCTTTAAAGAGGTCTGTCGCGACTTCTTCGAACGCTCGCTTAGGGGTGGGTTCGGTTGACAACGGCTCAGGTGGCAAGCAGGGGCGGTGCTCTTGACATGGTACGCAGCTTTGCACCGTAGTCATAATGTCGTTGTTCATGCCGGGCCAAAATACGGTTTGTCGGGCTCGCCTTTTTGATCGCTCTATACCTTGTGTGAAGCGTGCAGATTTTCCAAATTGTCTTTCCTTGCCGCTTTCGGGATGACGATACGAGCTCCGAACAATAAAAGGCCATCCGAAGTAGATAATTCATTTCGGATATTCCAGTAGGGTTTTATCGCTTTACTAGCTTGCGCGTTTGATTTGGGAAATCCACTTTCGACAGCATTAATTACTTCGCCATATTCCAGGTCGTCTTTTGCGACCTTTTTCAAATTTTCCAACATTTGGTCGGGAATTGCTGTCTTCGACTCTGTAGCTTCGATCGCTCGTACTTTCATAGTTGCGTCGCATGCTTGACTCGCATTGTGATCCTCTTCTAGGTCTTCTGCTGAGGGATCTGCGACTGGTGAACGGCTTAATGCCTCTGGGATGGAGTGATTTTTCCCTTTTTTCCAGATCGTTTTGAATACGAATTGCGATATTCGCTCCTTCATTCGCTGTAAACGCGGGTTTTCTAGGGCATCCAGCGTATATTTGTCCAAAATGGTGACTGAAGGCTGGTGGTGTACGATTAGCGTGAATTTTGGTAGGCCAAGAAGGTGTAATCGACACTTCTTCATGGCCCACTCGACAGCTCTTAGTTCCAGTTCTACCATGGCGTAGCGACTTTCGGCTTCGGTTACAAATCGCGAACCGCACTGGATCAATTTCCATTGGCTCCCGTGTTTTTGAAGTAAGGCAAATCCAAGGCCATTCTTCCTGGACGCGTCGGTCATTAATGCTGTCTCGAGCGTCGGTTCATACGGGGCGAGTACGGGTGGAGCTGTCAGCGCTTTTTTAAGTGCTAGGAAGGCGACTTCATGGTCGTGGTTCCATTCGAACGTGTTTGAAGCTTTCAGAAGAGGGCGTAATGGCGTTGCTAGCGCGCTTACTTCGTGTGAGAAGTCAGCTAGCTGCTCGACGAGTCCCATAAATGATCTGAGGGCGGTGATATTTGTTGGCCGAGGGAACTTGGTAATCGCGTCCAGTTTTGCAGGGTCTGCAGCGATTCCTCCCTTCTTGACTACATAACCGGCCCATTTTACTTCTGGCTCGGCGAATGCGAAATTCTTCCTGCTTAGTGTTATACCGGCCTCGCGACAGCGTTGGACAGTCTCTCGTACGCTCTCGACATGCTGTTGCAACGTTTCGTTGTGGACGAGTATGTCGTCAACTACTTTTGACAAGTGCAACATCCCGTGGAAATTCCACGGGATGTTGCACTTATTGGCAGATATTGCACTTATTGGCAGATATTAGACCCATGGTTCCTCTTAGGAACTCGTAACGGCCCCATGGGGTGACGAATGTTGTCAGCTTTTGGCTCGCTTCGTCAAGCGGGATTTGCCAATATCCATGGGTTGCGTCCATCGTCGACAAAAAGCTGTCTCGAATGGACACGTTCGCTAGTGCGTCTTTTGGCGACTGCACTGGGTGAAAGGGTCTTTTTACGAAGGCGTTCAACTTTGTTAAGTCGACACAAATACGTATTCCTCCTTTTGGTTTTTGGACAACTATGAGGGGGTGCGTCCATTCGCTTGGTTCGGTAACGGGGCTGATGATGCCGCTCTGCTCCATTTCGTCCAGCATCCTCTCCACCTCTTCTCTTTGGGCATATGGGATGGGACGTGGTCCATTGACGGTATACGGAGTGGCGTTTTCCCGTAACTCGATTTTCATTGGCGGTCCGTTCATCGTAACCAGATTTCCCTCCTCGCTAAATACGTCGTCGAACTTCGTCAACAGCTGTTGCTTGAGCATCGTCCGTTGAGCATCGTCTATGGCTGCTTTGTCGCTTTCTTGGACTGATCGGAGTTTAATGGGTTCTGGGAAATGCTCTGGGAGGATTCCCAACTCTTTGCATGCTGTCCATGATAACAGCAATCCCTTTTGCTGTGGGCTCACGATTATTGTCTCCGTGGTTGACATTCCTTTGAGGGCAATAATGGAGTCTATTTCGCCAATAACGTCCATTTGTAGGTCATTCGCGGCTACTAATCCGTCTATGCTCTTACATTTGAGATTGTGCTCGTGAATTCCCAAGGCGTGTATGACCTCCAAGCCGGCTACTGTCGCTTCGGCTCCACTGTCGGGTACGGCGAATATTTTCCCTAACCTTGCTCCAGTGGCCAAATCGCTTATTTCGACGCTGATTTGGGGAACGCGGCTACGCCTCCCAACTTGCAGGATCCGTATACTGGCGATCTTTTTTTCTGGTCCTGTGTTCTCCGACGGTTTCTGTTGGGCTTTTGAGTCCTTGCCCTTGCACATTTTCGCGAAATGGTTCGGTTTCTGGCATATACTGCATGTTCGACCCATCGCTGGACATTTACCATTTATGTGCGACGTTCCGCATCTATGGCAGGTGCCAGGCCCAGTTTGTGGTTGTGAATTGCGGTTTTTGCTTCGGTGACTTCGTTGGCTGGCTTCGGGGGCTTTGTCCAGATTAATCGCGTTAATCGAGGCTTTTGAGAGAATGGGCGCGTTTTTCGCCGCGTTTTCTTCGGTACGGCAAAGGTTTACTGCAATTTGCAATGGTGGGAACGGCGTAATAGCCAAGAAATAGCTTCAGTAGCTTCTTGCGGGTCTCTGGTCTTTGATTCCGGATATAATCCGGGTTGTCAGACGTGTTTCCCAACATACGCTGCAGAGGTCTGCACAACCGGCGATTTTTTGTAGGCGAATCAAATAGTCGTCGAATGATTCTGACTGGCTTTGGCAGCACTCGTCAAATTCTACGCTTTCTAATGCCACATTCTTGCGACCTCGGAGGTATTCGGCGATTTTGTCGAGGACTTTATCCATTTCGTAGTGATTCTCGGGTGTGACGTTTAAAATCATCTCGATGGCCTGGTGCATTTTGTCAGTCATTACGGATCTCAATGCTGACATTTGCACGTCGAGAGGATGCTGGTTCACCCTTTCCAACTTGCATAAATCCTCCCATTTGGCGACGTCTTGAAGTCCCTTAGAGAAACGTCGAATTCCAGCTTCTCGAAAATCACGATAATTTTCACGCAAAGTACGGAAATTTCACTGAAACGAATAGCCAGACATCTTAGAACCCACATCAATGCTACGGTTTAGAATTTTGAGCGATAGCTTGACCTACTCGAACGATTTGCCCAAGCTGGACGGTAAATTTAAACTCCTTGGGGGCCTGAAAAATAAGGACAATTGTAGAGGCAAAGTTAAACTCACCGAATACTTCACCTTTCTCCTGATGGAGACCCTCCCCGCCTGCACGTTCCTTGCGGAAGTAGTAGTCCGTCGTCTTGCGACGTCCAGCACGACAGTTTGTTTCCAATTCCTACAATAAAAAGAAAAGAAAACTGTTAAGTCACTTTAAAAAACGCAAACTCGTCGACTAACTTACCGGGTCTTTATAGACGTATATGGAGCCGACATTGGTAGCTCCTACCGCTGTCATGCTGAACAAGCCGTACTGCCACTGGCCAAAGTAAACGGCTCGCTCGTTGAGGGCAAGTAGGCCGGGGACCCATTTGGAAACGCTTGGGTTCACACTAAAGATTTCCTCTAAGATAATATTCCGGTTAGTAACACCCCTTGTTGTTCTCATGACGAATTACCTGGAAAATGTCGCCGCAATGAAATATCCCAGTCAACGGGGGAATGAAACTCATAGTAGTCCCCGGGCGCCTGATGGATGAAACAGTAGTGGAGGCCGGAGGTTGGGGACCCTGTTGAGAGTTGCACCAGTTCAGAGGGTCCCAAAAACTGGCTCAGGGAGTAAGGCACCACCTTCACCTGTCCCAACAGTCCATTCTGGTCCACTGCGCCAAAATGGAGGACTTTCCCATCGGCTGGTGACACCTGTTGTAGAAAACAAACAATATTTAGTACGAGAAATGAGTGCATAAAAAACCCAATCAACTTACAATGCAGCCCGTAGTGCCGATAGGGCGTGCGCCTGGTTTAAGCGGCCGTCGAAAAAATTCGCCCATGCTGGAGTGGTCGGACAGGTTGTCCGATGCGGCTGCTTCGACGTTTACGCCAAACGTCCGCGCGTAGAAGCCAAGGACCGGCTTCCTCGTCCACTGAGGCAAACGGGTGTTGGCCAGTCGTCCCCAGATGCGCGACAGGGTCGCCCAGGGCAAGCTGCGATAAGCACGTACCTGTTAACCAAGATAAAAGCATATTAGGTACTTGACTCATATAGCAATTGCTACGCCAGATAGATACAGAAGATCGTATTAGTAAGAAGAAATTCCCTTAGGGGATTGTATTGTTCTTACCTTACAGGCTTGCGCACAGGCATGCCACGAACGAGGCAAAGCAGGCAAAGCGATCCGTGGAGCAGCGTCATCTGTTAAAGAAAACACAAGTCAAGTGTTAGGGAGACTGAAAAAAAGGTCCCGTAATCATTCCCATTTGTGATTTCAAACCGACAGGTTGTTCAGAATTACAGTGAGAAAGATTAAAAGAAAAAGTGCAGCAAAACTTTGTGGAACCAGGTGACAAGTTTAGAGTTACCAGTTTTATTTTGTTTTTGCTATCTTACACTAGTTTTTTTCCCAATTTTTTTTACCCTAACGCTTTCTTTTTTTTTAAACTGTATGGGGATAAGAGGTGGAGGGTCTAGTGAAGAGGTGGGGGACGAGCAGAGATACAATTTACCAGATTTAGAAGACGAAGAAGTTGAGATTTCGGAAAGCTCCGATATGGAGGACGAAAATCAGGTCTAGAGACGGAGAATGCAGAAAAAGATGGAGGGTTTACAATGGTTTCTATAGGAAGAACAAGGTAAAGAAAGTAAAGCAGGGAGAAAGCTCAGGTTGATGTAGGAAGCAAACGTAGAAGACTAGAGGTTCGACTACGGAAACGGATATAGAGGAGGAATTAGAGAAAGCGGAGGAGAAATGTCCAGTAGCATACCGAGCAGTAAAAAATGAGGAAAGTTTCGATAAGCTAAGCCCCTTCAAAATTAATAAAATGGTGGGAGAGTTGAATATAAGAGATTTGAAAATCAAAGTAACGCGTGCTGGAGAACTGTTGGTTTTTCCGACCAATCAGGACGAAACGGATAGATTACTAAAGATAAAACAGATAGGGGAAATAAAAGTTCAGGCCAGGATAACCAAACCTAAGTTTTTGCAACACGGGATTGTAATCATATACGGGGCGACTAAAAAGGAGATCGAGGAAGAGAATATCGCAGGATTAGTCGGGGTAAGAGCCCTGTACAAAGAGCGAAGAATAGATAACGGGGGAAAAGTTAAAGAGGAAACTAGCCGTTTCCACCTTATTTTTGAAAACGGCAAATTGCTATCCTATTTGAATTTAGGATACCTAAAAATAAAAGTTCATCACTTCGAACCAAGACCCATCAGATGTTATAAGTGTCAAAGATTTGGGCATATCAGCTCTGTCTGCAAGGCAAGGGATAGATGTGGGCACTGTGGTGGAGAACACGCCACGACAATCTGCGAAAACAAGACAGAGGGAAAGGAGCCAACATGTGCAAATTGTAAAAAGCAACATGCTGCAGCGGACAGGAACTGTAAGTTTTTTAAACGAGCCAAAGGGAACCAAACTCAGGCAGATCGAAAAGCGGACACATTAGGCGATCAGACCATAAAACGTAACGAGGTAGAACACATTGAAAAAGTCAAATAGCGGTTAATAACATCAGGACAGGAGAAATAGCAGAAAAGGAAGAAGACATAACAGTTCAAGAACTAATGGAAAAAGCGAAGAAAACTTTAGTAGTAGCGAAACAAAGTTTCAGCGAGGTGTTACAAGGTAAGAAAAATGAAAAAGCGAGACAAACAAATCGAGAGGAAAGTCAACAAGACGAAGAGAAGTCAGAACATGAAAAAGAGACAACTGATTGGGGGGTCTGGGTAGGAGGATTGGTCAGAAAAATAATTTCAGTAGTTTTGACAGGAGGGAAATGGGAAGAAATATGGGAAGAAATCTGCAAGGAAGTCAAAAATGTTATTAGGAATGGAAACTTTATACAACAAATATTAACATGGATTGCGAGGGCATAAACATTTTATTTTGGAATGCCAGGAGCATAAGGGCCAACGTAGATTCTTTAACAGCCTATTTAAGTGATTTAAAAAAGAGAATAGATGTTATTTTTATTAGTGAAACGTGGCTAAAAGAAGGGGTGAAAACTAATTTAAGAGGTTACGAGGAATGTAGAATAGACAGAAAAGGAGACAGAGGGGGAGGAGTCCTATTCTGGGTTAAAGAAGGTATTCAGTGGGAGAAAATAAATATCTAAAGATACAATAACGGGGCCTTAGAATTTATAGGAATAAAAGTAGTGGGACAAGGAAAGAAGCTTTATTTAGCTGGGCTATACCTACAGGAAAAAGACAAAGAACACCGAATCTCAATAGCAGAATATCAACATTATATGGGACAAACTGGGAAAGGAAACAGTTTTTTGTGAATGGGAGATTTCAATTCTCACCACAGCATGTGGGGTAGCCGAATATCGGATAGGAGAGGAAGAATTCTTTTTGATTTTCTAGAGGAATGGGAGGAGCTCAAATTAGTAACAGAAAAAGGAAGTGAGACATATGTTGGAGGAAACGGGAAAAACTCTACACTAGATCTAACTTTTGCGACATCAGATTTAATAACAAAAACAGCGGTCAGAAACGGGGCACCTTTACTTAGCGACCACTTACCGCAGTTAGTTCAGATTCAAGAAAAATTAGTCACAACATACGAAACCTATACATATAAATGGATTTTTCAAAAGGCAAATTGGCAAAGATTAGTAGAAGAGCTGAAGGGAACACACATCCAAACATACTATGAAACGGATCGTTAGAAGAAAAATATAATACATATGTAGAAAAGCTTATAGAAGTATGCAGAAGACACAGACCGCTCAAAGGAGGACCAAAGAAAAATAACCAGAAAGAGACTAGTAATAGGAAAATGTGGTGGAACGAGGAGTGCAGTAGGCTAATGGGCATAATGAGAAAAGGTTACAGAGAATTCAAGAGAAACCCTTCAACAACTAACTTAGAGATAAAAAAGCACAAGCTCAATGCAAAAAGACCTTTCGTAGCATCAAAAGGAGGGCATGGAGAGAAAAGGTAGAAAAGTTAGGGGGGAATACGAGTATGAAAGAGGTATGGAATCTTATTGGGAGAATGGAAGGCAGGGGAAGTAAGGGTTTAGGAAATGTAATAAAGGAGAACGGGAATATGTGCGAGAAAGAAGAGGATATAGCCAAGAGTTTGCGAAACACTTTGCAAAAGTTCAAAGCGGGGCACAACTACAGACGAGCAAGAAGAATGAAGGACAGGAAACGTTTCTTAGGCAGCAGGTAGAACAATTTATACAAGGAAGTAGCAGGTGGAAAGAATTGGAAAGGCCGTTCACTAAATGGGAGTTCAACGAAATTTTAACAAGATTACCCAGCACTAGTCAGGGGACGGACTTAGTTCACTACAAAATAATCAGTAACTTACCAAACAACTTCAGAGAAGCTTTGTATAACATATATAACCTGATATTAAGAGTAGGACAAGTACCCAAAGAGTGGAAAAACGCAAAGGTAATTCCTATATTAAAACAGGGGAAAAGCGCAGAAAAAGTTGAATCATATAGACCTATTTCTTTGATCTCGTGTCTAGCGAAAATATTTGAGCGTTTATTAGTAAAAAGACTAAATTGGATAACTGAAAAGTATAACATAATGTCAATATATCAAACGGGGTTTAGACCAGGAAGAAGTACAATAGATCAACTAGTACAGACTGAAGGAGGACGCCTACGAATCTATCCAGGCGGGAGACTGTACGCTATACTCCTACTAGATCTTAAACAGGCATATGACTCGGTTTGGTCAAGCAAACTATTAGCAAAATTAGGGGAAGTAGGCTTTAAAGGAAAAATATTACAGATTATACAGGACTTGCTTAGAAACAGGACAATGGAAGTCAGAATAGGTGCGACGACATCAAGAAAAGTAAACTTAAGTAAAGGTATACCACAGGGATCAGTTTTGAGTCCATGGCTCTTGAATATTATGATTAGTGATTTCCCGACAGATTTGTATAGAATGAACACCTCGATCTATGTAGATAATATTGCCATCTGGACAAGGGACACAACGTTAGACAATGCTATGAGAAGAATAGCTAAATCAGCGAAAGAGGCAGAAATATGGTGTGATATGAACGGTTTTGAAATAGCAGCCGAAAAAACGAAATGCCTAGTCATAACAAAGAAAAGAAAGACAGAAAGAAAAGTTAAAGTCAAAATCAGAGGAACGGAAATAGAAAAAATAAAAGAAGGAAAATTTTTGGGAATCACTTTCGACAAGGAACTACATTTTAAAGGGCAATAGCCACCAAAAAACAACTTTGTCTTATAAAATGGAGTAGAAAATCTAGTTTACAGTTTTATGTGTCTTTTTATCATACGCGAAAATATAACTGCGATATTTCAGAACATGAGAAATCTAAAATTCAAATCGGGCATTTTTGCCATTGGCCCAACGCGGTCACGTGGCGCCGTGACGTCAATAACGGGAGCCACGGCACCTTGGCGCACCACAGACCTGCGTTTCGTGTATACAAAGTGATAGACAAAGCGAGTAAAATGGCTGAAGGTTTCGACGAGAGCGTTTATTTTGATAGAAGCCCCTTTGTAGAGGATGAAGGGACGGAATTGGACCAGGCTTTTGTCATTCCTGTGCCAATAGTTGCGTGTGCTCAGGCCTACCAGTTTGAGCCATATAGGGCTCAAAGGTTGCCAATGCCAAACCCACGTGCCAGTGTTAGTGTTTCAACATCACTTGTAGCTGCAGATTCTGGACCTGGAGATTCTGGAGAGTCTGAAGTTTCTGACTGGTAACTTATTATAAAACATCACGTGCTTCTAACTGTACAGTATGTTGTAGGTGTGATTGTGGGAAGTGCGTTAGGATGCCTCTTCCTGTCAACAATTTCTGTTGCTGGAGAAATCGTCACTTTTTAGCCAAAGTCGACGCTAATAACGAGGACTTTCCACATCAGCAGGCAAAGTGCTATACAGAAACTGCTGCTATTCTTCGTTTGCTGTATCCGGAAGTCCTGGAATATGTATACCTTAGCTGGTGTACTTACGCTAGTGCCCGGAAAAAACATTTGCCGTTTGCTGATGATGTAGATCCCAACAGGTATTTCATAAAGTATGGCTAATCAATCTTTGAAGTAAAATTTTATGTGTTAGGAGGAACAGGTTTAGCGCCTACCGTGCTGTTACCACGAACGTGTATAAGATACTGGGAGCGAGGACGAGAAAGCCCTTGCCAGCATGTGTTGAACATTTCATCAAAAGCAAGTTTCCAGATCCAACTGGCCAGTATGTCGGATACTCGGAGTGGATGCCTGACGCCTGATAACGATGCGTGACGCCTTTCGACCCTGGCCTTGCCCGAGCCCTTTTCAGGGCTAAGGTCATATGAAATCAACAAAAACTTCCGTTTCATAAGCTAAGCTTTTCATTTATTTTCAGGGCTAAAAATCATTCGTAAAAATCCCCTCATTCTTGGTCAGATGACAAAAAAAAAGAAAGAAACCGTTTCCCAAGCTAAGCTTTTTGTTACTCATTATTTTGCTTCGGTTTTTTGAAGCGAGTAACTTTTTCTTCCACAGCTTTCCGCTTATCCGGATGATAATACGTGCTGCACATGGCTGAACTCTCGAAAACCATAAATTTGCGTTCTTTGTTTCTTTGATCAAAAGGTGGAATTGGAGAGCTAGCTTGTTCCCTAGAAGTAAATGCCTTTATATAGAATACATTCTTGGATCAATATAATTTACTCTTTCACGGGTGAAATGTCCGATTCCGTGTCCTCGTATTCGTCGTCCGGTTCAAAATCGACATCGTCGTCAAAGGGATAGCCCTGTTCAGTTAGGGTACTATTCAGGTTTTCTGAGGTAAAGGTACTGCTTCTTGGAAGCGGGTTCTTTTCCTACATATAGTTTCTCCAATTTAGAACGTTTGATATTCATTGGTATCCTATTTACCGGCAAAAGTAGCCCGTCCTCAGGAAACTGACAAGAGAAGTCTTGGGTCGTCATACCGGAGAACTGACAAGAAAAGTCTGCCGTTTCAACTCCGGAAAATTGACAAGAGAAATCTTTCATGGTAGCTTCGGCCAAAGTCTCTTCTTCTTCATTGTTTTCCAGATTTACTTCGAGAAACGACTCCATATTAATTGCGGGTGTCGACTCAGAAAAAACTAAGTCAAGCACCGAGTCTGACGTACAAGTGCTTGTGGCAACTGTTGGGACAGAACTTGTACTTTCGCCTTGAAGCAGCAATTCTTGGATAATCTAAAACGTGCATATGTCATTACCCTATTTTGTCTTCAAACGTTGGAGTATATTTACGTTATGGCGTTGTCTTTTCTCAATAGCTGAGGTTTTCCGAGGTTTGGGTGGACTTCGCAGCCCAGACACAGTAGCCGGCCTATCAAACTTAGTAGGGATAGCGGTTGGCAACAAACTCCTACCACGCCTTTTAGCCCGAAATCCCATTGCTAACTGTCGATCAACACTACCGTCAAATTGATCTTCGGTGAAGTGATCACCACAGAGAGACGCCGATTTACATGTGGCTTCCACAAAATCAGCCCTAGTCCTTTGCACTTGCAACACCCATTGCCGTCTTCTTTCTGCGTCTTTTGGGAATGTATATATCCCTACACCAGATCTTCCACTGTTATTGCAACCGTAAGCAACACAATAGTTACCACTATGGTTATTTGTCTTTGATGGCAGATTACTTGCCATTTTTTCCACTAAAAATCACACAGCACAGAGGAAGCCTACACAAAGCCAGTGTATACGAAGCGCCCGTAAGCCACAACTCTAGCGCTGTTCCCGTTATTGACGTCACGGTTCTAGTGGCGGGAAAATTGCCAAAACTTCGCAAGCCAATAACTCGGAAACGGTTAGTCGGAAAAATTTGAAACAAATTTTCCCGTTCTTAGAATAATGTGTACAATAAGAATCCATCCAAATATCAATACGCTATACTCGTGGCTATTGCCCTTTAAACAACACATGGAAAAAAAAGGGGAGAGAAAGAGGAATGAAAGCTAATTTAATACTGCAAAAATTGGCAGGGACAAGTTGGGGAGCAAATATAAAAACAATGCTAACGCTTTATAAAGGACTAATAAGAGCAAAATTAGAATATGCGGCAATAGTTTTTAAAGACGCCAACAAGAGCATGTTAAAATGCATAGAAACCATACAAAACAGAGCACTACGAATAATTCTCGTGGCAATGAAAACCACGCCCATAGCTGTGTTACTGTGTTCAACAGGACTAACACCACTCAGAGATAGGTGGGAAGAACTGACCGGATAGAAGTGAAACAGTACGGGTTGAGACAGGCGAGGTAGAGCGGTTCCACGTGGAGGAGTCTATACCAGATGTGGGGACGGTGGTTCCAGCAGAAGAAGACGAAACGGAGGAAGACGAAACAGAAGAAGAACTCGAGGGATTAGAACCAGAAGCGCAAGTAGAAGGAGCCTTGGAGCGGGTTTCGGACGTAGCAGTCAGGGTTGCCAGATGGTTTTTTTCCAAACCAAAAATGGGAAAAATGGTTTGTTTTGAAAGGCTTTGGTTTACGAAAATTTGGTTTGGTTTTTTGGTTTGTTTATGGTTTGTTTGGAGAAATCGTCGCAAATTCATTCTAGGCTACAGAATAATCTCTCCAAATTAATGCACGTTTCGATAAATTAGCTTTTGGCTCCTATTTTTTTTTTTTTTTTTTGCATTCGTGTTTTGTATTTCGCGCTTCGTACGGTTTCCGGAAGGTGATTGGGTACGGCGTATGATCCTGATACGCGTCTTTTTAGTTCCTGTGTTTAGTCCACGTGTTTACATTTTATGTGACGCACGTGTCACGCCCGCTAGTCTTTTGTTTCGATACAGTCAAAACGTAGTTATTGTTGGGCGCATATGATTCTTCCGTAATTTTTAACATCCGTTGTGCTGGTAAGTACTCGTAGTTTTAAGATATACAATTCATTTGTTATTGGTTTCTCTTTATGGGTTATCTCGCGGTGCATTCTGCCTGTCAAGTTTTGTGTTCATACTTAATTGTGTTCTTTTGCATTTTCTTGCATCATTGTACTGTAGCCTATTTCTTCATTAACATTTCCTATCACATGCTAGTACGGTCTGCCAGGGATGTCCAGAAAATATAGAAAGGACTGGGAAGCCGACTTCCCATGGGTGAAGAAGAGCTCTGATGGCACCGAAAGTGCGTATTGCATTTTGTGCCATTCAAACCTAAAAGCCCACAAGGGTTCTCTAGAGCAACACCAAAAGACTGCCTTGCACATAGCAAAAGACACTAGCAAGACCAGCAGTCAGGGGCAGTTATCATTCAAGCCAGTAGCTGTATCTAAAAATGACGAAGTTAAAAAAGCTCAGATAGGTATGTACTTTCCATTATATCCCGACCACGTTTTCCAGTTTTAAACCGTCAACCTGAGTCTGAGATAACCAAGTTAACCCTACTTTACGCAAGCATGCATACAGTCCCAACCACTTTCTTGGTTTCTACCATTCTGCTGCGGAATTCATGACCAAACAAGCTGAAACCTAGCTTTACTTAATCTAGTCGAATTTATCCTACCTTAGACGCGCCATTGTTGTGGTCACTTTTTCGGTTTAGATCGCTGTAATCGGCTTAGTGTTGCACTACCATGTTTACTGGTTATATTTGCACGCTTGACGCGGTTAGAGAAAAAAATGGAAAAATGCGCCTAATAGAGGAAATGCAAGGTTGCAAGTGATGTTAAATTTAGTTAGATTAATTTTTTCCTCCTGGAAAACGTTTGAAAACAAAAAAAAATGGTCAGGGTTTAATGGAAAGAACTCTGAAACAGAAATGGCGCTGAACGTATGTTGTCACTCCCCAATTTTGACTATGGACCATCTGGGTGAGATTGTTTCGCGTAATGGAAAAGGAAGCCGATGGGAAAGCCTGCGGATGCATAGGACCAAATGCTCCCAGATCATCAAGAATGTGATCTCGAAAGCTCTTGAAGAAGAAGTTGCCCAAGAGCTGAGAAATAAGAAGTTTTCGGTTCTCATTGATGAATCGACAGATATCACAGCGGCTAAACATCTCTGCGTATGTGTGCGATACTATTCAGAAAAAGAGAATAGTATCCTTTATGATTATCTGGGTTTAATTCCTGTGTTATCGACAACAGGCGAAGCTCTTTTTCTTGTGTTGAAAGAAAAACTAAAATCTGTTGGGCTTTGTTTTTCTGATTGCATCGGCTATAGTTCTGATGGCGCGGCGAATGTTATTGGAACCCACAATTCAGTTTGGTCCCGAGTTAAGGCCGAAGCCCCAAATTGCGTTCAGCTCAGATGCATTTGCCACTCTCTGAACCTCGTAGTGCAGCATGCCTTTGAGGTTATGCCATCCAGCATTGGATTTTTGTTGTCAGAAATCCCTGGGGGTTTTTTCGAAAAGCCAGCTAAGGCGTGAGGATTTCCTTGGCTTATTCGAAACAATGGACGTAAACAGCGAGAGGAAAGGTACTCCAACTCCGTTTCAAAAATACTCGGCTACTCGCTGGTTAGTTAGGGGTAAAGTTCTGTACAACTTGCTTGTAAACTGGCAAGAGTTGAAAGCTTATTTTAACCAAGTAGAACTCAAAGCTCCCGCTAGCGTGAGGTACAAGTGTTCGTCGATCAGCAATATGATGAAAGACGATTCTGTGTACCTCCTGATTGTGTTTCTAACGCCCCTCGTGAAAGAATTCGAACAAATTAATGCATTGTTCCAAAGTGCCAGTGTGGACCCCGAGAAGCTTCTCTTTGAGCTCTCTCTCCATCACAAAAGTGTGAAGGGGAGAGTTTTTGACACTAGAGGTTACCAAAAACCTCTTTCTCATATAGACTTCGGTGCGAAATTTTCCTCCGAATGTAAGATTTTTGTTCAAAAGCAAATTTGCGGCGCGAAAGAGGGCGCCGCGAAAGTAGTTGAAACCGTGCAGGCAAGGTGTTTGAAGTTTCTGTTGGAACTAATCTCTCAGATGGAATCACGGTTACCTGAAAACAAAGAAGTATTTCGTGGCCTATCATACTTATCTCCTAGTCGAGTTCTTTCACAGGTGGATAAAGTTGCTTTCTCTGAGCTACCCCTGACCCACCTAATGGGAACGAACGCTCAGATAATCGAAGACCAGTATAGAAAAATTTGTCTTGTAATCTGGTCAGAGACGGATCTTTTTAAAAATGTTGCCGTCCCTAGAGACGTAGTTGAGTTCTGGACGTCAATCAGAAGTTACCTGGACGTACAAGGACTTTTTGCATTCAGAGAGTTATCTGAATATTGCTTAGCCTGTTTATCGTTGCCAATTTCTAATGCTGTTGTAGAAAGAGTATTTTCGCTAGTGACGTACGTAAAAAACAAACAACGCAATAGAATTGAGATTAAAATGCTTGACGCAATTGATAGAATTAAGTCGTACCTTTCCAGTAGAAATTTATGTTGTAGGGATTTTCAAGTGACGGCTGCAATGGTTCAGTACTTCAGCAACAATATGTACAACAATAATAATGAAGATGAAGTTGATGTTGAAGACTTCGCGATTTTGGCACACTTCGAGTAGTATTTTTTTTTATCCCTATAACACATTTACTGTCCATGTTTATAGAATCATTTGTTTTTTTCCTGCATGTAGCATGTATGTATGTAGGTTTTGGTTAACTTGCTATGCCTGTATTTCTGCCTTTTGTTAACCCAGAAAAGCCCTCACTTGTGATATAATCTAAAATGAATCTCTTTAACGTGCAATTTTAATTGCGGTGCACACATGCCAGGAGCAAATTTGCATGGGTTTCAATTCCCAAAATATAATGATCTCGTTGTGATAATAAAGTAACTTAATCAAATGTTGTATTATTTAGTTGGGGTTTGTATTCTATTTTGCTTAATGATGAGTATATCTTTAATCCTGACGATTTTTCCGACATTAATTTAATAGGAAAATAGGTCGCAGTGGTATCGCAGAAGTTTTCCACAACTTAGTGAAGTAATTGCTTTAGAAATTCGAATTTTAAACACTTTTTTAAAAAATGGTTTGTTTTTGGTTTGTTTTGGAAGGCCGGTGGTTTATTTTGGTTTGTTTTTCAAGTTACTTTGGTTTGCTGACTCAGAAAAAATCTGGCAACCCTGGTAGCAGTCGCGGCTGAGGTGGGGGAAGCGGAGGACGAAGAAAGGCGATTTTTGGAGCGGGAATATATCAGCACGCGTGGGAGACGAAGACGCCCTAACAGGCGGTTCCGAAGACTGATTCGTGTTTGAAATTTGCTTTCTTTTGTGTTTTGTTTGTAGATGTTATGGTCACTTATGAGTGTCCCCCTAGTGGAGGAGAATGTTAAGTTACGCCAGGGGGTTACCTGTTGGCATCTGACCTACGCCAGAGCTGGCTAGGTCAGGGGGGAGAAAGCAGGGAAAGAAAGGTAGTCGAGGACAGAGAGTTGAGCGAGAGCAAGCGAGAGAGTAGCAGTAGCAGAGTTGAAAGTAGCAGAGCCGTAGTTAAGCAAGTGATATTTAGATCCATATTATTCCAATCAAAAGTGTACGGGTGTATCAGGCTTTGTACGCTAAATACAGGAACATTCTGTCATTAACACTTGTACTACCCAGTCCCATATGTGAGCTTAAACTTTATACATCATCTCTTCAAGAAGTTCTCTTTACGTAGTCATTTTGCCATGGGACACATCCTTTATTAACAAAATACTTTGCGTAAATATTCCGAACATTTACCGCTTGAAGGAGGCTGTTCTCAGGCATGGTGTTCGCATCTTCTTCAGGATAAACATCGTTTTGATACTTCTGCACAACACTAGATTTGACAATTTTCGCTCCTTGCTTATACTTCATAATATAGTTATGCAATAGCAAACATGCCTTTACAAATATTAGTACATGTTCAGGGGTTGCGTGAGTAAGAGTTGTGAGTATCCTCAAACGTTCTGACAAGATGCCAAACGCTCAACCGTTCTTCGGGCTCGAGAGAGGCGGTAGTTGAATACTATTTCTTCATGACTTAATCGGCCAGTACCCCTACCTGGGTATGGCCGTAGAATGTGTTGGTCTAAAGGAAAGGCTTCATCGGCGACAAATACATAGGGCAAGATCATTTCCGAGTTTTAAAGTTTAGCGGGTCTCGGAATGATGAGTTTTCCTTTCCGCAGGGCTTTACGGAATATGGAAGCCTCAAATATACCCCCGTCACTTTCCTTTCCAAACGCGCCGATATCCAACATTGTAAAACAGTAGTCCGCATCGCAAGCAGCGAGCATTACAATATTAAAATAATGTTTATAATTGAAGTACAGGGATCCAGACCTAGGAGGTGCTCTTATGCGTACGTGCTTCCCATCAATAGCTCCTAGGCAGGCAGTTTGGGAAATTCCATCTTTTCTCAAATCTTTGGCTTACTGATCTCCAGTTTACGCTGTCAGGACTTGGGAGGTACTCATCTAGTAAAGAATTGTAGATCGCAACCGAGACTTCCCGTAGAATCTTGCACACAGTACTGTGTCCACATCGAAAAGAAAAGGCGAGGAACCTATGTGACTCTCCTGATGCCAGATACCGTAACGTGATCGAGAGTTTCTCTCCTGTTGAGATATAGTTTGCAATTAATAGTGTATTTTAGTTATTAGTGATCCATATCTTATAGAGAAATTACCAACGGAAATTGCCTTTCGAAATTTCGTGTCTGGTTTCTTGATTTTAGGACCAATTTTGTTCAGCAAGTCATCAAACATGCTCCAGCTCACTCGTAAATAAACGGTAAACATCCTTGGGTCCTTCAATCTCAAGTTTGGTATCAAGGTGTTATATTCACTAAACTGCAGTCGGTTAGCTTCACTACAATAGGACCTAGTCCATAGCTTTTTTTCCTCCGCAATAACAATAACATGTAAGCCACATTAATAACCCCCACGAAAGAAGAGAAGTAAATTGCCATTGACGGGGACATTTCCTGCACTGTTCTTACATATTTTTAAATGGTTCACGATATCGAAATAGCAGTGAACAACTCTTGTAAATAAGAGTATCATCATAGCTATCTAACGGTAATTTTCCTGTATTTGTCACTGCTATCCCCGAGCAGCGAAACATAAAATGGAAATCCTATATTTTTGCTCCTCGCCAATTGAATGGGACTTCCTCTGCACTGCTTGGAATTTTAAAAAATAGTTTCCGGTATCGAAATAGCGATGAACAACTCTTATAAGGAAAAAGAGCATTAGACCTATCTAATGTAGATTTTCCTGTATTTGTAACTATTATCTCCGAGTAGTATTCAATGAAATTGAAATCAAGGTATTGCAATCAGAATTGTGCCTTTTTGGATTTAAAGAGTGTGGACAACTGTTTGAGTATTTCTCCAGAGAATACGCTTTCTTGTCCTAAAAAGTGCTGGAAATCGTGGAAAGTTTCAAGATATGCCGTAAATGGATTGCCTTTGCGTTTTGGGAATCACGATCACGTTTCGTAGAAAACTTCCACTTTCTTTACAAGAAAGTTCCAGCATTTGAATTATTTTCTAATTACTTTCTAACCTTATGTAGTTCTTGAAAATTGTCAATACTGTAGTCAGGCCCAGGCGAGGTTAGGGGGTTTACTCCCCTATTTTTTTTATTTTATTTTTTATCTCCGTAACGATATCCACATACTACCCCCTCCCCCCAAGCCAAAATCCTGGGTACGGTCCTGACCTGTGGTACATTCATATCCTCTCTGCAACTAGTTCAAGCCAATCTGCTAATAAGTCCTACTGCTTTAACGCCTTTTTTTAGACGTATTTTATCTGCCCTTCAAACTTTAGTCTTTCGTCGAACATAATTCCCAAGAATTTGGCCCTACCTCATTTTCGATGACCTCTCCGTTGATTCTAAACTCCTTCTCTGTTTCCAGTTTCCTTGATATGACCAGACAGTTCGTTTTTTTTCTGTTGATAATTTCAGGTGGTTGGATTTACACCATTGTTCAACTTCCTTAGTAGCTTCCTTCATTTTATCATCAATTACCTACAATACGCTTCAACCCGCTTTTATGAGGTTTGCTGCTTTTAGAATGGGTCATGCTAGCTTAACATGAAAATTCTCTATGGAAAGGCTTCGGTTCGGTTATGTAGACGAGTTTCTTGTCGAAAAGGGCGCGGTTGACGAAAACTTACTTGGCTCAAACCAGACGAATGTGTATCAGTATTGTGACTTAACGCCACCACAAAATTTTGCACTAATCCGTCCATAATTAAATTACTTGTTAACTGCCAAACTTTTAATTTTGGGACTTCGGTTTGTTTACAACAGGATGGACTGGTCTACGCACAGGTGGGTCTAAGACTTGAAAGACGGATGAAGATGATGGAATTCGGTTCACATCCCAGCTACGTGCGTCGTTTCCGTGGATACGTTTATGTAACCCGACTGCGATTTATTATATTCATTTCTGATCATGGCGTCGTTCGTAGCACTCAGTTTTCGGTCCACTATTAAAGGTTAGTAGCTAATTTATCACTTATTAATTATCTACCAAGTAATAATTCATCACGACTCTAATAATATAATAAAACGTAGTTACATAGGCATAGGTGTCAAGGCTAACAGTACGTCGGAACTTTTCAGAAGTCTGTAGTTGTATTTTGTTTTTAATTTCTTCATTTATTTTAGGACAAGCACTGAAGCTCCAATGTACCAACCCTACCTTGGCCAGTTTAAGTCGCCATAAGACCACCACGTCTGCTTTGTACATTAACAATGTCCAACACGTTCAATATCCCTGGAGTAGTCACCCGCTTCTGAAGAAACCTAGTTCCGCACTACCTAGCGGGGCTGGTATAGCAACGCCTGTCCGATTTGCCGCTACTCAGGTGGAAAGGTCTCAGCATGATCACACTGGCTTGTGGAAAGCCGAACGTGTGCTAAGCATTGCATTGGTGGGACTCATCCCGGCTGCTTTCGTCTTCCCTAGCCCCATTATGGACTATGCTCTGGCTTTGTCCCTCGTCATCCATTCTCACTGGTAAATTTTTGCATTCTAACGATAAGGTTTTCTGTTAGTTACCGCGTCTTACGAATCAATTTTTACAGGGGTGTTGAAGCTATTGTAGTGGATTATGCCCGGCCCAAAGTGGTCGGAGAAACTTTCGCTAGGTTGGCTCTAGCGCTGACCTACGCTTTGTCGGCTTTAACATTGGGTGGCTTGTTTTACTTCAACTACTCGGATGTGGGATTGACCAATGCGGTAAAAATGCTCTGGAAGCTCTAAAGTGTGTCCAGTTTATAAGCGTTTATAAGTGGAGTTGGAACTGGGTTAGATGTGTTAAAACGTGTTTGTATTGTAAGAAATTTAAATAAAAGAGTTAGGTGCAATAGATATTTTTGTAGAAAAATTTAATTTCTTGGTGGAGGGAGGTTTTTGCTCCTTGTGTTTAACGTAGTTTTGCTTTCCGAAGCTATTTCGGCAAACAACGTATCAAATGTCCATGGAATATCGGCCTAATTAATCCAATTATACTATTTTGGGATTAAGTAGTTCCGTGAAATACTTCTTTAAGATTAGCTTCAGGAGCAATACTTCGCGTGAGAAGTGACAAATCCACTTCTTCTAAAAACGAAAAGGCTCCTCGAGCTACTAGATCGTTGTCCAATTCTTTATAAGTGGCTACTCGGTTGAATGTGACACTGCACAGATTTATCATTGGTTCAGGTACAATATTGTTTTTCTATTATTTTACTTGGGAGCTCGTGCTATTCGAGCTGCGAGTTCGTCTTCCTGTACACGATCCAACTCGGGAATATCGGGAGCTTCCACGGCTTTCCAAACGAAATATTAAAAAAGTTATATTTAAAGTTAATTTTAGTTTTACATTACCATCCTCGTCTTCTAATTTTCTTGCAATGGGTGCACTCAGCAAGCGATCACTAAATACAATTTTTCCTTTTAGAATCAATCACTTGTTCCTATTAAAAATATATATACACAGAGGACGCCGAGCCCGACTTGTGATTCTCATCTGCCCACCCTCCGAATCTCTGCAAGCGGGACGGAGCTTTTTCAGAATCCAATTGTTTTTTAGGCGAAAATTGAAACATTTTATTCAAAAGTTTATTTAAATGATTTCAAGTGCACCTTCAAGCTGAATTAGTAGTGTTGTGGACGAGTTACTATGGTAACACAGGGAATCCTCCCGAAGGCATTGGTAAACAGGTGGGGCAGGTAAAAATGGGACAAAACCAACATGAGACAAACGGGGAGTCAATTTAACCCAGCACGACTGACCAATTACAAAGGCTCTGTGCTATACCCTCAGTTGGCAGGACATAATCATGAGGATCTCGTTTTGAATCAACGAAGACCAGGTTTTGATTGCTTTCCCGTAATTGAGTCAATGACCAGCAACCGAGGTGCAGGCTTTTCCCTTGGCGGGCAAAAACTGACATTTCGGTTCCAACACCTAAGTCCAGATCTTGATTTGTAATTGAAGAGTTATATTTCCAGATGCGAGGATCATCTGTTTGTCCAATTTCTGGGTTTCCAGTAGAAGAATCTGAAGCAATAAAGGAAAATCCATGTAGAATGGCCCAATGCGCACGGGCGCCCTTTTTGCAACAAGGCTCGTGATTAAAATCCGCATCATACCTAACGGATAGGGTGTTACTATTAGTGTGAACAGGTTGTTTATACACTCCTCTCACGGTACTAAAATGAGGCGATCACTGCGTAAAATTGCGGCAATTATGAACGGTTTATTTAGTAAACCTTCAACAGCCTTAGCCGGAGTTTTCAACACTTCGAAGGCTAATAAAGCCATATTTTCAGCGGAAAACATTTCTCCCAAATTGGTGTAACCTTTGGTCTTTGCGGTTTCAAAAATATGTGGCACAGAGACATACATTCCGGAGTTTTCTTTCGGAAGTAAAGAAGAAGCCATGCTCAAACATACTAAGCCGCATCTACATAAAAATGCTTCTGGATTAGAAATAACTATCTTCTAAACCGTCATTACTGGGGTCCTTTTTGAAGAACTGGGGTAAGATTTCTCCAATACCCCTGAACTCGAGCATTTTTGTTTGGAGTTGCCGCCAGCAAGCGCTGCATGGCAGCAAAATAGTTCTTATTTGTATCCGCTGTTGGGCTGATATTTACAACCTGTTTAACGGCTTTTCCCAACTGTTCTTCCGTAAAACTTGGTGGAGGGGGAGGTAAATTCACTTGCATGATTTACTTGTGAATAAAGGTAAACTTTGTTAAGTGATTTGGGAACGACTATATATTTTCTGCTTACTTATCTTACCTAAGTTTTGCTGTGCTGTAGCGAACAAACTACATTGGCCATCTGCCGAAAGAAATTCACATTCAAAATTGTAGGCGGTTTATCGCGGAGATCAGAAATGCCAGTTGTGCTACTACCTCAAGATTCTCGAAACGAAGTTTTCCAAGGTGTTTTAGGCACGAAGGTATTTTTCCAAGTTATATGTATAAATGGAAACTATTTGCTTTTTTTCGTAGAGTGCAAGTTACACATTCTGTTTGCGTGCCCCCGAGTACCCAGCTTCTACAAACATAAGTATTTCGGTGTCATGGGATTTACAGCAAGTGTTAAAAGAAGCAGCAATTAATATGCAAGAAGTATCGTGCTGGCTAATTTAATCAGTTTTGTTAGTAAGAAATTGTCCCTTCTAGATAGTAGCAAATTGCGAAACTGTTGATGATTTGGTACAGAAAGTGGAATCCCATCTTGTAAATAGCACAACTTATTATCTGATAGAAAGTTAAAGCTATGCGTTTGTATTAGATAGCATATGAGTTGGGGTCAGCAATGCCTCTTGAATCAACCATATGGAATTCAGCAGACTATCTCACTCTTATGTCAGAAGTTCATAAGATTGGCTGGGACAAATGTGTTGATTTAGGTGCTGATATGCGGAGTGTAGTCCTGCAAGCCAAAGATTCCCGAGAAAGAACCCATCTTATTACCATAAAGCTGAACGAAACTTATCCTACAGTGCCTCCGATTACAACGACGGATTTACCAGAGAATTTCCAACTTCTTTGGCAGCCAGTAACTTGTTTATTGAAAACGATAATACATGTCATAGACGTTTTTATTTTCCGTAGAACGTGTCTTTTAAATTCATTTACGATGAATTTGTGGAGTGTCTAGTCCGCTTTCAAGAGTTTTGGGATGTTATGGATAACTTGGATGCGAATTCGTGGGTCCTTGAACCGGAATATCCTAAAAGGAAGGACACAACTCGCCGTATAGCGATCAGTAAAACATGAAATAAAAAAGCCTAACGAGGTACTTACATAGAATTTAGAAAACAATTTGTCCTTATCTATTAGAGTCGAACATCAGCATCCCACACTTTTTCCAATAATTACTCCCATCGGCTCAGATTTCGCAATTAAGCAATTAGTCCCCCAACTTCTTATTCTTGAGCTGGTAGGAAAAGAAGTTTTATAATCTTTTATAAAACTAATCCAGTTACCTTTTTAAAAGGAATGGGAAGACGAGTTATCCATTGTAGCCAACATAGAAAGGCATTTGGGTTTTAAGTTACCTCGACCTACGGTACAGGACGGTGAGGAATGTGAAGTAGAATGCGGCATTTGCTTCAGCTTTCGTTTGGAGGGAGAAGCGCCTTCTGTTATTTGTGAAGAAGAGCGTTGCAATCGCCAATACCACGCATCCTGTCTTTATGACGTAAGAGACTTATTTGTATTTTTTGTTTTGTTTTACTAAACTCGAGCCTTTCAGTGGTTGCAGGGCCTGCCTACTAGCCGGTTAATCGGAAAAAAAATTTATGGCGAATGTTTGAATTGTACTTCACCCATCTCGATGAATATTATAAGGACGCAAGAATTGTGTTGATTCACATGCTAATCCAATAGTCTTATCAATATACTTCAGTAACATCAATATGCTTTCAGTCTTTTGATCAAGAATTTGTGTCTTTCGATTAAATAAATTATAAATTTTAAGTATTGTTAGTAAAACGTTATAGGGTTTGTAAACCGCGGGATCTTCGTTAAAATCAATTTCGGTTCTTATTGTATCGATCATGGTTGAGCTCGATTTCAATTGCTCACCAGTCACGATCCAGGCAATGTTGACTTGCTTGTTGGCTAGAAAGTAACTTACAAGAGTTTGTGTTAATTACGGTTGAAATTAATTAGGTAAGTTTACGTAGGTAATATGTAATACTTATTGATACATGTATGTTATACAAACTTCAAACCATTGGTTTAGTATTGATTACGGTATATAATTCTAATCGTGAGCCAAATTATACCCTAAACAAAGAAGTAAATGGAGACGAAAAAACTTGCGGGAGTATTTTTATTTATGATTTTTGTTTTGGTGCTTGGCAATATCTTAAACCTTTAGCTTGGCCACAGAAGCTTACGTAGCAATTAATAAAACTTCCTTGTATAATCTTGATATAGGTGAGTCATGGAAATCGATTCGGGTGCGGCCTCTCTGCAAGATTCGGGCGGAGCCCAGCAAGACATTTCCCTGATCGATATTCCTCAACTTGTGGTTCATCTTCGTCGAGCTGTACCTGTCTGGCTTGAAGAAGATACTATTACGAGTCCAGCTCTGGAAGCTGCGTTGGTAGATAAAACCAACCAAGAGGCAATTCGCAAATTCATCAGCGATCCCCAGACCAGGGCCCTCTTGATCCAGCGCTTATCGTCAAAAGACGATGAGAGTAATAATGGCTCGGAAGAAGACAAAGAGAATGTCCAGTATCTTATCTCTTCTTCGGTTCAGTTCACCAGCAACAAAACTAATAGGTTTTTGCCAAATTTCTCCCAAAGATGGACATTCTTTAACTCTTTTTATTTGTTTTACAGCATTGTCTGCGTCAAGCGAGGAGCGGTGGTGGAAGCCGACAAATCCCTGCTAAGTCAACTCCAAATGGTCAATTTCAGCGAAGGTTCGCCTTATGAAACCCTCCATTCCTTCGTGAGTGGCGCTTTAGCCCCGTATTTCAAGTCCTATGTGAAAGAATCCGGCAAAGCAGACCGTGATGGCGACAAAATGGCACCAGCAGTTGAGAAGAAGATTGCTGAATTGGAAATGGGTCTCTTACACCTCCAGCAAAACATCGATATCCCCGAAATCGCGTTGCCTGTGCACCCCACTGTCGCACAAGTGATCCGCAAATGCTTAGACGAAGGCATGAAACCCAAAGTCGCCGATTTTGGTGATAAAGTGGAGGAAGATTCCACGTTTTTGAACTCTTTGCAGACTGGTGTGAATCGCTGGATTCGCGAGATTCAGAAGGTCACTCGTTTGGACCGAGATCCTTCCTCTGGCACCGCCTTGCAGGTAAGTTAGCTGTTTTATCCATTCTAAATTGCATTCGTAAATTACGTCGTTTTAAATATTAATTTATCCGCAATTTATGTGATATTCTAGGAAATCAGCTTCTGGCTCAACTTGGAACGTGCGTTATTGCGAATCCAAGAGAAACGTGAGAGCATGGAAGTCGGCTTGACTTTGGACATCTTAAAGCATGGAAAACGCTTTCATGCTACCGTTAGTTTCGACACGGATACGGGATTAAAGCAAGCCTTGGCGATGGTCAACGACTATAATCCCCTTATGAAGGACTTCCCCATTCATGATCTGCTCGCCGCTACTGAATTAGACCGCATTCGTACATCTGTCGTTTCCGTTTTCGCGCATATGAGGAAAATCCGCAATACCAAGTACCCTACGCAGCGCGCTTTACGCCTTGTGGAAGCCATTTCGCGTGATTTGAGCTCTCAACTGCTCAAAGTTCTTGGTACGCGGCGCCTCATGCACATCCCTTTCGATGAGTTCGAAAAGGTCATGGCCCAGTGCTTTGACGTCTTCACCACATGGGATGACGAATATGAGAAGTTCCAAGGCTTATTAAGGTATTTTTTTCTGACTTCCGTTCAGTTGGACACTTCAAAATATCTATACTGAATTATCTATATTAATTTATGAAGTAATTATTTATTCCTGTATTTCTGTAGAGATATTGTGAAGAAGAAACGCGAAGAGCAGCTAAAACTAGTGTGGCGCATGTCAGCTGCGCATAAGAAGCTACAAGCTCGTATGGAGCAAATGCGCAAATTTCGACGACAGCATGAGCAACTTTGCACTGTTATTGTACGCGTTTTGCGCCCTTCCTTGGTAGCTAAGCCTTTGGCCATAGAAGGGGAGGCGGAGCCCAAGACGGGACCTGAAGTGTCCTTATTAGAAGCCGCTGATAACGCTGTTGAAGTATGAAAATTACTTAGATGTTCTGTTTTCGCCCCATTTTTCTTTTCAATTGTTGTAGATTTTTAGTTTATTGTGTTATTGTTTATTTATAGGAAGTGAACTTGGCGTATGAAAATGTGAAGGAAGTGGACGGCTTGGATATTTCCAAAGATGGCAGCGAGGCATGGGAAGCAGCTTTGCGACGCTACGAAGAACGAATTGACCGCGTAGAAACGCGTATAACTGCCCGTTTGCGAGACCAATTGGGAACTGCGCGCAATGCTCACGAAATGTTCCGCATTTTCTCGCGCTTCAATGCACTATTCGTGCGACCACATATCCGCGGCGCAATTCGCGAGTACCAGACGCAGCTCATTCAGCGCGTTAAGGACGACATTGAAGCCTTACACGACAAATTCAAAGTGCAGTACGCTCAGAGCAAATGCTGCGCCATGAGCCATTTCCGTGATTTGCCGCCCGTGGCTGGATCCATCATATGGGCCAAGCAAATCGATCGGCAACTCACTGCGTACATGCGTCGTGTGGAAGACGTCTTAGGTACTTTACACTCAATCACTTCTTCATATGCATCACTTCAACCACAAAGAAACAAGTTTATTAATCTGTTGAATTTTCAGGCAAAGGATGGGAAAATCATGTGGAAGGTCAGAAATTGAAAGCGGATGGCGATAGTTTCCGCTTAAAATTAAATACCCAGGAGATCTTCGACGATTGGACACGTTCGGTGCAACAGCGCAATTTGGGCGTTTCTGGGCGCATTTATGCGATTGATAGCCAACGCGCGAAATCCACTCGGGGTAATGTGTTACGCCTGAAAGTGAATTTCCTCCCCGAAATCATTACGTTAGCCAAAGAAGTAAACGACTTAGCAGAATTTGCATTTTGGAAGAAATAATTACCTTTGTATTTGTATTCGTAGGTCCGCAATTTGAAGAATTTGGGATTCAGAGTGCCTTTGGCTATTATGAACAAAGCCCATCAAGCCAACCAAATTTATCCATTTGCCATTTCTTTGATCGAGAGCATCCGGACTTATGAACGCACGCTAGAGAAGGTAACTTAACATTGAATTTTGGATTTCTGTGTTATTTGAAAAATAGTTATGAGATCTGGAATAATTTCACCTAAAAAACCCACTTTATTTTAATATGGCAGCTCTACGGCAGTATTGCAGGGTCGCAGGCCATGAAGGTATTATTACAAGTATTGCCCATTGAACTTCTCACAGAACTAAAAAAGAAAAACGCCCTGCTTTGCCCACCGTCACATTTAATTTTGACTGCTTCTGTTTGGTTTGATTTAAACAAAGCATTTTGGCTTGGAAACTGCATAGAAACTCCCTCGTTTGCAATTAACCTTAAACATGGGGCAAATGTGTACACAATTAAATTGACGGTTTCAATTTTGATTTCTGCAATAGATGGAAGAAAAGACCAATGTGAAGCTCCTGGCGGCTGGCATGCATCGAGATTTACAAACCATCGTAGCTGACGTAAGTATCAGTTTATTTAGTTCCAGTTATAATCTGTTAAGAGCATGTTCGCTCTGATGTAATGGGAGTTTTTATTTTTAGGGAATTGGGTTGGTGTGGGAGTCGTATAAACTGGATCCCTATGTGCAGCGCTTAGCGGAAAACGTGTTTGCCTTCCATGAAAAAGTGGACGATCTATTGGCCATTGAGGAGCAGATTGACATCGATGTGCGGTCTTTGGAAACTTGCGCCTATTCGCACAACACTTTCGCTGATATCCTGAGCAAGATCCAAAAGGTAGTGGACGAGCTTAGTCTACGCCAGTACTCGAATTTGCATGCCTGGGTGGCTAAACTGGACGAAGAAGTCGAACGACGATTGGCTGCGCGTCTACAAGCAGGAGTTGTCGCTTGGACGCAGGCACTGTTGGGCCAGAGCAAAGATAACGATATGGACTATTCCATGAACACCGACCAGCAAGCCCCGCCCAATAAGCAAGGTGGTGAACCTCAGGTAAATTTCTACATTACGTATGTTAAGCATACAATTTTAAGTTTAAACCCCAACATTTATTTGAATGCCACGTTCTATTAAATATCGAAAACTTTTATTAACGCTTTATATTAATCGAAAACTCTTGCTGATAGATTCAAATACTGGTCCATGAAGTTCGGATCACGAATCAGACCATGTATCTGCACCCGACGTTGTCCGAAGCTCGTTGCAAGATCTTGGAGCAGCTTTTCGCCTGGGAAGCTATTGTTTCGTCACAAACTCGTATTCAAAGCACTCGTTATCAGGTACATTCACTAGCATTTTGAAAGACAAATTTAATTTTGGACACAATTTCTCGACAAAAAGGTGGGTTTGGACCGTCCTACGTCGCAATCGTACCGGAACTTGCTGACAAAGATGCCGGAAGCTCAGCCGGTACTGGCCAGTGCCTACAAAGCTATTGAAGACAAAATGAAAGAGGTCTGGGTTTATTTTCATATTTATTTGTATGTTTATAATGAGTTGTGTGTGTGTGGAAATAGGTGAGCCAGTACGTGGATGAGTGGCTGACCTATCAAGCCTTGTGGGATTTGCAACCCGACAAACTGTATGGCACTTTGAAGGAAGATATCAGCTTATGGATGCGTTGTTTGAATGATATCAAGAAATCGCGCGCCACTTTCGATACTTCGGAAACGCGCAAAGAGTTTGGCCGTTTGGTGGTCGACTACGCCAAAGTGCAGAGCAAAGTCAGTCTCAAATATGATTCCTGGCACAAGGAAGTCGTGAGCAAATTCGGTGCTTTACTGGGCAATGAAATGTCGCAATTCCACACTCAAGTTTCCAAAGTAATTCTCCTAACATCCAACCCACTCTAAAGTACTCATATTTGTAATGTTGTTTAGGCTCGTGGAGAGTTGGAGCAGCAATCCATCGAAGCAGGCAGCACTTCGGACGCTGTAGGCCTAATTACTTACGTCCAAGCTTTGAAGCGCAAGATGAAGGCATGGGAGAAGCAAGTGGACACTTACAAAGAAGGACAGCGGATTTTGGAACGCCAAAGATTCCAGTTCCCTAACCAATGGCTGCACGTGGACAATATTGAAGGCGAATGGGGAGCGTTCAGCGATATTATCAAACGCAAAGACAATTCCATTCAAAGTCAAGTGGCTAGCCTCCAAACCAAGATCGTAGCCGAGGACAAAGCCGTGGAATCCCGTTCTCAAGATTACCTGTCAGATTGGGAGGGGCGCAAGCCCGTGGAGGGCAGTACCCTCCCCGAAGAAGCACTTCAACAACTCCAGTTATTCGAAACCAAGTACACGCGACTTAAGGAAGAACGTGACAAAGTAGCTAAAGCCAAAGAAGCCCTGGAACTGGCCGAAAGCGTCGCCGGAGGGCCCGCCTCTGTCACCGAAGACCGTATGGGCGTGGCCTGGGAGGAATTGCAGGATCTAAAGGGAGTATGGACGGAAGTCGCCAAGGTTTGGGCTCAAATCGAAGATCTGAAGGAGAAACCATGGCTGTCGGTCCAACCACGCAAACTGCGTCAATCCATCGACGCGTTGTTGGCTCAGATGAAGGATATGCCATCTCGCCTGCGTCAGTACGCCTCGTTCGAGTACGTGCGCAAATTACTGCAGTCCTACGGCAAAGTTAACATGCTGATAACGGAGCTGAAGTCCGATGCCCTGAAAGAAAGGCATTGGAAGCAGCTGACGAAGGCCTTGAGGGTCAATTGGGTCCTGTCAGACTTGACCTTGGGTCAAGTATGGGATGTGGATCTCCAAAAGCATGAATTGCTGGTACGGGACGTCATTTTAGTGGCACAGGGCGAAATGGCGCTGGAAGAGTTTTTGAAACAAGTCCGGGAGGCCTGGTTAGCCTATGAGTTGGATCTCATTAACTACCAGAATAAGTGCCGGCTGATCCGAGGCTGGGACGACCTTTTCAATAAGGTTAAAGAGCATATTAACTCGTTGGCGGCCATGAAACTGTCGCCTTACTACAAAGTTTTCGAAGAAGAGGCGGCGACGTGGGAGGAGAAATTGAATCGGATCAATGCGCTCTTTGATGTCTGGATTGATGTGCAAAGACGCTGGGTCTATTTGGAAGGGATTTTCTCAGGATCCGCTGATATCAAGACGCTATTGCCGGTTGAAACCTCTCGTTTCCAGAGCATCAGGTAAAATATTTTAAAATTGTCGGTAATAATTTTTCTCTTAAATATATTTATTTGACTATACTTGGTATACTTGGAAATATATACTTGGTATACTTATATACTTGGAAATATATACTTGGTATACTTGGAAAGTATACTTGGTTTTAGCGACTAGTTGAACTTCCAATTTTGTTAAGTCCTTTTTAATTCCTTTACTTAGTTTTAGCAAGGAATGAATCTAGTTTTAATATACAATACATGTCGCTTATTGTAATCACGTTTGTCACGTGAATACTGATTCTATTAACCGGACATTCTAATAACCGGAAATCGGAAATATGCAGTAGAATGCTACGATCAATCGGCGGTTGAACGAACCGGCTTGTTTAAACCAAAGAAACAAAACATCATTTACTTTTTGACTCTTTCTCACACGTTTCCTTTTTCTAGATTCCCTACACCCACTATTGTTTATTTGGCAACCATTTTTCAAATATTTTGATAGGGATGATTGAGGAATAACTAGCTTGACGGCCGCTTCCCTTAGTGGCAAATCTTTTAAATTAACTTGTAATAAGTTTCAATGAGCCACAACTTCTCTTTTACAAGTAAATTAACTCTTTTCTTGTTCGTCGCCATTTGTATATAACCACACGTCTAAACCACAACTAAAATTACGCCTTTGACCCTAAACCTGCGCTTAGGTAGGGTTCTCAACGCGATATCCCTTTTAATTTTCCCAGTCAATTAAAGGAACTGGTGGTCATTGCAGTGAATAACTTGCTCATGCAATGGACTGAATAGTTTAGAGAGAATTTCGCTTTATAAGCATAGTAGTCGGCTGGAAATGACAGGATTGATCAAAACGACATAAAAGCAATGCCATTGGTCAATATGCAAAGTCAGTGTAACAATCACTACTGTAGTTTCGTTACTGTACATGTGAAGATTCTTTTGAAATTGATTCTAATATCAAAAGGTGTGATTCTTATAACCGATTAAAATGCTATAAGTTTTGTCATTTTGAATCGGTCACTTAATTTCGTTCCATAAGCGTCTAATTCTAGTAACCAGTGATCACAATAAGCGGCATCTACTGTTAAGCAAATAATTATTGGAATTGTGCTGGAATTATGAATCATGCGTTTTTTGTGCTATAACAAAAATTCATGTATTGATAATTGCATTAATTACGTTTTGTTTTTGAATGTAAAGATGATCATTTGCATAGTTTTCTAGAATTTGTTTTAATTACTGAACGGAATTTGACTTACGTTGTCGACAGTTCGGAGTTTTTGACGCTCATGAAGAAAGTTTCCAAATCGCCGCTGGTCGTGGATGTTCTAAACTTGCCGGGAGTGCAGCGGTCTTTGGAGCGGCTCGCAGATTTACTTGGCAAAATCCAGAAAGCGTTGGGTGAATATTTGGAACGTGAACGTTCGTCTTTCCCTCGGTAAAAAGTTACTTAGTGGTTAAAAAAAATTTTTAATGTGGTCCTCTTGTGGGTAGGTTTTATTTCGTCGGAGATGAAGATCTGTTAGAAATTATTGGCAACAGCAAAAATATTCCTCGGTTGCAGAAACATTTCAAGAAGATGTTTGCAGGCGTGGCGGCGATTCTACTTAACGAAGATAATACCGTTATTACTGGTATTGCTTCCCGTGAAGGGGAAGAGGTAATTAAGTACTTTTTTTTAAATTTAGCAAGTCAACCTTTTTTTCTCGTTTTATCAAAACTATTAGCACAGTTATATTTTCCCTCCACTGCATTTCTGCAGTGAAGTTATTATTATCAAAGAAAATGGGGTAATGAAGTTGAAATGATGTAGAGATGAACCTCATATGAGGAGTTCCCAATTTTAAAAATTTGGTCGTAGCTTCTTTGCTTAAAACTTGGTTTCTGATCGACACGATATTGATGTCACTTTTTTACAAAGTTTGAAGTATTATTTTGATCAAGAAAGTGTATCTTGTATCTTCTAGGTGATGTTCAACACACCAGTTTCAACAGTGGAAAACCCCAAAATTAACGAATGGCTCACTATGGTGGAACGCGAAATGCGCTTAACGTTAGCTCAGCGCTTAGCCGATGCAGTTCGCGATATGCGCTCTTTTGGTGGCCAGTTGGAAATGGGCCCTTACATGGAATGGTGCGACAAATACCAGGCACAGATTGTGGTCTTGGCGGCGCAGATTCAGTGGAGCGAAGACATCGAAGGTGCGCTGCAGCAACAACAGCAGCAAGTTCAAGGATTGGAACATGTTTTGCAGCAAGTAGAGCGCACTTTGCAGATCTTAGCTGATTCCGTCCTGCAAGAACAACCTCCTTTGCGCCGACGCAAGCTCGAACACTTGGTAAACTTACTTGGTATACGCCGTATTCGAAATAAATTACAAAAATCTGCCTTTCTTTGATGTTAGATCAACGAGTTTGTCCATAAACGGACCGTGACCAGAAATCTCATTGCTGGCAAAGTGGATAATGCCAAAGCATTCCCTTGGCTCTGCCAAATGCGCTTTTACTTGGATAGCAAGCAGACAGACGTTTTGAAGCAGCTTTCCATCCATATGGCCAACGCCAAATTCCATTACGGATTCGAATACCTGGGCGTCCAGGATAGATTGGTCCAAACGCCTTTGACTGACCGATGCTACTTGACCATGACGCAAGCGTTGGAAGCTAAATTGGGAGGATCTCCGTTCGGTAATTAATGGATTTAGTTTTTTCACTTTAAGGTTCCCGTATACCGTAGCTTATTGACGGGAAAGAGTCACAGATGGCACTGATGTTTGTTATTGTTTTTGCGAAAGCCTTGCGTAAGAAAGTTAAAAAAAAAGAAAAATATAGCTAATTACCGGCAAAGTTTCTACGCTTATTTTGCTTCTGAAAAGTACAGTTTTGCTGTAGCAGAACAATGTCCTAAATGAAGTCGTCAAACTATTGCAACAGGATTTCTCAAAAACGAGTTTTCAGATTTGAAAGCAAACAAAAACAAAAGTTGTATGTTAGTAGCAGCTAGTGCACAACCAAGTGACCGATTTTTAGAGGAAGTAGACACAAGGACGCCGGGTCCCGGCAGAAGGACGCCAGGTCTATAATCTTTTAAGGAACCAATACAACTTTGAGTTAAAAAGTCCCTGCTCGTTGGTTAAACACCAACGAGATGAGAAAGTGCTTAAGCCGTATTAAAAGCAATACGTCAAAATGACTCCGGACCCTAACAGAAGGACGCATAACCTAGTGATGTAGCACCTAAAAGACTTTCTAATCTAGTTGGTATTTAATCAATGAGCAGAGACTTTTTAACTCGAAATTGCATTGGTCCCTTTAAAGATTATAGACCTGGCGTCCTTCTGTCGGGCCCCGCGTCGTTGTGTCGAGTTGTCCTTGTGTCGCGTTGCCATTTTAGCTTGCGTATTTCTCATGGTTGCAAACTTCATTTGCATATCTAATTTATTACTTGTTGGAAAAAATCGTGCATTGGTTGCGCACTACCTATGAGGAAGCTCAAGACTACCGTCAAAGATTTTTTTCATTAAATTCACTGGTTTTCTCAAAAAGTTGTTTCAAAATTCCCCGTTCTAACCGCCTGTACCGAGCTAAGGTATACGGGAAACCTTAACTTCTTATATCTTTGTTTTTGAAAACTAAATAATTTTGTTTCGTTCGTGAAGGTCCTGCTGGTACCGGCAAGACGGAATCCGTGAAAGCGTTGGGTCACCAGTTAGGTCGTTTTGTGCTAGTGTTCAACTGTGACGAAACTTTCGACTTTCAAGCCATGGGTCGTATTTTCGTCGGGTTGTGCCAAGTAACAATAATTATTTTTCATAAAAGACAAATTTTAATAAAATTTCCTGAATTCTAGGTGGGTGCGTGGGGTTGTTTCGACGAATTCAATCGTCTGGAAGAACGTATGCTGTCTGCCGTTTCCCAGCAAGTGCAAACCATTCAGGAGAACCTCAAGTTACATAAAGAGGGCAAGAAAGAAGGAAGTAATACTAATTTATTTCTCAAACAATTTTTCTGAGGCTAAACTATTTGTTTTTTAAAGGTCTTTGCGTAGAATTAGTCGGGAAACAAGTGCGAGTATCTACCGATATGGCCATTTTTATTACCATGAACCCTGGCTACGCAGGACGTTCCAATTTACCCGATAATTTGAAGAAACTCTTCCGATCCTTGGCCATGACGTCACCTGATCGTCAGCTCATCGCTGAGGTCATGCTCTTCTCTCAGGGTTTTCGCACGGCCGAAAAACTTGCCCAGAAGATCGTTCCCTTCTTTAAACTCTGCGACGAGCAACTTTCCAACCAATCCCACTACGATTTCGGTCTCCGCGCCTTGAAATCCGTTTTAGTTTCCGCCGGTAATGTCAAGCGTGACCGGATTACTAAGATCAAGGAAGATATGAAGTCGCGTGGTGAATTGGTCATCGACGAGGGCGCCATTGCTGAAAATCTTCCCGAACAAGAAGTGAAAACGCTACAAATTATTCCATCAAATAAATTACTGACTGAAATCGTTTTTTGCTCCCCTTTAGATTCTAATTCAATCCGTTTGCGAAACCATGGTACCCAAGTTGGTAGCTGAAGATATTCCCTTGCTCTTTTCACTCTTATCGGACGTTTTCCCGGGCATATCTTACACGCGCGCTGAAATGACTGGTTTGAAAAAGCAATTGCGTAAAGTTTGTGCTGAAGAATTCCTGGTTTGTGGCGAAGGTGACGAATTGGGAGCCAATTGGACTGAGAAGGTATGTTTGGGATTATCAGTACTGAATTCCATTAGTGTCAAGAATATTAATCAATAATATGTTACATTTGTTTATTTATTTAAAGGTGTTGCAATTGTACCAAATCAGTCAATTGCAACATGGTTTGATGATGGTGGGTCCTTCAGGTTCGGGCAAGTCGACTGCCTGGCGTGTTTTGCTCAAGGCTCTTGAACGTTTGGAAGGTGTCGAAGGCGTGGCTCACGTTATGGACCCCAAAGCCATCTCGAAGGAAGCGTTGTACGGCGTGTTGGATCCGAATACCCGCGAATGGACCGATGGTCTCTTCACGCATATTCTCAGGAAAATCGTGGATAACGTTCGCGGAGAAATTCTGAAACGCCAATGGATCATCTTTGACGGCGATGTGGATCCCGAGTGGGTCGAAAATCTTAATTCCGTGCTGGACGATAACAAACTGTTGACTTTGCCCAATGGCGAGCGTCTGTCCATCCCGCCTAACGTCCGGATCATGTTTGAAGTAATTAAATCTTAATTACAGACAAGAAAAGGTGATACATTAATGAGTACTACTGTTTTAATGAAGGTCCAAGATCTAAAGTATGCAACGTTGGCCACTGTTTCGCGTTGTGGCATGGTTTGGTTTTCTGAAGACGTTTTATCCACGGAAATGGTTTGCGAAAATTTCTTAGCCACTCTGCGTAACGTTCCCTTGGAAGAAGGAGAAGAAGACTCGCGCAATAAGAAGCAAGGCGAAAACAAAGAAGACATCCTGTCTCCCACGTTACAGGTACATAGTAAACTATTTTGCCAATTTTTTTATTATTTTTTTATTTCAATCCCAACGTAGGCTTGCGCCTATTGTTGGTTGCATTATTAAGTTACACATTGATGTGATTTTTTTTTATAATAATTACCGGCGTAGGCAACAGCCTTCTACCAGTCTATTTATTGGTCCTTTTATTTTGCATAACATTACTAGATTGGGGCTAAATTACAGGGTTTATTACTATTATAAATATTATGAACTTTGCACTTATTAATGTTTTAGTTATTATTATTATTGATGATTTGATTCTTCTAACATTCATTTGCATTCTTGTAGGTCCAACGAGATGTGGCGAATATTTTACAATATTACTTTACTCCAGATGGATTAGTGAACCGAGCTTTGGATTTCGCTGCCACTCTGGAGCACATTATGGATTACACGCGTTTGAGGGCCCTTGGCTCGCTCTTTTCCATGCTGAATCAAAGCGTGCGCAATGTGCTGAACTATAACCACACTCACCCAGATTTCCCTATGCAAGCCGACCAATTGGATCGCTACATACCCAAAGCGTTGCTCTATGCAATCGTTTGGAGTTTGGCTGGTGATGGAAAACTCAAATCTCGTAGCGAAATGGGCGATTTCTTGCGCCAACACACTTCAATTCCTCTGCCACCTACAAACGTCTCCATAATCGATTACGAAGTAAATGATTGCTAATGACTGATTTTCTTATGTTTACTTTTTTTCTATACATTAATGTATGTGTCGCTGTTTTATTTTAGTCAATTGATATATTAAATAGTGGTGTGGTCTGGTTAAACTTAGCTATCTTTTATTTTACTCGCACTATACGTAACAATTAAAGCCGTTTTTATACCGCTAGTGATAAACGTAAAGCGTATACCAGGAAGTCACTTTCGCGTAGGGAAAGGGAGACAAAGGAAAAAAAAAAGGTGTGGGAGTACTTAGAAATCTGTAAAGATCATGACAATAGTGCGTTAATTGTTCGTATCTAAACCTGTTTATAACTCTAGGTCAGTATTGGAGGGGAATGGCTGCCTTGGTCCAGCAAAGTGCCGCAGATAGAGGTGGAAACACACAAAGTGGCAGCTCCGGACGTCGTGGTCCCCACCTTGGATACCGTGCGACACGAATCACTGCTTTATACCTGGTTAGCTGAGCACAAACCCCTCGGTAATTTTTTTTTAAACAAAAATATGCTTCTTAATTATGATTTACATTTCATTCTTTTTGGTCAATAGTATTGTGTGGTCCGCCTGGTTCCGGCAAGACTATGACGCTTTTCTCAGCTTTGAGGGCGTTACCCGATATGGAAGTGGTGGGCTTGAATTTCTCGTCTGCCACGTCCCCTGAATTACTGCTCAAGACCTTTGACCATTATTGCGAGTACCGCAAGACTCCTAATGGAATCATTTTATCACCTGTTCAGGTACTGATGAAATGTACCTCAAAGATAGTCATTAAAAACATTATTTTCTTTCGCGTTGAACACAGCTGGGTAAATGGCTGGTTTTGTTCTGTGATGAAATCAATTTGCCAGATGTGGACCAGTATGGCACGCAGCGCGTTATTTCTTTCTTGCGGCAAATGGTCGAGCAAGGCGGGTTTTGGCGGCCAACTCCGGGCGGGGGTTCCGGCGAACAATCATGGGTGAAACTAGAACGCATTCAGTTCGTTGGTGCTTGCAATCCGCCCACTGATCCGGGTCGAAAACCGTTATCGCATCGTTTCTTGCGTCACGTTCCCGTAGTTTATGTGGATTACCCTGGAGAAACTTCTCTTAAGCAGGTATATAAAAGGCTTATATTGTATTCCTAGGAAAAGACCTAAATAGTAATCTTTTAAAAATTATTTTTCAGATTTATGGCACATTTAATCGAGCAATGTTGCGCTTGTTACCTTCATTGAGGACTTATGCGGAGCCTTTGACCAACGCGATGGTAGAATTCTATCTCTTATCCCAAGAGAAGTTTACGCAAGATATGCAACCCCATTACGTGTACTCTCCGCGTGAAATGACGCGATGGGTGCGCGGAATTTGCGAAGCAATCAGGTAATTTTTTTAAAAAAATAATATTTTTTGAGTCAATATTTGGGTTATCTTCAGACCGTTGGAAGGGTTGAATGTGGAAGGATTAGTGAGGTTATGGGCCCATGAAGCCTTGCGTCTTTTCCAAGATCGATTAGTGGACGACAATGAAAGGGCATGGACTAATGAGTATATCGATTTGGTGGCTCTTAAGCACTTCCCGAGCGTGAATCGCGAAGACGCATTGACTCGGCCCATCCTTTACAGCAATTGGCTGTCCAAGAACTACGTACCGGTGGATCGCGAGCAGCTCCGCGAGTACGTCAAAGCCAGATTGAAGGTAAACTTTCCTAGATTATTTAAGCTCTCGCGTTTTTAAGATGAATTTATTCTAGGTATTCTACGAAGAAGAACTTGATGTGCCGTTGGTTTTGTTCGACCAAGTACTGGACCATGTCTTGCGCATTGATCGTATTTTTAGACAGCCCCAAGGTCATTTACTGCTCATTGGAGTGTCTGGTGCTGGCAAAACCACGTTGTCGCGGTTCGTAGCATGGATGAATGGTCTCTCCGTTTTCCAAATCAAGGTAATATTCTAATCAATTTATTTCGTGTTAGCCAGGATAATTTCCTGTCTTCCGTAGGTGCATAACAAGTACACGGCGGAGGACTTCGATGAAGATTTGAGACAGTTGTTGCGAAGGGCTGGCTGCAAAGACGAGAAAGTGTGTTTTATGCTGGATGAATCGAACGTCCTGGAATCCGGGTTCCTGGAACGCATGAACACGCTTTTGGCTAACGGCGAAGTACCGGGATTGTTCGAAGGTGAACTATTTAAAACTTACCTAAGTTACCGTCAATTTATGATCATTCTTCTGATTTGTTTTTCTAAAAGCGTAAATAACAGTATAGTTTTGGATAATTTGTTAGTTAATTCGACTTTTTGTACAAATAGGTGACGAGTACACTACGCTCATGACTCAGTGCAAAGAAGGTGCGCAAAGAGAAGGATTGATGTTGGATTCGGGAGAGGAACTGTACAAGTGGTTCACTCAACAAGTAATGAAAAACCTCCACGTCGTTTTCACCATGAATCCGTCATCCGAGGGCTTAAAAGACCGAGCCGCCACTTCCCCTGCCCTTTTCAACCGTTGTGTTCTGAATTGGTTTGGCGATTGGTCAGATTCTGCGTTATTCCAAGTCTGCAAGGAATTCACCACACGTGTAGACTTGGATCGACCCAACTGGTCGGCGCCATTACCCTTCCCAGCTGCGGTACCGGTTCTTTGCCCAGAGGGTGTGGTTACCCACCGCTATGCCATCTTGGACGCTTGCGTATACGTCCATCAAACTCTTCACCAAGCTGCTGCGCGATTACTGAAACGCACCGGGCGTCATTTGGCCATTACTCCCCGTCATTTCCTGGATTTCATTCATCACCTCGTGAAGCTGTACCAAGAAAAACGGTCAGACCTTGAGGAGCAGCAGTTGCATCTTAACGTGGGTCTAAACAAAATCGCAGAGACCGTGGAGCAGGTAGAAGAAATGCAGAAATCCCTAGCGGTAAAATCCCAGGAACTGCAAGCGAAGAACGAAGCTGCGAACGCTAAACTACGCCAGATGGTCCAGGACCAAAACGAGGCTGAACAGAAGAAAGTACAGAGCCAAGAAATCCAGGCCACTTTGGAGCTACAATTGCAGCACATCGCCGTAAAGAAGAAGGTAAACTAACTTTCAATAAATTATTTATTTATTATTTGATAATATTATTTCGTTTTTTTATTTTTTCATGTTTATTTTCATTGTTTTTGTACACATTTTCACTTGTTTTTCTTATAGGATGTTATGGCTGATTTGGCGCAAGTGGAACCTGCGGTTATAGATGCCCAGCAAGCTGTGAAAGGCATAAAGAAACAGCATCTCGTGGAGATGAGATCTATGGCTAATCCTCCCGCACCGGTCAAGTTAGCCTTAGAAGCCATTTGCCTTTTATTGGGCGAATCTACGACTGACTGGAAGACGATTCGCTCCATCATCGTGCGTGAAAATTTTATCAACACGATTGTCAACTTTAGCACTGAGGATATCACGTAATTATTGGGAATTGGTGACTTTATTATTGTTTTTAATTAATGTGCTGTTAATTAGGGATTCCGTGCGGGACATGATGATCTCCAAGTATTTGAGTAACCCAGACTTCAATTTCGAGAAGGTGAACCGCGCCAGTGTCGCCTGTGGGCCTATGGTGAAATGGGCGATTGCGCAAGTCAACTACGCAGACATGCTCAAGCGCGTTGAGCCGTTGCGCAATGAACTGCAGAGCTTGGAAAGTCGCGCTGATTCCAACAAAGCCAAAGGTGACGAAATGAAAGCACTTGTCAGCCAACTGGAACACAGTATCGCCAGTTACAAGGAAGAGTACGCGCTCCTCATCTCCCAAGCACAGGCCATCAAATCCAGCTTGGAAAACGTCCAAGCCAAAGTGGATCGTTCGATCAACTTGCTCCAGTCCTTGACCAGTGAGAAGGAACGTTGGGAAGCCACTAGCGAGACTTTCAAAGCCCAAATGTCCACCATTGTGGGCGATGTATTGCTCTCGGCTGCGTTTTTGGCCTACGCGGGTTACTTTGACCAACAAGTGCGCAGATTTATCCTAGTTTGCTATTATAAATTTTAACTAATTTGATTGTTGATTATCTTTGTTGTTTAGTACCGTCAAAACTTATTAACGCGCTGGTGCACTCATTTACAAGCCGCAAACATCCAGTACCGACCGGATCTGGCTTTGACAGAGTACTTGTCGCATCCGGACGAACGTTTACGTTGGCAGGCCAATCAGTTGCCGGCGGACGACTTGTGTACCGAAAACGCCATCATGATCCAGCGATTCAACCGCTACCCACTCATTATTGATCCTTCCGGTCAAGCCACAGAGTTTATACTGAACGAGTATCGAGGAAAGAAGATCACCAAAACGAGCTTCTTAGACGACGCGTTTAGGAAGAACCTGGAATCAGCCTTGCGGTTTGGTAATCCTTTGCTGGTTCAAGACGTGGAAAATTATGACCCGATCCTAAACCCGGTACTAAACCGCGAGCTAAGACGCACAGGTGGACGTGTTTTGATCACCTTGGGAGACCAAGATATCGATTTGTCGCCTTCGTTTACGATTATCTTGTCTACGCGTGATCCTTCCGTGGAATTCCCGCCAGATATCTGCTCCCGTGTCACGTTTGTCAACTTCACCGTCACTCGCAGTTCCTTGCAGAGCCAATGCTTGAATTCTGTACTGAAGGCTGAGCGACCTGACATTGACGAAAAACGATCAGACTTACTTAAATTGCAAGGTAAATTTGTTATTTATTTGTTTTGAATTTATTTTGTATTTATTTGTTTTAAATTTATTTTTCATTTGTATTTATTTTGTATTTATTTGTTTTAAATTTATTTTTCATTTGTATTTATTTAAATTTTATTTATTTTAAATTTGTATTTGTTCTTTTCAAAAAATCTGAAATTCTTAGTTAATTATACTTCCTAATTTTTTTATTTTTTTTTAATTACAATATGATCTTATTTTTTCTTGCCTTTTCACAGGCGAGTATCGCTTGAGATTGAGGCAGCTGGAAAAGTCACTGCTTCAGGCATTGAATGACGCCAAGGGTAAGATTCTGGACGACGATTCGGTTATTACGTCCTTAGAGCACTTGAAGAAAGAGGCAGCTGATATTGGGCGTAAAGTCGAAGAAACAGACAAAGTTATCGCAGAAATTGAAACTGTATCGCAGCAGTACCTGCCCCTTTCTCAAGTAAAAAAAGACCGTTATTGTATCTGGGTTTCTTGAAAAAAAAATTGTTTGTGTACTAGGCTTGCAGCAACATTTATTTTACATTGGACTCGCTGAACCAAGTCCACTTCCTGTACCAGTATTCACTCCAATTCTTCTTGGATATCTTCCATTCTGTTCTAAGCAGCAATCCTCACTTGCAAGGTCTCACCGACCCAAATCAGCGCTTATCCGTCATCACTACTGACCTTTTCCAGGTACTCCATTACTTGGGAGAAATCTCAAATGGGAAAAACTTGAAAAATCTGAAATCTTTCGATTTTTTTTATTTTTTTTTCATCATTTCAATAGGTCTGTTATAACCGAGTAGCTAGAGGAATGCTACATACAGACCGCTTGACCTTCGCCTTGCTCCTGTGTCGCATTTACTTGAAAGGACTCGGATCGGAGCCGTTGCTGGACCTGGAATTCCAACACTTCTTGCGCGGCAATGAAGGCATTGCTCCAGCAATTGATAGCAAAATCTCGAGCTTAAATGAAGAGCAACTGGAAGCCGCTGCACGCTTGGCGCGCAAGATTCCGGCCTTCAAAAACCTTCTAGAGCAGTTAACTCAATGTAGCGAGCTAGCCAACTGGGTGCAGCACGATACGGCCGATACCTGCGTGCCGGTACTATGGGACACGCCTAATGATAAACCCGTGACTAACACACAACAAGCTATGCTCCGCCTACTGCTTTTGCAAGCGCTACGACCTGATCGAGTGGTCGCATCGGGTCACAGCTTGGTAGAAGCAGTTTTTGGCGGCCATCATTTCATGGAAGCGGCCGAACGAGATCCGGATCTCGCTTGCATCACCGAAAATGAAATACAAGCCTCCACGCCCATATTGCTCTGCTCTGTTCCGGGATTTGACGCTTCCGGCCGTGTTGACGACCTAGCGGCTGAATTGGGCAAACCCATTTCTTCTATCGCTATTGGATCGGCTGAAGGCTTCGCCCAAGCTGATAAAGCTATTTATTCTGCAGCTAAAAACGGCCGGTAAGTACACGTAACGATAAGATATCATTTGTTCGAGATTAGTTTTTCTTTTCTTTTTTAAGAGAAATAAAAAAAAATGTAACTTTTTTTGGTAAAAAAGGGGATATTAAGGCCTAGCTTGGTATAGGTGGTTAGCATGGGGAATTCCGGAATAACTTTTTGAGAGAACCAGTACATTTAGTGAAAAAATGCTTTGACAGTAATCTTGAGCTTGCTAACAGGTAGTCACAACAAAACAATTTTTTTTCATTGCGAAATAAATTAGCAATAAGAAAATGAAGTTTGTAACTATGAGAAATACGTTGCCTAAAAATATGTCCTTTGGTTATGTACAGTACCCAAACTATTGATCGCACGATAGACTTTGCAATTGACCAATGACGGTGCTTATTCGTCGTTGGACCGCTACAACGCTTGGACAGGGTTCTCAAAACTATAACCCTTCTAAACTCCCTAGACAATTAAAGGCAGGTCAACTAAATGCCATTTAATTGAATGACCTGTTCCTTTAATTGACTGGGAAGTTTAGAAGGGTTATAATGTTGAGAGCCCTGCGTAAGCGTAGTTAGTGGTCTGGGAGCGACAGGATTGGTTCAAACGACGATAAACGCTGTCATTGTCGACAATAAGCACTGTCATTGGTCAGTTTGAAAGTCAATCGTGCGACTAGTATTTGGCGAACTGTACTAGCTGCTTCCAAAAAGAAAACTTTTGTTTAAGAGCTTTCAAATTTGACAAGCCGTTTTCGAGAAATCTTGTTCCAAATTTTCGACGACTTGACTTGGGATATTGTGCTGCTACAACAAACTGTGGTGACCAATTGTACTTTTCAGAAGCAAAACAAGCGTAGAAACTTTGCCGGTAATTAGCTATCTTATCTCGTAGCTTTCTTAAGCAGGGCTTCGGCAAATCCGACACGTTTTCCTGATTTACTGACAAAGATGTGTCATGTATCCCGCTGTCACTAAACATGACACTAGTGTATGGCTTTTTGACCAAAGCGATTGACAGTGATTGACACTAGTGTGTCAGTTTTCAGAAGTTCAGCTAATAGAGCGAAACAAAGTACAAGTTTAACTATTCTCATCAACGGAACTTTATGTTTTCAACTAAGGTTCTCTGGTAAAAACGACCAGCGCGATACATAACCTGTTTGTCATTCTTTCCGGAGAACGTGTTGCAACAATGCGACACACTTGTGTCGTTTTTGACCACTGGCTTTTTAACCGGAGAACCTATTGCAGGCAAATCGATAACAAACATCAGTGCCATCTATGATTGTTATGCATCAATCGCTAAGGTATACGGGAGCCTTAATTGATTGTTTTCTATGTTTCACTAATTTATAGATGGGTTATGCTAAAGAACGTGCATTTGGCGACGCAATGGCTCATTCAGTTGGAGAAGAAGCTACATTCGTTGCAGGCTCACCCAGGATTCCGGTTGTTCCTTACAATGGAAATCCACCCCAAATTGCCGGTCAACTTATTACGAGCTGGTCGCATGTTGGTCTTTGAACCACCTCCTGGCATCCGTGCCAATTTGCTGCGTACATTCAGCACCGTGCCAGCCGCCCGTATGATGAAACCGCCGAATGAGCGCGCTAGGCTTTATTTCTTGCTCGCCTGGTTCCACGCTGTGGTCCAAGAACGGTTACGCTACGCCCCATTGGGTTGGGCCAAATACTACGAGTTCAACGAATCGGATTTGCGAGTCGCTTGCGATACGTTGGATACTTGGATTGACACCATGGCTCTGGTAAAATTTTGAAAATTACTATTAATGAGACGAAGACTCAAAACCATGCTGGAATTACGTTCTTCAGGGACGGACGAATTTGCCACCTGAGAAAGTTCCATGGGCCGCTTTGAGTACGCTGTTGTCGCAGTGTATTTATGGCGGGAAAATCGACAACGAGTTTGATCAGCGTTTACTGACATCGTTCTTGGCCAAACTCTTCACTGCAAAAAGTTTCGAGACTGATTTCTTGCTCGTAGCTGCTACGCCTGCCTCTGGTGGCGGACAAGAGCAGAGTAGCTTAGTTATGCCGGAAGGCATTCGTCGAGACCAGTTTTTGCAATGGATTGAAGCGTTGTCTGATCGCCAGACGCCTGCTTGGCTGGGATTGCCCAATAATGCAGAAAAAGTGCTCCTGACTCATCGAGGTAAACTTTTTAATCTTCCAGATTTTCGTGAATTGTTAAAAAAGGAAAACTATTTGGATCTTTTCTACGAATTTGACGTGTTTTTTTTTCTGAAAAGGTTCGGATGTGGTGGGGAAACTACTCAAAATGCAGTTGTTGGAAGACGACGATGAATTGGCGTACACTGCCTCTAGTGAGAGCGAGGCCGCACCTTCTCCTTTGTTGCAGGACGGACGCCCAGCATGGATGCGTGCGTTGTTGGATTCTGCGCAGACGTGGATGGCTCTTTTGCCTGACCATTTACAAGTAAATTTTTTTACTTTTATAGATTTAGAACTAAAATTGTTAACCTATTTTTAATTCTCTTAACGTTTATCTTCAAATAGACGCTGCGTCGCACGGTAGAAAACATTAAAGATCCTCTCTACCGCTACTTTGAGCGTGAAGTTAATATCGGCGCCAAATTACTGCGTGATGTACGTTTGGATGTTACCGACGTCATGCTCATCTGCCAAGTATGTTTTCGGAAAAGTGTTGTTCTGATTAACTTTAATTGCGGTTTTCCTACAAATATTTACAGGGCACCAAGAAACAGACAAATTACCACCGACAAATGCTAAGCGATCTGGCTAAGGGCATGTTACCCTCTTCCTGGCGCCGGTACCGCGTTCCGAAGGGCAGTACCGTCATCCAGTGGGTTACGGATCTGAGTCTGCGCATTAAACAGCTCCAAAATATCTCGGCTACCGTTTCACAAGGCAGTGCTCGCGATCTTCAAGTAAAAACGCACTGTTTTTTATTTTAAACCATCATTCGTTTTTTTTTAAATTTATTTATTTGTATTATCCAGTCTTTCACGGTCTGGTTGGGTGGTTTGTTCAATCCAGAAGCTTACATCACCGCTACACGTCAGTGTATGGCCCAAGCCAATAGTTGGGCTTTGGAAGAATTGCAGTTACACGTGCACGTAGAATCACCGGGAGGTGGCAGTCGATCCAGTCTGGATGTAGCTAACTTTTCCCTCAAAGGTGTGATATTATCTTAGTCTGTTCGCTTGTTACTATTTCTTATTTCTATTAACTATTTCTATTGTATTATGTCCAGGCTTGAAATTGCAAGGCGCTGTGTGCCGTCAGAATCAGCTGCATCTTACCACGGACATCATGACGGAGTTGCCACTAACGCGTCTCACTTGGATCAGGTTTTAATATTAAAGAAGCATACCAGAGAAACTGATTAATTTAAAAACTTCTTTTCTGTCTTGATATTAGGTCGCAAGCTGGTGTTGACCGGAATGGGCAGATCACGTTACCAGTTTATTTGAACGCCACTCGCACGGATTTACTTTTTACTATCGATTTGCAATTGGCCGATGCCACAGAAGAGTTCGCTTTTTACGAAAGGGGCGTGGCTTTGTTAGCTTCGACTAGCCTGTAGTAATTCCTTGCAGTTAATAATATTCGGTCGGGTTTTAGATTATTGTTAATGTCCATGTGTAAACCTTTGCAAAATCTTAATACATGACATTATTCAGCTTCACAATAACGTCTAAACTCCTGCACATAACCAGTGAAGAGGCAGTTCGTAGCTATAACGGTCCTCGCCGCTATCGTAAGGGATATGCCAGGAATTTTCAGCCGTTTTCTGAGCTACGGGCCAGTGGAGGGGAGGTTTCTATGGTTTGCAAAGAAAAGTTTCGTTTAGAAACTCTACACTTATAACACGTTCCACTAGCTGCACTGGTGCAATATTTTTGGCACTCAGTGTGTCAAAAATGTATATGTTTACACACTGTACACACACTGGAGTGTAAAAATATTGCACCTGTGCAGACAGTGGAACGCGCTATTAAGGCTCCCGTATACCTTTAGACTATTGATAGGAAAGAGTCACAGATGACACTGATAGTTTTTATTGTTTTGCGTTTGTGTAAGACTTGCGTAAGAAGTAAAAAAAGAAATAGACAGCTAATTGCCGGCTAAGTTTCTACTTTTGTTTTGCTTCTGAAAAGTACGACTTGTCACCACAGTTTGCTGTAGCAGCACAATGTACCAAATCAAGTCGTCAAACTTTCGGAACAAGATTTCTCGAACACGGCTTGCCAGACTTGAAAGCAAACTAAAACAAAAGTTTTCTTTTACTAGCAGCTAATGCACAACCAATGGAAAGCTTTTTAGGTAACGTACTTCTCAAAGTTGCAAACTTCATTCGCATATTGCTAATACATACATATACTCGTTAGAAAAAGTTGTGCATTTGTTGTGCACTACTTGTTAGCCAACTCAGTAGCCTTGTAAAAGCATTTTTTCATCAAATCGCCTATACCAAGCTAAGATATACGGAAGCCTTAAAGTATTTTGGTTTATTTGAGAATAATAAGATATAATAATTTATAAAATAGAACGGACTTGGATATTAATACTGTTAGCGTCCATAGAAGTGATTTGCAACTGCCGAGCTTTTTGCCATTTACGGAACAAACGCGACAAACTGTGATCCTCCAATTTAAAGGCGTGGTCTCGCATCAAATCACGCGACAAAAAATACGTACTAGGACCACTAGTCAAGGTCGCGTACAATAGGAAAGGATCATCCTTTGACCTAATCCACAATAGATTTAACTAAATCTGTTCTCCTTTGTTTTTTTTTACAAATCATCGGTGGCGAAGAAGAGGGCGTGTTCTCTAACCAAGCGCATATCTCTTGCAGGCCATTTCAACATGTGTTTCTTGCCCAAGATGAGGAGCTTCTGCTTGCTAGGATAATGCTTCACTAGATTAACCAACTTAGAAAAACAATAATATTAAAATTTAAGCTCGATGTTCATGAGCTTTCTACCTGAGCAGCCTTATTGTTGTTCCTCCCATGGACGTACGCCACATTTAATCCATCTACGACGGTATCGAAAGGAGCGTGTTCTGCAATATATCTACGGAAGATCTCAAGTTCTTTCGGTGTGGATCCGCGGAATACGTCTTTCCCTTTTAAAACCCGTTCCAGAAAAGAGGAACGTAATTGAGCGAACTCCGTCTCACTTAGTCGATTAGGTTTTAGTTTCCCTTTACAAGCTGGACAGGTACCCCTAATTTTTGAATTTAGGTCAGTAAAAATACCTTCTATTGTATGCATACTCGGCTGAGATGGTGACCAAGGTCGTAGCCTTTCGAGCGTCTAACTTCTGTTGCAGCTTACGGATGCTTTGAATCTTAGGCAAGATTTCGTGGTCTGACCAGAACTGGATTAATCGTTCGGTATCGGATTCGTGGCAGATATCTAGCCAGGATTCGTAAATGTCTTCGTCAATTTTTTTATCGACTTCCATCACATGGCTCATGAATTGGAAGGCGGTTTCCAAGTCACTGTTTCGAAGAGCGGCTTTTACAACAGCGTTAAAACAAGTGCCTTTTAAAATTCTGCCGTTTTCCATCTCTGTGAGTAACTGTAGACAGCACCTCCAATCAGGTGTTAGACTTAGACCCAAAATAAGCGCTTCCACTGTTGACTGGTCTAATATCGGCGATTGGGACTTTAATTGTTGACACAAGCGTAGAATTTCTGAGCTGTCAACATCTGCCGGATTCCGGTAACAGATACTGATATAGCGATTTAGTACAGCGTTGTTGATTTTCTGGCCGGTTGATTGAAGGTAGTGTAAATATTGTTTCGCTAAGCTGAAACCATTAACTTCCGCGCAAGTCTTTATAAAATTGGCGTCGAAATTAATAGGCGTGAGTCGTTTGTCTTGGCTTAAAGAATTCTGTTTTAGCTCTACTATATCTGAAGGTTTTAATTGTTGATCTAAATTTTCTTGGATAAATAATTGTAAGGGATACTTTATCGCCTTACCTAGAACAGGATTTTTAAAATTATGGACAAACCGAACGCAATCAGAAAAAGATATTCTGATTCTCGGAAGCAATCGAATTTGCTTATGCATTTTTAAAATAAAATTGATTTCCTCTTAATGTCACCCTATCTGTCACGGATTTAGAAAGTGGCTTATGTTCACTAGAAAGTATACATTTTATAAATATCTCTGAACTAGTAAGAACACGTTAAACACGTCGACAGGTTGTCTTTTGAATTAAAACTTCCAACGTGGGATTTGTTTACATGTTCTTATTACTATACAATGAAACACCGAGTACAAGCTATCGGCATTAGATGACGCTGGTATAAAAGAAGGCGCCAGAAAAAAAGACAAAACGAATGGAGATGCGGGGTATCGATCCCCGTGCCTCTCGCATGCTAAGCGAGCGCTCTACCATTTGAGCTACACCCCCGTTGAAAAGTATTTCATGTAGCTACTAGAGATCCCTGTGGTTTAACTTTAGAAAAATTGACAGTTTTAAATTTTAATTATCCTAAATATTGAAAGTAACAAAAATTAATTTGGAGATGCGGGGTATTGATCCCCGTGCCTCTCGCATGCTAAGCGAGCGCTCTACCATTTGACCTACACCCCGTAAGATGAAGCCCCATCCAAAAGGTTTCGGTTCGGATGGCACGCATCAGTTACAAAAAAGTCAGTCACAAAAAAGTCATTCGTATTTCCGAGAAGCTCCGCACTGGAAATGTACGTATGTTAAGAAATATTTAAGAAAACGTAACTCTTGGAGATGCGGAGTATCGATCTCCGTGCCTCTCGCATGCTAAGCGAGCGCTCTACCATTTGAGCTACAACCCCATTAGGTGGTGTTGCGGTTTAAAAAAAAAAGCAATTTGCCGGATTGGGATTGGTCGAACAGCAGGCGCAGTTAGTAGACTGTGGAGGACCAGAGATAGTTATTACCAGTAGAGAACTAGCTTAGGTATAGGGTGATAGGGTATGTATGGGTTGGAAAATAGACTGGTTCCTCGTGGTGCAACCTGGGTAGCGTGAAATAATCTATATGTATTGTGTTTTGATCTAGTTAATTAACCATTTCCTTTAGGCTAAAAAATTTTAAAGCAATAGATTTAAATTACGAGAGGTTGCGAATGTACTGAGAGGTTTGCGGATGTACCTTTCGATATTCTGGTCTTTTACCTTAAATTTACTCTGGGGACCGAGAAAGTCGTCTTAATCCCTTTACATTGGAAGATACACCAGTTACCATACTGTGAAAACCTTTATACTGTGGTATAGGCTTACAATCACGCTCAGCGTTTTCAAGTCATAGAACTTTTCAAAACATATATTTAATTTAGATAACGCCCAGCATCGAACAGGTACTCAATTGAGCAATTGAGCGATAAAACATAAAGTGTGCTGGTATGACTTCTAGTCTTTAATATTCTGCTAAGATCTCGTTTGACTACAAGCGTGGGTACCAAATGCTAACTGGACACAGGCTCATCTGTGACTGCCTCTCTCTCCCTTTTTCCTTACTCAACTGACCTTTCATTAGGCAAAGCTGCCCTCAAGGTTACATACCAATAGAGGGCATGTAGATGACCTCATACCAAGTGCATGGTACAGATTCATTCTGTAACAAAATCAACAACTTAAACCTTATCCTGCCTTATGGATTTCAGAATGCGAATAAAGATTTATCGTACACAACTTAGGGGATCCGAAAATATTTTACACTGTCGTGATTTGATGAAAAAATGCTTTTACAATGTTACTGAGTTGGCTAACAAGTAGTGTACAATCAATGCACGATTTTTTTTCTAGTGGGTAGTTAATTAGCAATATGCAAATGAAGTTTGTAACTATGAGAAATACGTTACTTAAAAATCTTTCCTTTGATTGTGCACTAGTTACTAGTAAAATACAATTTTTGTTTTAGTTTGCTTTCAAAATCTGACAAGCCATTTTCGAGAAATCTTGTTCCGAAAGTTTGACTACTTGATTTGATACATTGTGGTGCTACAGCAAAGTGTGGTGACAAGTCGTACTTTTCAGAAGCATAACAAACGTTGAAACTTAGCCGGCAATTAACTGTCTATTTCTGTTCTTACTTTCTTACGCAAGCCTTACGCAAAACAATAAAAACTATCAGTGCCAACCACAGTATAGAGGTTTCACAGTATGCTAACAGGGCTATCTTCCAATGTTAAGGTTTTCTGACGACCTTCTCGGTCCCCCGAGTAATATTCAGGTAAAAGGCCAGAAAATGAAAGGGTACATTCGCAAACCTCCCAGTGCAGTTCAAAAAAGGTCACGACGGTTTACAAAGCGCGTAATTTAAATCTATTGCTTTAAACTATGTGAGCTTAAAATAAAAGATGAATTAACTAGGTCAAAGCACAACACGTTTACACATTATAGACTATTTCGCGTTACCCAGGTTGCACCACGAGGAGGCAGTCTATTTTGCAACCCATACATAGGTGTTTTATAGTATACAGGTTTAACCCCATATACTATAAAATACCCATGTATATTAATGTCTATATGTGTTGTTATGACTATTTATGTCTATATACGAGTTATCCATTACATTGGTACTTTACAACTATTCCTAAATGTTACTAACTTTTGCAAGTTTAGTATTTTTCTTAACACGTTTAACTACGGCTCTTTCTGCTACAGCAACATTTTCTTCTTTAAGTGTATAGTAAATCCTAACTCGAACGAACAAATTAAAAAAATAATCAACTGGAAAAGCTTCGCATGTCAATTCCGATAAACCAAGCAGTTTAAGTTTAGCAACAATAACACTAACTATCCCTGGCTCACAAAAGGATTCCTGATAAGTTTCCTGAAAAGCGGACTCACACTTAAAAAGATACTGAATAAAAAGGCCTCGCTCGGGACTATTAAGCTTCCACATGAAGGTCGCTTACTGTACGCCCTTTCCTCGGTGTACGTATGAGCGGATGCTGGGTTACACTGTACAGTACGAGACTTGCAAAACTGACAATCATGGCGCTGAAAAATTTTACGCAAAAAATACCCAACAACGTAAACAAAACCCGTCTCCTTTAACTCGTCCGGATGCCACTCAACTTCTTCTCTTATCGCCTCTGTTCCCTCGCGAAATTTGGCGTTTTCTTGAAAATCTTCTAAAGACAAAAGCGGAACGGAAGACCGAGTCTGAAGAGACCGGGTCTGAAATTAAAAACAGTAGAACGTAGCAAGTGCTTGTCTTTCTTTGCGGATTAGCAAGCAATGCGAAGTGAAAGACTTTTACCGTAAGACTTTAATACCAAGATCCAGCATAATCATTTCCGGGAGAAAAACTTTCAAAATCGCGCAATGCTAGTCGAATCTTACGTCAGCCCCAAACTCCCTCGAGAGAAAGGTCACCAGTCCCCCGTTTTGTGAATGTTTTGTTCTCTTTTCGAACCCTTCTTGTAGTAGATTTGGAATGCCTACTTCTGGGGTAGGATGGGCAAGTCTGTGAATCCATCCCTCCTATGTTCCGTGTTACCCCCACATCCCCTTGAGACCGAGAAAATCGTGTTAATCCCTTTACATTGGAAGATACCCCCAGTTACCATACTGTGAAACCTTTATACTGTGGTGCCAACTGTGACTCTTTCCTATCAATAAGATGAGGTATACAGGAGCTTTAAGGTGGATCATGTGGTTATCCATTCAAACAGAAATTATTCATCTTTTTTCAGAACTAAAGATTTATTTTCAATTTCTTTGAAATAATTTTGTACGTTTGCTAATATTCTGCGTTTGATCCAAATTTTCCTTTTAAGAACCAATTTGGTATTTTAATCTTGAGACTAGCTTCGTCCAACTCGCAGTTATATCGAAAGTCGCGGCTTGGCAAATCGCCCAACCCAGTGTCAACCAGCAAATCAGGATCATCTTTCTTAGTAATTGCATTTCCTTTTTTAATGTAAAATGGCGATTATAGTTATGTTCAGCACTGTATTTTTTGGATAAAATATTCTCAATGGAACTTTTGAAGTAGATTAATTTGATAAACAATATTCATGTTTGAATTTAGACTATTAAGAGTCCAGTGTTAGAATGGGTCATTTGGAAATTAGAATCTCGTGTACAGCACTGTACGCAGTGCACATAGTGCACAGGACAGTTTAGCCACTTTTCTGCTCTTTATTTTTCGCGTCATGTGCAGACAAAACTCTAGCCCAAAATTACTAATTAGATATGCTAGTGTCCTGGTTATCAAATGATGCATTGTACGCTTCAAGAAGACGAAAAATAAGACCAAAATACCACGAGAACTAGAGGCTCTTCCAAGTGTACAGAACGTAATGTTGGGTAAACAATTTGGACTAGGTTGTAGGACGATTTGTCCGTGTGTTTTGCCATAACTAACGAAACTAAGACGATTGCCTTTTTAAAAAATTGCATGATGGACTTAAAGTATCCTAATGAAAGCTTACAGGTATACTCATTGTCGATGCTGGAAACATTCTAGCTCTCATTTGCGCAATAAGGTGCACGATTTTGTCCAAAAGCTTAATAAAAACCTGAAAAGGCAACGTTGTAAGGGAGCGGCTGTAGTTCCAAACGCCGGAGTTGGTGTGCGTTGGTGAGCGCAGCGTTGCCAAGTCGTGTTCCACAGCGTATTCCTCGTGGTAAAATGGCCGAATGTGTACCAAATCATAACTTTAGACTTCTAAAATCTCGTGCAAAATCAGTACAGTTAATTAGTAGCGAATCTTTCGAAACCAGTACACAAAACATGTTCAGGTTTCGGTTCTGGGTTAGGGTTTCTTACACAAATTGAGGTACGGTGAAGGCCCTTGCACGTTGATTGTGATGTTGAGCATTCGCTGATTCGGTGTCCCTTCCTTGTACAATTAAAGCATCGGCCTCCTTCTTCAAAAATGCGCGTTTTTCCAAAATGAGCTTAGGATGGCTGAAAATGGTGTGACTGTGCATTAAAGGCAATTCTTCGAAATTCCGGTTGCGGTGGTGCTAAGGCGCCTGTGGTTCCTTCTTCGGTCTCCGGTCCAGGTTTCAGGTGAGCTTCAGGTTCGGCTCGATCAAATGACTGGTTGCGCTCTCTTGAGTCCAGTTCTTCCTTCAGGAATCTAGAAGTAGGTCTACGTTACTCGAATCTGCTTTGGCGTGACTAATACATAAGAGACGGTTTTCTGGCGGGAGTTTTGAAAGCAAAACAGGGCCAAGTAGAGCGCTGAAATGGCCTGTAGTTACTCCGAGAGAGCTTAAGTTTCGGACATGGACGTTGCGGGTGTCGAGCAGTTCGCGTAAGGTGGACAAGCTTGGTGTCTTGGACATCAGGCATCGAAAGTAAACGCTTCGTGCAGGCCGAAATTACAACGTCGTTGTTTAGAACAATTAAACAGAAATAGAAACCTGGTGATCCGGGGTATCGATCCCCGTGCCTCTCGCATGCTAACCGAGCGCTCTACCATTTGAGCTACACCCCCGTTAGGTGGTGCTGGGGTTCATCCACTCAGTTCGAATGGTACGCACCCGGTTTAAAAAAAGCACCGTGAAAACCGCTTAACACGAAATCGAAGGGCCCGAAATATTTTTCGTGTTAAAAGGAATTCGTGCTAAAAGATTGTAAAAAAACATAGTTAATAAAAAAACCTGTCGTTTGTCGCGGTTCGCCTTTTCCAAAAGCTTTATTTCCTTTACTGTCCAAAACTGGACAGCCCTTTTTTTACATTTGCTTGTCTTTTTATACCACTTGGCGACCTTTCTTAGCGAATATGCTTCTTTCAAAGTTGGTCCTTCATTGACCCGACCTCGCCCTTTGCCAAGAATCCGCCACTTACTCCCAAACATGCAAATTAGCCAAGACCAACGTCCCTGAAAAGGTCATTCGCAACACGTGATAACAGAGTTCATATTCAAGTTTATACTAGTACATTGACAGTCTATACATTTTAAAGCACAAATAATACATTTTAAAGCACTTTAACAGATTAAATAAAATTGAAATGTTTTGACTGCCCACAGACTGTTGGGTCGAGAAAAATAAAAATTTGAACTTAAGTCGGGGATGTTGCGAACTTAGGTTTCTAGAGACTCTACAACGCTTCCCATTGGCAGAGGGAGACAGATGTTAAGAAGACAAAAGTATTTTGTCGTCCAAAAATATTTTGTCTCAGCAAAACTATCATTTCGTTCCTCCGAGATTCCAAATGTTTCGTGATAAGCGGTTTTCACTGTAGTTTATCTTTCCACGGACATACTCATAAGGTGTTTATTATGTTAAGAAAGATTAAAAGCAAACAAAACCTGGAGATGCGGGGTATCGATCCCCGTGCCTCTCGCATGCTAAGCGAGCGCTCTACCATTTGAGCTACACCCCCGTCAAACAAGGGCCCTTACATAGTATATTAAGTTTTTCATCAAGCAAGCTTTGTTTTTTAGACTGACCAGCAGCATTCAATGATTGAAGCTATTCGCGATCTGATTCCTCCCAGCATCCGGAAACCCGCCCACGCCCAAAAGCGTAGTAAACACGCGTGCAGCAGCGTGTTTTGAGCGAAAAATGAAGAAATTGTGTGCTTAAAATAGATCTATTGCTTAAATTTTATTACGTGTATTTTACAGTTCTTTGAATTTTTAATTTAAAGCAGTAGTCTCATCACGTCTTCCAAAATTCATAAACGTCGCCGAGTCAGCTTTTCAAGCGGGGAAGAAATGGATGTCGAAGACGATCACATCTCCACGCTTATGAGCATGGGATTTCCGGACATCAGTGAAGTCAAACGCGCCCTTAGATTAGCAAAGAATGACCTGAGTGAAGCAGTGGCTATTTTGACCAATGACCAGCAGTTGCCCTCGTACGGTACTATGGACGACGTTTCCCTAGACACAACTGATGCGCGTATCGTTCCATCAGCTGGACCTTTGAATTATGACGATGAAAACAGCGGTCAAGTAAAAATGTAATATTCTAGCTTTACTCGTTAAGCCCATTCTTGGTAATTAGGCCATGGATGAAAACTTCCCAGAAACGAATTTGTACGAGCTCGAAACGCGCGTTTTCACCGACCAATGGTCCATCCCGTACAAGAAAGACGAGTCACTATGGAAATGTCTTGTTGCTTCTATCCGCTTGGTCGAAAACGGCACAGCTGACAGCGACGAGAATTATCGCCGGTTTGTAGACCGTTGCATGCCTGAAGCCTTCGCCAAACTCCTGTCAACTAACGCAGTCCATAAATGGGGCCCGGACATCCAGCAAGGCATTTTTAGCATGTTGGAATTGTTTATGGATCTGGTTATTGCACATATGAAACAGGGCAACATTCCCGTGCCCATGTTAACCTCCACGTTCACTCTAGTAAGTTCGTTTTTCTCTCTCTCCCTTTAATCTCCTTTTATTTTATTTCCTTCTCAAATAGATGTGCAACCGTGAGAGTGAATGGAACATAAAGAACCGTTCGCAGTTACCTGATGAAGCCCAATGGGACGAAATGTTAGGTCAAAACCAACATTTCGCTGTAAGTCCCGTCAGTCTCACGCAAGTAGGTTTCAGTTAATGAAAGAAAGAAACAAATGTTATCTTTCCTTTGGTGGGGAAAGGATCCTTTTGGGTGGTTGGTGGATTTGCTAAACCAATTTGGGCTCAAACATGGCTTTGGGTTAATCCAGGAAGCCTTTCAGCGCGAGAATTTGGATGCCATGTTCATGTCAGCGCTTTTAATGCCCTTAGGACTCTGTGCTGAATTACTCAACAGCAGTGTGATTTGCTCCCTTCTGTCCAACTGCATGGAAAGGGCTGTGAGCTTTGTTTCTGCCTTGGAAGACGCAGATTTGAAAAACAGGGTAATTTGCCTTGTCTTCCGTCACCTTATATTTTGCTATTTTAGTGAGTTTGGATAAATTATACGTTATTGTCTCTTTTAGGATATTACTGCAGTCTTGGATTTACTAGTATCTTTGCAGCTGCTCTGTCGGAGCTTATGGAGCGACATGCTGGACAGGATTCATCAATTGCGACTGGATATCGTGCTTCGGATGTTGAAAACTCCCTACTTCCATACGCGGATGAACGCCCTCAAAGAAGTGTCTCGAATGATAGAAGAAGCAGAAGCTTCCTCGCCTAAAAAATCCGCAATTCCCTCTGAGAAAATCGCAGATTGGATGTCCAACAGCAAAGTGCTCTCCATCGCCCTCGAAGGTAAGTTGCCATTATTTTTTTATCGATAGTGTTCTCTAATTCCGTACATTTTCTAGGAAATCTGGACCACGTACAGTACAGTGAGCGAATTAAAGGTTTAGTGGAATTTTTGGGCCCTCGCTTGAACGCAGAAGAAGTGGGCGCCATTTGGGCGTTGGCTGATAAAAGCACCCATGCGTTAGATAACGTTCATAGCTTATTAGCAGCCGCTGCTTCCAAACTCACTCCTTGTGTTTGTCAGCATCTCTTCAGCTTGGTTCAAGAAGTAACTTTCCTTTTCTTAAAACCATGTTAAAAATTAATTTGCGTTATTTTGGCTACCTCGATTGATTTTTGCTTATTAATAGAAATGGCAGACTGCCAATGATCGACTGCGGGATAAACTGCTGTCCTTATTGGGGCAAATTGGCAAAGAATCCCGGCTCAATAAAACGGCCGGCAAAGTACTCGAAGTATTGTGGGATTTGGCCCACGGCCCTGCTTTGCCCGAGCATTTGGTGGAACGGGCACTGGAAGAACACTTGAATGTGCTCGCGGAATTGCCTTCAAAAGACCAAGTCCGCAAAACTTACATCCAGCGCTGTATCGACAGCGTTAAGAAAAATACTGGTACATTACCAGCACTCCAGCATCTCTTGCTACTGGCCAAATCCATTACAAAAGGCACAGGCGTGTACCACAAACCAGATAAGGTGAATTGTATTTATTTTATTATTATTTCCTTATTGGTTTCTGTTGTTTTACGTAGGCCGCGTTGATGGAGCTGAATAGCAGCAACGATTTGCTACGCTTATTAACAACTTCGCTTAGCAAATGCCATGGCCAGGCTGTGCAAGCTGCTAAAGCTTTGTCACAACCACTGGGACCGGAAGTGAAAGTGGATGGACGTTATATTCATCAACAGGTTCGTGTTCCAAAGTAAAATACAACGAAGATGAATGCAAAATACATTATTTGGTTTCTAATAGTTTATGGAAGCGCATTTGGATTTGCTGACGTTTATCCTGGAAGAAGCTGGTTTGTATCTCAGCTGGATGAGAAGCAAAGAAATCTGGGAAACGCTCATGACTGGACCTCATGTCTGCCTGGCCGATCGCGAAGTAATCTACTTGATTATATTTTCAAAGCGAAAAATATAATAAATTCGTTTGTTTTTAGCTGTGTTTCGAGTGGTTTTCCAAGTGCTGGGGTGATTTGCAGCCAGATTGTTGCGCTTCGCTGTTTAAAGATAAATTATTAAAGCTAGACCCCGCCCTCATCACCGCGAAAGGGTTCGAATGCTTCAAACGTTATTTTACCTGCGTCAACATGGCGGATGAGTACATGAACCGCGATGGAACGGTAATTTTAATTGTATATACAGTGATGCCTCGCACAACGAACGCCTCGCATAACGAAAGTTCCGCATTACGAATGCGAGCGCGGGTCGGAAAACGTTCCGCAATACGAACGCGGTTCCTCATTACGAACTGCACACGCGCTCTGTTCTGTTTTTTATATTTGAAATTGTAGAAAGTTCAGTGCTTATTTTAGTGTTGTCAAAATGGCACCTAGGAAGACTGTTAGTGGGAAGAGTAGAAAAGTACTTACTATTTAAATGAAGCAAGAAATTGAAGACAAAAAAGATTCAGGAGCTAAAATTGTGGATCTTACAGCTGAGTATGGACTGATCAAGTCAACAGTAGGAAGAATTTTAGCTAAAGCTAGGGTGACAAAGGGAGTCTAGAATTTATTCACTGGTGCACAGAGAATCCATTAGTTATGAAATGGACAGGTTGCTGTTGGTTTGGATTAATGAGAGGAGATTTAACCACGCAGGAAATAATTTGTGAGGAAGGTATGGTCTTCTATGAAGAGCTTAAAAGATCCACTCCAATACCAAGCTCACAAGCTTTAGAACAACAGGAAGAAGAGTTCAAAGCCAGTAGGGCGTGATTTCATAGGTTTAAAAAAGTAGTTGCATGCACAGTGTCATAATGCAAAATTACCATTTTTCGCGATTTTGAACCGGCCTCGGGAACGGATCAAAATAATTCCCACAGTTATTTATGGGAAACGGCATCCCGCATAACGAACGCCGTCCTGGAACGGATTGCGTTCGTTATGCGAGTCACCACTGTACTTTAAAACTTAATTTTTCATTTATTTGTATTTTAACTAATTTCTGCTATTTCACGATATTATGTAATGCATCGTAAAGGTGATAGAGAAAATGGACCCTGTCGGAATCGATTATTTTTGGCAGCTAGCATTAGAATCACCGGAAGAGGAATTAGCGCGAGCAGCTATGCAGCAAATCTTGGAAATTTCCTATCTACATTTGTCACCCAAACTCAAGAAAGACCCCGCGACGTTGCACCGCAAATTTATCAGCGACTGCTATAGACGCTTGCAGGTATACATTTATTTACTTTCGTAATTCATTGCAAAAATCTATTATTGGAAGTTTTAAAGAAAATTAATTTAAAATTGTGTGTTTTACATTTACAGAACAATATGTTGAGCGCGTCAGGCAGCGGAATTATTTCCAATGCTATGAACAGCGCTACGAAGACCTTAACTGCCATGGCAGTGGCGGAAGTAGCTCATATGGCTTCGCCCAAGAAGTAAACCCCATCTTCCCTCATAAAGACGATTTTTAAACACATTTTCAGGTCTGCTTGCTTGCAAAATATCCATCGACTACTCTGCCTCGCCGAGTGCTACATTTCCACCATCGAGGAAACCCACCCGGCCCCTCGGACCATTTTACCGCATGGTGCTTCCTACCATGGCCAGCCCTTGACCTTGCATATAATTTACGAAGACGCCAAAACGGAATTTAACCTTCAAGTAAAACTTTCGACACTCTATTCTTAATTAAGTGTAGAACGTAAGAATATCAATTAATCATCCTTATTTTATTTAAAAAATAGGTTCATACCAATGAAAGTGTCGGAGGATTGAAAAACAGGGTAGGAAACATGCTCCGTTTAAGTGCAGAGCAGTTCCGGTTGGTACCAGGGTCGGGTTCAAGTTCACGTTCTGCAAGTTCTTCTAAAGATAAATCTGCCAAAGACCAGAAATTGCTGTATCAATTAGGGGCTTGGGACGGTCAGCCCTGGCTAATCGAAACCTCGGCAGCTGGTGCAACCGTGAGCGGCGCAGCAGGTCCAGTGGCCGAGGTAAAGGGGAAAAAAATCAGTTTCAAACGGTTCGAAATTATTTAAAATTAATGAATGACTTTTCTTCAAAAGCTGAAAGAAAACTGGGACGAATTGCCCCAAACTCCTGCGCCCTCTAGCAGCAGTGCTAGCGCAAGTGCAGGTGCGGCCACAGCCGAAGAGGCTTCTGCTACTGCAGCAGCCACGCCCACTTCAGCTCTTTTGAGCTTCCATATGGACCAGGAAAAAAATTTACCTGGAGTCGTCATGGCGTCTGGTGGACAAGTTTTTGAGCTGCTGTATCAGTTGTCGGAGCTCGGGGATCCCAAGTAAATTCTGTCACCCGTTCAGTTAGATTAGCATTAATTTAGAATTAATTTAGGCATTTTTGTAATATTATGTTATTATAGGATTATTGAAGCAATTCGAAGGCTTTTGAGGCTCATTCCCACCGATGCACACGTGGTAGACATGCTAGATCATTTATGTACGCCCACCGTGAGCAGCAGTACAGCTACGCCCCATAGCTTGGCTCGTTCGGCCAGTACTGCCTCGACGTACCCAGGAGTGGCTCATCCAGTGACTCGTACCGCCTCTGCAACGCGATTAACGGAGAAAAGCAAATCTTTGCAGTCGTCTCGCAATGTAAAAGGCTTTTTCGACGCCTCAGCCCCTACCATGTCTCCTTTTCGCCTATTATACCATCTGGAAGTGTTGTCGAGCAAACTTGTGCCTTGCGACACTACTAGCTTAAGCAGGGCCCAGCAATTCCGGCGTCAATTCCTTCATGTGGGCGGTCTCAGCCTCGTCACTGACGTTCTTCAAAAAGAGGCGCTACCTGAAGAAGTGAATTACGAATTACGTCAAAATTGTTACCTAATTGCGCTTCAGTTAGCCAAGTAAATACCTGATTTATTTTCAAGTCAAATTTAACTTACAATTATTTTGTTCATTGAATACGTAACTATGTTCTATAAATTTCAGGTTTCTTTTATGTGGGGAAGCTGAAACCATCGATGTTCTGCCTGCTACAATCACTGGATCATCTTTGCATGTTCCTTTGACACCCACGAAGCTGTTAACGCCCACTAAACTTCCTCCAACCTTAACCCCGCCTTCAAAAGCCACGCCCTCGCCGCTCAGAGCTTCTCCTTCTCCCATGAAACCTATTGTGCCCCATCCTGCGGCCACCCAGGTACTCCAAACGCTAAGTCAAGAAGGGTTCGGGCACATGTTGAGTTGCCTGTGCCGCGTAGCGTGGACTGCCGCCGCTGGGAACCTAAATTCGCCCAACCCCGTTCCTATCCTCTCGAACCACACCATTAGCAGCAGTATGATCACAAGTGCGAGTAGACGCAGTCGCCAGAGCAGTTCCAGTTCCAGTTCGGCTGGCAGTGGAGGAGAGAGTTCAGCGGCGTCTACAGCAACTACGTCAGGCCATGAGTTACCTTCCCAGCCCATCAGCCAGTCGGAAATCTCGCCCCAAGACGGACTAATCGCTTCTCAAGCCTTGGCATTACTTATTACCTGTCTGGAAATTAGGAGCCAAAGCATTGGTAATTATTTCGTGATGGTTTTTGGAAGAGAAAATTAACTTTTTTTTCTTATTTTTAGGGTGGTTCTTCGGACAGCCGTGCGTCAAGGAATTTGTGGTGGATATCCTCCTGAGCTGCTCCAGTGCTGCAGTTCGGGAAGCGGCGTGTGAGCAATTTCATCGCTTAGCGCTCGTGGAGGTCGGGGAACCGTCTGCGAAGCAATTTTTAACGCAAGTGCTGCTCAAAGCTGCCGTTCCTCTTTGGGTACCTTCCAGCAGCACGCGTACGGCCAGTCATCGACTTTTGCAACAATGCGGCCAGTACTTCGAGCTACGTTGCCGTCTCCTCTCTAATTTATCATGTATATCCAAATTTTACAAAAATTTCAAAAGAGTTTTCTTATTAAACTAAACATTTTTCTTAGTATCGGAGCAGAAGGCGCTATTGGGAGAAAATGCGTCAGCTATGCTGAAGGATGAAATGGCATGGCTGGTTAATTTCTCGCCAGCACCCTTGGCCACACCTACTAGTTCTCGTCGGGATAATCAGACGTCGTTGGTAGCTGCTGACAATGCGCTTCTAGCGGGACATTTGAAACTCGTTAGGGCGCTTTTGACCTGCGAATGCGTGGATAGACGGGCGGTGGGGAAAGCCCTGATTGCAGATTTGCTCAACAGTTTCCTGTTCCCGGCCGCCAAACTCATTGCGGAGGCATCCACAGCACGGAGTAGCAGTTTGCAACGTATTGGAAGCCAAACGAACAACCCGGATGTTTCTGCTTGCAATCCGAAATGCAGCGAGCTGGAATCGCGCCTGGCCGCTTATGATTTACTCATGGAATTGGGGCGGGGTTGTCGAGAAAACCTAGAGCAGATGGCCAAACAAGTTGTTTCCATGCACCATCGTTATAACGCCGATTTGGCCAAAGAATTTGAGGTAAAATTATTTTTTCCTTTTTGTTGAAGCGTTTTCCTAATCTTTTATTTCATGTCTGTCTAGTACGAACCAGCAGTGGAAGGGAGGGCTATTTGTAATTACGTAGGTTTAAAGAATGCTGGAGCGACTTGCTACATGAATTCCGTACTGCAAGAGCTTTTTATGGTGCCTGGTATTAAAGAAGCCATACTGGCGGTGGAGGAAGATCAAGTTGATGAAGAAAGGTGGGTTTACTTGGCTAACTTTACTTTGTTTACTTTACTTTTTAATGGTTGTATTTAAAAATTTGCTGTTTTTGTAGTCTGTTCTTCCAGTTTCAAATGGTGCTAGGACAACTGATGGAGTCCCGCTTGTCGTATTATGTTCCCGAGAAGTTTTGGAAATGTTTGAAAATGCGTGGGCAGCCAGTCAACGTTAGGGAGCAGCAAGGTAACGGTTTAGCAATTGTTATGCGGAGATAACTAATTTGTACTAATTTGTTATATTGTAGATGCGTTTGAGTTTTTTACTCATTTGGTGGACAGTGTGGATGAGCATTTGAATAAAATTGGCAAGGATAAGATCTTCCAGAAAAAGTTTGGAGGCATTTTCTCGGATCAGATGATATGTAAGGAGTGCCCTCATAGGTAAACTTAAAATAGCTTGTTAAACATTGAAATATAAATGTAATTCATACGTAAATAGATACGAAAGAGAGCAGATCTTCTTGGCCTTGAATTTGACGGTCAAAGGACGCAATTTAGTGGATTCTTTAGACCAGTTTGTCAAAGGTGAGGTCTTGGAAGGAGATAATGCGTATTACTGCGAGGAGTGTCGTCAGAAAGTAATTTATTTTTCCATTATAAACTATTAGTTAAGAGTCATTTGTTGAAATACGCGAAATTTAGCGAAATACGGTCAAGCGGATGTGCATCAAGACATTACCGTCCACACTGGTCATTCAGCTCAAGCGTTTTTACTATGATTGGGAAGCTGGTCGCTCCCTTAAATTCGACGACTACTTTGAGGTACATTTTCTTCGCTCGTATAAAAACATGAATGGGGGGGGGGAATTCATTATTAATAGAATTGGTTTTGTGCAATTGTTATATGTTATCCTTTGCTTTTCTAGTTTCCCTGGACACTGGACATGGCTCCATATACTGCTGATGGTATCGCTGAACGGGAAAGACACTCTGAATTATGTGACACGTCTAGTTCAAAGAACAAGCGTCTTTCAGCTACTTTCTCAAATGCGAAACTTTCTACCTGCAATTATGAGTTAGTGGGCATTGTGGTACACAGTGGTCAAGCTAGTGCTGGCCACTACTACTCCTACATTAAAGAGCGAAAGTAATTATTAATTGTTATTTTTTGCTTTTCTTGGTGTGATTTTCTAATATTTGTTTAGGGACCCAAGGGATCCAAACAGCCCTAGTAGATGGCTCAAGTTCAACGACACTTCCGTGGAAGAATTCGATATGAATGACGGGACCTTGGAAGCAGAATGCTTTGGAGGCACTTATAAAGCCAAGCAAAACGATTCTCGTAAGTTTCCTTTCTTAATTAAGTGAATTTGGGAAAAACAATCAATTTTTTAAGGAAACGGATTCCCGGAAACGCGTCAGAGGTACTGGAACGCCTATATCCTCTTTTACGATCAAGTGGAAGATGGGTTGAAAACGCCGAAAACGCCCCGTAAGGGAGTGGTTACACGTAGCCGATCTTTCAGAGCTAGCTTGAGGTACACGCTTGAATTTGACTAATTTCTTTTTCATATGAGCCATTATTTTTATATATTTTTTTTTATTCAGTGGTTCGGCCAGAAGATCGTTACAGCCCATAAGGGGTTCAGATAGCTTGAGTCAGTTATCGGAATTGCTGCAGCATGGCGAGCAGCGAGGGATTTTTGACGCCCATGTCCCCCCCAAAGTTCAGCAACTTGTCAGGGAAGATAATTTGCGTTTTATGCGTTCGAGAGACGTTTACTGCCCGGAATACTATGATTTTATTCACCGTCTGTGTAGATTGAATTTGGTACGATTAAAAAGCATTCTTAGTATGCGTTTTCATAGTTTTGTTTGTTTTTTCTAGGAGAAAATTCAGCAAGAAGGACCAGCGTTATGTCTTCCGTTGCTTTCATTAGCTGTCAATTTCATTTGCCATACCTTTTTAAGGCTGAAGCAACGAGACAGCGCCCCTTTGGAAGCCTGGTTGGATGTCTTCAAACAATTAACCGCACCATTAGAAGCCGCTCAATGGTTAATTAACTACTTTGCCTCTTCAGATGGCCTTCGACATCTACGGTTTGTCTGAATTCTCTTACACGTGTTTAGGAAACTTAACTGTTAAATTTATTATAGGCCTTTTTTGTTGGAAAGCCCCACAAGGACGGTTCGACACCATTTTGCCAAGATTTTAGAGCACACCTTCTTGAATTATTTTAACCAGTCGGGCAAAACAGTAACAGTATTTTTATTTCTTTTATTGAAAGTCAATTGAAACAACAATCTTTTAGGGCCAAAACGATCTGAATAAACTGATAGAAGCAATTTTGACTTTGCTGGACAAAGACGTTCCTGAAAACTGCAAAACTTGCACTGAATACTTTGGCCTTCTATTGGCCTACGCCCAAATGGTAAGAAAACTCATCTACATAAGCTACTGTGAAACTTTATTGAACAGTATTCGGAATTATGAAATTCTATTTTCTCATTGAAACAGGGCACAGCACAGTGTCAGCACTTATTCAAGTTAGGAGGCTTCCATAAATTACTCGTGTTCCTGTTCGGGCCTGAAAGAGTGGGTATTCGCTTCACAGCTATGTCGCCCTCTTCTAGACCAGCCACGCCCTCCAAATCACCTCTACCGTTACCCTCCCCGCCGTCCACATTATCCCGGCGCTGGAGCCCCGCCCAGAGCCGCGACTTTGTTGATTTACACAACACCTTGGCCACCATGATTTCCGCCTGCGATCTAACTTTCCCTAATTCCCACTCCTCGTCTTCGGCGACTCCTTCGTCTCGTTTGCCTCTCCCAGCGGAGGCTGCTTGGGCACTGTATGGCCCTGGGTGTCCGCAGTTTCTGCAGGAGGCAGTCCAAGCCTGTGGCGAAGTAACGGCCCCGCCCACTGCAATCGTTGAGATGTTGAAAGCTGTGGCCAAGAATAACCGCGAATTCACTAAAGCGCTGCTAAAGGAAGTTTTGGTAAATTCAAGTATTTTTAGTATTAGTGATATTGTGATTATTGTTTGTACGTACTAGAAATTTTTTTAATTTCACTCAGAAAAAAGGCATAACTCTAACATGATTTCTTGGTTTTTGTAGCATCAGTGTTCGACAGTGTCGGCCAGCGAGATGAAAAATCTGTCGCAGTTGCTATATGATATTGTGGTTGTGGAAGACAAGTTGAGTTCTGATCGCTTGCAATACGTAATTGATGGTTTTGCGGATAATGATGACAATCCTGTTGAGGGAATGCTCAGTAAGATTTGGCTATAACTTCCACATTACTTATCAATAATTGTGTTTCTGAAATCTAGGTCTTTTTGGGAAAGTACAAACGACAGATAGCCGAAGGGCCTACCAATTAATGAAGTGTGTGGTTACGTTGGGTACGCGGTCTGTCCATGCCAAGGATTATTTACTGCAAGCACCAGCGAAGTGGCAGGGGGTGGTGACTTGGCTCAAAGAGAAGCTAGAGGCGTCACTTTGGAATTCCGGCGTGGAATCAAATGAAGAATCTAACACAAGAATTTTTCAGCGGACCACTTCGGCCCAGGTAGGTTACGTCGTTTCACTTCTCAGAACTTCTTTAAACCGTAATTTTAATATATTAAGGTGACCCTGGAGGAGGCGACAGCGTTATTTACGGATGTGGATGTCTCGGATATGGAGTTGGATACCGAGACCTTTGCTGATACCGAGAATGAAAGTCCAGAGAGCAGTCAAAAGTGCCACTTTAGCGTAGGGTCTCCGTAAAATCTGGGCGAATGAACGACTCTTGTAAAACTTTGTTTTTCACAGTAGGAAATTCTGGTGTTGATTAACTTGTTATGTCATTTAAACCGTCTTCAAGTGCATATTGTTAACTCATCATTTCCCTTTTTTGGTTTGAAGAAGAAAACTAGAAAAAAGGAAAAAGTTTTAGATTTTAGAGTGATGGATTTTTAGTTGTTAACTAAGGAAGCTGGGATGGAGGGGCAAGTGGCCTTTTTTTATCAAGAAAAAGAAATGTTTTAAGAACTGTTTTGACTTGTAAGGAAAAACAGCCCTTTCCAATCACTGCCCATGTGCCTTGTTGGAAATAACATTTTGAGCCGAAATGCTAATGTTGGTTGCATTTATGTGCCAAATAAAGGCGCAGAGCAGGTCACATTCAATATGCGTAGTTTCCATGAATCTCGAATAATTTCAAGTCATTATGAGTAGTTTCGACTAATCTCAATGGGATCAAAATCGGAAATCTCTATGCTTTCTTTGCTTAGTTTGGATGAATCTCGAGTGATTGCAAGTGGTTTCGATAAATCTAGAGTCATTGTGAGCGTCTACTTTGTGATTCACGCAAGAATTGTGTCATTTGGCGGCTCTCCTTCTTTCCTACATTTTTGTATTATTCTTATTTAAATTTTTTATATGGACTTTCAAAAAATTCGAGAAATGTGGAATAATTTTTCGTATAGAAGAATTCCGAGAAATTTCAGGAAACATAGGGATAATTTTTCCCAAAATTGGGACTTAGGGGGTTCTCCTTTCCTATTTTTTTTTTATAGAAATTTCGATTCTTATTTTTAATAAACATAAAGTAATTTCGAAAAATATAGAGTAGTTTTCCAAGAATTGGGATTATTTCTCGAATTATTGCGAGTAGTTTCTATGAATCTTCTGTAATTGCAGTAGTTCAAGAGTAACTCAACTAATTTCGAATATATTGAAAAGTTCTAAACAGAATTTCTCCATTTCAAGTCGGCGCTTTTCGTCATCTCTTGGCGAACCCATTAACTTTTATCAAGAACGATATGGTGGCGCTGGAGTTTGTTTTCCTCGAAACGCAAGCACGATGTCGGCTTCCAAGTTTGTAAATTTGGGAAAAACAACAGGAACTGACGAAAGTCTATGGTCTTCTATACCGAAATGGCAAATTGCTTTAGCATTAGGTACTCCATTAGCCGTAGGTCTGGGGTACTGGTATTTGACGAGAAATAATAAGACTAAGCAGTCGACAAGTAAAGCCGGCTCTCAGGGAATACAACAAGCCACTAAAACTCAACAGCCACATTCTTCTCAGGACGGTAAATTTTGCTGGGATATAAAATAAAGAGAAGAAGATAATTTCCATGTTGTGATTATTAGGCAAGAAAGAAAGGGCGAGTTCTGATGCAGCCGCTGAAGTCCATGAGCAGGAAGTAAAGGATCCTTTTAAGAAAGCGCAGATCGCGAAGAATAAAGGCAACGAATGTTTCAAAAATGGGAAATATGCGGAGGCCATCAAACATTACCAAGAAGCTATTTTAGCCTGTCCAGTGGACAAACGTTTGGATATCTCAACGTTTTACCAAAACAAAGCCGCAGCTTATGAGCAGTTAGTAAGTTAACTCCTCATTGAATCGCTTGAGCTTCGAATAACTTTTATTGGCTTTAGAGGAATTACGAAGAAGTGGTTTCTGATTGCACACAAGCTTTGGAACTCAACAAAACTTACACCAAAGCTTTGAACCGTCGTGCCAAAGCCTACGAAATCCTGAAGAACAACCAGAAATGCCTGGAAGATATCACAGCCGTCTGTATCTTGGAAGGCTTTGAAAACCAGTCGTCGCTTATGCTAGCAGATCGTGTACTTAAACAACTAGGTACAGTTATTTTCTGTTTCTGGCGAAAATTTGTAAATGTAACGGAAAGTTTTGACAATTAGGTCTCCAGCATGCCAAAGAAGCTATGGCTAACAAGAAACCAATAATGCCATCCCACCACTTTATCAAGACGTATTTCGCTTCCTTTGCGGAGGACCCTGTAGCCATTCGGTCTATGTCAATGAATCCCGATGAACCAGCCAAGTAACTTCTATTTCATAAATTTTCTTAGAGAAAAAAAATAAGAAGTGTTGTAGGGGTTTAATTGCTGCTTTGGCCGCTCTCAAGAAACAAGATTTCGAAGCTGTAATTCCGGCGTTAGACGAAGAATTAGCCGAAAATGCTGACAACCATGAAGCCATTCTTTTGAAAGCTACTTTTACTATTCTCTTGGGACTGCATGAGCAAGCGTTTCAGGATTTGTCTTTATTAATCAGTAATGATGCAGTGGACGTTAAGGTATATATTTTCCTTAATTATTGTGTGCCTCGCTTATATGCTTTGCTGTTGTATAGATCCGAGTTAATGCGTTGGTAAAGCGAGGATCAATGAATATGCAATTAGGCAAGCCACAGGAAAGCTTGACCGATTTCAATGACGCTGAAAAGTTAGACGCTGAAAATAGCGACGTGTATCATCATCGGGGCCAAGTTAATATCCTAATGGATCGCGTTGAAGAAGCCATTGATGATTTCAACAAAGCTGTTAAATACAACACGAACTTCCCCGTGGCCTACGTCCAAAAACTCTACACGGATTATCGAGCAGCCGTTGGTCGACGAGAGATGGACCAAGTACCGGCAGCTATGCAAGCATTTCAAGACGCCATGAAGAAATTTCCCAAGTGCTCGGAGTGTCCTTTACTTTACGCGCAAGTAAACTTTTCTCTTTATTTTGAAATTAGTTGTTATGCTTCAATATGGATTGTTTGCAGGTGTTGAGTGAGCAAGGGGATTTTAAGCAAGCTGACGAGTACTTCGAAAAAGCTCTCGAGCTGGATAAAACCAATGCCACAGCTTTTGTTCATCGGGGCTTATTGAAACTGCAATCCGAAGGAGATGTAGAAGGAGCTGTGAAGATGATTACTAAAGCTATTGATCTGGATCCCAAGTGCGAATTCGCTTATGAAACTTTGGGAACTATTGATGTTCAACGGTGAGTTTTATTGGAAAAAATTTGAAAGTAAAGGGAGGAAATTGATCGCTTCATTCTTGTTTTAGGGGCAATTTGAAGAGCGCAATTGATATGTTTGATAAAGCAATCGAGTTGGCACGGACGGAGATCGAGCTGTCACATTTGTTCTCCTTGAAGGATGCAGCTTTGGCCCAGCGAAAAGTCGCGGAGTCACTAGGAGTCACTTTGCCAAGCCAAGCGTAAACTGCAATTATTTAGAAACCCAGGCATTTGGGAGAGTAAAAAGTCAGATGCAGATTTGGATATAGTTTGGTAGCGCAGGAAAAGCTGTAATTCCTTAGCAATTGTACCTGCAATTCAGCAGGATCAATTGCAGATCGTTTAATTATTGTAGGTTGGAAAGTACTTCAATAAACATGCTTGTTCCCTTGGAGAAGTTTACACAATGCGCAAAACTGCGTTGGACCTTCATATATTCGCAAATTTACAGTTTGGTATAATTGCTTAGTAATCCCGTTCTTGACTAATATGCTATTAAATAATTCAGTTAAGAAAGGAACATCTTATAATTCAACTCAAAATAATAAATTTAACGTTAGTTTTTTAATAATGTGAAGCCCAATTTCATCGAGTATCAAGCTTTTCTAATATAATTATATTTTTCGAATGACACAATTGGAGAACCGGATCAGAACAAGAACATCATGAATTGAGTTCGCTGTTCATAGTTTAGTTAGGGATATAAATTTGTTTGGAAAAAGAAGTTACCAAGCGTAAAGGATGTCGAAAAGAAATAATATTGCGTTTATAAAACCGGACGAGCCTGCTTTCATAAAACGCTTAAAAGCAAGTGCAGGGTACGCTGAAGGACCAGACGTCGACACCAAAGTAATAGTGTCCAAATCTGAATTTTTTTTTATAAAATTCTTCCACAAATAAAGAGAACAGCACTGTCTTTCGACGAAAGGGAAGAGCGAGACGATGCTGACGATGAAAGGCCCTTAGTCGTAGTATTAAAATCAGGAGATTTGACATTCGAAGAAGTTAAAGCTTTGGCTAGACCAGACGAACACAAGGAAGACGAAGGTTTTGTGTTTCGCTCTTTTTAAATAAACCCGTAAAATGACTTTTTAAATTATCTTCATGTTTCAGTACCTGGTGATGGAAGAATTCTGTTCAAAAAGCCCAATAAAAACAAAATAGAAGTTAGTACGTCAAACCTGCAAGCTTTGACCGTTTCTCCGAAGTCGACTAACGAAGCGGAAACATCTTCCAAGATCTCAAAGGAAAAACCTCTACGAAAGCACGCGAAACCCCGAAAATCTTTACTTTCATTTAATGACGAGGATGAAGAGTCTTAGTCTTTTTTCAATACAATTATTTCTTGTACAATGTAATGTCACTTGTTTGCGTTTTCAGTGCTAAGTTCGCCACTTCTACACAGCAAGGCAGGCGTCCGACATAAGTTCCGCATATAGGAATGGAGCAAACAGGAAAGTTTTTCTACAAGCAAGTTGACCAAAAAGAGGAAAAAGAAAACAAGGAGGATAGAACAAAGGGCGCGAGAGAGGAACAAGCTTTGGAATTATATACGAGAGCCAATTATAATTCATCTCCTTTCTTTTTTTCTCACATTCAGAATCAAAAAGCGAACACATGGCACATTGTGTAAAAGGGAAGAAGGACATAATGGTCAGCAGTATAAAACTCGTTGCATTTTTTCTCCCACAGAAAAATCAACCCAAAAAACTACCACTAACGGGACTTAATTAGTTACAGACTCAAAAAAAAGAAAGGAAACTTTTTAATGCCCCCCATCCCCCCCAGATTTGAAACCGTTGAAATGACTGGAATGTCGAGCATTTGTGTCTTCCAAAAATACTAGAGATAATAACTAATCAAGATAGTGCGGTGCAAACAGCTAGTTTTCGGACCTTTTGTTTGTTAAGTATAAGGACTGTTTTATCAATTCCTTCACCATCAAAGCTTGTCAAATTTGTTTTCGACTCCTGGGATTCGTAGATCGGCAAAAAAAACTGAAGCCAGAAATAGGGGAAAAGTCAAAAGGATGAAAAGAGTGTTTTTTTGTGGGTATCTCGGCTAGAAGAGTCCCTTCTTCTTTTTTGTCTTCTCCTTCCCATCTACTTGCCTGCAAAAGAAACAAGAAAAAGGGGCGTAACCCAAAACCCAGCATTAACTATTGACACAAGGTGGGGAAACAACAACCGAAAATTAACGTTAAAGCTAGAAAATAGGTGCACAAAATATGACATTTTAATTTAATATCAAGGCCAGGGAGTATTGTCCGTTGTACACTAGTTGATCGTTTGAACTTTTTCCTTTTATGCTAAAAAAAGTTAAGGCTTGGGTAAGCCGGTCCGCAAAGAAAGCGAGCGTCGAAACGAAGCCAAAGGACCGTGGCTGGTACCCACAGACGCTCCCCTATGACAATTAACCAACATGCAAGTTTTTCGGTGATTCTTTTTTAGGATACTTTAAGATTTTAAGTATTAGAAAACTAAACCAAATGGCCAAATAAAGCTTTGGCATGCAGAATTAATTTAAGTCATAAAGTAAAAACTTTAACTTACTCTTTCGAGTTGGCTTCTAAATCCTTTTGTCGGAGTTCAAGTAAAGTGATGCCATTGGCTGCCTCCCAGTGTTCGCGATCAGCTTCCAATGCTTTGCGTTTCTCTTCCAATTCGGACGCTTGCATCTCCAGGGATTTGCGCATTTGCTCGTGTCGGCGTTGTAGCTGTAATTAGACCAACCAATAAGCTAAACACTTAATTCAAATTCAAGAAAAATACTAAAAAAAAATCGAAGATTACAGAAATCTGTTGATTGTGAAATTCTAATACTATTTTCTAATTATTTAATATTAATTTTATGAATAATAAGTTTGGCCTTGTGAATAAGTGATGAGGCGAGTAGATTACAAAAATAAAACAGATCCAAACAAGCTTACATCTGCCTCAGAGTCCTTCAACTTCTGCGTCTTTTCCTTGACTTTCATCTCGAAGACTTGTTCCATCTCCGCCTCCATCTTCTTCATCTTAGCCTCATGTTCTTTCCGTTCTTCTTCCATCTGTGCCAAAGGATTCCTACAAGGAAATAAAAAAAACGAGAGAAGCGAAGCATAATTAGTCGTGGAAAGTACTTCCATGACCTTCTGATACAGATGCTAGAGAGACAAAGAAACAAGACGTCAGGAAATGGAAACACATTACGTTCGTACGAAACGCGCATACTCATCGACACACAAAAGGCCCAACACACTTACCAGACCGTAATTAAAGGGTTCATGATCCTTTGCGGGCAAAAACTGAGGGGGAAAGTGCTGTTAGCGACTGAACAGACCATCACCCTACACAGTTGGTTTAAGGAAGACATACTTTCTTTCACACATGAGCACCCATGCATAATTCCCTTCACCCACCACACCTTTCTTTAGCACATTGGCAAAAAAAGCAACTACACATCATGTATGTACAGGAAAACAAGAAAAAACCCAGTCAGGTTTGGTTAGTTCTCTTGTTACGTACAAGACATGAAGAAAAAGCCAAAGATAATGACAAAATAAAAGGAAAGGAACTTACTTATTAGATATCCGGTTACTCTTGCCGTCGGAAGTATTGACCCCGGCTAATTTGCGACACCGGTAGTTTTCATAGTGCACGTTATTGGTCACTTCCTTCAGGTCGTTCATGTGCGTACGAATCACCATGTTGCGCAAGGGAATAAAGTCACAATGCTCCAAATTCTCGACTAAAACCAAAGAATAACACACAATTAGAACTAAATTCATAAATTTTCTAAAATGATCCAAAAGAGATCAAATTTCACAATTTTAGTCTCACGACAGCTAAATAAAGTAAAATAAAAGTGAAACTAGAAAAAGCTTTTACCTTCAACAATACCCCAAGGGTATCTCCTGCCACGCAGCTTGCGTCCGTCGATTTCTACGACCGCGTTGGAACCCACGACAGCGAAAGGGACCCTTTCCCTCAAGGCCTTCTGCTCTTTACGCATTTCTTCCTCGTCCGGCTCAGGAAACTCGTAGATCTTAATCTTGTTCTGGGCAATTTCGTTCAGCACCTTAATTAGAGAACACAAGAATGTTTTTCAATACAACAAAGAAACGTTTCAAGTCGATTATAATTACCTGTCTCTTGAAATGGACGCACTCTTCCGGCGTCATGGTATCGGCTTTCGCGATAATCGGTATGATGTTTACTTTATCGTGCAAGCGCTTCATGAACTCCACGTCTAGCGGCTTTAAACCATGCCCAGGTGCAATGAAATAGAGACAGCAATGAACCCGTGAGTCAGAAATCTGCTTTCGCTGGACCCTCGACTCGGCGTTAAGGTACTCTTCATATTTAGACTCCACGAAATCGATGACAGGTTGCCAACTAAGAAAACAGTATTAAATTACTCAATAAATCAACACAATTAAAAATGTTTCATGGGAATAACTAATTGTCGGAAATAAAGATATAGTACCAGTTGCTGTTGTCTACTGCATCGCCAAACCCGGGTGTGTCCACCACATTTAGCGTGAGATTGACCCCATTTTCTTTCAGAAGGACTTTACATTGCTCTACTTGCACCGTCTTTTTCATTCGGTGAGATGGACCAGGATATTCGGGCGAGTATATGTCCGCCAAGAACATAGAATTGATCAGCGTCGATTTTCCCAATCCAGACTCACCTACATTAAATGGGAAAAAAACTCTTAGTGACCCACGTTTTTGAGAGAGAACTTAACTGAAAATTAGCAGCACTACTTTACTACTACATTACTGCACTACTTAACATTACTTCACTTGTTCTAAATTTTAGGTAACAAAATCTCTTGGCTTTCAAAAAATAAGTTGCAAATGAATTACTATTTTGTAAATAAAATGTATGGTTAATTTAGCAACTAATATGCACGCTAAGAATATTCGCTTTTACTTATTATTAAAACTTATTTAAAACTAATTTAGTTAATCCTAATTTTATTAAAATATTTCATTACATTAAACTATAATACATTTAAATAAAATAATATGGACACTTAATGCAATCTGCCTTCTTCGGGACAGATCAATTCGAAGTACAAAACACTTTTACTAACGTTACTATATTCGAACTAATGAAATTAACATCAATTATATGGAATAAGTAAGCAATTACTTACCCACGACCATAAGTGTGAACTCAAAACCGCGTTTGACAGCTCGCCGGTACACTTGGTTGGGCAGATTGGCAAATCCCACATAATCCACTTCGCGCGTGCGGCGTGCTTCCGCAGACCCGCCCCCTGGCGGAGGAGGAGCTGGTGCCAGTTTATCTCTCTCTCGAACACGTTCCCGCTCTCTATTATCTTCCACTAGTTCTCTCTTCAGTGCCTCCACTTTGCTTGTACTGGATGCCGGTGCAGTAGCTGGTGGGGGTGTATTCACCTCTTTGGTACTGGCCAGTAAACTCTCCTTCAAACTCGCAATCGCTCCACTGGAAGACGTCGTCGCCGGCGTTGCTGGACTACTTGCTGCATTGGCTGTTGCACCATTCGCCGTTACCGGTGACGTCACACTGGCCGGCGCCTGTGCAGGGGCTGTACTGGCCACCGATCCCTTCTCGCTCTCGCTTTTAAAGAATAAGTCGCGCTTGCTCTGCAACTAAAACCCCCCAAAATGCAAAAAACAGGTTACTTCAATTACAGCATTCCAGATATTCAAAAAAGTGCAGAAAAAAACAAAATTAAACAATTCATTTCCGGTCCTATTCACCATCCTCGATACTTAACTAGTCCACGAGGCCAGCAAAACGTCTTAAAACTTCCAAAGAATGACTCAGTTTCTTTAAACTTTTTCCTTCTTCCTTTTTAAAAAACTTCCTCTTAAGATTTAACGCTGCATAACAAGCTTTAAATCACTTCAAGTGGCTTTTCCACGTCTTTTAATAGACATTCCAGACGCTGACTGTGGAGGTTCCACAGTCCACGTGCCTAGCTTGGGGAATGGGGGAGGAGCCTGTCTGTAAAACGTTCTTCATCGATCCACGCCTATCTTATTTCGTGTTTACTCGCCTACTTCTCTTCCCTTTTGTTCCTTCCGGGGGGACGAAAAGAGAGACTTTTGTGGAAAACGCAAACGCAAAATGAGCTGAGGTACTCACTGAGCAGCGCGAGAAAGAGAGGGAGGGGGAGAATTCTTCTGCCATGTGTTCCCTTTTTGCTACAGAGGGAAGAAAAGGGGCACGAGTCTACGTAAATATAGAACCGAACAGTGGACCATCTGCTTTCCTTACTGTTTCCTATTCTCTTTAACATTTACCCCCCCCCCCCCCCCCCAATTTTTCTGCTCGCGGATTTTCCAAGGTTTTACTTTCGCTTTTTCTCTCTCACAATAACTTACAGCGGCAATGCTAGAAGGCGTGGCGGTGTGTAAAATTGAACTAGTGGCTAAAACGGAGCTGGTAGAATTACTAGCCGTCGTATTAGAAATTGTGGCCGTTGTGGTAGCCACGCCCCCTGGAGCAACTTGGGTTTGCTCGAAAAGGCGTTGGCGCTGAGCCAAACGATCCAGACTGGAAAGCCGGTACCCGCCCAATCGACTCGTCGAGTTGGAGAGACTGGACAGCGAAGACGGGGCGTGGTCGGAACTGTTGTTAGACATGTTGAGTGAATTCACCAAACTCGACACAGAGGAAGCACCCCTCGCCTGATGAGCTAAAGGTGCTGACTGGGACTTGTCGTCAGATTCGCCAGATTGCAGGGGAAGCCGGCGATGGCGCTGAGCGACGGGAGGCGGGGCCCGACTCAAAACGGGAGGCGGGCCTTGATTTGCCTCGCGCACGCGCCAGGAAGCCCGACGCGTGATACTTGAGGATGAACTCGTCGTTTCAGCACTCATCTTTGTTTTTCAACAATACGTAAAATCCGCAATCCAAAAAAGGAATCGAACAAACAAAAAAATCACACAAGCTTCAGATTTGACTCCTTCGCATTTAATATATTCACGGGACTGGTTTGTGTCAAGCGTGAAAAATCGCCTGGAGACCTCCTGGACCGCCAACACACAACTGTCCCTTTTTTCCTTCTTCCTTTAAAATCTTCAAATGAAAGACGTTACTGTTGTCGTTATCTTAGTAAAACACTTTGGGCAAGTTGATATGCATAGAGCGACTTGATATGCACAGAAACTGGGGAGCAACAGGCACTAGTTGGATCCCTAATCAATTCACACAAATAACGATGATCTCATATTCATAAATCAAATTTCGCCAAGAACGCCCATCTTAAAAACGCCCGAATTTGCATAACCTTTAGCACCGTATAACTTGCAAGCTGAAGTGTTTTTTTTTCTTGACATCTCCAAGCACTCGAAATGAACGCAAAATTTGACTAGAAATGTCAACTACTTCAAGAAAATGCACCGGAAGGCGTACGTGGTACCCTCTATATAACGTTCCGTTTCAATGTCTTCTCAAGGCTAAAAAAGAACGGCCCTTTCTCTTTTCCCGTCTCGCTGCGACGCCCCAAACCGAGAACCACATAAGTGAAGCGCCTAACTAGGACTGTCTCAGACTCTAAAACTGAAGCTTTTGGCTAAATGCGATAAGGCACAAGAAACAAAAAACAAATTATGGCCATATATAAACGAAGAAAGGGGCGGAGCTTCGACGGGCTCCTTGCCTAATTTCCTTTCAAGACTCGTTATCTGTCGAGCGAGAGTGTTTCTGTTGGCCTGGAGAAGTCTAATGAAGTCACGCTCACGGAAAAGTGTTACAGAGATATACTTACAGCTGTTGAGGTGGTGCCGGATATATCGGTTTGCCCATAAGGCAAAAAAGGAATTTTTCCCCCCAAAATGTCGTTCCCGGTTTTTACATCACAATGTGCACGTCGTATGCGATGAGGTGAAGCAGGCCAGAAAAAAAGAAAAAAAAAAGAATAACATTAGCATACAATTTAATTTAATTTGTTCAAAAAGGTTTAGGGTTGCACATCTATAACAAAAGATCACAAAAAAACATGAGTTTAAGTTATGGAAAATCCCCAGTTTCACTTTTAATTCCACTTTAAACTGTTTTAGAAATAAATTACAAGTTGGGAAAGTGTCGATCGAGGGGTTACGGGTCAATTTGCTGGTAAACCTTAGATGGGGATGCACAACCAAGACTCGTTTTTGAAACATGACCGTAAATTTTGAACAACGTTCGCAACACATGCCAGGATCACAAATAAACTTTTTCTGTCCGAGAAGTGTTAATTAGAGAGTTATTAAAGGCATACCGGCAGAAAATGAGAACGGAAACCCACGGAGAGTAGAAGGGACTTTTAGGGTGGAGCCCAAAAAATTGTTTTTCACGGAAGTCTCACTAGCAGTTTATCTTGGGGATGGAATATAACAGTACAGGTTTGGCCAGGTGTGACTGGGACGACGTAAGTAATATTTGACGAGGACAACAGCAGACCAGACTAGCTAGTTCTTGGCACTCTTCCCGTGGAAGACGTGCCAAAGAGTTCAGGGAGTTTTCCCAGGATTAGGGGGGGGGGGGGGTGAATAATATGAACGGGGAGCCACATGGCTTGATGTGAAGCTTATGTTCGCTTTTTAAAACTATGCAGACCCTTGGTAGTAAACAGGAGATGGATCGCTTTGGTCCGTCTGACAGGAGCAAATAGGGAATTGAAGGAATGCTTAGCAAAGAAGACGCAAGAGATAGCAAAGGCTTTCCGTGTAGGGTGGGTACTTATAAAGGAATGGAATGGATGGGGTCAATTTACACAGGCGTGGAGAAAGCTCTAAATGCATATCGCGTAACGTGTAATTGGGGAGTTTGGAGGGCGTTAATTATGTACGAGGGATGGAATTGTTCAATGTGGGCCAAGATTTCAAGTTTTTCATTCCAGCTCTTCATTACGAACAAGTCTAGTGGCGTGTTGTCAACCAAAAACTATAACATAGATTAGCAGCTGAGCTGAGTTGAGTGCACTCCTTTCCTTGATAAGATCCTGGAACAGTTACCGTTGCCGTCATTAACAAGGGCAATTGGATAAATGATATGATAATGATATGGATAATTGGATAAATGAATTGAGATATGATCTTCAAGAAGCTGGACTATCATATACCATATAGATTTTTTTTAAACACAGCTTCTAATTGGGCACTTGACAAAACAATTCAATGAAGGGAGAAAAAATTGGGTTTCCAGATCAAAGAATAGAATGGTTGCACTTACCGCTTTTCATGACTGCAATGGAATGGCAAGATGAAGCACACTAATGACTCAAAACAGTAGTGTTTAGAAACTCTAAAATATGGTATTTAACGCCCAAATTCGAGAAAGCATAACAGACACGAGCAGGCCAACAACAACGCTCAACGGCCGCCTTTTTCTGCGAGTATCTTTTATTGTAGTTTCCAGACCTCTCGCTAGGATCCCAGCAACCAATAGGCAATCCTTTATTTTAGTGTCAATAGCTTAGTTGGCTATAGGAAGAACAGTTTTGCGGGTTAACAGCTCATAATCTACCAGTCAACAGTTTGAAGTCACAATAGACATAACTCCCCATGGGAAAAACTAACTGACCCACGCGCAACGTTAAACTTCATATGAAATAACATTATTCATCGAAGTGCAGTTAGGTGAGAATGTCGTCCCAAGACAGCGGTAAGAAAGGGATTCTGACATCCCTTGTCGATGGATCGCTCATACCCATTTCTGACAAAGATACAGTAATTATTTATAGCAAATGGCTTTAAAATAAAAAGGAAATTAATTTGTATTGTGCTTTCATTTAGTATGGAAAATGCAGACCCGTTAATGAATTTGAAAAGCTTAACAGAATAGGCGAAGGCACATATGGCATCGTCTGTAGGTTTTTATCAGTTTTGTAAAAGAGCAGTAATTAGATTTTTTATTACATTGCACACTATAGATCGAGCTAGAGACTCTAAAACGGGGGAAGTGGTAGCGTTGAAGAAAATCCGCATGGAAAGGGAAAAAGATGGCTTGCCAGTTAGCAGCTTACGTGAAATCCATTTGCTGCTGGATTGCAAACATGAAAACATTGTAGCTTTGAAAGAAGTGGTCGTTGGCAGGAGTTTAGAAAGGTGACAATCATGTATTAAAAATAGTCCAGTACTTCTAACTTACTGCTTTATCTAGTATTTTCTTGGTGATGGAGTACTGTGAACAAGATTTGGCCAGCTTATTGGACAATATGCAGACTCCATTCACAGAAGCTCAAGTTAAATGCATAATACTACAAGTTTTCCGCGGTCTGGCGTACTTGCATCGTAATTTCATCATCCACCGCGATCTGAAAGTCTCTAATCTGCTTATGACAGACAAAGGATCGGTCAAAATTGGTACCTTTTCTTTCTAACCCTAGAGATTAAAAAAAAGCTAACGTTTGTTCCTTTTTTTGCAGCCGATTTTGGGTTGGCCCGGAAGTACGGAATTCCCCTGAAACCCATGACCCCAAAAGTGGTGACATTATGGTATCGCGCTCCTGAATTACTTTTGCAGTCCAAAACGCAAACCACGGCCATTGACATGTGGGCCGCGGGCTGCATTTTAGGTAATTATTAGATAGTCTGATTAATTTTGATTGATTATGTATGGAAAACAAGGCGAGCTTTTGGCTCACAGACCCCTGTTGCCCGGTCGCTCGGAAATTCACCAACTGGAGCTCACGATCGACTTACTAGGAACGCCCAATAGCAACATTTGGCCCGAATTTTCCACTTTGCCTGCCTTAGAGAATTTTACGTTGAAACAGCAACCCTATAATAACTTGAAACACCGTTTCCAAGGCTTGTCAGCCGCTGGGTTGCGTCTCTTGAACTTTTTATTCATGTATGACCCTAGTAAACGGGCGACTGCCGAGGAATGCTTGCAAAGTTCGTACTTCCGGGAACAACCATTACGTAAATTGGGTCCAACCTGGAAATTTTCAAAGCAGCTAATAAAAATATTGTTGAATAGCCTGTGACCCCAAGATGATGCCGAGTTTCCCTCAGCACAGAAACATCAAATCGACCAGGAACCAAGAGAATCAGGCCCCAAAACCAGCCAACGAGGGAGATTCTTTGTCCGCTATTTCGGATTTGGTATGGGATTAATTATATACTTATAATTTAGTCGTAAAATGTGGCAATTTTTTAGTTTCAGTTACCCAAGAAGAAGTAAGCAGATGTGAATGATGACTATGGCTTTATTTTATAAGTGTGTATAACACGTGGGTAAGTCACGTTGTTTTCAATACATTCGCCCGTATCGTTCTGTAAGCACTTTTCTCTAATTTAATTGGCTAAAACAAATTACAGATATTCGCGATCTGGCTTGGTTTTCTTGGCGAATTTCTTTTCTCCATGAGGAAACCATCTATGCTTGGTGGTATGGGTTCTTTTCATAAGCTCAGCGCGAATGAATTGCTCAGGTTTTTTGACAAAATGTTCATCCGCTTCTTTGGCGAGTTGCACATTTAACGGAGAATTAGGTTGGGCTGATCTTGCTGGCATAGGTAGGGTGGCTTCATATGGAAATCTGTGAAAAATATTTAAATCTCGTTACTAGGTTTTTTTTTATAAATCCTGTATAATAAAAAAACTATTGTAGAAAATATGCACTCATATTATAGAAGGGTCTCGTGTATGGTATAGTATCTATAATTATACGTTATTAAGTGTGTTTTAACATTAATATACTAAACAAGGCTTACTTAGGTTCTGGATGCCAGCAAACAATCGTCCCATTTCGAGCAACTACGACGTATTCTTCCTCATTATTAAAGGCACTACAAGTAGTCGATGTTCTGCTAGTTAGAGCTGAGCCTTGCAAACCCGTTTTTAAGCTACGACCTAAGCTAATATTCGTTAATTCACGGAAGCAAACTCCACGTACTCTTGTTAGTACACTTGCCGCCATCTTTATAATAGTCGATTGAAATTTTCCGTGAGAATCGAAGGTAAGACCAAAACTTCATATCGATATCCCGATTCTTTCGTTTCGGGCTTAAATGTTATAACAAAATTCTAAACATAAAGTGGCGCAATTTTAGTCTGGATTTGCGATTCGTTGTTACTGTCAGTTTCGGTCACAATGTTGTCTTTGTCTTACGCAATTTTCTGCACGTTTTGATCAGATCATTGCCCTTGATAGTAATCTACTGAAAAAGATTAGATTGTATAATATAGGCTAGCTAGATTTTATACTTTGCCAAGTCACGCAAGTGATTTACCTTAAAGACCTCAGACTTCCGTTAGTTGCCCAGTCGTGTATTTTTTTCTTCCCAAGTCAAACGAAAATCCTACCTATTAATATATTCATTACATACTTAACACTGCCACTGACAAGTCAAAATATGTTATACACAATGTCTGTTACTGAAAGCCTGGTACCATTTGCTTCTCTATCCACTATTTTACTGTGCCTATTTTTAAAAGTACCCCAAATCAAGAACTTATACTTGGCTAAAACTACTCTTGGGTTGAGTCTGATTAGCATTCTCCTTGAATTAACCGGGTAATGTAGTGCCACATACGTATACACAGATATTTTCTTAATCTATTTAAAAAATATATATATTTAAGGTATACCATCGTTCTCTGCTACAATGTGTCCAACTCCTATGCATTGCTTGCCTACCTGGAATACCCATTCTTGGTAATCCAGGATGTTTTCCTCTTGGGGCTCTATTTTTCATACAGTGGGAACCTGGGACTGCCAGTTATAGCCTCATTAGGTCTTTATGCTTCTGTCGTGTACTCGCTCGCTTTCAACGTCACGCCACCTTACCTTATTGACACTTTAATCGTAAGTTTTTCTCAAAAAGTAGAATCCAATTAACAAATTCCGCAAATTTCATTAGCTCCTAGTCACGCCTATCGCTGCCGCCAGTAAATTAGCCCAAATCCGGGTGATTTGGGCAACACGGAGTTCCCAAACCATTAGCGTTTTAACTTGGGGCATCGCAGCTTATACCTGCATAGGTAAAGTTCTTTCATTAAAAAAAAGAAGTATACAAAACACTGATTTTCGGAACTGTTCTCTAGCCCGATTGCTAACAACGGCCTTTGAGACACGCGACTCGGCACTGATGATCACTTACACGGTCAGTTTGGTCCTAAACTTGGCGATTATTGCCTCGGCTTTGCATTTCCGTCGTGGGGTATCAAAATCCAGCTCGAAAACCGACTGAAATCCTCTTTTTTTATTGGCTTGCGAAAAACAAAACAGGAAAACAAAGGAATGGCACTGTTGCAAATATCTCAGTTGTTGAATTGTTCCACTTTTGTTCGCCATGGCATGTAATCAATTACCACCAGCCTACTTTTGTTTAGTTCGTGGGAATCGTGTGCTCGTGCTGTGCAAACACGGTGCAAGGAAGTACCAACGCAGAATTAAATAAGATAAAAATATTAGCAATTACGTCACGTTTCTTCTGGTTCTTCCAACACTAGTTCGGGATTAGGGATAGATACGATTTCATCAGTATGTTTAGCTAAAACTGCGGTTTCGGTCGGTTCTTCTTGAAGAATGTGGCGCTGTGGGATATGGGTAGAAAGGAAGTTGGTGTCTTGGGCGTTAGGCAGGAAGAAGTAATTGGGTAATTTTACAACGTCTGGGGAATTTTTATCCGAATATTGATCCGTTAGATCATTTAAGATAATTTGAAGACTTGAAGGGGTCTCGGTTTGGCAATCGATTATCCATACTTGGAATTTCTCACCCAAAGCTGTGACAAATTCAGGCAAGTGATTAACTTTTTCGTGCTCCGAATTTTCGCCTTCCGAGTTTGATAGTTCTGTTGAAATTTCTGTGCAGAGTTCTACGGGAAATTCACCATTTTCAGTTATTTCTATATCCGATGGATCCACAGGGGAATTGGAGGAATGTTTGCCTTCTTCTTTTAATTCTGCCGATGGAATCAAAGCTGACGAGTCGAGACATAGCTTCTGTAGCAGGTGAAATTGTTTTTCGTCCAACAACTGCGTTAGCTTGCTCTCCAAGTCAGCCTCATTTATAGCTTCTGACGTCAGAATTAGTAAGGTCGCGGGCTCTTTTTCACCAGTGGGGTTGCCTTAAAAAGAGCAAATCGCAAGTTGAAAACAAGCTGGTATTAATCGAAAAGCGACGATGGAGCTTAGAACTAAATTACTTTCTGATGATTCTGCCTCGTCCTCATCAACACTAAAACCGATTGCTTCCCAATCGAGCTGGGAACGTGACAAGATAGGCAAAAATAAATCAGTTAGAGTTAAACTAGAGATTGCGTGATCGACATAAGTTACCGTTTTGCGTTCCACGCCTTGTTCCAAAACTCGTTTTTCAGCCTGCAATTCTGCCAACAACATTTGACGTAATAATGGCACATTTGCTCCTTGTACAACAGCCACTGGATAGCCACTCTGATTATAGAAAGAGAAAAAACGCATACATACAATTTATAATAAAAAAAGAATAGGTTTATTACAGCTAGGAAAAGCCAGGTTGGTTCACTCCGACCCCGGAATTTCCGCAGGCGACTGATGGTATCAGCTTTGGCCTGCACAAAAAGGTTAAGAGAATTATCAGAAAAGTATAAATCATGGTATTTTTAGGTCACCGTAGCACAATGCAGCATATCTTCGCCCAGCTGCAATTTCATTTCTTTCAAATGTGAAGCCATGGCGACACATGGACCACACCATTCTTGGTACACATCCACGACTGCAAAATAAATAATTTAGCTAAGCACTCTAACACGTAACATAATGATAGAAGAACTTAGAAAGATTATTAATGTTAGCGTAATTGGTATGACGCATCTCGGAAACTTTGAATGTAGTAATTACGTATAAAAAAGGAAATTATCGTTATACACAATCAATTTATGCCATTAGTTTTTTCGCACCGGTGTGCCTGATCATTGGACATTAGGTGCAAAATGTTACTTAATTGCAAATAGTCAAATATTCTTACGGTGCTTTCCGATAATTTAACATCTATAACTTACTTCAAAAATTAAAAAAGAGTCCGCTTCTATTATATTTTACCTGTCAAACCTGTTCTCAGTAGCAGATCTTCCCATTCATCATTAGTGCAAACTTCTTGCTGCCATTGAACTACTTCCGGGCGTTTTTTTCCCGCCATTTTTCTCGCCAATGCCAAAGCACCCTGTAATACATACACTCATTTATTAGTTTTCAGAACGTATTGACACTTTATGAGCAATTGTAGGCAGATTGTACCATTGCCATGACAGAAATTCCTCTAACGAAGCATCAAGCAACAATTTGCAAACAATGAGCACTCTCTTAGTGCAAGCTTGAAAACAAACTGAAAGCCGTGGCGTCAAGAGACATCAAGTTTCCGCCGAAAGACGTGAAGCACTTATACGCATGACCTCTATGACCCTTTTTCTCCGATCTATCAATTTCATTTTTTTATTGCCCCTAATGCATACTGAAGTGAATCTTGGGGGGCAAGAAACGTTATTTGAATACGGCCCTCTGCCGTAAACTGAAATTCCTTTAAAGCTGACATGAGATTTATTTTGTGATAAATTACGTTTTATAGAAGATAATTTTTAAGTACCATTTTTTTTTAAATTTATTAAGGACAACTTTTGGGGAGATCAAGTCAAACATGACTACGTAACTACACATAGCAACAAGGATGGAATTTGCAGGTTACACTCGCGGTTTACCTTACTGTACTAAATGGTGTGGGAATTTCCGTCTTTTTTCTGGCTTTGATGTTTGAATTGCGGCGCTGTGACTTGTTTATGACAGAACGTTATTCTGCACAAAAGGAATCGGTAAATTCGTGCCGCACACAGACTTTCGTGACACAAGACAACTGACGTTAATAAGTGTAAGTGCAAAAAGATGTGATGATAATACCAAGGTAAGAAGACTTTTCCGTTTTAATACAAAGTACCCCAAGGTGACCATCTCGCTGTTTGAAGGTTTCCATGGAAACTTGGGATAGTAAAAAGCTTCCTTAGTGTGATTTGCTTGCTCTTTATGTAAATTTGGTCAATATTAAAGCCTTTGTGAGCTCCAAGACATTAATGATGGGACCACAAAGAATGGCTATAATCTTGTTCTGTAATTATGTAACCGTAGACTTCACCGTTATATCAAGAGGTTATAAATCTAAATTTTACTGGGACTATTCTTATTCTCTCTTCTGTGATACAAATACTGTACGGATTTGATAGCTCAATCTGTACCAGTACCTTTGTTTCTTTCCATTTTTTTAAAAGAAAGTTATGTTAAAAAGATATATTTGAGTTGCCCGCCTACAGCGTTGCTAGGCAACGACTGGAGATAAAGAAGGGGCGTGTCTTTTTACATGTGGGAATATTGTGCCTGCACCGAAAATGGAGTTACATTTAATTAGAACAACACTTTTATTGCCTAGAAGCGTCACCGGTTTCTTTAGTATTCGACATTATATGAGAGGGAAAGCTCCTGGCGAAGCTCGTTCGCTACAGCAACGTCTTAAAGGTCCCAACAGTGAATTTTCTCAACATTGCATTTTTAACAATTCTCTTTAGAGGAGGAACTGAAAGCCAAGGACCCTTCCTTATATTTTCGTGTAAATATTGGCTTGCCCCATTTGAAGCCCAGCAGAAGAAATGAGCTCCAACAACGATTAGAGTGGCGCAGAGCGTTGAGAACGAACCCTTGTTTGTCGAAAAGCATCAAAAGTCCTGACTGTAACCATTTTATTAAGTTTCCCTTCCTTAGATTGCTATGATACTAAAACTAGTGTATTTAACAGTCCAGATACCACTGGATAAAGTCAGAGAAACATGGATGACCACCGTAGGTCCACATCAAATTAAAAACGTGGCGGAGCATTACGGAGTTTTCGAAAGTTTATTCGGAGAAGCTTTCTTTATTCCTCGCGTTCATTTAAACGTTATGTACGACCAGCCAGATGGTTCGGCTATGCCTGTTTACTACGGAAACCAAGTTACTCCAAACGAAGCCCGTCAAGTACCCCGAGTTTCATTTGAAACTGAGCCTGAAAGTCTCTGGACGTTAATACTAACCAATCCTGATGGTCACCTGACAGAAAAAGACTCGGAATACGTTCATTGGTTCATGTAATTAGCTTATTTTAAAAGTTTTTGATTCTGATCCTATTGTCGTGTGTATAGTGGTAACATTCGTGGAAATGATTTCTCTACTGGACAAGTCTTGGTCGACTATCTGAATCCCTTCCCAGCTCGAGGCACAGGCTTCCAGCGAATGGTGTTTCTCTTGTTCAAGCAGGAAGGAGTTGTGGATTACAGTTCGTACAAAAAAGATTTATCCAGGTAAATCTTCAAACCTTTTTCGGCATAAAATGGCTTGGTATATTTATTTTTTTCATATTCTAGTTTAACTCTGAAGGAAAGGTCTTTCCGCACACTTGAGTTCTACAGACCTCTTCAAGACATGTTAACACCAGCAGGATTGGCCTTTTACCAAACTAATTGGGATGATTCGGTTACGAGTGTTTACCATAAACAATTAAGTACGTTTTTTGCATTTTTTCGGAGGTCTTATTTTTTGTTTTTATTGGAACGTGGGTTTTGTGCGTTTAGATATGCAGGAACCTGTGTTCGAGTATGATTTCCCTCAGCCCTATTACAAGCCACAACAGTGGTTTCCGAAGAGAAAACCGTTCAACACGTAAAATTACATAGTATTCAAAGAATGGCGCAAGTTTAATTACGCTTTTAGGTATATGGACAAATATCAAGATCCGAAGGAAATGAACAAGGAAAAACTGGTACAGCGTTTGAAAGAATCTAATCCCTTCCAGCCTCCGGTGAAAGAGTTTAAATATCCCAATGCATTGCCCATTGATTTGAAAATTCCGTCATGGAAGCGAGTGGAAATTCAAAAAGAGCGACTTAAATGGGGTCGGTATAGTGAGTTTGCGGAGTAATTCTGTTTTAGACAGACAAGTAGCTGTCAAATAGTAAGTATCCTTGTTTTAGTCGCGAGGAATTGAAAATAAACGTCTTTTCCCAGCATCCTTTCGTTGTCATTATTCGTGTTGTGGTGTTCAGTTTATTCAGACTCCTGAAAAAAATAATGAATATGGTTGGCGGCAGCTTTGTATTTATACTATTTTCTATGTCTTTCATTTTGTATTTGTACGTATTATTGGCAGTGTTCTGGAACTTCCCGTAAAAGCTCCGCTCTTTTGGGCAGAATGGAAACGGAGCGACGTGGCACCGAAAGTGGCCGGGAACGGAGCGACTTTTTCGGGAAATTTCAACACATTCTCCGGATTTTCTTACACCCGTATGTAATGTATCCCGGAGTCAAAAGGGGCACCAGTTTGTCAACTTTCAACAATGAATTTTTCTTTGTTCAGCTAGTGGAGTGAAAGAAGGTGCAAATTTTAACCTAAGGTAACCTATAACCTAAGCTAACCTAACTTAACCTAAGCTAACGTATAACTAGGGTGACCAAACGTCCCGTTTTTTTTTACCAAAATGCCGGGTTTGTCCCGTTTTTTAAAAGAAAGAGTAAATTTACTTCCACTTTTATTAATAATAAATTACTACTACAATACTGAAGTCCTTTGTCGAAGTCGTGAATTGCAGTAGTAGACCGACTGCTAAAAACGTCGCCTTCCTCGCTGATTGAAATCACCGTTTGGGCTCGCAAGACGTTTTTTCCCTCGCCGTTCTCGAGGCTGAGAAAGAGTAGAAGCTAAAACTGGGTGAAAAAACCGTCTCGGACTCCTCCCCACTTGCGAGTTACTTGCGAGAAGCGCAACGGTTGCTAGCCAAAGTGTTGGCTTGTTCCCTGCTACTTAACTTATTGGTAGTTTCTGACCAATTGGCGGTGTCAGTTTTTTAACGCGTAAAATGTATAAAAAACGAAGCTGTACTTTTAATGACGATCTCCAAAAGGAGTGTAAGTTCATTAAAGTGGTAAGTCAAGTACATTTTCCGTTTTTATGAAAAAAGATGTGTACCGTTTTGAAATTCAAATGTCCCGTTTTGGACTCAAGGATATTTGGTCACCCTACCTATAACGTAACATAACCTAAGCTAACCTAACTTACTTAACAACCTAGCCTAAGCTAGCCTAACCTATCGTAACCTAACCGCTAACCTACCCTAACGCATTTTCAATCCAATTAGCAATTTTCAACTCGAGTGACACCCGTTTGTAGTTCGTTTTGCGTAGAACCTTTCGGAACAATAATACACAGGAGTGTAATTTTAATCTCCGAGTTACGAAAGTGGGGAACATGTTGGGAAATTTCAACACGTTCTCCGGATTTAGTTACCAACGTACGTAACGTATCCCGGAGTTAAAAATTTACACTAGTGTGTCACTGTCTAACAATGAATTTTTATTTTTTTCAGCTGGTGGAGTGAAAGTGCAAGTTTTAACGTTTCTCATCAACTTTCGTTGATGAGAATCGTTAACCTAACCTAATCTAACCTAACCTAATCTAACCTAACCTCTAACCTAAGCTAACCTAACCTATCCTAACCTAACCTAAACTAATTCATTTCCAATCCAACAACAATTTTCAACTCGAGTTACACCCATTTGTCATTCTTTTTCCGGAGAACGTTTTGCAACAATAATACACACTAGTGTCAATTTTATCTCCGAGTTCCGAAACTGGAGAACCTGTTGGGAAATTTCAACACGTTCTCCGGATTTAGTTACATACGTACGTAAAGTGTCCCTGGGTCAGACATGACACTAGTGTGTCATTGGCCAACAATGAATTCTTCTTTTTTCAGCTAATGGAGTGTAAGAAAATTCAAATTTTAGCGACTCTCATCAACGAAAATTGATGAGAATCATGAAGCTAACCTAATCTAACCTAACTTAATAACCTAACCTAAGCTAACCTAACTTAATAACCTAACCTAAGCTAACCTAACCTAATCAAACCTAAACTAACCTAATCAAACCTAAACTAACCTAACCTAAACCTAACCTAACCTATCCTAACTTAACCTAACCTAACCTATCCTAACTTAACCTAACCTAAACTAATGTATTTACAATCCAACTACCATTTTTGAATTCGAGTGACACCCGTTTGTCATTCGTTTTCCGAGAACGTTTTGAAACCATAATACACACTAGTGTCATTTTTATCTCGGATTTCCGAAACTGGAGAACCTGTTGGGAAATTTCAACACGTTCTCCGGATTTAGTTACATACGTACGTAAAGTGTCCCTGGGTCAAACATGACACTACTGTGTCATTGGCCAACAATGAATTCTTCTTTTTTCAGCTAGTGGAGTGAAAGAAAATTCAAATTTTAGCGACTCTCATCAACGAAAATTGATGAGAATCGTGAAGCTAATCTAATCTAACCTAACTTAATAACCTAAGCTAACCTAACTTAATAACCTAACCTAAGCTAACCTAACCTAATCAAACCTAAACGGGTCTGTTTTATTATGAAGGGATCTGAGTAACTGCGTGGGCCAGTTGGCCCAACTGGCATTTTCAACGTGGACGGGAATCACCTGGACGGGCATTTTAGCGTGAACAGCTCAACGAGATGGCTTCGCGCGCAACTCGAAAACCGCATCCCGTTTAACTGCGTCCCTGTTGCATAGTAGAACTCTGGACGATCCCTAAGCTTGATGGACGTTTTACTGCCAACGCTCGTTCAACTCGGCCAGTTGAACGGCAGCCTGCAGAATGTCCGTTTTGTTGTCAACGAGTGCTGTCCAACGGAAGAACTGGTGAACGGATCAGTTCACAATAAAAAGCACCCCTTGTTAAATGGAGATGGCGTAAGACGGAAACTACCTCTGCAGAAGTCAGATGGCGGTAGAGATTGTCAACTAATATGGCTGCCGTTATTGTTTTGTTGTTAACCAGTGAAACTGCGCATATGTAAAATAGAAATTTGAATGAGCTTATATGGTGCTAAAAGATTCAAAGCCTTAAACTATTAGGGTGCCTGTAGTTATGCTTAAGAGTCTTGTAGCTGCAGCTTTTTAGGTTACCTGCTGCTGTGTATTTTTATATTTATTGTGTTCAGTTCAACTTAGGAACTGCGTAAGCTAAATCATGGAAGCTATTGATAAAACAGCTTTAATTACAGTTCAAGCGTACAAAACTATTGCTGAGGATCCAATAAAACGTAGCACTTTAATCCATGTAAGTCTTCACGGCTTTTCACCGAACCGTAACTCAACAAAGATAAATGAACAAAGAATTTTACCCTTTGTTACAATATTTAGGATGAGACCAGCGTTCAGTTTTTGGCATATGTGCTGGGCGATAAGAATCCTCATGTAGTTAAATTGGCCGTTCAAACCCTACAGTTATTGGCCGATACTCCTAAACACTGTCAAAAACTCGCTTCTATATTTGGGGTTCTTGAAGCTCTCCAAATAACAGCTGACAAGTGTGCATTGTTCTCCAAATATAGATAGTTATCTGCCCTATGCTAAAATTATTCCTATAATTTAGCCCTGACATCCATGGGAAGGAGCTCTCTAACCAAGCAGCAGAAACCTTCACGGCTCTCAAGTTCAGTCGTAATGCATCGGACAATCGTTACGTCAAGAAAAGTCCCGTTGAAACCGAACGGCCTCAGCCTCAACACGTGGAGCGGATTCTTTCTCGTGAAGATTCGGTCGAAGCGTTGGGTTTTGCAGCTTTAACCCTGGACGCGGGCAAACCCAGCAACGGCCAGCGCCAGTTCCTCAAAAATAACTCCAAAGCTAAAACCATTACCATGAAAGTCTCAGGCATGCAAACTCAGGTATATCGTTCTTCATGTCCAGAAAATCATTCATTCTTAATTATGCAGCGCTTAATTTTTGTTTTCATAGGAGGATCGTGAGTTATTAGAGCGTCGATTAGTCCGTATCCGCGGCGTCATTTCCATTGTCTGTGACGTCAGCAAAGAGCGCTTAACAATTCGTGTCCGTCCAGACGTACAAGTAGACGCCTTAGGTGACGCTATTTTGGGCACCATGACAATGCGACCTTTCCTCATAACTCGCAATGACCAAAATGAAGAAGTAAAAAAAAAAGAAGTTGCTTATCAGCGAATGTCACTTTTTTTCTCTCAGGTTTTGCAAGCGTTGGGACGTTTAGCCGAAGAGAAGTCTGCTCCGAATGAATCTTTGCCTGCGTATTTGCCCGATGAAGAGGAAGAAGTCAGCGACAAAGCGATGGCACAGCATGGTCTGAAAGAAACAGCATCCACATGGCTCTCCTCTGCTGCCTCCTTCATCTCCAAGTCTTTCTATTGGTAGAATGTTAGTTTTATTAAACGTTTAGGCCTCCCGACACGCCCTATTGTTCTGGTTTCCGTCTGTTGTTTTGTTAGTTGGTCATTTCTTATGCCATGTAATAATCAGTACGGATATAAACAGTCATTCTAAAAATTCAAAGGGCATCTATTTAATCGATTATGAATAAGTTCACCCTCCCCATTGTTACGAGCTCTTTGGGTTCCAAATTGACGCCTTTGTTGACGCCGTCGCTATGACAATACACCAATAGCTACAAACACCTTCGACGAGATCAGCCTTGACACGCCAAAATTGTTCATACGTTTCCCGGTACGCGACTTCGTCGAATAGTACATTGTGGCTCCCGTCGACTGGCGGAATCCTCGAACGCACAACATGTTGCCCGAAAAGACAGCTTATTTCGGTAAAACATTCGTAAAACTTTAGATCGTTCAATTTGTATATTTTCAGGACTTTTCGCGTTATTACTTCTCGTATTAAATGGTTCTACTGGCCAAAACTCCACGGATACTTCCTTGGTAATCATTCCTAACTAATTCTAGGGTTCATTTGCATGAAAGTTTGTCCAAAGTTTGATTCACGTTTGCCGTGCGATTTTCGCTACTTCACAGGCAAGCTTGGATTTCTATATACGTTTATTATGGACCGATATCCACGCCGCTTTACAACTATTACTGCAGCAACAGTCCAGTTCAGTAGCTCCAACGATGACATCCCTCACGGTCACAAGTAGTACCCTTGGCAATCCTAGCTCCAGTAAATCTGTTACGACGAATGACATGAGGCAATCCACGTCCATGGTGCCTTATAGTACTACAACTCCCGCGAATGAGCGTATTTCGCCCCTGCAAGAAAATGCCACCTGTACCCACTTCGATTTAGAGGGAAATTGTTGCAATAGTACTGCCAGTTGCCAATTGAGCAATTCGACGTCACTTTGTGACCACCTGCAAGGAATGGTCTTCGACATGGAAAGCGAGGCTTGCTTACATATGACGTCGTTGGATTACTGCTATTGGCTCATACTGGCCCTTATTTACACTGACTGTAGTCCCTACACAAGTCTAGATCTTTCGACTTTTAAATGTGTCAGTTCTTACAATTACGATTTAAGCCAAGAAGAGGAGGAAAATAACAAGTGGGAAATATGCGAGGCATTTCAGATTTGGTTGATGGATAAAGAAGACTGCGTTTTCGACGTGCCGAAAATTGATTCCGAATCACAACGATGCCCTTTGGAAGTACCATTGTTGCTTCTCCCCGAATCGAACTGTTGTCAGAACGCACCGCCCGCAAATGACGTCTACTGTGGGGAAAATCAAAGCTTGGACCTGCAAGGCGAGGGCTGCGTTGCGAGTCCTCCGGAAGTCTTCAATATCAGCGAATTGCACTACGATGAGAGTTTTCCCAAGTGCCCGTCCGATTTCGTTCCTTCAGTATTCCATTTGGGAGATGAAATTTGTACTTGGGGTTGCGGTGAAACACGCGAAGAGTCTACGACGTGTGAAAAGGCATTTGTTTGGAATGCCAATAAAGGAATTTGCACTTATTGCTTTCAGGGTACAGGAGAAACAGTTTTGGACCAGTGCAGCGTGCCTGGTTTGGCCTATAACTTGCAAGCGGGATGTTTTTCGAATACTTTCGACTCGAACGAAGTAAAGTTCTACCTTCCCATTTTTTACATTTTTAATAGTACGATAATTCTTCTTACTTAGTGTTCATATTCCTGCGTAGCCTGCTCGAGTAGTGAAACTCAAAATACTGCTGTGTGTCCTTCAGATCAAGTAATTATTAGAATGAAGAAAACAACGCGGTTCATGACTGAATTTGTTTAAATATAACTATGAAATAGGTCTATTGTGTGTCGTGCGATTCTTGCGTATCTAAACCGAATATCGCTCAAGGCAGTTTCATGTGCAAGGAAGGTTACAGCTATTGTTTCTCTTCGGAATTATGTAGGAGCCAGCCTTTTTGGGTACAATTTCGTAGCGTTACCATCAGAAATGACTTTTCTATTACTTACATTTTTCATGAACAATTTAGATACATGTCTAATGTTTAACTATTTTGATTTTAGCGTTCGTATGTTGAAGGTGATGACGAAAAGGAAGATCTAGTACCTAACTGGAATCGTACCGAATGCAGCCTTCCACGGAATCTTACTCTGGTATTCAAGAAAAACACGTGCTCCAAAGATTCGGATTGTGCTTGGGACTCCCAATGCTGTTTGGACCCTGGTAAATCTTCCTGACTTCTATGTTCTTCTTGTTTAGCTACAGTTTTCGTTATACAGGTAGCAGGAATCGGCAATGTGTACGCTTTGATGGCAGCGTTTCTTCGGAATCAGCTATTACTGTGACTACCGTCAAACCTGGCTCTTCAACTAATCAAAAGCCAACCCCGGCTTTGTTCAACAAACCATTGAAAATAAGGTAATTTGAAGAAATCGTAAACAAGAATCCTGATAATATAGGTTTAATCGTTTTAGGATTCAAGAAGCGTACAATAAAACCGTAGGTTCCAGGAAAGTGCAATTCCTCAACACCACTCGCCACCAATTAGCAGCACTGGTACGCATTCCTACCGTTTGTTTCGTTAGGATGAACGCAATCGAAGGTAATTTTATTTGATTTAAAAACAAGGAAAATTCTCTAATTCAAAATCGCGATAAACATAAATGGACATTTTTGTAAGAGTTAGCTGACAAAATAATGTGTAGGAAGTGTTGTCCTGGGATTCGATATGTCCAATGAGGCGAGTCCTTCCACGGATGTAGCTAGCGCCTATGACCAATTAGCGGCACTACTTAGTCAAGGGAATTTGCAAATTTACGGCCTGAATGCCTCACAACTCAGTGTTCTTCCCCAAACCACGGACGGAGTGCTTATTGCACAACAAGATGGTAGAAAAAATTTATAGTATCTTTAAAATAGTTAAGCAATGAAATTGACCTAAATCGAAATTAGTGCAAAGGTGTTCACTTGTTAGTGAGTCGAATTTTATCTTTAGATAACAGCCAAGTGATCATTATTGGTGTGGTGGTGGGATGTATCTGCGTTCTCATTCTGCTAATTGCCATAGGCTGCATTATCTGGAAAAATAAAAAGCAGACGGTCGTTCGTTCTTTTAAGGTAAATGACAAAAAATCTTAGAAATTTTCTGGTCCATATCTTGAATTTATTAGCCCATGTCCCAAGGAGCTTTGCAGCCCGTTTATCGCTCGTTTCCTTATGAGGGCTCATTAGAGGGCAGTGAACTAAACGTAGCGCGTTTACGGGCACATTTACCTGCCCATCGACCTCCGCGAAATTTAGATGATTTGCAGTCTGATGATTCAGCATATCTCAACAAACTCGCAGATTCTTATGATATTCCCAAGAAGTTATCGGATTACGAACTCAAACGTAGTTGGCAGGATCTAGTGACTCCGGCGGTTCCTCCGCGAGTATTCACCACTAGCGGTGGCCGCGAGAAAGACTCGGCATTCTCTGGGGGATCGTCTTCTGCAGAACTTATGCGAAATTGGTCGCGCGAAACCACGCCTGATGCGGCTAATTACCGGACACCTTCACGAGGATTAGCCAGGGAGCTACTTGACTCATTAACACCTCGTCCCGGTAATCGGAAAAGCTTTATTTCTTATGACTGATTCGTTTAAAGAACGAAACAAATATTTGATAAAATGACAAACAGATGCTAACTTGATGGCTCGTGTCTTAGGTAATTAATTGTGCAATTAAAATATATAAAAAAAATACATATACCACTCTACATTCCAAGGCTTTACCTAACGTCGATGCAAACTTTATTTTAAAGACGCTCTCACAGTATATAGGTAGAGTTGAATAACAAGGGTATCTCCCAATGCAAAGGTTTCGGACCGACTTTCAAGGTGACAAAAGTAGACTCAGCTAAAAGGACAGAATATCAAAGGGTACTTTGGCAAACCTCCCAATATAGTTAATAAAAGGTCACTACGGTTTACAAAGCGCAATGCAAGTCGGTACTTACTGTTCTTTTATTTTTATTATATTACCTGGTCAAGGTGGAGTCGAGAAAAGATTAATGGAGAAACCACAGCTTTCTGTAAGAACGGTTTAGGTTCGTGTAATTTTGTCAGTTGAAGCGGTTCAATAGCAAACACAAGAGACTCCAACTTTAAAGGACAACTCTCAAACTTTAAAGGAACTTTAAAGGAACAACTCTCAAGGTGCTGGTTTCGACGAGTATCTCGTACCAAATATTGTTCATTACATTCGCTTCAAGAAACCACAGTTTGCTTTCTTCGAATCCGTATGTCTCAAAACGGCTTACTATCAATTGAATCCCGATTACTACTACATGCATACGGACAATATTAGCATTACGGGTGAACTAGAATTAGAAATTAGAAAGGCTACGCTATTATCTTTTCAATACTTGGCTGCAGGCAGCATATTGTGTTCTACCCAAAAAAAATATCCGTCATAACTACTTATACTGTGTTTATAGTGTTATATATCTTTTATAGTATATTTGTATATATTTTATAGTATATTTATATATATTTTATAATATATTTTACACCGGTAGTAAAATATACTATTGCAATATGACGCCATCTTTAGCAACCGATTAATTTTTAGCACAAGATGGCTTTTTTGAGACAAAGTTAGCGCAGTCTATGGTTATAGCGGAGTTACGGATTCTTTGAAGGAAAAACGTAGTGCGACGACGTGCAAAATCGGATACCAGGTAAGCACAGGCGGACTGACACCCCCGGCGCTAGGTGTGGAAACTATTCCGTGCGACTCCGTCGATACGAAAATCAATTATTAGTGGTTTGTTTAGTATTAAGATTCTCGTTATACATAAAAACATAGTCTGGTTTATTTTGGAACAATCAAACAAAAAAAACAAACATTAAATTTAGACTGTTAGCAACCGATTCATTAAACTGGAGCTTAGACGGACTGAACTCAATACTTTTTCTAACTTGATTTCTTCGACTAGATCTCTTTCAAACCTGATAAGCATCAAAGCCTCTAAAAGGGGCTGACTCAAATAAGCACTCAAGGGAGTCTTAACTAATTTAAGCTTGCTACAAGCACGTTCACAAGAAACTTGAGTGAAAGTCAATGTAAGGAGGTATTCATAGACAGTGAATAGGTTTGTATAGGCCGTAGCACACAAATTGTACCGATATAAAATCTTGTGAACACATGATATGCAGAAGCTACATCTACCAGTACATCCCGGGATTCCAGCACTTACCTTTCAAACATGTAGCTTGCTCGTCAGTTCCTTCCTGTTCATGCGTTTCATTTATAAACGACTCAGATAAACGCTCATCGTCGATGTCCATATTAAGCTCAACTGACTCGTTGCTCTCGGCAGTAATACTTCGATTGGATACTTCAACACCAGCTTCATTTTCTAAAAGCGAGATAAGCGACGGATAAAACTCACAAAACTGAATGAGTTCTCTTTTAAGAGATTGTGTTAACGCACGCATGCGTTGCAATTTTTTGCAAGTTACCAGGTACGATAATATCAGGGGTTTTTAGATCTCGGAAAAGTAACGAGGGTCAAGTAATTGCGCGTCTTTTATTAAATCTGCATTTTTCGTGAACCTCTCGTTCAAACTTGCGGCTAGCTTGTCTATTGCCCTGAAAACTTCTCCTCCAAAACCTTCCACAGGATCGTGAGGTCTTTCGTCAGCGGAACACCCTCCTGGCATTCGTTTCTTTTTCGAAACGTAAACCTTCTTTAGCTTCGTTGCAAATTTCAAAGTCGATCTCGTCTGATATTTCAATCATGTCATTCATTATGCAAGCGAACTTCGTTGCAACCTGATAAACCTTTTCAAATTTTAAGTCCAATATGCTTTCCTTACCACATTTTACCATCACGTAAGCTGTGAGGATGTCCAAACCTTCGGTTTGGAGACTGGCGCAAAAATCGAAAAAATTTCCAAAAAGACGTGAGCCACAAGGATGTTGTTGAAGGTATTTAAGGCAATCAGTAGACTTTGGGCTTCAGAAGCGACATTTTTGTCCAATTTCCCCGAATCGTCAATTTCCGAAAGAGCTATTAATGTATCTAAAACAGGCTTCCAGGCTCGCCAAACATTCTTTATACAGCCTTCTCTCGAGCCACCAGCGTGTCTGGTGGGCTCGAGAGAAGGCTATATAAAGAGCAAGAGCTTGAAGTTTCTTCAGCTTCTCATTCCCAAAATTTCCATTTCTCAATTTTCTCGAAACATCTGCCCTTTTATATGAATCGTCGAAAAAAATTGCCAACCTGTCTAGTAAGCCAAAGAACTTACTTGCGCCAACTGGCTGGCAAGAGTCAATAATACACAGGTTAAGGATGTGTGATAGTCAGTTTATTCTGTGTATTTCACTCTAACTATCAGCGGGGTCGGTACAGGTTTAGAGAGGAGGGACAGGGGAGGGGTCGGGTCGATCGGGTTAGGGCTTCGCTGGCTTCGGGTGGGTTCGGTCTCGATAGACGGTGATGGCGGCTGCGGACTGCTGGGGGGGGGAATTGCTCGGCGGACGGGTATCCTTGGCAAGGAACCGTCCGCCGAGCAAGGAACACGGAGGGGAACTGGCGTTACGGGGACTGAGACAGAGGGAGGACTGGTTTTACGGGGACTGAGACGGAGGGAGGACTGGTTGCTGTTGTCGACTGGTGGGTCCGTATTTATAGGCCGGTTGGGCATCGTTATCGGGGTGCGTTTCTGTTGTTTCTACTTTCGTGGCCTTAATCGGTTTATCCGGTTGGGCGTCGGTATCGAGGTGCGCTTCTGTTGTTTCTACTTTTCGTGGCCTTAATTGGTCTTAGGCTTGGGTTGTGTCCTTGGGTTGGAATCGCGGTTAGGCTTCGGAACTTAGATTACCTTTGGACTGCGTATAGACATTCACGAGGGTTATGCCCTCGGCACGAGAGATGTCTTTACGTTGTCCTTTACATTTATGGTCAACAGTGTTTATCGTATATTCAGTGTTAATCTTTTAACTCTGCATAGTATATTGTTATCGAGCTTTAAATCCATACCACCACTAATTCCACTCCTTACAGATGTGACAGTAACACCAAACATATACAGTACTCGGTACCTATGGCAGCCCTGAGAGGCCAAAACTCAAGAACACTAAATTGGGGCTTTGGAAACGCAAGAAGTGCACAAATGTGTACATATGTTGACTTATGTGCACAAAAGTCAACATATGTACACATTTGTGCACTTCTTGCGTTTCCAAAGCCCCAATTTAGTGTTCTTGAGTTTTGGCCTCTCAGGGCTTCCATAGGTACCTCCTTTTGTGCACATAAGTCAACATATGTACACATTTGTGCACTTCTTGCGTTTCCAAAGCCCCAATTTAGTGTTCTTGAGTTTTGGCCTCTCAGGGCTGCCATAGGTACCTCCTTGACTATATGGGCCTACAAAACACGAAACTCACTTTGCATGTTGGTCGCACCATCGAAAGACATACCAACGATATTGAACATATTCAGGAGATGTTGCGAAATGACGTTTTGCAGCTGCTTATGCATGCCGTTACCTGTGCTATCTTGGAGATCCAAAACAGCTAACAGTCTTTCCTCATGATGTTCATTGAAAACAAACCGAACTATTAACATACCATGATTTACTACACTGACACGTTGTGTGGAGTCGAAATGAATGCTGAACTTTTTGCCAAAAATGTGCTAGATGATCTTTTTCCGAATTCCAATCAACAAAGCTTCTATTACGTTGTCTACAGTTGTCTTAGAAAGAAATGTGATTAAATGTCCTCTTCCGGAACTTACAGTCTCTTTACCTGACAGTGCAAGCTTTCGATTTTCACTTAATTCAACACATTTCTACAGATACCCGTTAAGAACGGTGTCGAAAAGTGAAACCAACTTAACTGTTTCAAGAAAGTTTCTATGATTAGAAGATATGTCATGAAGGTTGTAAAGGGATTCACTAGTCCCATGACCTCTAAAAGGGAGTCCCTGTTTAGCGAGATGTTTGACGATTTCGAACACTCGATACAAAACGTCAACGTTCTTTTGAATCTGCGAGGCTCTTTAGTTAACGAGATCTTTGTTAATGAGCATATAAATAGCTCCGTTCTGCTTGTACATAATAAAGGCTTGAACACTGTCACGATGGGTTTGAGAATTTTGATGACGCTCGACAAGTTGGTACACGTGACGAAAGTCGGTGAAACCAGTCGTGAATGTGGAAGGTTTCCGAGAGAAGGCAATGCATATGCTACAATAGTGGATCTTAATTTGCCTGTGTTCAACTCTGACTGTTAACCTTTGCTCTTCACCCCCGTTCACGAGGGAACGACAATTCATTGTTTGGGGCACGAACGGCATATAATCTACCTCGCTAAATGACAGGCTAAATGGGATGCCGTTTTATAAAAGCGAGTTTTTGGTGAAGAGTGCAGTTTGAGAGTAAACTGAAACTAAAGTTTTCTTCATTATCAGCAAACTTGCTTCTTGGGGTGTCTCGGATGTAGCGATATTTCTCAGAGAGCATGATGGTCCGGAGCGAGCGTGAGATTCTTCGCTTTTGTTGCAAGACACACCCGCTACTAGTTCGGTACCTTTGCATACTCCCAGCTCTTCGTCATCATAAAAATGTTGGTGTTCTTTTTCGGGATAATAGTCTACTTGGGAAGAATTCGACTTTCATTTTGTGCTGCGACCTATTTTGGTAATTAAACTACAACAAAAAGCGCATTGAAACAATTAAAAGTTACTGCAATCACGAAGCTAATTTGTTGTTGTTTGGGATTAGTCCCGACCAGGGGCGTCGCGAAGGGGTTTCCATTGGGGGGGTGGAGACCTTAGTTTTACCGACTGTAGTTGACGATTTTACCGACTGTATTATAGTATTTTCTATCGACTCGGTAAAATTTGGGTCGCCGTCGGTAAAATTCGGAAAATGAAAATAAAATTTTCAAATGCTACAATTTGAAATTTGTAGAATTTGAAAATTGTATTTTCATTTTCCGAATTTTACCGACGGCGACCCAAATTTTACCGAATCGATTTTTGGCCAATTATTTAGGGGGTGGTGCACCCCCCCCCCCAAACCCTCCCCTCGCGACGCCCCTGGTCCCGACCTTATCCAAATCTGCGGCTCGTTTTTCCCTGATGCTTTGGGCGCCACCTTTCTTGGCTTTACTTTCTTCCATGCTCACTAAATTATATAGTGACAGAAAGTCTTTAAATTAAATGATATAGTATAATCTTTATATTAAATTATAGTGTAATCTTATTAGTAATCTTTATAGTAATATTTAAATTAAATTATATAATGAACAAACACTTAAATTCTACTCGGATTAACTTCACTATAACGGATTGATCCGTTGAGTAAAATGCAGTTTTCACTTTACTGTTTAGCAAAGCAAAAGTCCTCCTCTGGCTAATAAAAAATACATGCCCCAAACTGCGAATCTTTATATTTTTGTCTGGTTTTCATAGCTTAGTTCAACTTACCAAGCTTGCAATCTGTTGATGTACAACCTGTTTAATTGTTCCCTGAGATAGGCGCCGGCGTACCATGTAATCCATGTAAACTTGTTTCTATGGAATGGCAGCCGTATGCGGAGCCCCGGTATGCGCAGTAGTATTGAGGGACAAGCGCGTAGGCAAGAGCCGTAGCTTTTCCCGTAAGCTCTAGCACCGCGATGCAAGTCCGCATGCCCGGGCTTTTCAAATGACTACCATTCAAAATAAACAAGTCGATATACATGGGACGCCGGGATCACAGGCAACAACTCTTTTGGTCTACTCGTATTCCACAGTTTGTCTATGTTGTGTATGAGCCTTAACGTTAGGCTACCGAAAAACAAAGAACAAAAATATTCGATGACGGCGCAGGTGGCACTCTGCCACTTTGCCACAATGGCCAGTCCGCTCCTGTAGGTATTGTTGGCAAACGTGGCACACCGCACACCAAGATTAAAATTTAGTCCATGCAAACCAAGCAAATTATTCAAACAGCTGCTCATTACATAAATGTAGAATTCATATATGTACTTCTCTATAGAAGGACACGCGTATAAGAAGGGTACTTTCTCGTTCATAGAAAGAGGCTGGGCGTTATGTCGTGAGTTCATTAGTCAATCTTGCATGCAAGCAAAGCTTCTTTTGTTCGATTAGGGGGTTGGGAAATTCGTGTTTTCTATAACGTAGCAAGAAACGAACGGTCGACGTGTACCGTAAAAATATAGAAATGTATAGAAACGTATTAATATATAGAAATGTAAAGTGTTCGCATGCATTATGCTGTATGTAGGGGTCGATTTTAAGCCCCTTCGATCAGGTTAAGTACAATAGGTTGGTCTTATTCTCTCGTCAGTTGCTAATGGAAACATGGAAAGCACATACGAAAAATGTCATACCTAACTGGCTACTTTACTGAAAGAGTACGAATGAACTGTAAAAGGTTCACTTTTCTAACAATTATCGTGTGCGTGCCATTGTATTTATCCCTGTGGCAGACGTTCAGTTTTATCCAGGTTTCGCCAAAAAATGATATAGTCGCCGATGGAAGCAGTTCCCGATTTTGTAATTACGCCAACTGTAGCAGAACTAAGGACAACGGAAAAAGTTGCAACTTCAGTCGAGTCGATAACAGCTAAGGTTTAGGTTTGGATGAATACATCGTGCCCAATATTGTGCATTACATTCGTTTCAAAAGCAGCAATTCAGTTTCTTCGAATTCGTATGTCTCAGGACGGTATACTACCAAATTAACCCGGGCAATTCTATATACATACGGACAATACGAACATTACTGGAGAGCACTGGGAAGAGATCAAAGCAATGCCGTACCTTTTTGCTAAAATCCGTCTCATTCCGACTGAAATCCCAACTGGAGTTTTTGGCAAGCCGTTCTCCAAAGGTTGGCATTTGTTCCATGCGTCGGGCGTGGCGCGCATTCAAATTATGCGGAAGTACGGGGGCATTTACTTGGATGATGATGTTTATATTGTAAAAAATTTGCACAAATACCGTCGGTATTAAACAGTGATAGGCTGGGAAATCACTTATATGGGTTCCCAAGTTCTAATTACCCATAAAGACGCTCGATTTCTAAAACTGTGGTGGGAGTCATATCGGGATTATCGGTTTGACTTGTGGTACTACAACACCGGTAAATATCCCAGCAAAGAATTTATCGAGAAACAGCCCAAATTGGTTCAAGTTCTCTACGAGTTTTTTAGTAGCAAGTTTTACGAACTATGGCATAAGCTCTATCAAAAGAATTGGACAGAGTGGACACATTTCCAAACTATTCACTTAGCTGTGGCTCATCGTAGTTCTGACGACGAACGCACTAAGAAATACCCTGTCCTTACCCAAGATAACATAATAGAAACTGGTACAATTGTGACCGATATGGCCTTAGCTGTGTACAATTGGACAGATATATCTCATTACGAACCTCCTGTTTGCTTTTGTTGCATGTATTCTGACTCATCACGGAATAAATAATTCCACGCAACTTATATACACTCCTGTTTTACTGCCGTATATTTGAAACCCGCACTTATATACACAGTAAATGCCGCTTTTTGTATTCACTGCTGGTTATTAGCAGTCAGGTGAAGTCACATCAAATCAAGTTAGATCTGGTTAAAAGGTCAGGTCAATCAGGTCAGATCAAGTATAGGTCAGAGGGAAATATACTATAAAACACTGTAGTATCTCCCCTTTTTAATGAACAAGGTGAATGAACAAAGACTACTTGCTATAAGAAAATTCCAAAGAGTGCAAGTGATTAAGGGTCTGATGATAACTTCGTTCTTTGGTTCGACGTCTACGGCACGTGTTCTTCCAACCCATCCAGGAAAAATGTTAATTACTCGCGCTAATTTTCGGTTCTACTTGTTTGCGTTATCTTTGCATAGAATAACAATGTCTCCGATCTTGCCAAAATTAGGCAAGGCTTTTTGCTTAGGATTTCTCTAGAGTTCTGGCAAGTATTCCTAGAGCCAGCGCTTCCAAAACTGCTCGTTAATCGTTCACGATAAAGCGTTCGCTGTTTTGGGCTAGACTAATTGTTTTGGCATTTAGCAGAGTAGGTAAGCGATGAAACCATGGAAGCAATAGTTTACCTAGTAAGAGGTGACTTAGCGTAAGAGGCTGTAATTCATTTGGATCGTCATAAAGACGGGTTACAAGAATGTAGTGTTCTCCTGAACATTACGTTCCTCGGTATTCGGATATACGAGGTTCCGTGCTGGGCTTATCCCTGTTAGCTCGCCGCTACTAAGGGAATCTTTCCCAAGCCACGCATAAGTTAAACCTTGCATGAGACGCAACTCATTGCCGCGTGAGTGAGAGCGAATCTAACATCGCCCACGAATTCAAGCAATGATTGACATTCCTACCCTCAAACAGGTGTAGCCCGAGCGCAAACGATGGGCCACCATTTACGTTCGAAACTTCGATGATCGCGGTGTTCTGCAGTTCACACGTTCTAGCGCGTTTTGCAGCGTTCTTCATCAATCCACGGGCCGAGTGATCCACCGTTCAGGGTCATGCCTTTAATAAATTGGTTTTGGTTTCAACACGGTGAAACGCAAGGATTGCTTATTCAAATCCCCTAAAAGGAACGGGTAATCATTACTGAAGGCAAGAAAAGCACGCTCACCTCCGCCCATGGAGCACCATTTCAAGCACAACTGCAATTTTGGAACCCTTTCCTCACGTGGTATGACCAAGCAAACCCTTCGACGTTTTCTACTTTGTTTCAGGCAGGTTTCATCGAGTTCAACGATTTCAAAGTTTTGGTATCGACATTATCTGCACATCGTTTTGAAAAACCTTCTTCCTTCAGGGAGACAAGGCTTACACGGACAGCGACATACTTTAGCCTTTTCGGTGGCGCATAACTTTAAATCATACGCTGACATGACCGGCACGGTTTCTGACCACACGGTTCTTTGGGCTTGTATACGAAGAAGAAGAAGAAACCTTGATTTAAATTCTACAGCCGATTCTGGAACTCTGTGATCCGTCTCTACTTCCTCTGGTGTCATGGCTTGGTTTTGCGTAACAGGTCGCCTGATTGATAGAGTGTGGCATCACAGTCGTGCGGTAGACGCCAAGTAGAACGGTTTGGAGTTTTTTCAACGCAGTGAAACCTCAAAACGAAAGAGAAGCGTGTACAGTACATCTTTGGACTCGATAACAATAGCGTGTTCCCAGCACCACTTTTCCTCTTCTTCCTACACCTCCTTAGCATATACTATCTGTGCCTTTTTCTGTTTCTGCTCACTAACTGGCATTTAGCGGGATGGAAGGGGGAGGGTTAGGGGAAGATATCGCGGACGAAATGGCAAGTTTCGACGAGGAAGTCGAGGAGTCAGTGTTCGAGGGATTGGAGGGACTAACAAATAGAGACGAAGGTGTGAGTCAGGTGGATTCAGATATTCGGGGTAGGGACGGTTTTACAACAGTGGTGGGAAGAAGGGAAAAAGATAAGATCAAGAAAACCAAGTTGATGGAAGTGAAAAAGACAACGGAAGAGGTCAGGAGTGGCGATGAAAGCCGACAACCCCTGGAACCAGGTAGCAAACGTAGGAGGGATCAAGCCCAACTACCCTCAATTACTGAAACGGATTCAGGGGATGAGGGGCATAAAGAAGAAATTCGACCCGTAGCTTTTAGTTTCCCTAACAAGGAGAACAATTTCGCCAAAATCAGTCCGTTCAAGGTGAATAAAATGGTACAAGAGCTAAAGCTGAAGGAGAATAAAGTAAAGATAACACGTGCGGGAGAAATGCTTGTATTCCCAAACAACCGGTCAGAACTGGAAAAGTTACTGAGAGTCGAAAAGTTGGGTGGTCTGAACGTGGAACGTAGGGTAACTAAGCCAAAAGCCCTGATACACGGGATAGTAACAATATATGGAGCTACGAAAGAGGAAATTGAAGAGCAAAGGATTGAGGGGCTATACGGAGTCAGAACGCTATATAGGTACAGGAACCTGGAAGATGGGCAAAAGAAAAGAGAAGAGACGAACAGATTTCATCTAATATTTCATGGAGACAGGCTACCGGAATTTTTGGAAGTGGGATATTTGAAGATCAGGATTTACTCCTTTGAACCAAGACCAATAAGATGCTATAAATGCCAAAGATTCGGGCACATTAGCTCCGTGTGTAATGGTAGAGATAGGTGTGGACATTGCGGCGAAAACCACGCGACGATGTCCTGTACATCAAAAAAAGAAGGGAAAGCGCCGAAGTGCGCAAACTGCAAAAAGGAACACCCAACATATGACAGCAAGTGCGAGTATTTTCAAAAGGCTAAAGAGGAACAAAATCGAAAAGGTAGGAAGGAGCAAACGCAAAAGGACGATAGAGGACCTCGGTCAGACATGGAAAAAACGGAAAGGAACACAAACTCAGGCCAGGATAACATCACTACCAACGAAACCCCCTTTGCCGGAGCAGAAGCATCAGGTGCGACAGGGATGACAGGGAGAGCAAGGTACAGCGAAGTGGTTTCCCCGAAACAAGGTGAACGAGGGAGCAGAATAAAAGATAGGGAAGTAAATAAAAATGAAGAAGGGGGTAGCACAAGCGAATTGACGAATTGGATTGGCGCAACTATCAGGAAAGTCATAGCAGTAATCATCGCTGGAGGAAAATGGGAAGAGGTATGGGAAGAAGTCTGCAATTGCTTTAAGCTAATTATCAGTCAAGGTAATGTTATACACGACCTCTTAAAGTGGATAACGAGGAATTAACAGTAATCTTTTGGAACGCCAGAAGCCTAAGGGCAAACGCAGATGCATTAATAGCATATGTAAGCGAGTTAAGTAGGAAAGTAGATGTAATCTTTATCTGCGAAACATGGTTGAAAAGAAACGAGAAAGTGAGCATCAGGGGATATAAAGAACACAGAATTGATAGAGAAGGTGAAAACAGGGGTGGGGGCGTACTTTTTTGGGTAAAAGAGAACATAAGATGGAAAAAAATTGTTCTTAGACCGTTCAGAAACGGTGCCATGGAAATAATAGCGATAAAAATTATCGGAAGGGAAAAGAACGTATTCATAACAGGAGCATATTTGCAAGAAAAAGATAACCAACATAGAATTACAACTCAAGAATTTCAGCATTACATGGGACAAATTGGGAAAGGGGAAAGTGGGATCTTAATAGGGGATTTTAATTCGCATCATAGCCTGTGGGGAAGCAGGATAACAGACAGAAGAGGTAGAACACTGTTCAACTTCCTGGAAGATTGGGAAGACCTACAACTCACAACTGAAAAAGGTGCCGAAACATATATAGGCGGAAATGGGCAAAATTCAACGCTAGACCTGTGTTTTGTAACCACTGATTTAATAACGAAAACAACAGTAAGAAATGGGGCAGTCCTGCTGAGCGACCACATCCCTCAGGTAGTCAAAATAGAATCAAATTCAACAGTAATCGCCAATAGCTCGGCATATAAATGGGATTTTGTTAATGCAAAGTGGCAAATGTGGACTGAAGAGTTAAGAAATACGGACATAAAGAAGATAACTGAAAATGGTAGTTTAGAAGAAAAATACACCAAATTTATTGACATAATCATACAAACTAGCAAACATCACATAAGGTTAAAGGGAGGGAGTTCAAGACGAGATCAAGGCGAACATAGACGGATTAGGAAAAATAACAGAAGGCCGTGGTGGAACGAAGACTGTAGTAAAGAATTGGGAATAGTGAGACAAAAGTACAGGAATTTTAAAAACCACCCCACGGACGAGAACAGGGAGCAATACAAAAAAGCACAAGCACTGTGCAAACGGACAGTGAGAAGCGAAAAAAGGAGATCCTGGAGGGAAAAGGTAGAAAAAATGGGCAACTCAAATTTGAAGGAACTCTGGAGATTAATTGGCTGTATGGAAGGCAAGAGGGGTAAGGGATCGACACACAACATGAAGACGGCGAGGAACCAGTATCCGTCAGAAGAGGAAATAGCAGAAGAAATGGCGCAACATTTTGCGAGCGTCCAGGTAAACGAAAATTTGACTGGTGAGAAAGAGCGAGAAAATCAGAACCTAGAAGACCAAATTAACAACTATGTGACGGAAAATAGCAGATGGCCTGAATTAGAAAAACCTTTCTCAAACTGGGAATTTTCGGACGTAATGTCCAAGCTACCTCACACAAGTCAGGGCAGAGACCTAGTACATTACACGCTTTTGAGCAAATTACCTCAGAATTTCAAAGGCAGACTGCTAGAAATATACAATGAAATATTAAAAGAAGGACACGTGCCGCGGGAGTGGACCAACGCGCTCGTCATACCAATTCTAAAAGCAGGAAAAGATCCAGAAAGTATGGAATCATACAGGCCAATATCACTTATTTCATGTGTGGCCAAAATTTTTGAAAGGCTTTTAGTGAGAAGACTAAATTGGATAAGCGAAAGGTATAAACTTTTCTCAAGCATGCAAACCGGCTTTAGACCAGGCAGAAGTACCATAGATAACCTAGTCAGGTTGAAGGAAGACTGCAAAGACTCACTGCAATCAGGAGACTCGACAGCGGTGTTAATGCTGGATCTTAAACAAGCGTACGATTCAGTCTGGATTAATGTTCTACTGGCCAAGTTGGGAGGAATCGGAGTTAGGGGAAGAATCCTTCTTACAGTCAAAAATATGCTCAAAAATAGAACCCTAGAAGTGAGAATAGGAGCAACAACATCATCAAAGATCCTCCTGAGTAAAGGAATGCCACAAGGGTCCGTCCTTAGTCCATGGCTCTTAAATGTAATGTTAAGTGACTTTCCCATGGATTTGACAAGAGTGAATTACTCCATTTACGTTGATGATATTGCAACGTGGACGAGAGATAAAAAGCTAGAGGAGGCATTAAGACGGACGGCAGTAGTGGCACGAGAGGCAGAAGCGTGGGCTAATAGAAACGGGTTCGAAATTTCAACAGAGAAATCTAAATGTCTTATCATCACCCGGAAGAGGAAGATCAAAGAAAGGGTTAAAATAAAAATAAAAGGCCGTGAAATAGAAATAACCAAGACAGGAAAATTTCTAGGAGTAACGTTAGACAAAGGCTTAATCTTTAGACAACACGTAGACAATTTAAGAGAAACAGGGCTCAGAGCGATCGGAGTGCTTCAAAAATTGGCGGGAACGAGCTGGGGGGCAAACAAAAAGACCCTAATTACCCTGTACAAAGGACTGATACGAGCCAAGCTGGAATACGCTGCAATGATCTTTAAAGATGCAAACAAAGCCCTATTGAAGAAGTTAGAAACTGTTCAGAACAGAGCCCTGAGAATCATCTCTAGGGCCACAAAGACCACACCCATACCGGTACTCACGTGTATCACAGGTATCCCCCCGCTGAGGGAAAGATGGGAAGAACTGGCAGTAGGCTACAGATTTAGGATGATGGAGAGTTTCCACGAAGACGAAGTAGTATTCAGAGTACTAGACCATACAGGAAGCAGAATACAAAATCAGATCACAGCCTTGCAGGACGCATATGGAATCCCGGAAGTAGAAAAAGGAAACCTTTTTGACAATCTAATACCACCGTGGGATTTTGAGCCAGGAAAGATTGTGGAAGAAATACCAAAATTAAAAACAAAATTAGGGTCACAAACGGGCAGACAGAGCATAATAAACGAGTATCTAGAAAATAAGTACAAAGACTGCAAAAAGATCTTTACAGATGGCCCAAGAGATGAAGAAGGTAAGGTAGGAGTAGGCATCTTTATAGAATTCAAAGATCAGTTGATAGCCTTCGCCCTGCCAAAGTACTCGTCTGTAATGGCAGCAGAGCTTGTTGGCATTAAAGAGGCAATAAAAACAATCGAAAATGTAGAGATGGCTACCTACGTAATACTCACAGACTCACGAGCGGCGGTCACAGCTATCAAAAAGTACGGTAACAAAAAATACTTCCGGCTAGTCCAAGAAATACAAGACTCACTTTTAAAACATAAAAAGCAAGGGAGAACTATAGTTATACAATGGATACCAGGACACGAAGGGATAGCCGGAAACGAAAAAGCTGACTTAGCAGCCAAACTCGGGAGGGACACGGACTGCCAAAACGAACGGGGTTTAACAAGTTCAGAGTTAGTTACGGTATATAGAGAAAAAAACGAGCAAAGGATTTGTAGATACCTAAAAGAAGAATCCCAACAAACAATAGTGCAACACGCTCGAAGATTAAAACCCCTTCCATGGCTGGACCATCCCAACAGAAGAGTCTCAGTAGCTTTACTAAGATTAAGATGCAACCATGCCAAAGTGGGAGCATGGTTGTATAGATTCCAACTAAAAGATACGGACAATTGCGAAGGGTGCGGAATGCGAAACGACACGGTCGAACATAAATTGTTACACTGCTTAGAATACGAAAATGAAAGAAATATCTGGAAAAATAAGGTGGAAAAATTGAAAGTGGACTTTAGACTAGAAAACTTACTGGGCTTTGGAAACATAGACCAGGAGAGACAGTATAAAATGAGAAACCTACTAGTGGAGTATATAAAGCTTACAAAAATCATCAACATAGTATAAAAAAAAAAAAAAAAAAAAAAAAAAAAAAAGGGGGGGGGGAAAGGCTGACACATATGGCTAGTCATGGTGTATTATTGGCAATTTGGATACACGAGCACCAACAAAAATGGGGAATAGTAGTGGTGTCGGGACTAGTAGACCTCTAAGCACGTCCATTCCAAACAACCATTGTAAAGTCCAAAGATAACCCAAAGAACCCAGGGATGAATAAACCTAAGAATCAGAGAAGGAACCGAAGAAAACTCCAGTTTGAAAGCGGCAGTCGACAATGCACCCGGTAGATGGCGCGGATCGACTTTAAACGACAAGAAGAAGAAGAAGAGTGTGGCATATGTAGCAAAACAATAACAAAAAATAGGTATTGTTTTGTAACAAAACAATACCTAACATATTATTATCAACATCAGGGTTGCCAGATTTCTTCTGAATCAGCAAACCAAAGTAACCTGAAAAACAAACCGAAATAAACTACCGGCCTTCCAAAACAAACCAAAAGCAACCGATTTTTAAAAAAGTGTTTAAACTTCGAAGTTTTAAGACAATAACTCCACTAAATTGTGGAAAACTTCTGCGATACCACTGCGACCAATTTTCCTATTAAATTAATGTTGGAAAAATCTTTCGGATTAAAGTTATACTCATACTCATCGTTAAGCAAAATAGAATACAAACCCCGACTCAATAATACCACACTTGATTACGTTATTTTATTATCACAAAGAGATAATTATTTTTGGGAATTGAAACCCACACGAATTTGCTTTTGGCATGTATACATTCCAATCAAAATTGCATGTTAAAGAGATTAATTTTAGATTATTACAAGTGAGGGCCTTTCTGGGTTAACAAAAGGCAGAAATATAGGTAGAGCAAGTTAACCAAAACATTTATACATGTTACATCCAGGAAAAACAAATAATTCTCTAAACATGGGCAGTAAGTACTATAGCGATAAAAAAAAATGCTATTCGAAGTATGCCACAATCGTGAAGTCTTCAACATCAACTTCATCTTCACTATTATCGTTGTACATGTTGCTGCGGATGTACTGAAGCATTGCAGCTGTCACTTGAAATTCCTTGCAACACAAATTTCTACTGGAAAGGTACGACTTAATTCCAACAAGTGCGTCAAGTATTTTAATCTCAATTCTATTGCGCAGTTTACTCTTTACGCACGTCACTTGCGACAGGACTCTTTCTTCAAAAGCATTAGAAATTGGCAACGATAAACAGGCTAAGCAATATTCCGATAACTCTGAATGCAAAAAGTCCTCGTACGTCCGGGTAACTTCTGACTGACGTACAGAATTCAAGTACGTCTCTAGGGACGGCAGAACTTTTTTAAGATCCGTCTCTGACCAGATTACAAGAGTAATTTTTCTATGGTCTTGGATTATCTGAGCGTTCGTTCACATCAGGTAAGTCAGGCAAAAGCAACTTTATCCACCTATGGAACCTACGGACGCCACAGACCTGCGGCGTTCTTCGGTGTCAAAACCCTATCGCTGCGCGACAGAATTCCAGGGTCTCGACCCCTCAAGCAGAAAAGAAAACTCTTCTCGGGGCGTTACGTGAATAGTCGGAACCGCCTTGTGCGCTCCCATTGGCAGGGATGGCTTTCGAGTGCGAAGCCGACTGGAAACTTGCTCAAAGGCTCTCAGGAACCGGTCTCGGCCCGGCAGGACGGCAAGTTATGGTGATCGCGTGATGGCGCGAAGAAAAAGACAATCTATTATGATCGAACTTGTAAATTAACCAAAGCACCTAGAGACTTATTTTTGCACTCAAACGAAATGTAATGGCGCCGATCCTATAAATCGAAGGTCCGATTTTGAATGCGCTAATAGGTAAAGGCGCTAGCTCTCCGGCCAACTGTCCCACCGTGTTATAAGAATAGGAAAATTTGAAATTTGTCGGAAAGGGGCGGAACTTAAACTGCTGAATAACTAATTACTCGGTTAATGTACATAATTGACATAGGGGTTCTTAAGTCAGAACATGTATGTTGGCCTCTTTCTATAACATATATTTATTCATTTTGAATCCTTACTCCCTCTTTAAAACATGTATGAACCCGCTTTTATGCGTTTTGCTGCTTTCAGACTCCACCTACAACATGCCTGAACCCGCTTTTATGCGAGTTGCAGCTATTAGATGTAAACAAGAGAGGGTCAGGCTAGCTTAACATCGGCATCAACAAAAGCAGAAAACAAGTCAAATCTTGTTGTGTGTAAGTTATTCTTCCTAAGTTTACAGTTAGGCACCTAGAAAACTACCAGGTACCATACTAAGTCATATCATAATAAGTTTAAAATTTTTAATTACTTTTGCCTTTTTTAATGTAGGACACCGGCACAGCACAGGGTTACAAAGATATGCTTCGACTTTATTAAAATAAATTATGGATACACCAGACCGTCAGAGCCTTGTAATTTTTTTATTCTTTATTCTTTGAATATTTTTCGAAATATAGAAATTTATGTCTTTATGGCAGGATGGTTTGAATGGCATAGAGCACGGTAGACGGCCCGAATTCATTCTCTCAGATGCCTTGATTCCTGATAATCACCCAGCCTATAATGGCAGCCTTTCGGAAGCCGAGTATATTCAAGCTGTGCTTGGAAACGCAGAAGAAACCGACGGTATGCCCGTTTCAAGCGACAGCAGCACCTTCCTCAAACGTGACAATGAGAATTCTGTCAAAAAGCCCTCAAAACCTAATACTGTGCTCGGTAGTAGCATTGTGAGGCACATAGTCTTAAAAGGGCTTTCCGCCCAATTAGTTTCAGCAAAGGTTTGAATCCTCTGTGGCTAACTGTGTTTATACAAATATTTTGTTTAGGAAAAGGCCAACGCTGGTACTCCCACCGTCGTCACCATGTGCAATTGGATCGCAGTCGGCACATCCAGAGGCCTGGTTTTAGTCTTTGATAGTCAGCAAGTTCTCAAATGGTTCTTGGGGTCTGTACCCAAAGGTGATAACAGTACTAACCCAGCAAACGCTGTTTCCGCATTAGCCATCAATCCAGAATGCACCCGCATTCTTGTGGGTTTCGCCAAAGGCGATTTGTACATGTATGCTCTCAATGATGGCAAACTACTCCGAATCCTTACCGAAATTCATCCTCCGGACACCGCTGTCCTTCTCCTCAGAGTAAAGAAAACCCTTCTAATTTAATTCCTAATGAATCTATTGACTTTTGTTTTATGTTTTTGTAGTTCACAAACTCTTCTCTTTTGGCCCTGATTGGCGACAGTGGAGGCAATGTTTTCGAACTATCATTCCAACGCAGACTGGGCGTGAGATCGCACTCTAGTCGTTGTCTCTTCTCAGGCAGTCGAGGCGAAGTGGTCGCTCTAGAACCTTTAATGACCCAAAGCATTCCTCTTACCTCCGCAGCTCTCAGAGATTCGCATATAATTGTAGCCATGGCCACCTTGAGCAAAGTTATCGTCCTGAGAGTGCGTCCACAGATCAAGATCCTCTTCTCACATCCTTTACCCGGAGCAGCTACTGCCCCTCCCATGGTGGCTTGGCAATGTGTGGTAGTCCAAGTGGGTGAAAAACGGACCATGGATCCAGTACTTGCTTTTGGACGGCAACACAATTTACACTTTTACCAGCTCGGACTAGATGAGGACGAAAAGTTGCACTTTGCCCCATTACTCCACGTGACAGTCAATTTCGGATTACAGGCGTTTGGCTGGCTCAGCAGTCGGACATTGGCCTTGTTAGAGCGAGAAGAAAATATAGTTCACGTCTGGGATGTCAAACTGCAGCAGCGATTGGAAGAAGTACATTTAAGTGATTGCCGAATGGTGACAGCCAGTGAGTTTTTTGCTGGAGAAGCCACTGGGGGCAATGTGAGCGAAGCTATGGTAACTTATACATATTAAATTCATTAGAAACTTGTTTCTCTCCTATCATGCATTCAGCTTTTGTTACGTAATGGACTAATTCTAGGCCATGGTGGGGAAAAGTGCGTGTTATGGTTCGTTTGTAGTACACGCCGGGCAAGTTTTGGTCCTAGGAGACGGCTTACATGTTTTAACTTTGAGGAACTGGAACGAACGATTAGATTGTTTAATGCAGCAGGTATTGTAGCCATACTTCGAAGTCTAAGAAACTAATTTTTACAAAATTTCGTAGAAAGAATATAGTCAAGCGTTTCAGTTAGGCCAGGATTTCCTGGAAGATAAAAGCTCGGTCAGTTTTGGCCTACACGGGAGCTGGGAGGATAAGAGAAAAGCCGTGAGAGGAAAACTTTTGTCCATGCTGCATCAGTTTATTCAAGACGTTTTACTCATGGTGGAAGAAATGCAGTTAGGACAAAGCCCTGAACGTTTTCCTGCGCTTTTACAGCTGGCAGTGAAATTCTCGGTAGTTTTGGATCAAAAGTAAGCTTCGCTTTACCTAGTTTTTGGCAAATTGAAATTAATTACTACCAAGCTTCAAGAATACCTTGTGCGTTATCAGATATTTTTAAAATTTTACGAATGTTTTTTAGGGAGTTGCTGTGGGAAAACTTGAGTGCTGGTGTGGAGGGCGTAAATAGGGCACAGGTTGCATTTTTGGAAGCCTTAGAAGAATGGATCCTAAAGGATCAATTGTCAGACATTCCTCCAGCTATTTGCCAAGAATTCATCAATTATTATGCGGAGCAGGCCAAATTCAAAGTAAATGTTCTCTTTTAACATTTAATCTGCTATCAGTAAACTACTAACTGTACTATTAAGGCGTTGGAAGCGTGCGTTTGCCACATCCAAGTCGTTTCATTAAATATTCATCAATTAATGAAGCTGGGACAGGAATATGGCCTGTATGACATCATTATCTATCTTTATAATCAAGGATTGCAGGACTACGTTACGCCACTAGAAGACTTGTTGCGAGAACTGAGCCAAAAATGTAAACCGCATATGTTATATTTGGATGAATAAGCCAGAAAATTAACCAGAAAATTTAATAGTGGAGGACATCACTCTGGGAAATACGATACTGGTCTACATTTCATCCTGCTTGGCTGGTCGCAATTATTCGCAAGGTTTCATACCATTGGAGCGACGGGGAGTCGTCAAACAGCAAATATTGGCCTGTTTAACCTGTTTACATAGCAAAAAGGCACCAGACGAAGAACAAGCCTATCCTCACTTAAGGTATTTTTGTTTCTCGGATGTATTTCGAAGCTTACTTGCCTTATTTTAGGATATTGTTGCGGTTTAATACGATAGAGTTTCTAAATGTGCTTTCTTTGGCGTTTGAAGAGCCCGAATTTACCCAAAACATGGGTTTAAGACAAAAGCAACGCTTTGTGGATATTCTAGTCAACATTATGCTGGAAAGTCAAGATTTTAGCGTAAGTGAGCTTGAATTTGAAATGTGTTTGATGTTTAAATTTTCAATTCTTTGAATACCAGGAAAGCCAGATTGGGTCTCTCTTTACATTCGTGGCTAGATTGATGGGAGGGAGTCAGGAGATGGAAATGGACCGGCCATTATTACAACGAGTGATAGAAGGAGTGCTTACACCTTTTGAAACCACTGCCAGTGTCGCTCGGCAGGAAGAAAAGCAACAGGCATTGTTGGAGTTGCTGCAAGGACCTGCGGCCAAGTTCTTGGATGAGGAAATGTTTGACAATTTGCTTCTGCTAGCGAAAGAAGCTGGGTTGTAAGCAAATGTTAATTTTTTCTTAGTAAAAATAGTGAATTTGTTCCTTTTTAATTACTTTATTTTTATTTTAGCTTCCAGGTTTGTCAGGTACTGTATGAGAGACGTGGGGATACGCGAGGAATTGTTGACAATTATTTGCAGTTTCCTGAACACCGAAGCAAAGTTTTTATCTTTCTGAAAGACGCAAAGAGTGAAGAAACGGAAGAAATACTAAAAAGCCTAATAATGGAGCATCTGAACGTAAAGTTTCTACGCTTCTTACGTATTTGTAACCTTTCTCTGTTTGTATGGTTTGTAGGAATTGATGGATATTAGTGCTGAAGAAACTGGATTTTTAATCTTGGAATATGGCGTCAATTTGGCTTCAAAAGCATTGGAAACCTTGGGGAATAATGCTGAACAAAAATATTGTTTGCTGAAGGCGTTACTAAAGGATGTGTAAGTGTTATTTATTTTGCTTTTAACTTAATATCTCTTCTTAACGGACGCTGACTTAATATTGATTCATTCTAGACGATTTTTGGGTCTAAATGCCAAAGTTTGGCAAAAGGAGTTTGTGTTTTCCATGGCTGAAAGGCATCCAGCTCATGTCCTACCTTTTTTAAAATCTAAAGCTGATAAGGACTTTTCTGACTTACTGGAAGTAAGTTCCACAAATAAATTAGTTAATTCGGTTTTAATTATTTGCTTTTTGAAAATAAAGGTATGTGAAACTCGAGGGTTATTGGATGCTCAAGCTTACATTTTGGAGTGTCAAGGAGACCTAAAAAAGGCGTGGTTTTTACTGTTGAAACACTTGAAACAGCTAACGCAAAAAGCACGAACAATTTTTCTGATTCATAAGCATTTTTAAATATTATTTTCTTAGGCTTTAGAGCAGGAAGAATGGCCACTAGATGGGCCAGAATTGGCGGTGGAGTTTTGTATCCAAAATATTTCCGGATGGACAGAAGAGGAGCGTGAAGAGGCGTGGTTAAATTTATTGGACACGGTGCTTCTACCCCAGCGTCTACGAAGTGAGGTCATCCAACCGGACGTGCGCAAAGGTAATTTGGATTATTCGTTTTTTATGGTTTATTTTTGTTTAATTCCTTTTTAGGGTTGGAAGAATTGACCCAGTGGATTTTAGCGAGTTCCCAAGGCCAGGTGCGGTTACCTGTATTACTGGAAAAGGTGCTGAAAGATCCAGGGACAGCGTCGACTAATTTAGGACAGGTGCGCCACCTTATCCTAGGTAAAAACATCTTCTGTTTTTTAATTCTGTTGATGGCGTTCAGTTTGTTTAATTTCTAGCTATGTTGGAATCGTACCGCTACGAATCACATTTGTTCGAAGCAACTACTCGTTTAGTGCTTAGTGGCCTGCATTCGCAAATACGAAAATTGCAAATGGCGTCGCGAAAGGGTTTAGCGCTCCGAGACTCGTATTGCCAATTATGCAGTAAAGGCTGGGCTAATGTAGGACAAATTATTGCGTACAAGTAACAAGTTTTCTCTCGCACCACTCCTTTTATATTTAACTGTTTATGGAAATAGGTGCTCTCACGTATTCCATGAAACTTGTGTTTCCCTAGAAGGTAGCATTTTGCCATGCGTAGTATGCAGCCCAGGAGTGTTGACTCATTGTCAGGTTATGGCTCCGAATTCAGAAGAATCTCGGAGTGACAACGTGGAAATTCTGGCGATGGTAGTTCTTTTTTTGTTTTAACAAGTTTAGAGATTTAATTTTCACAAATTAGGAAACACAAGTGAAAAACGTGTTCGATTGGAAACAGAGCCAAAAGAGTCCTTCGCGATTGCCGTTGGTGGAACATTTGGAAGCCAGTAGTCGAGATTCTAATGCGCTTTCTCGGATTGTAGTCCATGCGGACGATGAACCTGCCCTTTCAAACTTGTTAGAACTCAAACTAGGTGCCCCGCCTCCTCGCTAAAAGAAGCAATTGTGACATATCTGGTAACTCTAGTCCGTGATTTTTGTTTACGTTGGACGAAACTGTTTAGTGTCAATCACTTGTACTTACATCCTAAATTTGACTACTTGAAATATATTAGTTTGTGACCTCTTTAGATTTACATTTAATCATACTTTAACCATGAAAAGAAAAGTTTGTTTACATAAAAGAAAAATGTATGGGTCCTCATTATAGGAAAGAAGAAAACATAGGATAGGACGGATTAGCGCAGTGTAGTGTCAGGATTTTAAAGTTAGATAAGCATGGAAAGCGTTAACAAGAGCCCTATTCGAACGTTCACGCTGTGTTTTACTCGATAACGATTATCATATAATTGCTCAACAACTGTTTTGTTCAGCAACACCGAGTTGCCAAACAAAACAGATGTGAGGGGGAGGGTAATTCGAAGTCCCTTCGATAAAGATTCAGTTGAACAACAATTCTAAACATGATACCAGGTGCGGTGTGGCTGTTGGCAGTTTATACGAGGTTAGTTACAGGGGAATACATTGATGAGCCACTGCTTTACGACACATTTCCCAACGGTTTTATTTGGGCGGCAGCTACAGCTTCTTACCAAGTAGAAGGCGCATGGGACGAAGACGGTTTGTTATATAACTAACTAGGTTTACACAACCACAAGCATCTTATTTCGCCGTTTCAATTCAGGAAAGGGACTGAGTATCTGGGACACTTGGACAGCGAACCCTGGAAACATAGTAGACGGTAGTTCTGGCCAAATCGCTTGTGATAGCTACCACAAGTACAAGGAAGACGTCCAATTGCTGAAATCGCTTGGAGTATAACTCAAAGTCAACACAACATAAAACCAAGAGTCTTAAATAACGCAATGTAGGTGAGTCATTATCGGTTTTCTGTCGCCTGGCCCCGAGTCATTCCTGATGGAATCGGAGATGTGAACCAGGATGGAATTACGTACTACAAAAATCTGATCGCTGAATTAAAAGCCAATAAAATCGAGCCCATGGTCAGCAGTTTGCTAAAATAACAAAAATAGTAACATAAATTAATTGAAATTAAATATGACCACTATAGCTTACAATGTACCACTGGGACTTGCCACAAGCCCTGTCAGATCAAGGTGGATGGCTAAACTCGGAAATCGCGGACTGGTTCGAAGAATATGCTCGAGTTCTCTATTCTCATTTCGGAGACGAGGTAAACGCGTTAGAATACGTTTGACACACAAAGAAATTTAAATATAAGTAAACAAAAACAAATTAAAAGAAATAAACCGTTCAATTCAATGCCAATCTCAGGTGAAGTTTTGGATTACTATCAACGAACCCTGGGTTCAAGCCTCTGGAGGATACGGAACAGGGAGCAAAGCCCCTGGATTGTCCGGTACCGGTACGTTGAACTACGTTGCTGGCCACAATATGATCCGTGCGCATGCGAGAGCATATCGTCTGTACGAAAAGGAATTCCGACCAACACAACAAGGTTAAGCGTTTCAATACTAAAGACACCTATTCGGTAATCTTTTATTTGCAACTCGTAGGCAAGTGTGGAATTACTTTGAATATCGGATGGTCGGAGCCAGCAGACGGTACCGCTGAAAATCAAGCTGCAGCCGAACGCGATTTGCAATTCAACGCCGGCTGGTTTGCTAACCCCGTTTTTATCAATGGAGATTATCCAGAAATCATGAAAGAAATGGTACGTTTTTAACAAATATAACCTAGACTTAGATTACACTTCGTTTTGCTTTAGATTGCTGCAAAAAGTGCAGTTCAAGGATTCAAACATTCTCGTCTACCAGAGTTTACTCACGAAGAGAAACGTTTAATTAGAGGCAGTTCAGATTTCTTTGGGTTAAATTACTACTCTTCGGGATTAACCAAATATAATAAGTATGAAGACCACATTATTGGCTATGCCGAAGATAGGGATGCCACTTCATTCCATGACCCTCAGTGGTATGGGTACGTTGACCAATTGCATATTTATTTTTTCTCAAATACAGGTAATAAGTTGAGCTAATTTTTAGCTCTGGCTCGTCTTGGTTGAAAATCACACCATTCGGCATGCGTAAAATCGTCAATTGGATTAAAGAAAGTTACGGTGATATACCCATTATCGTCACGGAAAACGGTTACAGTGATAATTCTGGCAATACGGACGATATGATGCGAATTTACTATTACAAACACAATATCAATCAATTACTGAAAGGTAAAGAATCTGGTAAAACTTTTAGTAACGGATTTGCAAAAGGAGATTTCTGTAGCTATAAAACTGGACAATGTTAACGTGTTCGGGTACACTGCCTGGTCGTTGATGGATAATTTTGAATGGCAGCGAGGCTACACGTAAGAATCTTATTTCCAAGTGTGCAATATAAAATTGGCGCGATAAATTAAATGCAAGTTATTTATTTCTAGGGAGCGATTCGGATTGCACTACGTGAATTTTTCGGACCCCTCACGTTCACGTATACCAAAGGCTTCTGCTAAGTACTATGCGCAGATTGTGGCGTACAACGGTTACGTGGAAGGGTCAACTTCTTATTTGTTTAAGTGATCCCCAAATATCGTAATTTCTAATTCGTTTCGTACAGAAATATAGACATAAAGTATAAAATTATTATTACAGTGAAAATAAAAATTAATGGTAAAAAGTAGGGGTCAAAGTCAGCGATAGCTGAGTCAGAAATCTAGGATAGAATAGACGCATATAACAAGAAAACTGGAATCCACTTGTCAGACGATAATGACACCATTCATTAAAATTATATGTTATCATCTGCCAGCTTAAGTAAACTTGTGCTCACAATAGATAAGACATGCAGATTAAACACTTGGAAACATAGGTTGCATGTGTCTGCGAATCATTGTGGGGGTCTTCATGAGGAAACACAACGTGTCCTAAACGTTTAGTCAGTGGCCGAGAAAGTTAAAAACAAACGCTGACTCGCAATAAAAACTAACAAAATGAGACTAGTTTTCACGTCAGTGTTATTTGTTTGTTTAACGTTAATTGGCGGTGATTACTTGGACGAGCCACTACTCTATGACACATTTCCGGACGGTTTTATTTGGGCGGCAGCTACCGCGTCCTATCAAGTCGAAGGGGCTTGGAATGAAGATGGTTTGTTAAAGAATGGACTGCACATTGGATGCTAAAATCAAGTTACTAATTGCCTTCACAAAAACAGGGAAAGGTTTGAGTATCTGGGATGTTTACGCAGCTAACCCTGAACACGTAGCGGACGGTAGTTCCGGCCAAATCGCTTGTGACAGTTACCATAAATACAAGGAAGACGTGCAATTGCTAAAATCTCTAGGAGTATAAGTTCAAACGCATAAAATTTAGCTAATAATGAACGTGACACTGTCCAACTACTCCCAAAGGTGAGCCACTATCGCTTTTCTATTGCTTGGACTCGAATTATCCCTGACGGAATCGGCAGTGTGAACCAGGCTGGTATTTTGTACTACAAGAACTTGATTTCGGAACTGAAAGCCAATGGAATTGAACCAATGGTAAACTTTATTACCAAACATTTTAAGGTATTTTACCCTGGAAGTTAGGTTACACTTTACCATTGGGATTTGCCCCAAACTTTGGAAGACCTAGGCGGATGGTTGAACTCGGAGATTGCAGACTGGTTTGAAATATATGCTCGAGTTCTCTTCACCAACTTCGGAGATGATGTAGAGAACACACAATTAAACAGGTCGATAATATAATTGTATTAATCAGGTGAAATTGTGGATAACCTTGAATGAACCCTGGTGTCAGGCGTTCTCAGGATACGGAGGAGGCGGTTTAGCCCCCGGATTACCCGGTAGCGGTACCTCGAGCTATATCGCTGGTCATAACTTGATCCGTGCTCATGCTCGTGCCTATCGTCTGTACGAAAAAGAGTTCAAACCCAAGCAACAAGGTCAAGCGAAAATTCTCAATTACCATTAAACTATTCACTAATTTTCAATTGCAAATGTGCAGGAAAGTGTGGAATTACGCTGAACATCGGTTGGACCGAACCAGCAGACAGTTCTGAAGAAAGCCGGGCCGCAGCTGAGCGAGATTTGCAATTCAACGGCGGATGGTTTGCTAACCCCATTTACAATAACGGGGATTATCCGGAAGTTATGAAGGAAATGGTTTGTATAAAGTAAAATTGTAAACTACATGAAAACTTAAGATTTTCTTTACTCTTGGAATTTAGGTTGCAACCAAAAGTGCGGCTCAAGGATTTTCTTCGTCACGCCTACCTGAATTTACAGAAGAGGAGAAAACTTTCACTAAAGGCACCTCGGATTTTTTTGGTTTAAACTACTATACCACCAATTTGGCTGCAAACTACAAATTCGATGATCGCATCATAGGATACATCGAAGACCGAGATATTACTACGTACCAAGATCCTCAGTGGTATTCGTAAGTATTGCTTGTCATATGTTTTTCGAAATGTTTGCTTTTTCTGAATTAAAAAATCACGTAGCTCTGGATCTTCGTGGCTAAAAGCTACTCCCTTTGGTATGCGCAAAATCGTCAACTGGGTGAAGAGAAACTATGGCGATGTCCCCATCGTTATTACCGAAAACGGTTTTAGTGATAAGTCAGGCAATACGGACGATCTGATGCGTATCTATTATTATAAACACAATATCAACCAACTTCTTAAAGGTTAGAAGTATAAGAATTTACATCGTGACGTTCATACGAAATTATTGTATCTATAGCCATCAAAATGGACAACGTTAATGTGATCGGATACACTGCCTGGTCTCTTATGGACAACTTCGAATGGGGAAGAGGCTATACGTAACTTACTCTTCGATATATTTAAGCGTACGGATTTTATACTCAGTGTTCGCTATAGGGAGAAGTTTGGCATGCACTATGTGAATTTTACGGACCCAGCCCGTAAACGTGTACCGAAATCTTCCGCCAAATACTACGCACAGCTTATTGCCGACAACGGATACGTGGAAGGGTCTTCTCCTTGCAAATCGAATGGTTAAGGAGTTTGGTACAATTTAGTTCAAGGAAAATATGTCGGTTTATGGCGCTGCTGTTCCCTTCCAAATTTTGTGTCATTTCTAGCACTCCAAAATTATCTGAACTAGAACGTTATATTTGCAAAGTCGCACATATTTAGCCTTTTTCTGGCCTTCCATGGCTTATGGTTGAGTCTTGTGGTATTAAACTCTGGTTTCCTTCTTTATCAAACTAATCTCTTCTTCTCTGTACAGCAAATGAAATGTAGACTAAATAACTTTCAGGGTTCGTTTCCCCCTTACAATGAACATTACAACTTGCGCAACTCTTGAGACATACTTGAGAACAGACATCTTCCATATTTTTGTTTCCGGGTTGCGGCTGGAAAAGGAACAAAAGTTCCTGAAACTTACAAGCTATGATGAAAACATCAGCTAATGTGGTAGCGAGGTCCGGGCCTGCACAAGGTACAAAACTGAGGTGTGACGATTGTTTATCTATACTTCGTGTCATCGCGTCCTGAAAGTGTGCCCGGCAGCTACCGCTGTAGTGGCCAATGTTTGAAGCTTCTATCAAAACAATCCTGCCAACGTTAAAAGGAAACGTGCGTTGCATTTTGGGCTCTTACGCATTTCACGGTCAGAGGTGTGTCCGTTCGGACGTATATTTTTATTCTGCATTTCTTTTAAATATTTCAGGTAAAGTTTTGCTCAAGTTCTTCGTTACTTTAAAAATCAGTTACAGTATCCTGTGGTGAGTTGTAGGGTGAATAGGAAGAACTTTATGCTATTCATCTTCTAGAGGCTTTTCCCTGGCTTGGGGTGGAAATACCCCTACTTACATTTACCCCAACAATGAGTTTAGACAACAAATTATAGTTACTGTTTTAGCATTAAATTACCGTGCAGCTAGAAGAAGATTACTGTGACCTAACGACGGAAGTGACGTAGTTTGATGTTGTTTAAACTAGTTCAGTTTCTAATTAATTTGTATTCATTACAGAATGGTGCCAGCCAGTCGCTCAAGCAACGAACAGGAAGAAAGAAAAACCAAAAGTGGCGCAGAGGATTCAGAGGATGAAAGCGAAATCCTAGAAGAAAGTCCCTGTGGACGTTGGTTAAAACGACGAGAGGAGGTGAACAAATCCTTCATTTTGTGTCTTTGAACCGTGCAAGAGGATACAAAAAAGTCTAGGAAATTGCGGAACATTTCATTTGGCAGAACCACGCCATTTAGGTGCTTATTAAGTCAGTTATGAGGAAGCACTTTTTCGCATACAGAAGGAAACCTTGTAATGCTACCTCAAGGGCAAAATTCGTTTTGTGGCAAAGAAAGCTTTCCGCAACGGCATTCCAACAACTCGGCTCCTTATGTCTAGACAGTTGGCCTGTCAATGTAACCTTGAAATTCTTCGGACGGAAATACGTTACTCTCCCCACCCTCGTTTCTCTCCCTTTCTCTTCTCTATATTCTTCTCTGAAGTCCCCAGCGTTTTATCTAAATCCGCTCTCTGCCTTATTGCGACGTTATTTTCCTTTGCGAAATTCACTTCTTGTTTTGGCTTGCAAGATCTCCCACTTTCTACTCTAAGTAAGCAACCCTGTGACCCACATTTACACTTTCCAAACATGCCTAGTAAATTCCCTGAATTTGAAACGTTAAGTGCACGCAGTACCATTCATGTGGTTATCACCTTCACTTCGCCTACGCGTCTGTGATTCACGATAGCGTTTAATCTTGGTTGCATCTGGAACACGGGAGTCCTCAGGTCCAGTTTTGCCTATTTTCGAGAAACCAGATTCCGGTGATGTAAGAATGTCATAACAGCCTCGTATTTGTTCTGGCCGAGTTCCCGTTCGAAGCGTTTAGTGAATGCTATCGTGAAATTAGGACACTGTAAAGTGCCAGGTACGACTGTCCTGGCTGGGGGAAAAAGCAAGAAAACGGGATGAAGAAGTAGCTCTTCCTTCCTTGTTTGGGCTAGGGCGGCCTTGAGCAGGACGAAACCCAAGGACGAAACCCTTAAATAAGCCTGCAAGTCGAAAACCGGCTTGGGGTCACTTCACTTTATGAGTCTTCATTTTGAAATATAAATGCTTTTTATGACTCTGCTTTTATTTTGTTTTTTGTTTTCGTGACATTTTCTTCCTGAAAAACACGCCTTTCGTTGCGGATATGCTGAAACGTTGGTTGGCTTCGTGCCAAGTTGTTGTTTTTTACGACTTGCTTATAATGTATTCATTTTTCTTTTTGTCTTCGCTTTAATGGATGTTGTGTAGGTTCAACAACGTGATGTTCCTGGCATTGATGCGGCTTACTTGGCAATGGATACGGAAGAAGGCGTGGAAGTTGTATGGAACGAAGTGCGCTTTTCAGAACGAAAGAATTTTAAGGCTCAAGAAGAGAAAATCCGACAAGTTTTTGACAATCTAACGCAATTGGAGCATCCAAATATTGTCAAATTCCATAAATACTGGATTGATAGTCGCGACGAAAAGCCCAGAGTTAGTAGTCTATTGAAATAGTTTTTTCATAGTAGCTTATTACGATATTTGTTGTTAAAAAGAAGATTTAATTTTAGCTGCATTTTATTTTGTAGAAATAATTACTGTATTTTTCCATTTCTAGGTTATTTTTATTACAGAGTACATGTCCTCGGGATCGTTGAAGCAGTTCTTGAAACGGACCAAACGGAACGTGAAGAAGCCACCCTTGCAGTCATGGAAACGTTGGTGCACGCAAATATTGTCCGCTTTAAGGTACAATTGTTGTATTATTATCTGTAATTTTTGCTTGAAGACTTAATTTCTCATTCGTCTTTATTTTTTTATTTAATAGTTATTTGCACTCATGTTCGCCTCCTATTGTACACGGAAACTTGACCTGCGATACGATATTTATCCAACATAACGGTTTAATTAAAATAGGATCCGGTACAGTTACGGTTTTCGTCAAAATAAAATACTTTATGAAATACTTCAACATGTATGCAAAAATGAATAATTACAGTTATGATATGGTCTTTTAGTTGCACCGGATGCTATTCATCAACATGTAAAGACTTGCCGTGATAATGTCAAGAACACTCATTTTATTGCACCGGAATTTGGGAGTAAGTTAACGGACTTCTTTATCTTTCTCAAGTTAGAATTACTTAAACAATCTAAAATCTTAAGCTCTTCAATTAATCTTAGAAATTGTAATGAAATTTCTCTTCATTTTTAGCTATTTTGACTCCTGCCGTGGATATTTATTCGTTTGGTATGTGTGCGTTGGAAATGGCAGCCTTGGAAATCCATGGTAATGGTGATTCGGGAACAGTGGTCACTGAAGAACATGTCCAGCGTACGATTGCCACTTTGGAAGTTCCAGTACAGATGGATTTAGTTGGTGTATGCCTGAAAACCGACTCCAAAGCAAGGCCTTCAGCCAAAGATCTGCTATTTCATAAAGCTATTTTCGAACTGCCTTCACTCAGACTTCTTGCCGCCCATATAGTCGTCAAAATTGCATGTAAAACTATATTTATCAAGCAGTTTTTAAAGTGAAAAGTTTTTGAATTTCTCAAGTCCAACCCTTTTATTTCCTTTTTTCAGCCAATATTAGCGAGACTATAAGTGACGCAGTTGTACAGCGGCATTTCGGTCCTGGTGTACTTGTCGCGGAAATAATCCGAAAAGATGGAAGCAGTCACAAGTATCATAGCTCTGATATACCCGTCTCGGAGAAACTCGAGAAGTTTATGGAGGATGTCAAGTATGCCGTGAATAATTGATTACCCCGTCCCCCCCATTTTATTAAATTTCTTATAAATTTTGTTTTTTCTCTTTTAAAAATAAATAAAAAAATCAGATTCGGGATTTACCCATTGACAACCGTATGTCCACCAGCTCCTGTATGTCCAGGACCACGCCCCAGGGCTATTTCGCCTGAAACTGCAGAATCTATTGCCTCAGATCCCCCTGATCCCTTGGATAGGGAAGCGAGACGGGTTACGAATATGATTTGCGATGTTAAGCCACGGGATGAAGGGTCTGGACTAGTAGTAAATTAAATTTTTATTTTGTTAAAATGACCTTTACATGTTGTTTTCCTTATCTAGATGACCTTGCTGTTGCGGATGGATGATAAAATGAACCGACAGCTCTCGTGTATTATATCAGAGGCGGATTCGGCCCCTACTTTGGCAGAAGAATTGGTCCATTATGGCTTTATCAATGCGGTAAGTTATTTTGGTTTTGTTTATAAGCGTTTCTTATACCGTTGAATTTTATCTTGTTATGTTGTTTACCCTCTTTTGTAATTTTGTTTACTCCTGCAGGTGGATAAAGAGAAAATCACCCAGTTGATAAACAACGCGTTGAGCAACTGCCTGGACCGCAATGAAACCAGCGATTGCCGAGAAAACATGCAAGCAATTTCGCATATGCCTCTCCCAGTTTCTATAGCGTCGTAGCCTTTTTTTATTCGTTTTTATGTGTGGGGGGAGTTCTACGTAAGGATACGGAGGGGCGGTGGGTATATGATAACAACATAGACGAAGGAAAATGGCATTCTTCCTAACTTTACTGCATTCCTGGAAGCGACGCGAGATGTCTAGTCGGATGAATGCAGACAAAACTATTGTCAGGTGAAAGGATATCGAAAAAAGATCTGAATGCAATTTAAGCAATGCACGGCGTAAAGGGCTCATCTTTGGGGTGATCAGACTGCCTCTTGTAAGTGCGAGCTAAACACGCTCTGCTAGTCCTTCTTGTCGCTTCGCGTAATACATATATTATTCCATTCATTTTGTTTCGTACTCCTTCAATGCAAAACAACTTCTTACCACACCCTTGGTCAGTGAAGATACCATTTTAGATGTTCCTTTTACCTGCCAAATCTTTTTTTTTTATATCAGTAAATGGAATTTACAGGAAGGACAGACCGCATTCGTTGGACATTACTGTCTTGGAGGGAGAAAAACGCACGGTAAAGGTATCCTTGAGAACGCGAAGAGCTGACTTGTCGTCTATTTAAATCGATAGTTTTTCGCAAGACGTTCCATTCTTTTCGAAGCAATGGAGCATTCACTGAGCGGCTCTATGGAGCGTTTTTGCCCACGACTTCTATCTTCGTATAGGTGTCTAACAAATCTCTACGGAATTATCTCCTTTAAAGAGGGACTATCCATTAGGGAAACTGTCTCCTGTAAAGGAAGTAAAGTTTTATTATGTCGTGTTTACACGCCAAAAAGTCTTTCCTCGACATAATCCTATATAAGATCCATCAATTCCTGCAAACCATTCCCCATACCAATTACGGCTTGTGAAATTAGTTTGGCTAAAAAGGGGAGGGAAAAACGAACGCCATAATTAGATTAAAAAATTTCATTCATATTATGCTTTAAGAGAGAGACTGGGAGTGAAAAAGGAACAAAACATAAAAGATGGCGAATGGGAGACTCGACCCAAGCTGCACAAGTACGTGGAAAAGGCGTCGCTTACTGACATAATGACACCGAAGAAAACTTTAGTAGTAGCGAAACAAAGCTACAGTGAGGTATTACAAGGTAAGAAAAAGGAAAAAGAGAGACAAACAAATCGAGAGAAAAGGCAAGAAGACGAAGAGAAGCCAAAAGATGAAAAAGAGACAACTGATTTGGGGAACTGGGTAGGAGGATTGGTCAGAAAAATAATTTCAGTAGTTTTGACAGGAGGGAAATGGGAAGAAATATGGGAAGAAATCTGCAAGGCAGTAAAAAATTTATTAGGAATGGAAACTTTATACAACAAATATTAACATGGATTTCGAGGCGCGCGAGGGCATAAACATTTTATTTTTGAATGCCAGGAGCACAAGGGCCAATATTGATTCTTTAACAGCCTGTTTAAGTGATTTAAAAAACAGAATAGATGTTAATATTATTTGTGAAACATGGCTAAAAGAAGGGTGAAAATTAATTTAAGAGGTTACGAGGAATATAGAGTAGACAGAAAGCAGACAGAGGGGGAGGAGTACTATTCTGGGTTAAAGAAGGTATTCAGTGGGAGAAAATAAATATCAAAAGATACAATAACGGGACCTTAGAATTTATAGGAATAAAAGTATTGGGAAAAGGAAAGAAGCTTTATTTAGCTGGGCTATACCTACAGGAAAAAGATAAAGAACACCGAATCACAATAGCAGAATATCAACATTATATGGGACAAATTGGGAAAGGAACCAGTTTTTTGTTCATGGGAGATTTCAATTCTCACCACAGCATGTGGGGTAGCCGAATATCGGATAGGAGAGAAAGAATCCTTTTCGATTTTTTAGAGGAATGGGAAGAGCTCAAATTAGTAACACAAAAAGGAAGTGAGACATATAGGAGGAAACGGGAGAAACTCCACACTAGATCTAACTTCCGCGACATCAAATTTAGTAACAAAAACAACGGCCAGAAACGGGGCACCTTTACTTAGCGACCATTTACCGCAGTTAGTTCAGATTCAAGAAAAATTAGTCACAACATACGAAACCTATACATATAAATGGACTTTTCAAAAAGCAAATTGGCAAAGTTTAGTAGAAGAATACTGTCAACCGGTCGTGGTAGGCAGAATATGGAGGACGCAACAAGGGAAGAACGAGGAATTGATTAAAAGGATGTAGTCTTTTACCAAACGTCTTCTTCTTCTTCTTGTCGTTTATAGTCGATCCGCGCCATCTATCGGGTGCATTGTCGACTGCCGCTTTCAAACTGGAGTTTTCTTCGGTTCCTTCTCTGATTCTTAGGTTTATTCATCCCTGGGTTCTTTGGGTTATCTTTGGACTTTACAATGGTTGTTTGGAATGGACGTGCTTAGAGGTCTACTAGTCCCGACACCACTACTATTCCCCATTTTTGTTGGTGCTCTTGTATCCAAATTGCCAATAATACACCATGACTAGCCATATGTGTCAGCCTTTCCCCCCCCCCTTTTTTTTTTTTTTTTTTTTTTTTTTTTTATACTATGTTGATGATTTTTGTAAGCTTTATATACTCCACTAGTAGGTTTCTCATTTTATACTGTCTCTCCTGGTCTATGTTTCCAAAGCCCAGTAAGTTTTCTAGTCTAAAGTCCACTTTCAATTTTTCCACCTTATTTTTCCAGATATTTCTTTCATTTTCGTATTCTAAGCAGTGTAACAATTTATTTACCAAACGTCAGAATTACTAAATGGTTAGAAATAGTCGATAATGTGCCCGTTAGATGGCACAGTTTTGACTAAAAACAGATCAACAACAACATATTGCCAAAACGCTCGAAGTAAATAGAATATGCAATGTAAAAGACATGTTCCGTAATGCGGACCAGAGATTCCTTTCCTTTGTGTCAGACGATACGCCACAATGCTACATAGTTAGATGATAATCAATGATCACAATAATCAGCGCCTACTTTAGTAACTTACAACAACTATTTAACACTCTACGAGATTCAATTTTCACTATCGCTGGTCGCTATGATATCTTTTCGCTTGATTTCTTGTCTTGAACTTACAGTAAACAAGTCAAACAAGTGTGTCCTTCTACAAGATGCTAAAAGCTGTGGTATGCAGAGGAAATGACTTCAGAATATGTTGTCACCTTCATCGAAGCGCGAATTATGAAAAGCGGAGGTGGGGCTATAACAAATAACTTTGTTAACATTTCCAACTTATTATTGCTTTAAATGACTTCAATGCGTTTTCTGAAGCGTAACTATTTTTTGTATTTGCTTACTTACTAAACGATATCGAATTTACTTGATCTCAGACTTTATAAGCGTAATTAGATATTTTCTTAACTGTTATACCAAAAAACACCAATAGATAGCGAAACCTCATTAGCGTCAGAAATGTTGGAAATGGCGCCAAAAAGCCGCGTCTTTTAGGTCATTAATTGTTTTGCGTGAAGTGTTGCCATCAAGCTTCATCGTCCAGCATAATTTAAAAGGTACGTGAACGTTAATAGATTTACTGGGGTAAGTTTATTTCTTTTTGTAGAGCATGGCACAATATCACAGCCTTTTTTGCACACCAGGTTATCAAGTTTAAGCAGTTATATATACTTTTACAAAGAACGTAGTTTGCCCACTGAAAATGAATTAAATATGGACGACCTGGATTATTATTCCTTCAAAACCATTATTTCTGTAAGGGTTTGTGCTCTCTAAACTGTACAAAGAGTGGGTTAGCGTGCTCTTAATAGGAAATACGGCATTTCTAAAACATGAGAAGCCTCGTGAACTATAACAACATTTTATACATACCAACTATAGGTAACAAAGCGATATGGTGTACTTGATATGTACATAACGGACACAGAATTGACTACTGTCTACGAGAGAAAGAACAGTTTCTGTCACGTAGCAGGTAGTTGGCTAAAATCTGCCTTCGACGCCATTTGCAAATACGTCACCCATCTAACCGAACACAAAAGGGAAGGGTTAGAGAACGCTATTCAAAACCCAATCGTGAACTTACTTTCCCGCGTCTTCTCGACTGGAAGCTTGGAAGTGATAGGACTTCCGACTATGGCTCAGTTTGAAGCACCGTTCTCGCTCTTCACCGGGTCCATTAGCCACGTTCGACTTGGTTGACGTATTCAAGTCTCCACTGACTAACGTGACAGAATAACCAGGTACCGGCGTTGCTGTCATGGCGCGGCTTTCATTAGACGAATTTTTGTAAGAGTAGAGCACAAAATCGACCCTGAGTGCGAACCAGCGCCTCGTCCATATCTTGCCCCGTGTTTTCAGCGACAAAAAGCCACTCAAAACGCTGGGCGAGTTCACAGGCACCTGACAGAAAGAAGTATAATTAATGTTGACGAAGCGAATTATAGAAAATATATTCGACAGCTTATTCGTAAGAAGTTAGACCAACTAACTTATAGCTTGTTATACGCAATAATTAGATTATAAGCTCTAACTACAAGAACCAATTGCAGAAAAGAGCGAAATAGATGAAATTTAAACCAAGTACCTAATTAAAGAAACTCACAATTAAAAAATCGAAAATACGAAAGCAAGTAAACACTACGGCCTTACTTCTAGCAATCCCGAATGGATATTGATTTTCTCGCTATCGGGCGAGGGGCAGTTGGAAGAGGGAAGATCATCGAGGGTAATGATGGGAGTGGAGCTTAATGCAGCGTAGCATGATCGGCACACTTTGGACGGTTTATAGCCATCGTAGGCTAACGGGACCTTGTGGCTCGAACATCTGCTGCAAACAACCTGTGAAAATAGTACCAAAGGTATGTTAATACTGTTTTTGGATTGATAAATTGATAAATCTAAAATTATATTTTTACTTTGCCGCAGGCGTGGCAGTGGTGTCTCCGTTTCACGACACTGAATTGGGCTTCGCAGTCAGTGCAACGTGGCACACCTTCAATTTTTTCTAAGGGAGGGGGAACTTTGCCCAATTTAGCTCCGCCCACTAAGAGAAGGGAACCATTGGGACTATCTACAGGAGGAAACGCATTTTCTTTGCTTAGTGTTGGAGAAACGCGTAACGAGGACTTGCGCCGAGTTAAGTCCGCCATAGCGGTACCTAACGCTTCTAACCACGCCTCCTTCTCTTCCACTGTTCTGAATTGAGGTTAATTGATAAGAGAAATTACTATAATTTCTTAGTTTGTATTCTAAGGGATCTAACAACTTACTGAGTGTATAATTCTACCGTTTTGGCGCCATCGCGTAAGTAGAAAGTATTGGCAGTTTCTAGATTGTCACCCTCCATTATTGTTAAGTGGGAAACTGAAAATTTGGCACGTAGACGATACGGGAGCCAGGCTCCTCCCATAACTTTGGTGGCCGCCATTAATCTCGGGGAGCAAAGCAGGAGAAGATCGCTGAACTACAATTATTTTAAAACTATCAAATTAAGACAACGAGAAGGCATGAAATGCGAAAAAGAAATGTGAATTCTGAAAAGTACCAGAAATAAGTATCGTTCTTGGTGATCTCCACTCCGGGCAGAAATTTTTACTATTCTCCCCTCTTTTAAAAGCTCTCGCGTAGGACTGACCAAGTCGACAGCTCCGCCCAACGCTTCCTGAATCTCCAGGAGTTGTTTAAACTGTTCGATTTTGCGCATAGCTTCATTAGCATGTTTGGCGGCCTCGGATACGAGTTGCAGAGCTCCTAAATAGTCAGAAATGCTTTTACAAAATCTTTTACAGGAAGAAATATTATTATTATGTGCAAAGAATATAAAAAAAAAATTACAACTTAAACTTTTCTCCTTACTTTCGGTGTCAGCACGATCAAGTGATTCATCAGGCAGTCTTTTGAGGTAATCTCGCAGTAGTAATTGATATCGAGGGACTCGCTGAATAGGAGTGAGCATATTGTGCTGTAGTGCTAATCCCCCACATTCGGGCAATTGCTGTTAACAGAAGAGAAGGAGATATTTTAATATAAATTAATCAGGCAAAGAAATCAAAAGGGATTTTTTTTTTAGAAATAACGAGCTTTGGAAAGCTTACATGAATATCATCGAGAATACTGGCAAAACGTGGACATTTATTAGCCATGTTGGTAATAAGCGTCACAGCATGGTCGAAATTTCGTACATATTCTGCGTACATTTTGAGAAAAGGCGCGAAATTGGCCATAATGTCCCCTATAAAGTATTTTATTAAGAAAGGTCTTAAGATTTTGTTGGAAGACTTTGGGGTTCAAGCTTATACCTAAGCGGGGATTTTCTTCCCAATGAGCTAAGCGTTCCTCGAGTCTGGGCAGTAAAAAATCGTGATGCAGTTTGAACAAGGATTTGATATTGGAAAACATTTGTGGTACGATTTCCGCAGGAAACATGACGTGCGCACGGTTTTCTTGGTCCACACGAAATTGGAAAACCTAAGACCAGTCGTTATTTCACCGCTTAATCCGCGTCATTACCCAAGACAGCAAAATCAATAACAACAGTTTTACTACTATTTATTTGTCGTTAAAATAATGGCACTCTAAATTATACATGCAAATTACTTAAGAAAAAAAGACATGAAATTGTTTTTTTAAAAAGCAAAATTTTCGACATGCTCGCTTTATATTACCTGGTCAAGTAAATGGAGAATTGCCACATAGCTGCGCTCAGTAGTTAATAGTTCCAAAGCCACTCGCTGTGCTCGGTCTCGTCGCACTGCTTCCACGTCTTCCACCGTTGTTCGTGCACTTTCGGATGATTCTTCAGCACAGTCAGTCACCGTTTCATGCGTAACAGACGCGTCCACCACCATACAACTATTGCGCGGGCTGGTGCTATCGATGAAAAGCAAACTATGTGTTGGACTGTGCGCATTACTGTCCAGAACGGCCAAACTCAAACGCGGACTGACGCCGTCGATTCCACTGTCAGCGTCCGCGTCGGAATTCAACCCAGACGTGGCATCCACTTCATGCGTTCCGCTTCCGATACTCGCACTACAGGCACTGCTTATGCTGCTGATATTGCTGCTCCCCGAGTTGGACGAATTCGTGGTGGAAGTAGAGGACGAGGACAAACGGGCGGATTCCACCGAGGGTGATGGTGGACTTTTGTTATTGCGGAGGGGGGCCGAGCCTGGATTACCGGTGATACTAGAACTGGAGAGGGGTTTGGTCAAATGGTTTAATGAAGTCATAGAAGTTGACTGGTGGTCCTCGGGTCCTTGTGACGGCTTTTGGGAACGACTTTCATCATCTTCGTCCTCGCTTTCTGTTTCCGAGACGTCAAAACTGCTCTGGTAGCATTCCGTAATGAGCTCGCTCCTCACTCTGCACAAGTAGAGAAAAGAAAGGGAAAAGAATTTTTAGAACTCCCACTGCTTCCTCCAAAGTAATGGGTAGATTCAAGCATGCTTGAGATACGCAAGCCGCCGAAAAAAGCTCGAACAGAAGGGGGTTCTGGCTCCTGTTAGAAAACAGAGCTTGACAACTTTGACGAGACTTATTTATGACTCCGGTTGTTCACCTGGACAGCTCTCCGGATTATCGTGCTTCTAATCCACATAACGAGAATTTTTTACTTAAGTCTAAATTAACGTACTATAAAAGAAAAAAATTATAAGCTAAAGGACTATTCGATGTTTGCAACAAGAAAGTGCATTTCACCACAGCATCACCTTTCATAGTTTATCCATTTTCTGTATAGATTCATTGCCTCGATTCTAACACTTTAAAACGTTCACCAGCTTTAGTTTCATTACTGAAGGGAAAATAAACAAAACCGTGTATTTATTTACTATTGACCACCCTCTATAGCACCAATAAAAAGATTATAAACAAAGATGGCGGCAACTGATAAAAGACAGTTTGAGCTCCTGATTACCAGTCGTTAGGCAGTGTTTTAACAGCTTCTGGTGTTCGATAAAAATCGAATAACTAATTCGATAAACTAAGTTTTTACGAACACAATGTCTTAAGGAACTAGTTTCTATTAAATTTGAAAAATACAGTTTTTATTTGAAAGATTGAAATTTCACTGGGAGACGTAAACATTGCTGTTTAGGTTTACCAATTGAATGTCGCTGCTGCCTTCGTTGTTGTGAAGAGTTTGCTTTTCAACGAAATAAATGTTTTAAGAACTTTCATCTTCTGACAATAGGTTTACTCAATCACCGACACTTAAAAACCTAATTACATGCCATGTGAGTAAATTTCGGATCAAAACAACATTTTATACTCTAAATCACAAGACGTGACTCTTGTTTTAGACAAAACTGACAGACGCTTGGCATGGAACTAATCGGGGAGATCAGTTGCGTAAGGTAGGAATTTCGATTTGTAGCAAATAAAAAAAATAAGAAGAAAAGCATTCACAAAACTTTGTGAGGCAATTTGGAAAACAGCCAAACTGGAACTTTTGCCTTCTACTTCGACTAGTCGCTCTTAGCCAGCTGGCGTCTTCTTTTTTATTTTGTCTGCCTTTTTTTCATTTTTTTTCTCGCTCGTGTGCGTGTCTTAAACATTTGCTAGTTAAGTGAATCTTTCTATATTTGTAACTCTAGAGTTTTATTGTAGCCTTTCACTCGTTCAGCGTGTTATTAGCTTAATCTTTAAGGACAAATGAGAAACCCTGAAGAGCTTTACGTGGCTATAGGTTTATATGGGTTTCAAAGTATGAAAGGAAACTGGTTTAAAAAAAAAAACAAAAAAACTTTCATGTGTGTGTGGGTGCGTATGTGTTAACGGCGTCCGACGACTGTTACCGTTTGGCTGGACGACGGCGCCACAGCAGACGCCAAAGACGCATTACTATTTATAGGAGTTGTAACTCCGCTGGTTAAAGACCGAAAATAGAGAAAAACCGCCCAATTTTCTTTTTACTTTCTTTCTGAATGGCTGTTACATTCCAAAAATGCGAAAATATATTAAAGAGTTGCCCAAAATTTGAAAGGTAGGCTTCGAAGTTCCTATTCCCAGCTTTTACAATAGAACGAATTCTGGCTCCACTCCATTTCGAATAACGAATTTATACCCCGTAAGGGCGCATTGGGAAAACTAGAACTTATCACAAAACGGTTCAAAGTGCTGAGAATCATAAAAATCGTCTTAATTAAAGGAACTTAGAATCATTAATCCATGTTATTCGTTTATCCTCATTAAAAAGACAGGTTTGACATTTGTCCGTTTGAAGTTGGGCCTTCCTGCAATATTTAACTATTTCAAGCAATAAAAAACATCCCTAAATATTAATATAAAATGTTTTTTAATTTTTCTCTAATGTATGTACACTTGGTAAAAAGAAAACCTTAAAATATAAAGGCTTTTAGTTGTTTTCCTATTTTTTCCTCAATTTATTTTGAGACCTGGCTCACGTTGGCGGAAGTGGGTGGTACCAAGCTAATTCTAGTTAATATCTTGGTTAAATTGTGCAAGTAGGGACATCGATGTTGATAGTCATGTTTTTCTTTGCTTTTCATTAACATGTTTATTTTAGAATAAGCTGTTCACTTGAACAGCACGTAGAGCGAAAATATGGTAATGTCATTAGCGCAGATATTTCTGCACAAGCGCGAATATTTCCTGCTTATCTAATTGTACTCCTTCGCGTACTATAAACAATAAACAGTACTGTAGTTCGAGGATTTTCTATTTCCGAAATCTAACCCCAAATCTGGTTAGTTTGCTGCTTATTTCCGGCAGCTGCTTTGCCTTTTGTTCTGTCAATTTGTAATTTGACTGCGACTGGAAAGGGGCGAATTTAACATTCAAAGGAAAACGGCACCGTCGTTGAGTGCAATTGATGGAAACTCATGTTGAAAATTAATCACGGAAGGACTTGTGTTGAAAAAATAAACAAAATAGACAAAAAAGTAATTCCTTCTGTGGGGTGTAGAGGGTCTGTCGTAAGTGATTAATGAACTCCTCTTAGGCCCTTGCCTCATGCGAGTGCTTTCATTAAAACTATTATTTTTCTTACAAAAGCTGATAAAGGGGGCAAAAAGAGAAATTATGTCTATTTAACCCAGAAAACTCACATTTTTCTCCGACTGCTGCGCCTTAACGAAAGGGCGGATCTATGTAGGGGCAAAGACCAGCAAGGCCACGCCCATCTATCTGTTGTAGTCCATTTCAGTGCACCCGATGCCATAATGGTTTACTTCCAAATGACGGAGTAATTCTCGTAATCCATTTCTCCAACTCCAAATAAGTTTTGGACAAGCACTAATTTTCTAACCATGCCTTTTTTAACTGAACCCAAGATAATCCGAACTTACAAGGTCACAATCATGAAAACCTAAGGGGTCTTTAAATCCCACGAGGCTTAAACCTTCACTTTTGGTTGATTCTAGAAAAAACTTCTGATTGAAATCTATGGCTAGAATTAATTAGGAATATCCACTGGTCTTTAAACTAGGGCTGACCTGTCCGCTGAAATTCACAACTAGTCTCGTCGTGGGTCCAAACGTGAAACAGTATGGAGTGGAAATCACCACGTCTGTTCCCATTGATCTCGTCTATGCAAATGCCAAAGCCCCTGGGGCATAATCCCCCCCCCCCCCCTTGAGTACGACAGAAAGCGAAGGATAAGGATAGGGGGAAAAGAGTATATTGTGAGGAGGGAAATAGAATAAAAAGGATGTGCGACATGAAAAAGGCGAGGATGAAAGAAAGTGTGTAAGAAGGAGAAAGGAGCGAAAGAGAAGAGGAGCTATTTACGGCCACGTAGCCTCCCGTCTGTCATCACACATGGCGACATGAACGGAGCAGTAGGCAAAGAAAATCTCAAGGAAGCGAAAAAGGGGGGAAACAGAAGAAGTGTGAAAAAAAAGTTCGATTTTGAGAATTTTGGGGGAGTCTTGGGGAGTTCAGATCTACTTTCCTCTAAGTAAGTTGCTAATGAGATTGCCATATGCGCGCCCGCCAAAGTTAGCGTTTACCGGATGAAATTTCATCCGATCAAACAAGAAATTTACAGCCCACCCCTTTACACCAGAATCTTGTCTTTTTCTTGCGAAGCCAAAAAAACGGATCAAAGATCAACACCAATTAACAGACATCTAGGTCACTAAACTCTTTTTTTATTCTAACTAGTTTTTTGTGTTAAAATCGTGATTACAAGTCCGTTCTCCCCTTGTAATGCTTTCTTTAAAAAAATATTATGATTTATTGTAAATTTATTTATACGACAGAGGTTTTTAAGACACAAATCAATTATAAGGGCTTTGGAATGTACGATATGACCGTCACTAAATGCAGAAATATTTTCAAAATGGTTTGAAAACATGTGATTTACACTACGCTATTTCTTCAAGACACCTAGAGCTAGGAAAATCACGAAGATCAATAAATCCACATAAGGGCTGATCCTATTAGGCATTAGTACCAGGTCTAGTAATAGTGTCGTAGAGAGCGGTTGCGATAATGAATAAAATATGATTTACCTGTAATGGACACCAGTAGTGGTATACTCGATAACACTGCGCGTAGAACGCATTTGGAAGCGTCCTTGAGTAGCACTCGTTCGCCAAAACTCGACATTGCGGGTCAATGGCGGGAAGAGAATCGTTCGACGGGGACCCAAGCTCGGGGCCGTCCAAGGTGGTCTCATGATAACAGGAAGGGGCGTGGTTTTGGGTCGCTGAGGTGAGAGGGCCAAACACTCACGGTTCTGGTGTTCACGAAGTTCGACGTCGCCAGACAGCGTTGCTGTGAAACCAATAACATCTGAAATGGTTTCTGACTCATCCGAAAGAGTAGTGGGCGGGGAGTTGGGACCACTACTGTTTTGGAAGCCTTTTGGAGGCGGGAGAATCATTGGATCCCACCAGGGATTTAGACTCATGCTTGACTCACTCTCCGATTCACATGCGTGGCGTTTCAGTGAGTCGTTGCTGGCGCTGCGACTGCGTAGTTGGTGGCGCCGTTTTTCGCGTTCCATTTTCAATTCACGGGATGTTCGTAAGGAACGGTACGGAGAGGTTAAATCACTGCTGATTATTCCGGGGGAAGAGGTAGTATAATCTGACTCGGGAGCTGAAGACGCATGGATCGAAGCACTACGATGGCAGGAACTGGAGCGAAGTTGCCGGTAGCCAATTAGCGTTATGCTGTCATTAACTGGTGAAGTAGGGCTCTCGGGGTCACGTGAGGATGAACGACCTCGTATCTTTCATGAAAAAAGGAGAGCAAATTAAAGCCTTGAACGTAAATCTGGAAATCAATTAAACCGCTGAAATTAGTTTCAGATTGTGATGCAAATATGTAAGCATGAAACAGTCATTGAGTGACCAAGAATTTCCCCTTGATTAATAAATAACTTTTCTGTACAATCATTTCATAAATAATGTCATCAACTGCAAGATTGAAAGAAAAGAAATAACAAGAGTGCAATAAAACCGTTATTAATTAAAAAAATTATTAACGTATTTTAAAAATATTCTTTCGTTGCTCTTTCAAAGTCATCTAAGTTTCTTGCCGGAGTTATGCCATACGCTAGGCACACAAGTAATGCAAACATGTACCAGAGAAAATGACGAATTTCCGTTGCCGCCATCTTGGAAAGCCGTCGTGTTAGGTCTGTTTACGTTTTAAGTTATTCGGTTTTTCGCGGATCAGTTTTTATTTCGGTTTCTAACGGCTACGGAGTCTAAATAGGAGTTCTAAAATGTAATGTTATACCTAAAATTACTTATAAATGAAAATTACTATTAGGATGAAACCAATATAACTAGGAACGTAAACATAAACACAAACTCGCTGCATGACTTTTTGTCACCGATAGCTTACACTAATACATCTTAATCCAATAGGGTAGTAAAGGGTAAACAAAATGTATCTGTAAACCATAGTGCAACAGAAAAGTAAGCAAGTTATAGTGTACGTTAATTAATAGAAAAAAATAGTTTAAAGACTTGAAAAGGCTTCGGCCATTACTTTGCAAGTGACGAGAGGAAAATCAGCCTGATCGCGGGATTTTGATTTAGATCGACTCCGCGGTGGCCGTGGCGGTTTCAATTCTCGCGTAAGCGTACTGCGCACAGCGTAGTTAAGCAGACAAATGTCATCCGTGGCCACTTGACACGAGTCCATAGAATGCAGTGCCTTTTTTCTACAAATAATAGAAAGCGAAAAGAACGAATGTAATGTAGAAAGCGCAGATAAAAAAAGAGGAAAAGAAATTCCAGATAAAAAAAGTTAGCGACAAAATGACGTTTAACACGGATGTCCGTTGATAAGCAAACACAAACCGGGGCTCTAAAATAACCCCCCCAAATGCTTCTTTTTCCTATAGTTTTTTGTTTGAAACAATTATTTTACAAAAATAAAAAAAAACAGGGAGGCATGAATAGATTGTACAAGTTTTCCTGGTTGCGCGGCCGTTTTCGGGGACTTCCCTCTACCGCCAGATCGATAAGACAAGGCACGCCTTCGTCCACATCTACACGTTCTCGTCTCGCCGTTCGGTACATTAGACCTTCCTTGTCGCTTTTAAAACCTTATTTACTGCCCTTTCATTCGTTAAATTCCCCTAAAAGGGCAGAAAATTGTCCAAGAACTCCGCTTGCTATTCACCAAACTCACAAGATTCACATAGTCGAAACCTGACTGTTTTTAGTCGAAAAACAAATGGAACACTCGACTAAAAATAGCCAAATTAGAGGTCAGAAGCGACACAATCCAGGATTTTCTACCTTTTACTTGGAAAGGTTAATGCACCAAAAATGGATTCCGCAGACGCATTTCTGCAGCAAATAGCATTCTTGCCTGTCACGTGTTGTGTTGAATGACGGACGCAAATCCTCCAATTAAGCCTCTCTTGGGAGCGGAAAAGAGCGGATTTTTGTACTTGAAAACGTTCAATGAAACCGATCGGGATGAATAAGAAATTAAGCCTCTGATAAACGAGTAGAATCAATATTGACGTAATGCAAAGTGTCTGAGTGGTGATTAGCCATCACCATCACTTATTGGGAGGTTCAAATTGCATTGCCAAGCAACTGTAGGATTTCGTTTTATTGGAGCAAGGAGAGGTAGTTGGTGCCACTACTCACAACACTCGGGCTAAAGTGGGCGAAAGCGCTTACCTGTACAGTTGAGTAGCACAGAGCCGTCTTGGGACTTGCGGGCGCGTGCGTAAGACTCGCGTTTGCTGATTAAAAGCATATAAAAAAAAGCGGGGGACGTGGTGTAGCTATTTATGTTACGGAACTAAAACCACGGGAAGTGCCTAGACTCCGTAGAAAACACGTGATCTTGGGGTTAAAAGGGTTGCGAAAGGCGAGATAACAACTTACAGGCTTGAATTCAGTGAGCTGAAATCATCTTCTGACGTAGGATACTTTGCGCCTTATTTTTGTAAAAAAAAAAAAAAAAAAAAGGAAGGAAGACAGGGACAAATAAGGGAAAATAAAGTCGGAAACACTTCAGATAACTTGCAAGGGTGGATCACAAAATTACGTAGCCTTTTTAATTCTAAGTTCTTTCCTGAACGTCTTTGTGTTTACATATGCCGCTTTAAACATTGCGCAGTTTCATTTTCTAGCAAAACGGGGGATGGAAAAGGTTAGCATGTAGAACATGACGTCGTGAGGAGGTGGAAGTTTGCCAGATGGTATTGTCCGGACGAGACGCGGTACCAAATGGCTTTTAGAGCTTGCTTCCTTGGCAACCCTGAAACGAAAGTCGATTGAGCAAAACGCTTGATCGACAATGACACAGGTGATGAACTACAGTAACGTTGCTGCAAACGAGACAATGATATATGATGAAATGAATTATTTTAATTCTTTAAAATACTACGTTCGAGATGCTCGATCTTAGGAAAGGTTTTAGAAGTTTCGCTCGGATTTACTACAGGTAAAGAACTATGTATTGCAGAGAATTCAATAACGAAGCTATCGAGGTTGGGGGAATTTTTCTAACAGTTTGTTGACTTTTTGGTAAGGTAGCTTATTCTTGTTAGCTCCGGTGGCTCCTAGCCCCAATGTGCCTTCTGCCTCTTGTTTGGCCTTAACGGCGAGTGAATCCTTAATAAATAAAATAAAAGAATGAGTGTTTTCATAGATAAGGATCGCTCTTAAGTGAATAGACATTACTTTAAAACCCTTGAAGCATTTCTTGAAACTGTCGACTTCTTGGGAGCACATAATCTCGTTAAATTCGTTCTTTTTAAAACACGCCAACATGATGGACATCTCCTGTAAGCAAACGACCTCTAAATAAAAGAAAAATTCACAATTAAGAATTATTAAAGTTTAAGAAAGAAGTCAAACGTTGTGTACCGCTAGATTTGTCGCCTTTGCCAGAAACGGAATCTTTTAATGCCAATGGTAATCTTTCTTGAAAAGGAAATGGCTCTAACGCGGGTCGACGTCCAGGTCTTCTATAAAGTGCAGAAGTGATTCTCATTTTCCAAAATTCCTATTTTGCTAGGCGAAACGATGAAGACTTTAAATATAGCTAATTTCCAACACGAACTGCACATGGATAAACAATTGAGATACCGAAATCATCGTTGTTGTACTATCGATACTGAAGTAAAAATGAACTTAACCGAAAATTACCTACATAAAGGCTTTGAGTGAACCTCAGGAAGTTAATACATGTAGATAAAATTAATTTTATTTCATCAGTGTTATTTAACTAGTTTAGATACCTTAGATTTTCTCAAATAAGACGTACTTAGTGTTCTTTTTGCACATAGTTATCTTATTTATCAAATATTGAGTGTTTTGGACGATCCGATATTTGATACTAAGCTATACACAATTGTAAACACATTGAAATACTAAATAAGGACGCGAAAATGCGGCACGTGCTGAATTTCGCTAGAATCATTCGCAAGTATTCATCTGCTGTGGATACTAAACCAGTCGAAGAAGTTAAAGAGCGTTTTGTTAAGCGTATTGGTAATATTTCAATAGTAGTTCTTTAGATCATAGATCGTAATTGTAATTCAACCTCATCGTCATGTTAGTGAGGTTTTGTAAATTGGCTTATGAGGACTACAGGGATGTTGCTTTGGAAACCATTAGCGATGCTAAAGCTCGACCAGGAAAAGCCTCATTCTATATTGGAAGTATGTTTAAAGGCTTCAAATCCGATTTTTGAAAATTTGAGTAATATTGACGCTTACCCTTCATTGTTTGCAGCGTTAGGATTATCTTTCGCTGCTATAGCGAAAAATCCAGATGAAATATCATTTAGGGATGCTCTTATAAACGCCAATGACGATCTTTTGCTAATCGGAGATGGTATCCGCAATCCAGCCGCCGAATCTCACGTCCATTACCTCGCTTCGTCTTACAATGAAGGCGTTATTCGACGGCTCAACTTGGGAGTTTGCTCGCTAATGTGGCTAGATAATTATGACCGTCATGTGGGGAAATTTGATACGCAATGCTCCTACCTCAAACCGCGTTATGTCACGTTTTATGAGCGTGTAATTGACGTTGGGTTTGCTAATCGGTGGTGGATGTTGAACAGAGCCATGCAAACCAGTGACGTCAATCCAGACGAGTGGAAAACTCCCAGGAAGCTCTAATATTATATAATATTCAATAAATACTTAGTCATTTGATTTTCCAAAAATTTGATTCATTTACAAATATCTAATATTACAACTATTGCAAATACCTTCTAGTACATCTTCAACTTTTTTGTTTACAAAAATAAAGGGGAAATAAACATGAATTCCTTAATAATCAACGGCACCGGACCGCTAATAAATATTAATTGTTAACTTATGAAGAACATTCGTTCTTTGCAGAGCCAACTTTTGGCTATTTGTTTTATAGACCATTGTTTAAAAGTTTGCCTTCATATAACCTTTGCACTGATCTTTTTGAGCAAAACAACTCATCCAGATCCCATTTCTTGCGATTGTCAAGTTTCCCATGCGACTAGGCAAACGATTTTTTCTTAAAAAAAAGAGTTGCACGACACACCGGAAACAAATTACTAGACACTACATTTGAAAGTTTCTTAAAGCCTCATAAACGCCTAAATTAGTAATTTTCTCGCTTGTCTTTGTAACTCACTGGCACTCACTTCCCCTATCTTTGTCTGTCCTTTTTGCTTTGGCTTCGATCGTTCCCTTCAACATTATTCGGGAAATGTCCATGGGGTTTAAGTGAGGTCAGGAGAAAGTCATTAGGACGGTAGAACGTGTCTCCGAGCACGCTTATCCACGTAGCACGACATATAACCCGATTCTAGGCTCTCTCGATCTCTGTCTGCGTCCACTTCCAAGGCCTCGGAACCCGAAGTTGCTCCGACTGGGACTTTACTTTTTATCAAACGGCCAATATTACTGGACGAGCGATTTTCCGAGCTGGAGGAGGACGCTGGAGAACCGGGAGCCGCCGGTGAATTGGATCCTGGGGTGGACGACCCACAGGTAGGTGTTAAAGTCTCCGGAGTGGACGCCGCTCGCGGACTGTCGGCCGAACCAGAAGTACTGGACGCTTTTTCGACAGCTTTTTCGCTCAAGGAAGACGGGATGGCTCCCTCAGTCTCCAGATACGAGTCCATGTCGTCCTCGAAACGCGCTAATTCGAAGTTGACTTGCGCGTCTAGCGACCGCTCCGCCATCTGGTGTTGGCGGCGTTGGGCTTCGAGGGAGAGACGTTTCATCAAAATGGCGTCGAATTGTGAAGAATAGGGTGATGCTGGACGGCGCGGCAGGGAATTACTGTTACTAGTGAGAGGTATTTGCCATTCTGGGTACACTTCGCGATCCTGGTGCCACAGAACTGCTGATATGGGTTGTGGAGTAGGTAAAAAGGGGCTGAGTTGGGCCTTACGAGGGGGTAAGGGGGTATAATCAGGGGCGGGGATGAAAGGCTGTTGTGGTGATTCAGAGCGTTGTTTCTCGGTTCTACTTTTTCCGACGTTTTTCTGCTGCTTCTTGGCGTCTTTCGGTTTAACGACTTTGTTGGACTCCATCTTGGGACCCGTGCGCAGAACAGCCGTGATCTAGATAAGAAGGGAGAAGAAAACATAAGAAAGTTATTTTAAATTATCTGATAACCCATTAATCTTTCCGTTCCTGAACACTTGTCGCCTTAGATGTTTGTAGGTAAGGTTACGCAGTTTTACACGATTTGACCCCTTTAACTGGTTATCTGTCTTTAATGAAAGATGCGTAAACAGTTTAAGTTAGTCCATCAATTTAAGTTAGTTTCTTGTCGAAAAGAATTTAAGTCAAGTTTAGTGGAGAAATACTATGAATTAATTCATTATTTAAGTAGAAGAGTATTATTTTTCTTTGCGTGGTTCAGAAGGTGCCAAGTAGAAGATGATACGCTTTTCGATTGCTCAACAATAAATATAATGTATTCGGCGGAATGTTGAGGTGCCTGTTTTGGTTTCCTAGCGTTATTCCGGTTTAGCTGTGTAGTCCTGCACTTAGTATTGTTGGCGCAATGGTTCGAAACAAATTCAAGGAGAACTCACTTAAGCTTTCGATTAGCTCACGGTAGAAAGGGAAACTGTTGTTAGGGTTGAGTTATTAGACTCTATTTCTGGACTAATAAGATTTTGAGAACAGGTTTATACCTGTAAATATTTAACTGTCTCGATAAGTGTTGTATGTCACTAGAAGTGAGCCATCTGTAAAACTTAGGCTCAATAGAAAGGGAAAACTCTTGAGTTGTTAGGTGTTGGACGTAGAGATACGCGATGTATAGTGACAAGTCGTAAGGTATGGGGATTAAGTATTTCTCTAAAGTGACGCCAGCGCACCTGAGTTATAAGACTGTTCGCTATCAACTGTGTTTCCGATAAGGTGCTATTTTCCAAGGCCGGCACGTTTCAGTGACGAGCGCTTGCATGAATGTCATGACTTGGATTTACTTCTCAGCGTGTTGACGCATAAACCTCCACTATCGCTTAAAGTTTTAGGGAGATCTTGGGAAAATCTCTCACCTGTTTGTGACGCGGGTCGTTGTTGTCATAGAGAAACTGGGAGTTGATGTATCCATACTCGCTCACTGCGTAAACACGCATTACGCGGGACAAAACCGGCTGCTTTTGCTGTTCGTGGATTTGCACAAAGTTGGACGAGGCAGAAGAGGAAGGTGCGACGGAAGAGTTGGTTTTGTCGGATTCTTCTTCTTCGTCCTTCGAAGAAGAAGCAGGACCAAGCCAGCTCAGAACCACGGGCAAATACGCTAATCCATGGAATAGTCCAAAAACAACTACACTGAAGAACAACTAAAAAATCAGACAACCGATAATTACTTGACGCTTTATTAAGCTAAAGGTTATTCTTTACTTTGAAGAACGTAGTGAAGACGTAAGAGTCACTTCGTGCTAATAGCACGAAGGCTAAGAAGGTGGAAAAACCTCCGTTCCAAACAGCTGGGCCCATTTTGGATAAGGTTTCATGTGCGCGCTCTGGTAATTAAAAGAAAAATAGTTGTTTACAAAGTTTAGTGATTAAAAGTTATTTTCTTCACATTTCAGCAAAACAATAAATAAAAAAACTAAGAATGAGGCACGCGAAACTTACCAGATTTGGTACCATAAACCGTAGTGAAAGTATGTCCAATATGCGCTGCGTAATCCACTGCAAGTCCAACAGACAAGATGATGATGATGGAAGTGACGATTTCGATAGTTAAGCCCCAGAAGTACATGATTCCTAAGACGTCGATCAGTGTAAATGCGACGCAAGTGAAGACCCAAAAGACCGTAACGAAGTCAGATATGAGGATCAAGGTAACAGAGGCAACGGCTACCATTGTAAGACCGAGGTTGCGAACGAGCTCGTTACTAATAACCTGTAGATTTATGTTTGAATTAATTTGAACATTAAGTTAGTACTTTTTTAATATTCAAGAGGTTCGGATTATTTGCAGCTTGTGAACTTAAATATTCCGGGTTCTTTTTCGAAGTTTCGTGCGTTTCAAAAGAGGAAGTTTCTTGAAGACTTGAAAATTTCGCTAGTCTTTTCTAAGAGCTTACCTTGTTAGCTTCCCATTCCACGTAGATAAACGTGAAGGGCACAGGGTAAGAGGGTGTAGAACTTGAATCGAAAGTGACCGCTGTTTCCAGAGATAACATAAATTCCAACGCGTGGTTCTTCTCGGCAGAGGTGTTCATCGATACGTGATGGAACCGAATACGCGTTGCCTGCTCGAAACAATTCCTGCTTAGCCTTACTTGGTAGATTTGTTAACGGGTTTCAACTTACCGTAATGTTGTAATCTGCGTTGGAATCCAGTAAGCTTCCCTGGATCTTTATGTCTTGTAGAAAGTGTCTGCCGTGGGGGCTGAAGAGGAAGTGCTGAAGCAGAAGCTTAAAAGAATGCTCGTCCTCAATTTTTGAACCTTTGATTGGAAAGTACATTCAGAAAATAAAGAAAACAACAAATGAATTCATTTTCAACTACTTTAAGATTGTTAATTGCGTAATATAATTTCCAAGTTGTTACTTTTCTTAATTATAAAAAATCATAATTATACAGTAACTCAAATTACTTTCACGAACCTGGTGGTTGGGTTGACTTGCGCCATTCTTGGAAGGCGTCGTGCCAGGAAGCGACAGACGAGCTTTTGATAAAGGGACTATCCTTCAGAAGGGATGACAGGTAGTTTAACTCCTTCTCGTGGCTGTGATAAGCTACTTGTCCAGTGTAAACCGCAGAACGTTCTCCGTTTTCGGGAAAGTACTGTTTCAAGGCTCCGTAGTATCGTTGTGGGTAAGAACCTTCTTTGAGGTACCAGTTGGGGTCGAAATTTTGTTCCAGTTGCAATAAACCCCACACGTTAACGACCACGAAAACCAGCGTAGTTAAAGTGACACAGATTTTGACGGGCGTCTTGAGTAACCATGTGCCATAAAACCGTTGAAAGACCACTTTCAATAATTCCGTTCGCGAACAAACGGAAGGCTCCCACGCGGCCGGCAGTATCCGGAAGCAGCACGCGTCACGCCGCGCGTCGCGTCTCTTTTCATCCAAAGCTGTCAATGCAACGAAGAAGCTGATCTCGAAGACGAATAAACACAAAATGCCCATAGTTGCGTAAATACAAAACGACCGTAGTGCGGGCATGGCCTTTTATAAAATGCATGAACGAAAAAAAATTAGCAAACAAAAAATAATAATTAACATTGTAATAAATTAACGAATTAGTTAGCACATAATTAGGATCACTTCGTCAAAAAAGGTGAAAACCTTCCTTTCATAAATGATGTCGAAAAAATTTCTGGTAGTTGCAAAAGCAATATCAGTTAAGTTGTAAGAAAACCCAGTAACGTCGTCATGACCTTCCAGAAGGACAAATTTAAAGTGTTCAAAAGCGAAGAACTCCGGAATTTCTTCGTGTATTTTTTTAAACCTCTTTCATGTTATTGTTAAGATTTGGGTCTAAAGCATGCTGCTGTTGGCCATTACGTTATTTTCTAAGGAATTTCTTCATTACCGTAGTGGCTCCAATGCCGAAAGCGGCCATGTCGGTCACGGAAGTTACAGTGATGGACACTCCAGCGTGTTTGAGCGTTAATCCGATTCGTTCTGGGATACTCTTTTGGCGCTCTTCGTCCGTCAAGTTATCCAAAGCCTATTTTCCCTTCTTTTATAGCCAAGGTTTACGTTACGGGTTTGTATTCTTTTACCTGAATGATAACGAACATGTCATCAACCCCAATTCCAAGTAGTAAAAATGGCAGAATGGGGTGGACAGGTCCATAGATGAACCCACAATAAAAGCATAATCCGTAGGACGCCAGTATTGCTAGTCCAACGACGGAAACTCCCACGATGGACAGGAGAAACTGCAAAGGTCCAAAAGAAAAAAGGAAGGAGAGGTTAAAGAACACGTATGGGAAGAGTTGTATACCCGAAAATTGATCATGAGCGTGAATGTCACGTCAAGGCTCAAGTTTTTCTAAGAAAGCGTCTGGACTTACCCTTTGTTGCCTCGCGTTGAAGCGTCCCAACATGACACCCACGTACAAGATTATTAGGGAAAAGCCCGACAATAAAACCGTCATATTACTGCTAATGGTATCGGCCAACGCGTCGTCGTAGCTATAAAAAGACAGTGTTTCAGACAATCACTCCCCATCTCTTTCGGGAAAAAAAATTCTCCTATCCCATTTCGTACCTATTTGATGCCAATGCGAATAACTGCACGCCTGGAGGTAAAGTGATGTTGCTATGGATCGTTTGACGAATAAATTCAACTTCCCAGGCTTCATACGAACTTTTGTTCTATAAATGAAATTGGCATTGAAAGGTTTAAATAATGTCTTTGACTTCATTTAAGGTTAAAAATGTAATCTGAAAGGACCTTTAAGTAATAAAAAGTAATACTTTGAAAGGGACTGAAAGTAATAAGAACTGTCTGTTTTAGAAGTTCAATTTTTTTTAATAAATACATAAACAATCTTCTAAGTAATATGAATAAAATTGAAGTGCAAAATCAGAAACATTTAATTGAAGATGTAAAGACTCGAACAATTAGTAATAATAATGATGAAATAATAAGAATGTAAGGAGTAAGTATCTCGGTTTGTTTGCTTGTAAGACGAAGATTATTAAAATTAGACTGATTCTTTAATCTTTAGGAAATCTCTGTTGGATATGAACTTACCGCATTATTATTGTCCAGTAACCACGTGAGCAGCGTAGCTCCTGCACTTTTAAGATTATTGGCATCATAACGAAGGTTGGATAGAAGTTTCGCAGCTGAATTCCATTCATTGGTCCCACTAAATACCCGTAACCATTAAGTTTCGTTTTATTTAAATTCTTCGGTCAGATGTTTAAAAAGCAAAATTACGTTCTATTTAAAGCATCGGTGACGTCAGCGATAATTTGCTCCTGCGTTAAATTGTAAACGTCTTGAGCATCCCAAAGTCGGATTACACTTTGGTACAAGCAATCGTCCGGGGCGGATAGCAATTCAATGACGTTGTCACCAAGCGAATCCAGTAAAGTGCGTCCAGATTCGTTGTGATTACCAAAAACGTTCGAAAAGTCGAGTTCGGAGAGATCGAGATCGGGGTCGAATTCCGCGTCTGTCGACCAATTTTCTTCAGTCTGGCGTCGTTTCCGTAAATGTGCTTTCAAGGCTGTCCCGTATCTACAAAAAAAGGTGAAAGGAGCAAGAGGGAAAGAGAAAATACAGCAAAGGTCGTGTTGTTCTTTCGCGCCTACACACTTTCACTAACACGTTAAAGAAATGAAAAGCAAAAGTTTATACGAAACTAGTTATAGAAAGTGAAACGATTTTTCGTTACGTTTGTTGTTTCTCGTTTGCATAAACACAGCAAGGGAAAACTGGCTTCACTTGACCCAAAACGTCATTGGGAAAAAAATCCGTATTTTCAAGCTGAGCAAAGAAAGTGACACCTTTCACCTTTCCTTGGTGGCCAACTTCTCCATCATTCTATCCTCAAAAATCCCCCACATTCTTAGGAACTGACAGAATAATTTACATCTGTTTAAGAAAACGTTACACAACGCTTAATAGGGACATGGATTGCGACTTTTAGCTTCCTCCGAGTACCAGATTGAAATCTACAGGTACCAAAGCACCGACCTTGTCAGGGAAAGTGCATCGGGAACTAAATTTGCATATTTACCTGGCACATACGTCAGTCCATCCTTGGCCTTCAGTATAAATGTTTTGCACGCTACGATCCAGTTCCCAAACCTGGAACGTGAAGAGTCGCAATTTTTCAAGAACAAAGCTTTATGTAAGTAACAGAAACATTCATGTAAGTGATGTAGAAATACTTATAAAAAATATAGTAGTAAAAAAATATATAGTAGTAACTACAGGTTTATTTTACGTAAATGTAAACAATTGGATGTTGGCCTTGAATCAATTTTGAATAACTATTCTTCACTCGGATAATTTTGTGAATTATCTTAAGTCAAATAATTTGGTAGATTTTGGTTTTACTAAGTGAGAGTAAAGAGACTTACGAGTTGAATGACGTCAGGTCGCAGAACATTGTCAGCAGCCACGATGATACTTTCGTAACGAACTTGGTCGGAAAAGTGTTCCCGGACCCAATGCGCGTGGCGTCGGACAGGGGATGAATCGGTGGTCCATAGGTTAAGGTCGTCTGTTTCCTCTTTCCAGAAGCTGAGTCCACCCCCAAGGACAGCAGTAATGACTACTACGCAGAGTACCGTCGTCCAGGGGTATCTACCGAACAGCCAACCCAACCTGCCAAACAACATGCTATTAAGAAACTGACCGCGTCCTAATTTTATGCAATGCATAATTTATCAGAAGTAAATTTTACAGTATCTACAAATCCTTAAGTTACCCCATCACTATTTCTTATGCATGATAGTTAACACAAAGGCGCATATTTTTTTACAATCTTAGAAAGGACATTGCTTTCAAAACAACTCTTCATTGAGTGCGGTTTTTTTTACAGGGTCGAGACGATTTTCTTATATTTTTTTGGATACATTGCAGGGGGAAAAATAGTTTTTAGTCAACCGGCAGGTGAAAGGTTGCTAACTTCAACTCGCAAAGTGGGTTCCGGTCCTCGGAGAAGACTTTCTCCATAAACAAGTCTGGTGTTGGAGGCTTAACGAAGGTTCCTGCGTAGAATTGTTGAATCCGGGTAACCGGTTTGTGAGTGGGGACTGTTTATGTACGTGTTTTTTTTTACGTGTTTATGGCTCTGTTCGCTCTTCCTGTCTGGCGTACATCTTCTCATTAAGTAAATATTTTTTTTCATGATATAGACTCGAAAACGGTCCATCTCCGGGGGGCATTAGTGTAGTTTGCTTACTTCGTTCCTGTCTACTATCTCTTCTTGTGAATTGTCTACGAGCAAAGAGAAACAATGAAACTTTCTCACCTCCTCAAGGAATCCTCGCGTACTAATAATATAATCCCCTCTTCGGGTAATGTTTGATAGCCTGGAGCACTTCAAGGGTCTAATTCATATTCGAACGCGGTATTCTTACCCAAAAAGGAGGAATATTAGGAAATTATTCAGGGAACTGGGAAAAAGCGTGTTGATTATAGAAAGAGACTTGAACGCCCAAACTTTCTCCCCCAAGATCCAAGGGACCGGCTTTATCAAAGTCGAGAAATGTATACAAATTATTTTAGGCAACGTTTAGATATACCTTCCAGAATGCGTTGGAAAAGTCTGTTCATTGACTTGCAAATATTTACTGTTTTACTTTTTGCTGTTGTGATCTTGTTTCTCGCTGAGTGTACACGTGTGACGCCCTGAAAGTAGTTTCCCATTCGCGAAATCTTGAAACCTCAATTCTGACTCGCCTATCGGGTTTTTCCACCTGGGTATATACCCACTTTTGTCTTGTCCAAGGCCAGCTGATGGCTCTTAAGTAATTTCTTGTTAGCTGCAATGTAATTCCAACGGAGGAGGGTAGCATCGCACCAAGTAGTCAAATCTTACGTGTGGGGATTTCCACCTGGGAAGGCAAAGCAGCCACAACTGTAGTTGTCGTTGGACCGGTTGCAAGGGTCAACTTAAGGGCGTTATTTCCAATAATCTTGCACCCAATTGGGCTTTCTGCGCTTAAAAGAGTTACCGGGTATCCTTAGACTTGCGTCACTCTTTACATGAAAGGGTAAAATAAAGGGTCGTCAGGACGACCCTTGAGCATATGTCATCTAGTAATCTTCTAGTGTTTTGACATTTGGTTTAAACAACAGAGCTGTTGGCGATAATGAAGGAAATAATGGAATCAGTGATTTAAACACTGGTAAAGCACTGTCTCCGAATAGCTTAACAAATCTCCGTTGTCTGACCTCCAAGAAGACGTAGACATGGAAACTGATACTGCATTTTCAATTGCATTCTTTTAACGCATCCTATATGAATTTAGGAAGAACAACATTAGGATTTTGCGTTAAGAAAAGCTTTGTTTTCTTTCCTCAAACAAAAGTTTAACGCCGTGGGACATACACTTTCTTTGAGCAATTACGATGTTCATTCTTGCCGCATCCATACCACGCTTTGCAAACTCATCTAAAGACGCAGCCGCAGACCGGAATTCCTGCGCACCCAGTTCTGAAGCTTTACAGCGAGCGAAGATGGTTTATATACCAACATTAAGGTTAACTAAGGTTAGAGGCACACACTATATGTTACCGGATCTGAGTGAAAATATATTGTCGGATTTGGCAATGCAAAACTTCCTCGCAAGTTGAAAGTTGCGGAAAGAGAGAAGGATTATGCATAGCAATCTGTTACCAGTCTTATATTTTCCCTCTTGAATATGCCTTTTACTTAGTTCCAAGGTTACTGTTGCTGCTCCTTTCTAATGAACTAAAAACAGGTCACCAAGGGCGAAAATTGGCACTTGGTACGAATCAAAAGTACTCCTAGTCAATTTCAAAAAGTAAATTTGAATCGTCATTGAAGTACGTGATATTTTTAAGATATTTTATTTTTCAAAAATTTTATTCAAGGCTTACTTAAAATTCGCGCCCAAATTTAGTAAACGCTTACATTACTGAATGGAATGGCCTAAATTGTCCGCCACTTTCTGTTAAAGGCTATGCATTGGATAAATCACAAGGACGAGATACATGGCCCAAAAATCTAAGCTAATAAAACTGACCAAAACTAGTAAAATAATCTTATCTCAAGATTTACGACTTTTCTTAAATTAAAATACAACTTTTGATTAAATTAAGAGATGAAAATGGTTCACGGTTTATTGACTAGCCATAAGAGCTAGTCCGCAGATCGGAAAAATGTGGATCATATTTGCGGTTTACCGGTTTATGTATCATATCCATCCTGTAAGTGAATCAGGAAAATAAAAAATTTCCCTTTCACCAGTAATTATTTTTTGTTTTTTCCTACATCGTTGAGTGTTCACGTGTGACGCCCTGAAAGTAATTTCCCATTCGCGAAATCTTGAAACCTCAATTCTGACTCGTCTATCGGGTTTTTCCACCTGGGTATATACCCACTTTTGTCTTGTCCAAGGCCAGCTGATGGCTCTTAAGTAATTTCTTGTTAGCTGCAATGTAATTCCAACGGAGGAGGGTAGCATCGCACCAAGTAGTCAAATCTTACGTGTGGGGATTTCCACCTGGGAAGGCAAAGCAGCCACAACTGTAGTTGTCGTTGGACCGGTTGCAAGGGTCAACTTAAGGGCGTTATTTCCAATAATCTTGCACCCAATTGGGCTTTCTGCGCTTAAAAGAGTTACCGGGTATCCTTAGACTTGCGTCACTCTTTACATGAAAGGGTAAAATAAAGGGTCGTCAGGACGACCCTTGAGCCTATGTCATCTAGCAATCTTCTAGTGTTTTGACATTTGGTTTAAACAACAGAGCTGTTGGCGATAATGACGGAAATAATGGAATCAGTGATCTAAACACTGGTAAAGCACTGTCTCCAAATTGCTTAACATTTATCCGTTGTCAGACCTCCAAGAAGACGTAGACATGGAAACTGATACTGTATTTTCAACATCATTCTGTTAACGCATCCTATATTAATTTAGGAAGAACAACATTAGGATTTTGCGTTAAGAAAAGCTTTGTTTTTTCTTTCCTCAAACAAAAGTTTAGCGCCGCGGGACATACACTTTCTTTGAGCAATTACGATGTTCATTCTTGCCGCATCCATACTACGCTTTGCAAACTCATCTAAAGACGCTGCCGCAGACCGGAATTCCTGAGCACCCAGTTCTGAAGCTTTACAGCGAGCGAAGATGGTTTATATACCAACATTAAGGTTAACTAAGGTTAGAGGCACACACTATATGTTACCGGATCTGAGTGAAAATATATTGTCGGATTTGGCAATGCAAAACTTCCACGCAAGTTGAAAGTTGCGGAAAGAGAGAAGGATTATGCATAGCAATCTGTTACCAGTCTTATATTTTCCCTCTTGAATATGCCTTTTACTTAGTTCCAAGGTTACTGTTGCTGCTCCTTCTAATAAACTAAAAGCAGTTCACCAAGGGCGAAAATTGGCCCTTGGTACGAATCAAAAGTAGTCCTAGTCAATTTCAAAAAGTTAATTTGAATCGCCATTGAATTACGTGATTTTTTTTAGATATTTTATTTTTCAAAAATTTTATTCAAGGCTTACTTAAAATTCACGCCCAAATTTAGTAAACGCTTAAATTACTGAATGGAATGGCCTAAATTGTCCACCACTTTCTGTTAAAGGCTATGAATTGGATAAATCATAAGGACGAGATAAATGGCCCAAAAATCTAAGCTAATAAAAATGATCAAAACTAGTAAAATAATCTTATCTCAAGATTGGGTTATGGGACCGTTTCCATGTTTGACCGCAAGGGTTCTTTTGGAGGAGAAAACTTTTTAATTATTAAGAGAAAATGCTGGTTCTAACAGAACTTCTCTTAACACGAGGAAAGAAAAGGAGAGAGCAACTAGAGAAAATTTACTAGACTATGTAATTACACGGGAATGAAAAAGCGGCCACTTGTTACAACCCCGAATATAAATCAGTCTTTACACGGCATTCTTTATATAGATCTAATAAAGGGAACACCACATGTGTGTGCACAATAACCATAAGGATGTTTCCTGTGACTGCCTCCATTCAATGAAGTATTCAGAAGGTCCATTATCAGAATGAAGTATCGTCCTTTCCCTATTCTCTTTTAAGTTTTTTTATACTTGTAAAGCCAGATGCTAAAGAATTTAACCGGGGTTAACCATAAAGCACGTTAGGCACGTTAAAAGTATTAATAAAAATCTTGAAAACTTGAACTCTTTTATTATAAGCAAATTATTTGTTTATATAGATACAGTGAAGCTTTGTAGCGTCGAAATGGAGATACTTGTGAAACACAGATAGTTATGTAAAGATTTCGCCCACATTTTTGAGAATTTAGAAATATACTCGTTTGGTTAAGAACACTGAAACAATACGACAAGTTAAAAATTGTCTTAACTGAAATAAAGATGGGCTTAGTCTGGATGTATTTTGGTTTCATATACGACACTAGACGTCGCGCAACTTTAAAGAGGAAGGAGGTCAGAGCTGGAGGCACTGACCTGCATGCAATGGTGTCTATATAACTAATACCATACCAAATTTGAGCAACAAAAGGAGACAGTGAAATACAACAGCGAAAAGAGACACATCTGGTATTAAATACCTTGTTGGTCATCACTGCAAAATATAACTTTCCAGACTGACTTGTTAAAAGTCCCAACAGCTGCTGCGAATTCGTGTGCTACATGGATTCTTGAACCATTAAAATAATAATTCCATCACTTGCCAAAAAAACCCGTGTTGGTGCTTTAAATTAGAGGAATGTTAACTTCAAATAATCCTGCTTATAAGAAGGCAACAACGAATTCCATGTTGATCCGGAACTACGTAATGTCATATGCGTCTTAACGTGTGAAACGCGTTACACGAGGACCAGTAAACGCTACAAGTATCAAAACCTAACGGAATGTGTGCCTCTTGGCCTATATTTTTCATCTTCGAGTACCACTATGCCAGCTTTTTCAGACGGCCTTCCGTGTGATAATGAACTTCGGGTGAGGATGAAGTAACTTTTCAGAAAGATGCACAGGACTACTAACCACTGACATTTCTCCCTGCTTGCTCTTATCTTTTGTCTCGTAGTAATGCATTTAAGGGTCTAACAGGCCACGTGTTAAATCTCCTTCTCCCTAAAGAGACGGCCTTGGCCTTTACCTACACTGACCTAGAGGCCAAATAGGTGTTCGAATTCGTATAGGTTGCTTGGCTGTTCTATCGTCCTATTTGCGGCTTTTCTTAAATTAAAACATAACTTTTTATTAAATTAAGAGATGATAAGGGTTCATGGTTTATTGACTAGCCATAAAAGCTAGTCCGCAGATCTGAAAAATGTGGATCATATTTGCGGTTTATCGGTTTATGTATCATATCCATCCTGTAAGTGAATCAGGAAAAATAAAACTTTCCCTTTCACCGGTAATTATTCAGCGAAATCCCGAAGTGAAAAGAATTTTGGGACAGGAAAAGCAGGTTTCTTAATTTAGCAATTTCTCTTTCCGGTTGTTTCCATTTCCTACCTGCAGAAAAACGTTTCCATGCGTCTTGTCATCCACGACGTCGCTTGGCGGAGGCAGCCAGTCTTCTTTACTGTCGTTATTTGACCCATTCTTAAATATTTCTTTGATTCACGATTTCTTTAAGTCTTGCCAATTAAATCCGCTAAACAAACAAGCTGCTTTTCACTACCGCATTTGCTCAATTTCGCACATGGAAATGGATTTCAGTTTTATACTATTTTTTTGCGAGTTTCATAAAGTTACCCCAACTCGAAGACTTGCGAAGAAAGAGGAAATTATATTCTTCTTTGAAGAGTTATATAAATATTTGCGCACTGAAGAGTGTAAAGGAAAAAGAGTGGGTCGTGGACTAAACTTCACCATTGACACGGCAACAAATTTGGGCAAAAGGGAAGGGGCTATTTTCTTCCCTCTACTTTCGTGCTTCCACGAGGACCAACTTGGACTGACCACCTTGGGCACACTGCAACTTGCTCCACACTATTATTCCACTATAACACATTCCCGAAGGGTTCAAAAGAGAACTTTTTCTTTCCAACCGCGAACGTCCATCCTTGGGCAGCTTGGAGTTGCTGTAACAGTAGGAGAAAACAGTGGATCAAAATCCCAAAATTTTCGCCTTTGCTTCATTTTACACAGGCTCCTCCCATCATCGCACCATCCCGGTGATCCCAAATCCCAACACGCGGAAGGAAAATTAACGGCGTACACGTTTTATGGCTTTTTAGCCAGCAAGTACATATTTTCAAAGCTTTTTTTTAAGAGGTTAGTTAGTTTGCCTCACGCGGTACAAGCAAACAGGCAAAAAAAAAAATAGGCAACCATTGAGTTTTTTTTCCGTCTTCTCTTTCTTCTCTCTGTGAAGACATTCTGTTTCCCTAAAGCTTGTCAAATATGGGTCACGAGGCCGTGCTGGGCTCCCTGGATGGCTGAGAAATAAGCATTCGATTACCAAAGCACAAGGAGAAGCAGCTAGGTCTTCTTCCTCGCCCTTATCTTCTATAACTGTTTCCAAAGTATAAAAGATCATATGATTAGTCAGCCCAGCTGTCTCTTATACATTATACAGCATGGCATTGTCATGAATTGAATCATTCGTCATCTACGATTTTTTTTATTATTTTTTTTACCCAAGTTGGTTTGGGATACCAGGGCTTTTAACCTAGTTTTAACTCCCTTGCGGCTATAACACTTAATTTAATAATGATTCTTACTTAATTATATATTAATAATTATGTTATTGTAATAAACTATAGTTTTACGTACAGTCTTAGAGTCAATTCTGTATATGTCTTAAATTGAGCTTTGTACCAATAGTTTTTTTTACGTTTTTTTTACTTCGTGAATCTTCAATTAAACAAAATCTTTAATTATCTACAGTTTAAAAAAAATACAATGAAGAGTCGCGCTTCGTCAGCCTTTTCTAACTATATTTTAGTTAGCCAAATTTAAATATTGAATCCTAGAATAAGCGAAGATGTGCGATTGCTATTTATAGTTGTAAAAGTATTAGTTTTTTAAATACGGCTTGTAGGCTTTAGCCTGTCAACGTCATATATTTCTAGATAAAAAGGGTTGGGGTGAGGAGTTGGGTAATTTTAAGGTTGTTGTAATTTCTGTAAAAAGTTTTGTATGAAATTGTTGGTTTCTTAAATAAATGAATGAATGCTTCAGGGGAAAATGATACACAGAGTGGTTATTGAGCACGCTGTTTTTTTTTCATTGTGTATGGTAGATTTTCGTATAGGGAAAACAGTTAATTAAAAAGTTGTTTGGGAAGCATGTTAGAGCGAGGGGGTCGAGTATTTTTTATGTTTTATGAAAACTGAACCATTTCCAAGAGTTTTTTAGTCGTCTGGAACGAAATTCCTCGTTTGTATTTCTCATTCCTCAATGCTGTGTTGAACATTTTCTCCATCCCACCATTTTTATTCAACGAATAAAGAAAGAGGACACATTTTTTAAAAAATGGAGAGGAATTCATAGATCCTGGTATTAGTGAAAACAACTTGTAGATATGCAGGAATATTAGTATACGTGTATTTCTTGGATACATTATTGGGACCAAACCTGACGTCGATAGTTGAGGTACTGGTTTCTAGCCGGTCATTGGTTTTTGTGTTGGCTTTTGGCATCGTTGCCCACAACTCTAGGTAAGAGAAAGGTATAGAAAAGTCCTCCCAAGGTCAGAAAAGAAATCAGATGAATTCAGAAATTAGAAAGAAAAGAAAGTTATAACAATAAATAAGCCCCGGAGTGGTAAAAAGTAAACTTACGTTGGCATGAAGGGCAATTTTCAGGCAGCGGAGGGCTTGAGCACTGGGCAGGCAATCCGCCGACAAAGTCGGCTTGGTATTATCACCGGTTTGGCCTGGACGAAAGCCGCCAGGAAAGCCGGAAGAAGAAGGCTTTTCATTAGGTTGTTGGGGTCGGCCATTGGAAGGCGGAGAGCACAGACAAGTGTCTTAGAAAATGATAAGACAGAAAATTAGTTGGAAGTCTTCTAGGATTCTACAAAATTGTAAACTCTACAGTACTTTAAATTAAGGCTTTTAGGATAATGATAAAACATTGTTAGTATTTTTAAATTATGTGGGGTTGATTTGAATTGCTCCAAAAATAAAATTAATAGGATTATTACCGCTAGAGTTTACGGAAGCATTTGAGGCCAAACAACTGGTCAAAATTGTAGTAGCGTTAATTTTTCTAGTTGAGGTTAAATTAGAGGCTGTGATCACCGCCGCCAGACGGGTAGAGCTTATCACTCCTGCTGAATCAATCTGTAAAGATTAGTTTAATGAGCAAAATAAAAAACGCATTTGTATTATTTAAAAATATTGAAAATCAAGTATTGTTTGATCTAGTAAAATTAAATTTACCGCGTTCCATTGTTGTAAGGCGCATTTCGGAAGGCACTAAAGTTGTTTAAAATACCGTTGAATGGGATTAGACAATTTCGAATATGTAAAATATCTCAGCTTACCATTCTAACATTGGTGCTCGTGAACTTGTTTGCAAAATGGTTAATAATTATTTTTAAATTAAAATTAAAACTAATTTACAATATTACTGTATTTTGATTGAGAAGGGCCGTAACTAAACACATAAATATTTAATTTAAAATATAATTTGCATGGTATGCAATATAAGGAGAGCCTGAAACTTACGTTGATTCATGCAAGCTTTCGCTCCACTACGATGACTTTCCAACAAGCATGGAAACTAAATAGGATTTATCGTTAGCACTGTGAAAGTTAGTTGTAAATACCTCATCTTACAGGGTTATCTATATTTGATATAAACTATTTAGAATAAAAATTGATAGAATTTGTGTGGAGTACGACAGCTTACCCGTGGCATTATAACCGGCTGCGGAAGACGTTGGTATCTGTGTTATATGAATATTAGTATTTGGAGCTACGTAACAAGTTTATTTTGAATATATGTTGCGTTTCTATTTAACTGAACAAATAGATTAAGAGTTTACCAAGGCGTGCGCCGAAATCATCAACACCACAAGGAAAGACATTTTCGTCTAGTAAAATATTCGGGATACTGTTTTGGAAATATTAGCAAAAATCTACTGATGTTCGCAAAACTTGTGTGGTTTTGAAGCATTCTTCCAACCTTTTTATACCCTGCTAAAAACAACTGCTCATATCTGAATGTCCTTCAGATTTGGGAGGCGTTTTGAAGTTCGCAGTTGAATAATGCTTTGATAAACGTTGGACGGAAGTTCGCATTTGTTCGTTTCTGCACATGTGGTTCGTTTCTGTACCTTTTGTTAGTCACCTGATTGTGGTCTGAATTACTGTGCAAGTACAATAGGTGCTCTGTAACTAAAAAAAAATGAAAATGTGACAATTCGTTTTACGCCAGTCGTCCAAGTATTACCTGGGAACATACAGATTAATTCAAGTTATTACTGCCCAAAGGGACACACAATTTATTTGACCCTTGTCACGAAGTGATAAAACGGACCCATTTCTGTTCAGTATTGTCAAGCTCCAACTCACCGCAGAGTTTTACCGGCTATAGCTGGTACCTTTTAATGTCAATAAAAATGCTTATAAGTCATATTATAATATAAGAATATAAAAATTTACTATTAAAATAATTAATTTTGCAAATAAAACATTGCAAACGACGTCGGAATTAGGATTTTGTCACAAAAATGGCGGACATTTATTGTAAACTTACGAAAATAATGACAAAGCAAAACGTACAGCAGTCATACATTTTATATACGTAAATTTATATTTGTAACTTAAGTTACAGGATTCTTTTAGCTTAAGTACAAATAGGACACTTTTTGGAACTGAATTTTGATTTCTCCATTTAAAATCGCAAGTTTTCGTGACCCTTTCAAATTCCGCGCCAATTTTGAATGTAGCCGTTTTCTGTTTCATAATGCCATCTGTTAAACTCAATATCAAACAATTTAAAGAAAGGAAAGGTTCCTTGTTGTCCGAACTGTTTTGCTTTTCTTTGACTTCCGTTTAATTTGCATAAAGCTACGACTCCTTGATGCCCGTTAAGTATGTGGAATGATGTCAATTTAAATTTTCCTAATTATATCCTTTTTACTTAGATTGCTCTAGGTGCTTTCATTCTCTTCATATTTGTTGTCACCGCTGATTTATTGTTGGGAGTTATATTACGTGTAAACGTTCACTAGCTTAGTCCCCAGGACGAATTTATTTCATGGCTGAAACATGGAGTTTCGTCGTTGGAGTTTTACAGGAGTTGAGACTGGACATCCAAGATGTAGTGTTGTTGATTGGAGAACAGCTCGGAGTAAATTGGGTGGTTGCACGCTTTGGGGAAGAAACACGTGCCTTGTTGTGGAGTCCCCCACAATCGTATGGCAACAAACGCAGTTTTGTCCGAAAAGTAGGCACCAAGTTGCCCTTAAAATCCCTTCCACGTCTGCATTTCACCTACATACCCTTAGACTCTGATCTTCTAAGCATAGCCAGTGGAACCACAGTTTTTAAAGTTAGTAAAGAGCCCAAAGGTTTAGCTAACATTCCTGTTTTGGATCCAGTAGCCAAAATTGAAAAATGGGGCAAGTTAAATCAACGTGCTCGTAACGCTCGTTTAACTCGCGAGAAGAATTATGGTCTTTTCTCGTCCTCTCGCGTCGAACTCGAAGACGAAGGCGTGCCAGACGACATTGATGTGGACACACAGCGCTCAGATAGTCCTTCGAGCTTTTGTGCCGATTCCTTAATCAGTTCTCAAAGCACAGTCGATACTGTTGCGCTTAGCAAAATCTCAGCTTTAGAAGATGAACTTGCCAAGCTACGCGAACTTGTAGCTAAAATCGTCAGCGTAGATGTGAACAATACCCAAAATCATAGCTCTGGTAAATCACACAGAAATGTTAAAACTTTGTTTATTAAAATTTTGTCGTTTATTTTATAGGGTATGGAAGCCTCCCATGCACGCCAATTCCCCCACCTCCACCATTTAATGCCCCGCCTCCTCCACCACCACCTCCACTATGCAATTCGGCACCGCCGCCCCCACCACCACCTCCGTTTAGTATGCAAAGTTCTACCCCAAACAATTTAAATAGGAAAATGTCTTTACAAGAACAACTAGCTGGAGGCGGACCAACCTTAAAAAGTGCTGTCAATAGTAATAATAAGTCTACGAGGACGAAAAGCGTACCTTCAATGAGCGATGTCTTAAAGGACATGGGTAAAGTCAGACTCAAGAAAGTCGAAAGGTAAAAATAAGATAACAAATCATCTTTAACTATTAAAAGATTTATTTTACTCTTTGCAAACTTTCCGTGACAGTTGAAGGTAAACTGTTGTCTTTATTGCCTATTATCGTTAAATTTAATTGCTTAATTATTATTGCTAAATTTAATTGGTTAATTATTATGTCTAAATTGAATCAATGGACCAATATTCCGTAGTTGATCAGTTGATTTTATTTGAGAAGTAATTGTGACGTTCCTGATTCATTTCTGTAGTTCTAATTTCATTTAGCAAGTTATTGTAGTACCTAATTAAGCATAAAGTAATTCTCTTTATTAACATATATATTGTGCATTTCTGCAGTAGTCTGTATGGCTTCTCTTTCTTATAATACTTTACAACTCTTTCTGTAAAAATATTGTTCAATACGCCTCTAGTAATTATTGTTTTTTTTAATATTACTAACAAATTAAACAATGTCGGTAAAATTGTGCATGACTATTAGTTCTTAATAAGATTCAGAACTGTTCTCATTCGTCGTTGTAAAACATTCGTGTATTTAATGGTAGGTCCCCAGGTGGCACTCCGTCGCGGTCCAAGCCAGATTCGGAAGATCCGGCTTCGCTAATTGCTTTGGCTTTGCGTAAACGTTTCGCACAGATGCATCAAATCCACGAGTCTCCGGAGAAGGACTATGATGAACGTGATTCCTTCTCGGAAAGCGTTGATGTCTTCGAAGACGTTGAAAACGTCACCTTGAAGATCCCCAACAAGTTACGTTCCCGTTCTCCAAGCCCCATCCATAACAAGCCTTTAAAACCTTTGTTAAATCGCCGAGTTAGTCGCGAGAATCATATTCGCATGAAGTTGGACATGGATACTTCTTCTGATGGAGATCTTCCAGTAAGTTTGTTAATTGGTTTGCGGCGTAACAGTATTTACACGGTCTTTACTAGTCAGACTAGTGTATTTTGCAAAAATGCGAATAACATATGCTTCGTTTTTATTTATAGTTCGGTCAACACTTGCTACGCAAGACCGGCAATCGGCTCCATAATGCCTCCGATGCCACCCAGGAAGGACGATAAGGTACGAACGCTTTTTACGTACCTGCTAATTAGACTATCGCACTAGAACTTTGAGCGTAGTTGCAAACACAAAACACGCGCATTATAGAGCAGCTCAAAAGACATGAATTTTGTCTTTTCCCTTACTTGGACTAAGTCAAAATTTTCCTTTTTCCGAAAAAAAAATTCTTGGGTAAACTTAAGATTTTGTTTTTCGAAACGTCACATTTTCCAAAGTGTTTATCTAGGGTGCCACAATTCGCGATCCTTGTCTTTCTAAACAAAATAGTTTAAAATGATCAAACAAGACCTCAGAATGAAATCCCATCGAGTGTGTTTTCTAAAGGTTTTGAGAGCATTTAGCTTGGAAAGAAGTATAGGACGCGACAGTTTAGTTTGTTTTCGCATGCTTTTGTGTTCACGTTTATTTATCTGACGGCAAGCCCGGGGCTGGAATCTACCTCAAAGGGAAAGAAATAAGTACTATTCACACAACAAGACAAGACAGTTGTATTTTTAGCCAGGGTGGAAGGAAAGGTCAAGTACTTGCAACAATTGATGATATCCTACCGTCAGGACTGGCCACAATTGACGGGTTGGTTGTTGAAGGGCGGAGGCATGTCATTGAACCAAAACAGAAAATAAAAGATAAAGTCTCGCGGAGAGCACAACTAATTTGGCGACTGTAGAGCGGGTAAACAAGGGCGTGAATCCAGTGGTTCCATATGGCAAAATGCGTTCCAAAATCCACAACGAGTTTCTCGATGATGGACACGTGGCTTTTGGATAGGATATAATCCGTGGTACGGGACGCGAGCCAGATTTGCAAACCCTGGCCCGGCAGCCAGCACGCGGCGAAGATAATCACCACGAGGATCATTGCTTGCACCGCGCGTAACTTGGCGCGCTGTAAACTGCTCGCGCGACTTGCTGCACGACGCATGTCTGCCATTAGACGCAAGATGAGCCGGCTGTAAATGACAGCCATAATTAATAACGGGCCTAAGTAGCTGACAGCGAAGGTTACGGTGGCAATTATGAGAACCAAAGTTCTTTTTTGTGAGAAACACATGATGATTTGGAAGTTTGTTTGGTTCGTCGCTGACGTCGCATAGTCTAACGTTTCTGTAGAGGAAAGGTTTGTTGCTGTCGAAAAGAGGTTTTGCCGTTCAGATACAAAGGATTCAGAGGGGGAACCGAAAGAAACGGTGATGGGTAGAGGGTAGCTGCTTTTTTGGAAGAGAATTACCGCGTAGAGAGCGGAGACTATCCAGAGGATGGACGTGACTATGCCCGCGATCTTGCAGGAGCTGTTGTGGCGTGTAGACGAGGAGAGAGACCGCCAACGCTCCACCGCAATGGCCAGCATGCAGAGAATGTTGTTGAAAGCAGCGGCGTAGAATACTACGGCTTTCCATTTTTGCCCTACGCAAGGGTTTGCACTAAACACTCCCACATAGGTGTACGGCCTGCGGTTTTGAAAAGTAGAAGTAATAGTTGATTAGCAAAAATATTTGGCAAACTATCAGAAATATTGTTAGTAACCTTAAAATCTAATGTAAATGGGGTTTTGATACTAGTTGTAAACCCTCAAGTAGAACTCTAAGTATCTCAGTATAAAGGTTTTTAATTTAATCCAGTGTAATTCAGTGAAATAGACAGAAAAGCGAAAATCTAGTATCTATATACTAAACGTAATATCGTATTTCGTAATGATTTGGACATCCAGTCCTTTTATCGTTTACTATTGACTTATTAAATTTCGTTTCTTTGTAGTTTTATTCTTCTGGTACTGAAACAGTTAGATTAGACGCGATGATACACGAGATATCATGAGATAGGCGAGACTTGATATACGTAGAATAGGGTTATCGGAACCCAAACTGTGTCGGTGTCAGCTCGCTTGGCGTTTCTTAGAACGCGGGTCGGTTCTGTTATAGCATGGTAAAGTAATATAGGGTATTTAAAGCCGAGGTCGCCTTTTATGTGAGCACGAGGCTTTTTTCACCGCGTCGACTTTTTTAATCTTTCGGCACAGGGTTTGTCGCCTTTATGACTATCCTTGAATATTAGCGGTGGTTTTTGGAAATGTTGATAACTCTCACTATTTGTTACACTTAAAAAAGGTCGTATGGCTGGAAAAGTTGTGTTGTAAAAATAACTAGTTTCAGTCATTATTCGTTTCTCTTAAAGAGAACCGTAAACAGCGTATGTTTAGAAATGTAAGCAAAATTCTTATTAAAATGTTAGTTTTCACTTTTTTGGTAAGCTTTTTTGGAAAAAGCCCTTACGAATATAAATTGCTTAATTGCCTGCATCAGTTCCTAACCTTAAGTAGGTGTTACATAAAAAATCTCGAGTTATGAAAATAATTTACAAAAACGTCAATACTTAGTAATTTTATTTAAAAAATACGAACTTAAGTGATATTTAAAATTTTAGCTTTCAAATACTTCTCAATTTTACCTTATTCTGAATAATGCAAGAGAATATTTTAAAAAAAACTCTTAAAAGCTGTAGTTTAAAGAAAATTACACAAGTATTACCCAACGTAAGGTCCGATGCCGAATGGCGCCAAAATCCCGCTAATTAATCCGGAAATGCACATAGAGCAAATGTACAGATTCAATGCTGAGAGCAATTGTTGATGACGTAAGAACATTAGGATCATGATAGTATTAACACTTATCACAGCGAGCATTTCAGCAATTGTCATAAATAAGAGCCACTGTTCATAAACGGCCCCCTTCATGGCATGTGGAGTTCTGTACCTTATCCCTTCAAGACAATCGCTGTTATTTGCTAGAGACTGGGCAGGAAGCAAGCAATAACACAGCAATAACACAGCGGACTGAAAGTCAAAGCTGCAGCAGCAATTTTGTGACCCACCGCAGCATTTTTCAGCTCCTTACCTAGAACCGGGTTTATTTGTGTTCGGTTTGCCTAACCCAGCTCCTCTTTTTCAGTGACGTAAATGTCGGTCTTTCTCACGTAGAAATACACCGGACAATAGCTGCTGCTCTACTCTAAGCTGGCCATTGTCCGTCAACACACATCTCTTGCTGTTTATGCACTTGAAATGTTATGTCTACTAAAAAATTTAAGTTAGCGTATAAGTTTATCCACAGCCAGGATTATAACCAATTTGATGCGGATTGCTCAAAGCTATTGCCACTTCGAAGGGCTACAGTAATGACACTGAAAGGAGCTGAAAGTGAAGGTGGAAATTATTGAGGAAAAGTCTGCGCATAGCTCCTGCTGTAAAGATGCGCAGGCAGAACTAGTCAAGAGATAACGATACGGCCACAATTTTAACTTGGATTAACTTTTTATTGGTTGTCAGTTAATTTACTTTCTTCCGTTTTGAATGTATTATTCATTTTTCTATACAGGTAACTTGAATTTTGCATTGATTTTAAAAGGAAGAAACATTCTAACTCTTAAAATTATGTTTTAATATAAAAACCTAACGTCTAATTTAACCAAAAAGTCGAAGTCTAATTCTTCTTATAATTTGGACCTTTTTTACCGCCAAAGTTCTGTTGACCTGTAAGTTTAGTAGTAGATAAATCTTATGCTGTTTGTCCTCAGAAAGTGGTCTGCAAACTAGGTACATTTGTTCAAAAAGATGCACTTAAGAGATAGTTATGTTTGAAGTGGCAATCCGCGTCTTGTTAGAGCCTGATTGCTCAAACTGGATCAGTACTATGATATACGTTGTAATAGTTCCCACCATCTGCGCAAATGAAACGAGTACATCATTTTGTCTTGAAGTAGTCATTCATAGAAAGGAAAGTAATTACCGAAGGTACTAGTTTCTTGCCGAGCGTGAAGTAGCCACCAGCTGTCATTTTTACTGACGTGCTCACTGCTTGAACTTGGAACGCTTGAACCTTATACACCCCCGAAAATAAAGTACTGTATAGCGTGAGTGCTTTTGGAAATTACTTGTTGATGGATCAGGGGATCGGCATCTCGGAGTGAGACTTTTTTGAGTTCTTCCACTACTAGACGAGCCTGAAATAGAGCAGACTTTAGCTTTTGTTGTGTTTACAAGTTGTATACCTCTCGCGGAATGATGTCTGCTGCCCAAAGTAAGAGAGTGATGCACATTAAATCATAACCCAGTAATAGTGGGACCCAGGTAGGAATCCATTGCGAAGGATCGCGCGACCCATTCTCAAAGGATTTCATCCAGCAACGAAATATATCAAAGATGTTAACCACCGTTTCCACCAACTTCGGAGTGAAAATCAGAACCATAGCCATAGAGAAAAAATGGGAAATCTGTTGCGCAATTTCTGCTAGGAAGCAGTAAGCGGCGCGTAAATCGTCGATAGAGTGGGCTAACGAGGGTAAATTGTTCTTGGGGTCATCAATGAGGTAAGGGGCAGTTCTCCCAGCGAACCAGTGGATTGAGTAAGTCGCGAGAGTGGATTTTAATTTGAGTCGAAGTTGGGAAAATTTTTGGGCGACGATATAGCAAAGTACGCAGAACCAGATTAAGGGGATAATGGACAAAGAATGATTGAACCAGCGAACAATGTAGACCATGTGTCCCAAAATGGGTGAATTGAGACGATTCGTGTACCAGTCAATCCAGTCCAAGTTTATGTAACAGGAAGTCAGCACCTGATTATACCCAAGTAACGAAATTAATTAGAAAACGAAAGATTTGATGGGTTGAAGAACTTAAGGGGTAGGTAAGAGTTTACAACTGGGTTGGAAATATCGTACAGGGATAGATATGTGCAATTTAAAGTAAGTTAAAATTCACTTAAAGAGTTAAATTAACTAAAGACTTGGAGAATTAAGGACTTCCAAAATGCCTTCCGAAATGCTGATCAAGTCAGATGCTTGTGTTGGAAGAGTTTCAAAGGTTTAAAAAGTAGAAGAGCGATAAATACGTTTACCCAAGCCGTGTTAAGAACTAGGAGGGTGGCAGAAATGGCCCAAACGTGTCTATAAATTTGTCGAGTGGCCGTGCCAAAATAGTTGTCAAATTGCGCCAACTTCTGGCCGGCTGACTGCAAGTGGTGTAGCCGTAACAACAGGCAACGCGGGGCAAGGAAGTTGACACAGACTGCATAGCAGAAATGTTTGATTCGCACAGCAACAATGTATGTCAGCTCGTCAGCAGAACTAGGCATGAAATTGGTAAATGCATAGAAACTCGGCAGGACGTCTATTAATTGCAAGATTATGATTACGCAGCAGTAAATGTACTCAGTATGCCAGACGCTAGCCAGAATTGGATATTGCTGCAGAGGCACTGTTTTAAAGGGCAGAAATCCCCAGAGCTTTGACAAGAAAATTAAAGGTTGAAGGCCAGTAATTAAATCTGAAGATTCTTTTTCGTAACTTTCTTGCCAAACCTGAATCACTTTTCTTTTCTCAACTGCCATTTCTCCCAACAGAAATACTGGTGCTCTGTTGGTCTCGAAGTTTGAACTTAAAATGCAATGGATTTTCGAATACCGTTAATCTACCTGCCAATACTTTCCAAGTCTACGGAATTTATGGCGTCATTTTGTGTATGTGCAACAGTTTACTTTACAAATGCAGTCACTTCAAGTTAGGAGCGCCGTATCGAAGTACTGTCAGTTGGCGGTTGTAGCGTATAGTGGATTCGAATATAGCATATAGTGGATTTGACTCAAATTCTGAAAAGTCAGAGGTCTGTCAGGTCAAGTTTGGGCAGGGTTGGGGAGTCACTCTGTCGACTGTTCGAATTGAAGTAGCACTAACATATAGATAATAACACTGCCCGAGATCTAAATAAATACATAATATATTTTCTTTTAATACCCATAGTCACCGTGAGCTTAGATGCTTACCGCAGGGAAAATCCGTTTGGTGCACATGAAAATACCACTCGAAGAAATTTCAGTTCGGCTTAGCTGCATTTCTAGCAAAACCGAGTTCACGAACCTCACTAATTTTATTTCTTGCAACGGGATTTGTTGCAAGACCTGAGGCGCGGTTCGAGCCTGAATTGTAGGGATGATAGTAAAGAAATGTATAAAATTAAGCTAGTTTTTGAATTACTGCATCCGGGATTAATTCGGCGGCCCAGATTAAAACGGCTAGGTTGAAAATGTCATGGACGAGAAGCAGTAATCCCCACTCCATGTGCGAAGAAATTATATTATAGTCTTTGGACAGTTGCTGGGGGCTACGGAAATAACAGCGAACGATTCCGTACAGGTTCACTATTCCACTTAGTAAAGCTGCAGAAATATAGAAGAAGAGGACGGGATGAAAAAGGTTTGAAATTGTTTGTATAGCCTCGGTTAAGCTCCGATATTTCTGCCGAGCTGTGCTTAAAGCCTCCACTAATTTCATCGGGCTTTCCTCTTTAATTTCTTTTAACAGCTCTGTAGTCAAAGCTTGGAAGCTGTGGGTGGTGGCCAGGCAGACGGAGGTGAATAATATGAGGAAGTTGATGGAAAAGGCGTGGTTCAGGAACCGTAGAACGTACATGAAAAAGCCGATGTAAATGGACTTGTAGTACTGAGAGTACTGGAAAACCCAGTGATGGGTAATCGCCACAAAGCAAATCATCTAACCAAACGCTTGTCAATTCTTTTGATATTTCTTTACAACAACAAGAGCATCTAAAACTGAACACGTACCCATATTGAATGAAAAACCAGCAAGTAAATTAATGTGCGACGCATTTCTTGGAAAGCTTGAATTGGAAATGTGGATACAAACGGCTGAAGATTGAGGCAAAGACGTTTTAAGGTAGAGATTCTGAAGAGGAAGTAACGAGGCAGGCAGAAGTTACCCAATATCCCATAGCACATGTACTTGATGCGAACACTGTAGATGTAGATGATTTGGTATGCGGTGTCAGTTTTGAGATAGCGTCCGTGCATGTACTGGGTAAGGGATATTTCTGCTATCTGGCCTAGTATGAGTATTGCTACGTAGAGGGTACATGGATGCAGACATTTGATAACGTAAGGAAAAATAGTTTTTTCTTCGGATTTACAAACGCATAGCGAACTGTCATTACTAAGTACGGGCAGAAACCCCATCACCTGAAAGACCTTCAGTACAGGACCCAAATATCTGTGCAGATTGTTTGGGTTTTCTTTGTGTACGACCGCTTTCCAGTAAGGTATTGTTGTCATTTAAGAAAAACTTGTGATATCAACGCACGAAAGGAACAGACTACACAGAAAAACTCAACGGGATAGACATTAAGAAAGGTTAAGACGAAAGACATTCTTTGTTGCGCAGTAATGCGTTGGAAGCGATGCGCCGTGTTTGCTTGCTATAAGGTAGAGGTTTACTAATTCAGAATTTTTATGTATGTAGTCATTTTTCGTGACGAATTCAAGTGTGTAGTCACGGTACTCATGTTTATTAGAAACGCCATTGACACTTGGTCTAAACTCGAACTGGACCGAAGTGGGCAAGTAGTAATCCCCCGTAACGTAACTCAAGGACAATTTGTTCATAATCCCCTCCTCCACCCCTTCAAAATAAAGAAGTAATATACAGTGGGAGCTTGGTCTTTGACAGCGTTGTAAACCTTAGCAGCAAATATTATTTTTGTTAAATTAAATGATTTGGTACAAGGGCCGAAGTTCTTGCTAGTTCGGGATAGTTATTATTGGTGTCTGGCAGCTCACGTTTATAAATCCATTTGCAAATGTGCTTGTTAATGATAATCTTTTTCGCCTCTTAAGATTAATCTGCACCTCTTCGCTTGTTTTGTAAGCAGGATAGAAGATGATAGCCATACTGAAAAGAATCTGGCAGGTCATGATGCAAGCAACGAAATTATCAGACGTCCAGGTACTTTCTGCGATAATGGATTCGGGCACAAGACGCATTCTTGAGCTAGACCCAAAATACTCGACGTTGTTTTTAATATCTCTGGCAAAGCGACCTAGGGTAGAAAAGTGTTCAATTACTGAAAAGCTAACGCAAATGTAATAGAAACGTTTAAGCAAATTTGAGATTAGAACGAAATTTTTGTCCCTGGAACACCATTTGACCATGACATTTACTTGTAGATTAGCTTTATTTCCCGTGAACTAGTAATAACGTCTAACTATCTTAACGACAGTATTAGCTTAATCATGTTGTGGCTTTTTCATTCTCTTGACATTACTTTCTATTCGTTGAAATATTTTACTGAAAATATTTTACTTTTTTCATTTCTAGGAATGCTATGAGTAAAAGGAGCTAACTGTGCGCAATTCTGTTTTGCACGGGGAGCATGAAAAGAACCATTCTAAGTCTCAACGGATGCTGCAGTACTTCTCAGGACGTTTGCTGGTTAGAGTAATCAATCGGTGTTTGTACTATGCCGTTTACTAAAGCAGAGGAGCCTAACACATGAGATGTAGTCATACGGGAGCATTTCCATTACGCAGTTCAATTGTTTGAAAGGCTTGTAGATAGTGTCTAACCAACCTGTAAAGCCTTTTTGAAAAAGAGTGGTCCAAGCTAATTCTAATGCTTTTTTAAAAATTTCCATTTACCATTTTGACGCAGTTTTGTACATAGGGTTTGTGTTCTTCTGCCTTCCTGTCCATTTCAAGGGCTTAAAAATTTGGGTAGTTCTAGGAAAACCTAGTTTCTAAATACGGTGACAATTTTTGAAATTGAGATTAGAAGATAACTGCGCATGACTGAAAGCTGAACGTCATTATAATTAAGGGGGGTGGGTATGAGAATGGACTGTAACTTTCCGTGGGAACCAACTTTCCAACGTGTGTATCCATTATATATGCAATTTCATGTACCCCAAAAGGACCAAAAGTCAATTAAAACTATTTTCAACCAATTATTCTAAATTTTAATTCTTTTGTCATTGAGAATTTCTGGGTGTAATTTCGTTAGAAATGTATTTCCGTAGTCACCGAGTAATGTGACATCGAATGCCATTGGGAACCACGCCCCCATGTGAACTGATCAGGATTTAATTCCTTTCATTGCACGAAGGTCAGTCTACTCGTCTCCTCAAAACAAAGTTCAAAGAGCTGGGGACCACAAGTGGGAAACAATCTGCTTCTCCGTGCACAAGCCTTTCGTTATCTTGTTTGTCTGCGGTGTTATTTGATTTTGGGTCTACTTTCCATAGTATTTGAATTATTCGAAGAATATTTGGCAAGTATTACTTCTGTAAAAATGTCATACTCACAAGGCCCACATACGCATTCGGTTCCCATGGCGTTGTTCGCCTTGAACCGGTCGAGATTGTGCGAAAAATTAAAAAGTGACAAGAAAATGGCCCCAAAGTCGATTGTTTTGCTTCAGGGCGGTTGCTCCGAGTCCACTGCCCGTTATTGCTCGGACGTAGAACTTCCTTTTAGACAAGTACACTTTTTCTCTTGTTTTTTTGCATTAACGGGGATTCCTAGATGGATTCTAAAACCCCCTCTTTTTCAAAACAGGAATCGTTTTTCCAGTGGGCGTTTGGGGTACTTGAACCCGACTGGTACGGAACTATTGAGGTCGATACCGGTAAGGCATCGCTGTTTATGCCTCGTTTACCTGAAGCGTATGCTGTATGGATGGGCAAAATTCACTCATCTGAGCATTTTAAGAAAAAATACGCAGTTGACAACGTCTATTATGTAGATGAGATTGTAGATGTGCTTACCAAGCAAAAACCTTCAATGCTACTCACCTTAGTAAGCATGTATCAAGTCGGCAGTTATTTAACCCTTGACGGTTTTTTTTCTAGACTGGGGTGAATTCTGATAGCGGCAAAACTACACCACAAGCTACGTTTGAAGGCATTGACAAGTAAATTTATTTTCCTTCTATGGTTAGATTGTAATCTAGTTTTCATGAGTAGGTTCAAGGTTGAGAATCAATTACTGTACCCGGAGATTTGCGAATGGTAAGTGAGTAATCTCACATTTTAAATAAAAAATTTGAATAAAGCGCCGCTTTTAATTTTAATCGATAATATCGAAAGTTCAATAACGATTATTTGTTTTTCCAATGGTAAGTTGTGGTTCATTCCGATACGCAAAGGTGTGCTGAGGTGTAATCGATATTTAAGTCCATCGATTCATGACATGATTTCTGTGTTTGTTTACGTAATGCATGCGCGTTCGTGAGCAACAATGAGTTTAAATTTTTAGGAAGTTCTTTAAAAATTTATCATCATGCAGAGTCGTTGGGCTTTTATGTTATTAATGCGATTCAAAACTCGCGTTAGAGATAACTTGCCAACTAGTTCAGTGAATTTGCGTACAAGCTGGATCGTCAATGTCTGTGATCATTTGCATGTTGAATGCTGTATGAGTCATAAGAGATCGTTTAGCTCGTCAGGGAAATTCGGGAACTTCGGCCATTCCATGATTCTGCTGCAGGACGGGTTAAGTTTCCAGGAACTGCCCATAATCGTCCGAAAAACGAATGATGTGCTCACCCTTTGCAGAAATGTGAAAAGTAAAGAGTTCCAAAGCTCACCACCTCGTTTCTCCCAACATTTGCCTAGTTTGGAAGTTAATCTAGAAAACTGCAATGATTTCCAGCTCCTTTTCCAGCAACTGTCCAGTCTTGATGCCGAACAAGTTACGCCCCTGATCGCCCTTCAAGCGCTAAAAAGAATAGCCCAACTACGTTCCGAAATGGACCAAGAAGAGGGCCTAAAACTTCAAAATGCTTCCTTCACGCTCCATGCCATTCTCCTGCAACTTATTCACACCTTACGCCAAGCCCCTGATCCGTATTATGTTATCCAAACCCTTGATGTCCTAAAAGAAACCTCGTTTCCTGGCGAAACCCAGATTTACCGCGAAAAACTCGTGGAAGAATGTCTTGCTCGCATTTGGGGTAACCAGCTCAGCGTCCCACAAGTTTGCGAAATCATAGGCATACTAAGTCAGCTTGGACCGTCACCAATTCATGATCAACTCTGGTCTGCGCTGCTCCAGAACCAAAATTCGGTACAGGAAATCGACTCGAATTTAGTATCAGCTTTTAGCACGTTGCCTCACTTGAAAGCCAGTCAGCGAGCCGTTTTCAACGTTTTGGAGCGCAAACTTCCTTTGAATGTGAACAGATTAAGCAAAGAAGATATTACGATCATTTTGGATGTCGTGAAACGGCTAAAACTTCCTTCGTATCGTATTTGTTCGTACATCGCCAAGTGGGTGAGTCTGACGTTGCACACTTTAGACGAAACGAGCGTTATCAGTCTGATTCGGGGCTTTGACGACCTGGATTACGTAGATAGCACGGTTCAAAAAATCCTTGAGCGTTATATGAAGGTTCGAGCGCACTTGATCCAAGATGAACGCTTAGTCATAGCCGTCATGGGATATTGTCAGAAATTTCGGCTGCGATCTCCAAGCATTTGCGCTACCGCTGCACGCTACCTAATTAAACATGGCCAGCAATTAAGCCCGAATTGCGTAGAAACAACTTTAACCAGTTTAGGTCATTTGAATTTTGTTCCTGAAACTTACGAATTCTGGCAAACCGTGGAGGAAGTTCTCAGTCAGAAATTCTTGCAGTTCCGACCTCAAGCGGTGGTGAATCTAATGCTGGCGTGCGTCTATTTAGAGCGATTTCCTCTAAATTTTGTCAATCGCATTTTCTGCCCGTTTTTCATGGATCGACTTTTCTCGGGGAAGGAAGCGGAAATTTTGGAAAGCAGCAAGCAGAAATTGCAGGTTTTGGATGTGGCCTTGTCTTTAGAGTGTAAAACTTACCCGAACCAGCATCTGCCATGGGATTATCAATGCAAGAGTCGAGTCAAAGACGCAAGAATCGTACGAATGGCGCAATTATTAGGAGAACCGATGACCAAATTAGATCCTAATTGGACCTCGATTTACTCACACGTGTTACCACATATGCCCTTAGTTGATTACTATATCGTGGATCTGGTCCTTGCTCCGAAACCTGAAGTGGAAAGCTATTATGAAGGGAAGAAACACTTGGAAAATGCAGTAGCTGTTCTGATTCATCCGTCAGAGCATTTTACGAGCGATAGAAATTGTTTAATTGGCCCGCAGAGTATGCGATGTCGACATTTGTTGAAACTGGGCTTTAGGTTAATCAACCTGGAATTGAACACACTTAACAAATTAGCTTTGCACCCGGAAGTGTTGTTGGATTACTTGAGAACTAAGATCGAACATCCGATTGTGCCCCAAGCAGTTTTGTAATTTAAGTTTATAAATGGGGATCTCCCCAGTAGTCCTAGGGAGAGATGATTTTGATGTGTGGTTTTAGGTTGTTACAAATATGTGATTTATGAGCGATTTCGGGGATTTTCTAGTCGAGCGGTAAAGACTGAAATGGAGTTGGATGTTTTGCGCTATGTGAACCGTGTTTCGTCGAAAGCTCACGTATCGGTGATGCAGAATGCTCGGCCGCACATGAAGGAATACCAATGCGAAGCCATTTTCTTGCAACAATGCTATTTTGCCGGAGGCTGTCGCCATATCTCGTATACTTGTATCTGTGGCACTGGGGACAATGCGTCGGTTTTGCATTATGGACATGCCGGAGCTCCGAATGAGAAGACCATGCAAGATGGCGATATTTGGTACTTTGTCTCTAATATTCACAGCAAATGAAGTTTTGCTAATTTCTCTTGTTTCTTTTGCAGCTTGTTTGACATGGGCGCCGAGTATTATTGCTACACGTCGGATATCACGTGCTCTTTCCCAGCCAATGGCAAATTTACAGAAGACCAGAAACTCGTGTATAACGCCGTGTTAAAAGCCAGTCGTGCTGTCATAGCATTTTTGAAACCAGGTAACTTTAAGCAGTTTTACGATATGATTGGTGGTATAATTGCCTTGTCGTTGGTAGGCGTGAGTTGGGTGGATATGCATCTGTTGGCTAACCGTGTAATGCTCCAAGAACTTAAAGCGGGTGGGTTACTCCAGGGAGAAGTTGACGACATGATGAAGGTTCGTACTGATATGCCCTTTTTCTTTTCTCATTTGAAATACTATAACGGAAGGACCGTGTTAGGTGTACTTGGGAGCGATTTTTCAGCCTCACGGATTGGGTCATTTGGTGGGTTTGGATGTACACGACGTGGGCGGGTACTTGAAAAGACTTCCTGAACGGCCTACGCAACCCGGCCTTAAATGTCTACGTACAGCGCGACTTATGGAAGTAGGATTGGTGATCACAGTAGAACCAGGCTGCTACTTTATCGACATGGTACACTATCTAAGCTATTAAAATTTATTTTATCCTTCTTATAACGTTATTTATTATTTGTTTTAATGAAAGTTGCTGGACCAAGCTTTGAACGATGAAAAGCAAAAAGAGTTTTTGGTACCAGAAGTACTTAATCGCTTTCGGGGTTTTGGAGGCATTCGTATTGAAGATGATGTGGCCATCACGGAAACTGGTTGTGAGGTACTCACAATCGTACCTAGGAGGTAAGGTGTAGTATTTTTAAATTTACCCTATATACTCAAGTATAAAGTTGTTCCGTATATAACGCGAGGGGTACCAATTTGGTAGATAAAAAGGGTAAAAAGTACAAGACGCAATCTACTAAATTAGTTTTTTTCGTATTTATATTAGTGTCGAAGAGATCGAAAAGGTGATGGCTGAGGGTCGCCAGAATGTATGGAAGCCTTTGCCACAAGAGCATATTAACTGAAAAAATGCGTATGCAAAATATTCATTGTGATTCTTTCCTTCTGTTATGGGGCCCAATCGAACATATTATAGGGGTAGTTCATTTTTGATAGTTAATTGTAAGAACAGCTGGGAAGAAAAGAGAGGAGGTTGACTGAGAAAGCGCTTCGTATAAACATTTCGAACTATGCAGTGACATTGTATTGTCTTAATAGAATGATTTTAACCAAGCAAACTCGTGTTGGATATTTTTGTTTGTTAAAAATGCTTAAGAACTGCAGGGCAAAGATCCTTCAACATAGCCGTTATCTGCTACGATTTGAGCGTAGTATTTAGCTGAAGATTTTGGCACACGGGCTCTGCTTGGGTCTGAGAAATTTACATAATGCAAGCCAAATTTCTCCCTAATTAAAAACGGAAATTAATTAAATCAAGCGTGGCTTTACTAGAGATTTTACGTGTATCCTCTCTGCCATTCAAAGTTGTCCATAAGAGACCAGGGAGTGTATCCGATAACATTTACGCTGTCTAGCTTTATGGCTAATAAAATTTATTAAAAATAAGAATAAAAAATTAATTCGTACTTTCGTAATGTATATCAATTTTTTGAGTTTTACCTTTAAGAAGTTGATTGATATTGTGTTTGTAATAGTAAATGCGCATCAGATCGTCCGTGTCACCCGAGTTGTCACTAAAACCATTTTCGGTTATAACAATGGGGACGTCACCGTAGTTTTTCTTGACCCAATTGACAATTTTGCGCATACCAAAAGGAGTTGCTTTCAACCAAGAAGATCCAGATCTAAAGGAATATTCAAGTTTAAAAAAATTAAAAGATGTGAGTGTTACTACTTACGAGTACCACTGAGGATCTGCGTATGTACTAGCATCCCGGTCTTCAAAGTAACCAATGATGTGGTCATCAAATTTGTTATTTTTGGCCAAGGCAGCGCAGTAGTAGTTTAAGCCGAAGAAATCCGAGCTACCATTTATGAGAATTTTCTCCTCATCCGTGAACACTGGTAACCGAGATGAAGGAAATCCTTGGGCAGCACTCTTGGTTGCGATCTATACTCCATTTTTTTTTTTTTTTAATAAGGGGTTTACTTAGATTATGCTCTTATGCAAACCATTTCTTTCATGACATCTGGGTAATCTCCGTTTTTGTAAATGGGGTTTGCGAACCATCCACCGTTGAATTGCAAATCACGCTCAGCTGCAGCTTGGCTTTCGCCAGAACTGTCGGCCGGCTCGGTCCAGCCTATATTCAAAGTAACTCCACATTGGCCTACAGTACGAATATGAAATTATGGAACTCCTACGTATTTATATATTTCTTAACCTTGTTGCGTAGGTTTGAACTCTTTATCGTATAGACGGTAAGCGCGCGCATGAGCTCGGATCAAATTGTGTCCAGCGATGTAGTTCAAGGTACCAGTTCCGGTTAATCCAGGGGCTTTACTGCCTCCGCCGTAACCTTCGTAAGCCTGAACCCAAGGCTCGTTCAAAGTAATCCACAGTTTAACCTGTCAGTCGTAGTTTAATCTTTTAAATTTCACTTTCTTAATTTTGTATACGTGTCATATACTTGATCACCGAAGTTGGTGAAGACAGCGCGAGCATAGATCTCAAACCAGTCTGCAATTTCTGAGTTTAACCATCCACCTCGATCTTCCAAAGCTTGGGGCAGGTCCCAATGGTAAATTGTAACCTAATTTTACACTTTTAATTAATTTATTATCTAAGATTGCTGACAAATGCTGACCATCGGTTCGATTCCATTGGCTTTCAATTCCGAAATCAAATTTTTGTAATATGTAACTCCGGCTTGGTTTACCGCGCCGTCTCCGTCAGGAATAATACGGGTCCAGGCGATAGAGAATCTGTAGTGACTCACCTGTCGATTTAATTAAAGCCGCTAGAGAAGATTTTCTTCTAAGAGATTGTTGCGAATTTATTTACCCCGATCGATTTTAGTAGTTGGACGTCTTCCTTGTACTTATGGTAGCTATCACATGCAATTTGACCTGAACTACCATCCGCAATGTTAGCAGTGTTGGATGTCCAGGTATCCCAGATACTCAACCCCTTACCTAATTTTACGCGATAATGAGTTACCCTAAGAATAAGTAACTTAATGTCAAACCGTCTTCGTTCCAGGCGCCTTCAACTTGGTAGGACGCTGTGGCTGCCGCCCAAATAAAACCATCCGGAAACGTGCCGTACAGCAATGGTTCGTCGACATAGTCACTGCCACTTACTAGTGCGGCACAAAGAACTAACAACCCCACGAACGCTTGTTTCATTTTGCTACTGTCTTTTGAGTAGCTAAACGATGCAGGTCAGCTATAGACTGAACTGCTCCCCTTTTCAGTGACCGATGGCTTTTATAAGTTTCATATCCCAATAAAAATACCCTAAACAAACATACACCACCATACGTCCCTATTATAAACGATGTAAGTTGCAATGTCGAAGGGTTGGCTGTTTGATGTACTTATCTTACTCGGTATTACCAGAGCTTATTTGAGTTGGTATATGATAACCATTTTCTTTGTCTCTTTAATAAATGGCCACACTATGGCAAAGCCCTCCAGTTGCTTGTTTCTTTATCCTTTCTAGATTGATACGCGAGATACAGGTATCTTGCTTTGGCTACACAGCCGCAAACTTGGCTATCTAGCTTTTCAAGCGAAAGCATTGTCACACGACTTTCAGTTCAATGTTTACTTCCCCTGTTTGTTTTTCCCAATTCGCCTTTTATAAGTATTTTGCTTCATTATTTCAAGTACAACCAATAAACGTACAACCAATAAACGTACATCAAATCATACATGTTAAAAATGCGCTAATTATGTTGATGTTGATCGTTCAATTCCACATACTCATGAAGAAGGACAAAATAGACAGACAATTCTTTCATCGAAAAAAAATTATTCCGGTATCATCTTGCTTGGAGAAACACAGTATCTTGCGGGTAAAGCCCCACCTCCTTTAGCGTCTGATCTTGTGTCTCGGACAGCAATCGCCGAGGGAAATTTGCTACCAGCTCATACTTGTTAGAAGGATATCCTTTACACCCAGCATAACTTACCAAAGCCTGCGAGTGAAAAAAGAAATAAAATACAAATGAACACTCTATTGCTAATTATACCTTAACAGAAGAAGAACAAGGTAAAGAGAGCATGGTCTTGGTTCCATCAGGGAAACGGATCTGTAACGATGAACAGGGGTCTGTCTCCGCCCCCAAATACTGCCTCCAGCTCTCATCACCTTCCACCTTTTCTCCATTGGTTGTCGGAACCTCCTTTTCCGTTACCAAGTCAGTTTCATTTTCTGTGGCCGTGTCGTTGGTCCCTGAGAAATTTTCTTGAGATTCGGAATCAGACTCGCAAGCTTCTAAATCACTCTCCTCGCTGCTGTCTTCCTCAGTGTCATTGCTGGTCTTTAGTTTTTTCATTCGGGTACAAAATTCAGTTTCAGTCAAAGAAGCTCGTATGGCTGCTTCCATTTGTGCATCCTCGCTGTCATCTATCAGGCTTTCCTGTTAATAAAAAAAACGAGGCAAAGTAATAAAAAAATAAACAGACGAATACAAGAATTGTAAATTGCAGTCCTAAAATGTAGAAAACACAAATAAAGTAATCCTTATAAAAGAAGGCATATACACACCCATTTTCTTTTTCGCTTTTGATCTTCTTTATCTTCCGTTTTGTTGACCACATGATCCCATGGGTTTTCTTCGAGAAACTGGGATATTGCATCGCAAAACGTGACTGCATCCATATTTGAATAGGTACGCAAGCATTCCCCTGTTCTTGGGTCCAATATGGCAACGTGAGGCCACTTAGTTACGGGATAGAAAGTCATGAAACGCTGTCCCTCTTCCCCTGCACTGTGAACCTACAAGCGGGATTGAGTACTACCACTGTTAGTTGATCTTTCGAACTTCCAACCTGCCAGAAAATAAAGTGTTCTTTCACAATGCTCTTCACAGCCGCATTTGACCACAGATCTCGGTTCAGAGCTTGGCAAGCAAATTCAGTAACATTCTGGACATTCACCATTAACCATTTACTAGCAGCCGAACAGCATCCCTTGCCTGAAACCAAAATGTCATCACTTTTGTTACACATTGACCCAAACTATGCGAAGATTAACGAAAAACGTACACTGTGCAGATTCCCTCGAAACATGAGATCAAGTGGGGGCCGAAATAAGTCTTCCAGCGTTTTTCGTTTCTGAGCAAAGCCAGCTGGATCAGTTTGATTGAGCAAATCTTCTTGAAGCCCTGCATTAGGATTAAATGTTATTATTATTCACAAGAATAATCTTCGATTCAGTTCTGGCTTACTTGACTCCACTTCGAAGTTTCTAAACCCATCAAAAACGGTTCGAACAACTCGTCTCCGTCCTCTGAAGCCAAAGGAATAATCTGAGTAGTTAGACTCCACTAGTACTTCCTGCTTTTGAGGGATAGGTGCTCGAACTTCGTCCTGAGAGGTACTGGTTGAGGGTTGCTCTCCTGAGGTCACGGATGAGGTACTTCCTTCTAACTGCATATTTATAGCCACTTCCAAATTCCCATAACAGGCAGCAATTAATGATTTGGCGAGTACTTTGTCATCACCTAATTTAAAACAATGTATAACCCTTATTCCTGCAATTGGTTTCATAAAAAAAGAGAACAGAAGAGAAGCATACTTCCAGTTATGCTGCAAAACTGTTCTATTTGGTCTTCAGAAACTTCGGTGATTTTCTTGTCTGCTTTTGCTTTTCCTTTACTGGAGGAAGTAAGGGAATTTTTCGACGATCCTCCATTTGAAGCCATTTTATGAACACACAAGACGTCCCTGAACGAAGCCTACACGAATCCTAAAAGCCACCCATAGTAACTAATTAGCAATAAATTAAAAGGATTAGGTTTTTACCGGATATCCTTAAAACTTAGACCTCCGCATGCAACCTTTTTAAAATTCGCAACACCAAACAGCACAAAAAACAACAGCCAATGCAAGTCGAAAAATTTGATGGCAACCTGCGAACAGAAAGAGCGTGGATAATTTGGCGGTTAATTGTCCAAATTTTCAAAGGTACGTACGAGAAGCTGACATTTCGATGTTTTACTTATATATTTTATTTTATACTGACGGTTTTAAAAACATGTGGCCTTAAAGTTCGTTCACGTAAAACTTTAATGTCCTTGTGTAGCAGGTCATTTAGGTTACCTCATTTTGTCTATGGGTCGTTCGGATCCGTTCTCAACCGATTTCAGTCTCGAAGTCCTGTAGCAACGTCTATGCCATCTAACAATAACTCTTCTAACTACAGGTTTGCTATTAATTTGTGGATCAGACAGTTGTTGAAAGAAAATAATTCTAATAGTTAATCATACTAGTAGCTGTTTTTTCTTCACTCGTGAGGACAGCAGCATTCATAAAAAATATTCAGCTACTGTCGTGTTAACTTCCTTAACTTATAAGCTGTTAAAAGACTACGACCCCTGTAATCTGCGTAAACAAAGAAAATGTAAGTACGATACGGTGTTATAGTAACTAATATAATTACTATGAATTCATACTAATTTTGTAAGCTGTTGTAGATTTATATCGACAATCGAGCGGAAGTTTAACATAATGGCAGAGGAAGTTCTTTTTGATTTCTTGCATATGGAGCTGGTAGGTTCATTGATTGATCCAAACCCTGAATCGAAGGAAGATAAAGTAAAGTTTTTGGAAAACTTGAAAACAAAATATTCGAACGATATCTAATTCGTTTTTTTGAAAGGATGAAGCGATGTCTAAGCTCGAACACATTGGATTCTCGACAGGCTACCGTCTTATTGAGCGACTCACCAAAGGATTTCCCCGATTTAAAGATGAGCTAGACATAATGAAAGCTATTTGTAAAGACTTCTGGATGGGTATTTTCAAGAAACAAATCGACAACCTTCGTACGAACCATCAAGGAGTCTATGTACTACAAGATAACCGATTCAGATTCTTAACCCAAGTCTCGGCTGGTCGGCAGTATCTTGAATTAGCCCCCAAAGTAATCAACATTTTATTCAACGTATTAGTTAAAATGTATTAATGGATTATATTAGTTTCTCCTCTTTACCTGCGGCTTGTTGCGTGGAGCGTTAGCTAACCTGGGTCTCACTTGCGTAGTAACTGCGGAAGTAACTTCCATGCCTGCGTGTAAATTTCAAATCCATATGCAACGCTTATAAGAATATGTATGACTTATATATACAATAAACTTCTCAGCCATGTCCTACATAACTTAAACGTTCGATTTACATTTGTTGGTTCAAATAAGGACAATGTAGTTCCTGTTGCATTGGAAAGGAGCTGGCCTAATAGTAGCTGAAGGAATTGTATTACCATTTTCTTTCTTTTTATAACCACTCGGCTTCCGCTAGCCTCAAAGCTTCTAACGTTTTTCTACTAGCCGTTTTCGCCACCAAATTCCTCCTCATCGCCAATAATTGCTGACTTAATGCCTCCATACTTCCCAAGTGAACACTTCGCTTTAAGCTCGTCGAAGTAGAAAAAGTTCTCAGGTTTGTTTCTGAAGGAGTAGAACTGCTTAAAACCCACGGTTCGGCTTCGGTCTGACAACTTCGGTTTACTTTCAATGCCGGTTTGGTCGTGTGGCAAGAGCAAGAACGCGAATGAGGACAACCTTGCTGGTCAGGAAGGCAACAATGATTTCCGTTAAACACGTGATGAACGTAAATATAACAAGGCTGACAAGCTGCACCACCCTTGCAACCCGAATCTGCTTTTGAGGTTGGACAGAATTCGTTGTTGCTACCACGATTCGTGGTTGAGTTCGGATGGAAGCAACATTCCTTGTTGCTCGGATTAGGCAGTGTAGGCGTTGGGCAGAATGTCAACTTTCTACAGTCAGGATTCATTGGTAACACAGGACAAAAAGAAGGCATTGGCGTAGAATGGCACTGATGGGTACTCTTTACTATAGATTGCGGCTTTGGAACCACAGAAGCAGGCGGTTTGGTATGGTCTCGAGAACACGTTGGGCACAGTACAAGCGTGGAACTTCGACTAGGTAATTTAGGTTGAGGCGTAGCGTCAAACAATTGGAAACATCGATCGCACAATTCCAAGTAGGGCGAACTTAAGTCTAAATCGTCATCTTCTTCTTCGGCATTTTGCTCCGGGTAAATTAAATCCAGAGAAATCGAGGGACAGTTCTGAAGATTTGATATGACGTCATTAAATCGTGTCATAAGATAGCAGGCCTCGCTAATTAAGTTAGATTGGTGAAAGCCGCTATCCGAGCCAGTTTGCTCTGCTGTACAACTACCGTAATTTATCCTGGGCGCAGGTTTGTAAGTGTTGTAAGGATATAGCTTCCGACGTTTCATAACCTTTGGGAAACAGCGTCCGCGGTGCCGGTCGTAAAACGTGTATGGATCTTCTTCCCAATCCACTAGATCTTTCTCGTCCTGCAGTTGTTGGAATTCCGTATTGCTTTCTTCGACGTCTTCCAGCATGACGAGTCCAGGTTTAATTATAGGTCGAATTTGCTGCTCCTGTTCTTGGAATTTGGGAATGAGATTCTTCTCCATATCGGTCTCCAATGTTCCGCAGCCACTCAAGTCTGTCCATGACACGGATTTCCTTTTCGATTTACCATTTCCAATTCCTTCACCCGAAATTTCGGAGCGAATGTCGTCTTTAGAATCGTCATTATCCCACACATAGCCCAACAAAAGTTGCTTCATGTCTTGCCAGATATTCTGCCTGAAACTTTGCTCGTTTTGTAATTCTGTTATTTCGCTTTGCTCGAAGATGTGGTCCACACTGGATGATGTCACCAGCTTGGGGTTCGTATTGTCAAAAATTAGGGGAGGCTCAACCGAATCAAGGGATCGTGATCGCATTCGCTTCTCTCGATGAGAAGGGAAGTCGCTTTTCTCGAAACTTCCTTTGACGTATTTATGTGGAGATAAACAATGAGGAATCTCGTCTTCTATATTTATTACTGCTTCTACGGCAATTTCCGCCTGGGAAATTGCGAGAATGTTTGTTTGGGGATCAGAAACTTCTGGAAGGTCACCCAGATGTTCTAAAGATGTAATTTCCAAGTTTAAGATTATACGTTCTACATTATTTTCCACTTCAGGTGCCAAAAGTTCATATTCTTGACTGGGCAAACTGCAATCTTCTGGAACTTCATTAATGGTATATAAATTTCCAGAATTGACATCTTCTGCCGCCAGGGTGCCTAAAGTCAGCTGCGATTCAGTCAAGTAGTCGTTGGGTTGTTCCCAGTACTCTACCGAAAAATCGTTCTCCTCCACGTCTTCTCTCGAATATATAAAATGCGGTTCATTTAACCCTTCCAAGGGATCTCTATCAATATCAATTAGAGGCTTTTCAACTTCCGTATCGAAAATGGGATCCTTAGTTTCTATGTCGATTAATGAATTCTCAGTTTCGATATGAATTAAAGAAACTTCACACTCGTCTTGAATGAAAGAATTAAGAATTTCGAGATTAATCACAGAAGCGTCGATTGTTGGATCCGGAGTCCTTTCGATTTGAATATCGCTAAGCTCGATAGTGTTGCAAGGTACCAAGAGAGGCCGTTGGTCACGCAGCGGCTTTAAAGATTCGTAAACGTCATAAACTTCTGGGTCTTCCAAATCGAAGGTATGGAAAGGCGCTAAGGGTGGTCCCTTGACCGAAGGTAAGTGATTCAATAACAAAACGTGCGAATTTCCTTCGATCCCGGAACTGGAACAATCTTTTTGCGATTCCTCTTCATCTTCGGAACTACTATGAGGCAAGATAGTGTCTTGGCGTTTCTCCAAAACGCGTTGACGTTTTGGTCTCAAACGGGGGTGACTCACGCCCTCTTCTTTTTTACCTCTCTCCCTTTCTTCATCGCTACTGTTATGGCTGTCCCCTACATAAACTAAGCGTGAGGACAGTAACCGGTCTGGTCTTTTAGCTTTCTTTTTGGGCATCTCTGGCAGTGGAGCCTCTTCATCAGTCAATTCGCCACTCGGATAGCGAAACTGTGACTCGAGACGATGGAAATTACCCAAACGACCCACATCAGGTTCAAGCGTTATAGTTTCTGTCAGATCTTCCAAAGAATCCATATCAAGCGCTGCTTTAGGCCCCGTTTGGAATATCTGCGATTCCTCCAAGCTATCTTCGGACAGATTGACGCTGTCGATCTCATCCGACGGACTATCAACTTCCGTTGCCGGATCCATTTCTGTCACTAAGAAGGCGGGATGGTTGTTTGATACGATGGTTGAAGCTAAAGTTTCCGGAATCGCACGAAATGAATCAGCCGAGCTACTATAATTAGGGGACGCGTAAATAACAGGGTCCACCCCGATCCGCCGCTGGCTAGGTAGAGGCGACAGGGAAACTTCCTCGTTAGCCACAGGCGAGTTCTGAAAATCAGGCTCAAAACTGATTCGACTGGGGATCAAACGACGCTTGGCATTGCTCGATCGTATTTCTGAAGGCGCTGACGACTGACGCTGATCAGACCGTGATATGGGCGATACGGACCATACTTCTCCGTCGGCAACGAAAGGCCTTCTTGGTGATTCTGGCGTTTGCGAGTCAAGTTTGGGACCAAAGAAGGAATCTAGACTCAATTGAGAAGAGGAAGACAAAGATCGTGAATTTTCGTGGGATTCGGAAGAATCGATCTCCAATTGGGGATCAGAAACCCCTCGCCTGAGGTCCCCGGGAGTGATAAACCGTAAGGTTAAATTGGGCAATTCGTGTTCCGGTAAGCTTTCACGGGGAGTCGTAGGTAAACTCTGAGACCCGTCGAAGAAATACGGCGTAGTAATGAGCTCCGCAGGTCGTTTGAGCTCTCCTGTATAGGACACTTCTGCTCGGTCGATTTTAGCTTGGGGTTTTTGATAATGATTGTCCCGTACAGGAATTAAATCAGTGCATCCTGAATCACTGGCTGCAAAATCATACAATACAGATGACGGTTGTTCCAAGTCTGAGAGTCTGACAGCTGTCGAGGCAGCAAATGAAGAATTTTCTTTGGCAGCACTTTGGCCCATAGCCGGCCAGTTCAGCGTGAAATAGCTGTTAGTGACTTCGACTTCGATCTCCCTTTAAAAAAAAAGGAAATGTTCTTTAATGCAAAGTTAATAATCAATAAAAGTATTTCAAAAAAGATACTAAAGTATATAAAAAATACAACAATTTTGCTAAATTATGTTATTTTGTAAGCTTACAAATGTGGGAATGGACTTCTTTAGCTTGCGCTAGAAATCATGGCGAAATAATAAACTATCGGTAATGAATCACATGAATGTAATGTTGCTTAACGTAACATAAGCATACTTTAGTAACAACACGTAATATAACTCAAAGCGTTTCTTTGCTTTATGCTTAAGTGAAAGTTTCATTGGCTTGGCTTACAGAACACATTTGGCTGACGCCGTTAGATGTCATCGCAAGTATTTTTGACACACGTTGTGTTCCTGAAACTCTTTTCTGTCTTTAAAAGCTCTTCCCTTTTTTCTTATTTGGCAACCGTATACATGTTAGCCAAGAAAAATAACACTGACAAGCAAATAATAAGTTCACCTTACCTTCTAGCTAAAAATGTCCCTATATTTACATTTTGCCCAAGTTCATTGCAAGTAACTCGTTTTAAGATAGCTTACCTGGTGGGAAGGTGCGAAGGCGAGGTCTGAACTCCAGTATCACTAAATCGTCTCTGTGGGTGAAAGACGAGAGAAAAAGGAAGCGAATTACAAGGTCTCCTTTTTACACTGATCTTATTACACATAATTGGATAGGTTCGAGTTCGATCTGACTCCTAACACGATTACGAATCCTTAGAGACTATGTCCGTATACTACACGCAAAGAAAAGATTGGCTTGTGGGAGAGATTTTATTATACCTGCACGTGAAACTCTAGAGCGGAAACATCAGCGAGACGGTCAGGATCAATGGGCAGAGAAAGTGGTACTAAGACTGCTGGCTCGCGATGGAAACTTCGTTGATACCATCGATTCATCCACTCCTGTGTCAATTCCTGGGCACGGGTCTCATTGGCGTTAAGTAACTCCAACAGAATTTCGCCTCCTTGACGCACATGATGGAAGCCACCGTTCTGGAACCATAATTACGACAATTAGATAGTCTTTTAATGAAAAAGTTAGCTGTAGGTTTGTAGACAACGGTTTACCGTTTGCAAAGTATGGAGAAGACCTTTGAGTCGCTGGACCTCAGCTCGTAATTCGCGTATAACACGGACATTTGGCTCCTCGTTTACTACCGGGCGGTTAACGATGTGTTTGGTTCTTGACGCATACCGCAAAGTGCTCAACGTCTCGGAGTAGCACGTACTGGACGGTGAAACGGCTAATAAGCGACAGAAAAGGTCACAACAGGTATCTTAATGTACTAAGGAGTACATAAAACATTTATTATACTTGCGACCATCACAGTGCGTGAATTTCCTCCTAGCGAGTCTTTCAACAGCCAAGTCAGGACTGAATCCCGGTAAGGGATGTAAGGTTGGCGGTATCTGCGAGGTGAAGCTGCAGGCGAAGTAGAATTACCACCTGAAGCACTGCTTGATAAGCTATGGCACGAACCGTGCAAACTGCCCAATCCTGACCGTGACCAAGAGCTTTCCGCTACCCAAAAGAAAAGAAAACGAATAAATTCCCCAAATTTGGAAAATTTGATAAAATATTTTATACCTAGGGCGTTTATGACATTACCCAGCGTCACTAACGATTTATTGATGGTGGATCCTTCTTTTAACCTAATTCGACTTAATTCCTTGTTGGCACGCTCACTATAATACGATACCACGTAAATTAAGTACGTATAAGAATGAAAGCGAAAGAAAGAAGTTTGGTGCTTCAATACCTTCCAGCTAAGTCTACCAGGTGCAATTTGGCAGTAGTTTCCCTGGGCAAATTGCCTTCCAAGGCGGCAGCCGTGCAGTGAATAGTAAAAATGGCATGGGAACGGCTACTTAAACTGTGGTAATGTGTCGCAGCGGAAACACGACGTTTGCTACCACGCTGCACCAAAGAAAGCATAGCGCCTGCATCATTCACCACATGCCGACTCAGATCTGTGAGGAAATACATTCATTATTACCGGCTTGTCAGTTTCTTTTAGCAGACTTGCTGGGTAATTCGGTCCCCACAAAAAGAAACTTTAAAAAACTTGCGATATAAAAAATTAATCGATTCACGCCTTACAAGTGTTACAGACGAAAGCGAATAACAAGCGAAATAGTATTGCCTACCCGAGTTGAAGCGAAGGTGTTTCCTAGCATCTAGTTTTAACTCGTTTTTATCTCGTGGCCATACATTTGGCTTCAAAAGGAAATTTAAATTTAGCATAAACCAACTATGAGCACATGGCCGTAAAAAAAAAAAAAAAAAGATTTTGAACTGACCATCGGCTTGTAAACTAAAAGGAACACAACATATATGAAGCTTCGAAACCAGGATTCACTAATTATGCAATACAACACATAGCGGCTAAGACAAAATTAAAACTCTTCTTATTCCCTAACTGCTAGTTGTGACGCAAAGAAAGAATGAAATCAAACTGCTTACACAAAGAACTGAAGGAATGTGTGCACACTGGGGTAATTACCTTGAACATAAGGCCCCAGTTTAGGATGTTCCCGGACTCGCAAATGGCATCTTCTTCGGTTAACGGGAGGTCTGAGTAAATCCCGAACTTTCTCATTATAGATTTCCAGGTAACTAACATCCGTGCGGAAAGAAAGCTGGTCAGCCAGCAAAACCTGTGCTACGCGAGCAAAAAAGCCCGTGCAAATCTGGGGAATTAGGCCAGGTGCTTCCTTTTCGTTAAGAAACATAATAATTTTAGAGCTGAAAGAATCTTTTTTAATATAAATATATATATTTTTACCTCTGTTCCCATCATGGTATACGTCTTGCCAGCGCCGGATTGTCCATGGGCCAGGACACAAGCATTATAACCCTCAAATAACGCATTCAACGCTTCAATGCCCAAGTCTTTATATACCTAAACAATGAAAACGTAAAATGTTCCATTCCTTATTATATATAATTTGTTTCTTCATAATTAAGATATGTTATAAGAGGCTGAACAATGAACTATAGAAAGCACGACGTTACAAGAATTCTTTATACGGGTTTGGCATAGAGACCAAATGCCCGGTAACTACCAAAACAAATGCGCTATCGACTATTTTGGGACATGGTAACCAAGCAAAGATTACGCACTGGATTTGAACCGGTATAGAAACAAACATCTTCCAAATTACAAAACATATCAATTCGCTAAGAGAGTAATGGGGAACACAAGCTACTTTTTGTAGCTGTAAAAGTAGAAAAAAGGCCCTAAACGTAATTTTTTATGAGTGAAATTTAGGAACGTTTTCCACGTTCTCTCACGCAATGTCGAACTTCAAGACTAAACGACGTCGAGTCGAGCCCTTGCAATCAACAGACATGCAAGCCTAAGGAATTTAGAGAACTGTTGTATGAGACATAAACATCAACTTACGTTTTGTTGCAAAGAAGGCCAAATCCCATGTTCAAGTACTGAAGGATACACATAGTCGAAAGAGAAGTACCGCACACGCTCCCGGCTATCCGCTTCTCCTGACTGGTTCAACTATTTTTTATTTTTTCAGAAGAAAGGATGAAAAAAAACATTACATCCGAGCTTTTAGAGGTGCAGGAAAGTAAATACTCATTACATATGGTGTTAGCAAGGATATGCAATTTCCTTCTACTTGCAGGGCCTCGTAACCGTCTTCCGCTTTTTCCCTAGACAGGAAACGCCAAGGGAAACTAAAATTAGTCTGCAGTTGAAAAGCGGAGTTTAGAAACAGGACAAACATAAATAAAGCAGCCAAGATTCATCGCGAACGAAATGGTGAAATGAGAAAATCCGAACCAAAATGTCTGCGTTTCACGAGGGAAATTTCAAGATGCTAAATATAATAGACGTTAACAGCTTACAAGATGTAAAATGTACCAGATATTCGCTATATTTACAGGGTGTTGCACATATTTGCGACAAATTAAACATAGACAGTTGCAGTTGAAAAGAAAGTCGAGATTACGACATTAGCCCATTCACAGTTGAATGAGTATTCAAAGCTCTCAATCTGCGAACACAGTTAGTGCGTGTAACTGTGATTTATTTCAGTTAAAATATACTCTTTAAATAATAAAAAACGATCTTGCGAAAAAAGTAACAAGAAAAATTGTAAGAAATCTAGTCTCTCAATTCTACAACGTCATAAATTGATTGCCTTTGTAAGTACCTTCACACTATATTTTAAGCACGGTATCCCTTATTCGAAACGCAGTTTTTTCTTGCACCGGAATTGTATGAAATTCAACTAAGATATTAAGTGTGACATATAGCTAATACAAATCATTACAATATTTTCTGATCTTACACTTTTAATGAACTTGCGAGGTTTCACAGGAAGCACAACAAGAGGCAACAATGAAAATATAGGGCGGGAAACTCGTCTCAGCATGCTGTAGCCTGAATCCCACACTAGAACACATAACACACACGAAACGACCTAAAGTCAACATTATTCGGCTAAAAACAGTCTCGGTTGATGTGAACACATGAAAAGGGTCAGATCGATGTGTCTGACCTCTACACTTGACGTTTCTTTAGCCCCCGCAACGACACACATAGACAATACGAGTCTTCAATAAGTCCGCAACGACAATATGAGTCTTCGCATACATCAATAACTACGTCGGACGGATGAGCAAAAAAAAAATAATTGCACAAATGTGGAGAATATACCTGTCAGTTAAGGGCCGTATTCGCACTGCGACTTTAACATTGGCCATGTCACATAAGCACAACTTCTGGGCTACGTCTGCTGCGTCTCCTTGGCTCAGCCTCAAACTTTACGCTTACGGATCTTCATTATAAGTCTGTGTGGACTTCGGCAGGCGAACATTTCTGAGTTATTTCTGGCGTTTCACCGTTCGCCATGTGGGCTGCGGAACAACTGGGGGAAACGCGGTGGGAAACACACCGACATGCTTAATACCACGGCTAAAACGCTCACAAACTGAAAGGGGAACAACGCCGCGGCAAGAGGCCCACATTTGCCGTTACACTGACTTTCTTCGCGTTCCTCACGTACAGTGGAGCACTGCGGCGCATAGTTACATATCCGTAACTTCCCGTCTAACAAACGGGAAACATATGGACCATAAAAACATTCTTTTCTTGTATTTCCATAGAAATATACACCGTTCGTCCCAAAAGCTCTTCATTTCACTATGGTTCTCACCAAGTTTTATTGTCAAAGTAGGGAAAAAGAAGTATACAAATATGAACGTAAAGGTTAAAGAATGGTGTGAGTGTATGGCAGGGATACAATTGCACTTTTTCTTTTGGTAATTAAAAGATAAAAGGAATTACCACTTTCCTATCTCTGGGATAATTTGAAGCAAATTTTTGTAGGTAGTAATGGTGATGCCACCATGCACGGACGCCGAGGAACAAGGAACAAAAGATGGCAAATGCGACGGCGGGCGCGTTCCATGCTGCCAGGGCGAAACCCCACCATTCCACTATTTCACAGGTGTAATTGGCTCCACTTACATAATCAAAAATACCGCCTGTGGGAATTTTATAGCCCGTTTCACCCGGCTGCCGCAAATTCCGTAGTATCCGATCCGAGTAGACATTCATGCCCATTCCCAAGAAAAACAGGCTCATTCCTAGTTAAACGTAGAAAAAAATATCAAATAATGCGTGTACAAGCCAAAAAGAAACGTACATTTACACTCAACTTTGAGTAATAAACATAACGACGCAGTAAGCAAAATTAAATAATAAAAAAATACCATAAATTATCTCAAACTTAAACATTATAACAGGCACACGTTTAGATACAAATAAATAATTTTACGATCCTACAAGAACAAGCCTACGTCGGTAAATTTTTAAAAAAAGAAAAACAAAAAGCAACAGAATAAATTTATGGCTTCCGAACGGATTGACGTTTCAAAGCTTTTCTTAATTACGGTAGTAGCACATTAATTTTTGTCATTATTGCAGCAACAACAATGACGATAGCTATGAATATAAAAAAAATTCCCAAAGATTATGCATGCAAGATTTATAAATCTCTACGAACAATCGCATTATTTATGTTGGTTTCACCCTTAAAGATTACTTTAAAATTTTATAAAAACTCAGCCTTCTTACCCAAAATGCTTACCCAAAATGAAGTTCCATTGTGATAGCCAACTATGTGGGTACCGATGGTAGTTTAACAAGTAGTAGCCTTGCAAAAATCCATTGAAAATGCAGAAAGAAAACGCCGCTAATGAAGCAGAGATTGGCGTGGGTTTTCCTCCTCGGATTAAAAACGGGAAAACCAAGGCCCTACCAAATATAACGTTAGATCGGAATTAAATTAATTGCGTCTATTAAATTCGACTGTCACGCTGTTTTACCTTTGCAAGTAATGAAGTATGAAGCTGTAAATTAAGAGCTTGTTAACACCAGACCCCCATGAGGGAGCAGACGTGAAATTGATCAACAACAAGGGTACGACAAACGCGGGAGATTCCTGGATCATCCACGCCGGCTTGCCCGGGAGCAGCCAGCCAAACTTTGCACTCGCATAACGGCCATATGGAGCAGGTTGAAGTAGCGAGTACAGGAAAACGCTGACAGTATAGATATATAAAATAATCACGAGCCGATCTATTAAAATCCCCGGTTCGGGTTGAATGGCACTGGGCAAGAAGAAAGGCATGATATGGTTCCGAATTAAATCGTCTCCCCACATTCCCCTAGAAAAGTACACAAAAAATCATAAAATAATTTTTTGACGTCTATAAATACGTTAAATAAGTTACACAAAAGTATTGGACAATAAAATAAATTGGAAAGTAAGAAAGAAATCAACGGGTAATAAGAAATGACAAAATTAAAGACTTCCATGTCACGATTTTAACCCAAAGATTGTGAATGATACTTTTTTTATGCCACTAAAGCTATTGCAACGCCATATGGAGCATGAAAACTAAGAAACAAACACGTAACAAATTACTTCAATAATCCTTAATTAGTTAGGGTATTTATGGCGTTGCAATAGCTAATAAGCAATTGGTAAGAGCGTCGCAATAGCAATCATTAATTGATAGAATTGTCAACAGTAAATCAGTGTGAAACGTAGACTTTGTAAATCGATATAGGTTAAGTTGGTTTAGATCTACGTTAAGGTAAGTTAAAGAGACGTTAACTAAGAAGTCAGTCTGACTTTTATCTTTGAACGCAACACCGTAGCACTAGTAAGATATATACAGGTGTTCCCTACCTAACCTCCGTATTGTGTAACAGTAACAGTACTGACTTTCAATATATACGTGCGTACACATTACAAGGGAAGGCGACGAAAGAGCCCAGTTCCAAAAGAGACCACCTAGTGCAAAAGACCCCAGATCCAAACGAGCTTTCATGCTTCATGGAATTGGGCTCTTCTGTTCTATGGGTGGACTCTTTTGAATCTGGACTCTTTTAGAACGGGGCTCTTTCGTCCGCTACCCCATTACACTAGGACTATGCAACCCAATACAACATAAATTCAATTATATTACGCAGCTGTTCTTAGTCAAAACAATGATAACAGTAACTGACAAGTAATCAAAACAAAAGGTTGAGCAAACTTTATTGTTATAACGAAATAAGTTGAAAGTGACTTGTTTATCCAAGGTTCATTGTTATTTTTAAATTGGCACGGAGCAAGAAAAATTCAGAATTTATACCACGTTGATCGAAGGACCCAAAGTAAATATAAACAACTCTTTGCTGGTGCTGCTTGCTAAAAACAGGACGGGGACGGAGCACAAACCGCATACCCGCAACGTTGAACTGATCAACGTTATTTGGGTACTTGCACACGTAGGCAAAAGTTTCACAGCACGGTTTATATAACCACTAGAAAATTGTTTATTCATCCACGGACAATTACGCAGGCACGTAGAAAGACGGCAAGTAATAAAAACAGCGTCTGTAAAATGGTTGTAAACAAAAAGTTAATCAAAAAAACAATTAAACGTACATTTCGTCCTGTATGTTTAAGTTTTTGTATGTCCTATTATTTTGTTCTCGGCAAGTGTGTCTCGCTCGACTCGCAGCTTCAGGACGTTATCCTGATTGCTTTAGAGCCCGTAAACGAGTTTTCGGTTCGGCTTTATCTCTTGCGAGCCAGAACCGTCGCCGTTGCTCGGAGCCTCGGACCGCTTCGGGTTTGTAGGGCACATGGCGTGTAAGGGACATTGGCACGAAGTTTTTTTTTTTTTTATATATATATATAATTGAGCTGATAAAGTTGGTTGTAACGTCGAAAATTCGAGAATTTAGTGAAAGAGGCAAGAACACGTCATGTATACTGTTCCATAAACCCATATACATATTTATTATTAATATATACATAGTAATTATTAGTTTTTAAATTTTATTCTTAATTCGACCCTATATTATTATACCTATTGAAAACGCAATGTATAAGCGCAAATTGGACACCGCATCATTTTCTAATTTAGCTGCGGTATAACTGGCTATGTCGTGTTGTAAGCAATAAGCTCTACTCGAGTCTTGTTTAGTAATCAAGTACTAATATAATGTAGTCTGTACTTCAGTACAGCAATTCAGGGCTTGAGGAAAATATCTCCAGAAATGATGAGGAAACTACCTCCAGAAAATTATCTTACATTCCGAGTGGTTTCCTTATATAAAAAGTCGCGTTAGGAAACTAAACGCGTTACGAAACTAAACATTACGCAATCTACGAAACCTGGTAAGTACTGTTCTTTACCCGTCAGCTTTGCTGATTAGTTTCGAGGTTCAGTGAGGGATAATGGCTTTTCTTTCACGAAAACTTTTGAGTGAAAGCCCTAGAAGCATCGGGTCTTCACATATGTTTTACAAGATTAGAATTATAAATCGATTTATCCATCCCTGACGTCAGTCTTGAGTCAGTGGTTTAATGACAGGCCCAAATTGAAGCTATTGGGAGGCTCGTGTTTCAAACGCGCATGCTTCGTCTTTGGAAAGGACAAGAAAACGAGATGCATGTTCCTCCACGGGCTTCAGATCGCACCAGGAAATATTCCCCTCAACGACTCAAGTCACAGTGTTCTGGTTATTTCCTGAATACTTAGAAAGCAACTTGAAAAAGAAATAGAAAAACTTGACGGGAATTTCTGCAAAATGTCTGCTGCACACCCACACGGAAACGGGGGACTGCCCTCTAGGGGTTCCACCATGGGCGTGAAAATGCCCGGTCAAGACAAAGAACGCATGGAGACGAAACAGAATACGAAGATTGTCCGCATCCTCACAGTGCTAGCCTACGTAGGCTCCGTGTCTTTAGCGGCAGTAATGCTGTCACTCTACTACGTGTTTCTCTGGGACCCTTCACCCTCAGCCTCCGCCCAGAAGGACGATATTCGCACCTATAACAAGCCTTATGTGCCAGCCACCAACGATCTGATCCTCCCCGGACAACTCAACGAGCGGCACGAAAATCTGCCCGTCGCGTTTGTTCAGGCTCCTGCTCTAAATTCCGGTAAGATAATGTGCAATTCCATTGGGGTTCAGTCCTTTTCCTTCTCTCTTTTTCTTTCTTTCTCGTCTAAAATCTTTTGTCGAAGGTCTACATCCGGCATCATTTATCTCTTAAAGTTTCCGTTAAAAATCCGTTATAAAGAAAGCCGCTATGGAATAACAAAATAGTCGCGTGGCAGTGCCTCCCCGGACAAGTAGTATTGGTGTCCACTTATTGGGCGTCGAAGAGTATTCGAAGTTCACTTCTGGGTACAATTGCCAGTGCAACCAAAAACTTTAGTTAAGTAGATTTGAACCCCTAACTCGGGAAACCTTTCCAGTGAAAGAAACAGAACCAATTAGCTGACTTCTATCTATTTAATTAGTTTTCTTCTAATAATTCAGGATTGACTGAAAACCAGTAACAAATGTAAGGTCGGTCTGTGTATATACTATTACTCAAAGACAAAATAAGGCATATGATGCAAACAAAACGTAAACAATAGGGTACAACCTTATTTTATATATATATATATATATATATATATATATATATATATATATATATATATATATATATATATATATATATATATATATATATATAAGAAACTAAAACTTTCGCACTAAAAGCTAGAGAAAAGTTGGAAGAAAGATCGATGTTTAGGCTTGTAGAACGACTTCTTTTTTTCAGTTAGCTGTTAATAGAATGAATACTTTTTTAGTCTATTCCAGATCATCTAAATTTTTTAAACCTGTATGCATGACTCTTGCTTTTTAGTTTTTGAGAATGTTTTACAAAGAACTCCCTTGGTATTAGATTCCTTCTGTTTATTGCGCTATAGAACTCAACAGGGTATCGTAATTTAGTGTTAAAAGTGAAAGTAGAGAAATCGATGTCTGGGCGTGTATTACGCTCGTCTTTTCAATTGCTCTTTTTTAACAGTACTATATTTTACTCTTCTATTTTCCACAGATGGTGGTCGATGGTTAAACGCTTCTGCTCTTTGTGCCGGCGGGATGCCGAGCAAACCCTCCCTATTGTTATCTGTACTTTTGCCTCAGGCCAGCAATTCCCCCGCATCTACAAACTCGACAAGTAACACTGCCCAAATAACAAACAACCCCAACCAGAACCTATCTTCAACACCCATTCATCGATAGTCCACAATTGTTTTTTTTTTTTTAAAGAGTTGAGAAAAACATAACTTATAAAGCGGTAGAGTTTAGAGTTTTCAAAAGTTAATTCACCTCCAATACTGGAAAAGAACTTCATGACTACTAAACGGAAAAGTTGTATAGTGCAGGAAAAAGTTGTTTATATCGGACTTGGATACAATTACAAATCTCGTAGAACTCCCGGCCAGTGGTCATCGTGACAACGCAAACGACCAGCCGACGTAATGGGAATAGAGATGTTCACTTTGAGTCCAGTAGCACTTGGGGTCTCTTTTTAATGGAACTCTTGGAAAAGTGCCCAGTCAATGCCAAGAAATTCCAAATCCCTCATGGAAAACCTTTGTATCGATTCACTGAACAGCAAGCGACGGAAAGGAACCTGAATAAGTATAAAGTCAACAAGAATGAAATTTTTGTCACCAATACTAAAAGATGAGACATCATATATGCAAACATATCGACCAAAGAAAAGAAAAAACGTCGGGGAAAATTACTCAAAAGGCGCTTGCAGCTCGACTTGATCCCCTCAAGCATAAAACAAGCCATGCCCCTTCTCGTGAAAATAACCCAAAGCAAGCGGCGTTCATTTCCGCCGAAGTTCTCTCAGCTGTCAATAAAAACAACAAATATGGGGTCACGCTGACTTTTTGAAGCCTTCCTTCTGTCCACATGATGGTCTTCCCTGCCTTAATCGACTCTTCTGCTCTTCTTTTTCGCAAATCGTGACGCATTTTCGCTAAAAAAGGATCTCAGTGTTGAAAGAAATATAGTTCCGGCGGACATGACAATAAATGACCCGTAATTCATCAAGTGCATGCGTGATAGACGCATGCATGTTTCTAGTATAGCCAACCGAAGCCTGACAGAAAAGAGGAAATGAAGGGAAATAACTCAAGGCTCCCAGTATATCGGAAATAATTCTTCTACACATTAGCCAACGATGCATGCACGGAAGTTCCATGGTTGTAATTGCGCAGAGACTGCACCAAGGAATACTCAACAATAGTTAACCTAATTTTCAGAAGCTTTTCTCTCTTGCAAAAGGAAACAAAGCGAGAATTTCACACGAACAATCGCCAAATTCATTATCCTTAACTCTATTAACTAACTACCAAAATCAATTAATTAAAATTCACTCTTAAGCTTGAATTAAAGAAAGTTTCGAATGCTGAAGATATAAAAAAAGATCGAGAAGAATTTTCAATGTAACAGATTTTTAGACCTATTTGAAAGAAATACGGGAACCTTGAAATATAAAAACAAATTTCTTTTTACCTAAGCGAACGTTTTTTGAACGTATTCAAAGCCTGCACGTAAAAGGAACGTGAAGGTGGTATTGGCGCTGAGGGTAGACAAATTCGGATGCACGAGAAGTTCTTCTACACTTGGTAGCAACTCCTTCAATTCCATACCTAAAAAAAAAGAAAAAAAATCCCATTAATAAAGGAAAATCTAGTGTTCTCTTTGTAAGAAACTGGCGAAATACACATACATAAAAAGAGCAAGAAAAGAAAAAAGAAAATACCTTGTGAAAAGGCAAAGTCGACCAAACGGAATACGAAAGTATGGCGTAAAGCTTCATGTAAATTATCCGTGTCAAAATCTTTCCAGGAATCGCGCAGAATGGCACGCGACCAAATAAACAACCGTAAGTTTTCCTTGTCTTCACAGTTGCCTCGGATCAAATGCAGTAAATCCAATGCTTTCTTAAAATCCAATTCGTTCGCGTACTTGTTTTCTTCGCTGACGTACATCTACGACCAAATTTCACGCCACATTAACAATGTTGCCTATTTAAGGCTTCAAATTCTTAGAGATATAGCAATTCCCACAGGCCTCTGAATTTAAATGTCAAAGGTAACACCACCAAAAGTGCATGCTCTTTAAGATTAAAGTGCTACTTTTTTCTTACTCAATCAATAGTTTTCCACTTCGGAATTCGGAGTTACAAAAAAAAATGTAAAGAAAAAATAATTGTGTAATAATTCGTTTTCGAGAAGCCTGTTGGTATCCCGTTTGTCAACTTTTAATGTAAGGGATTATCTCATCAAATCAGCTAATACTTGTTTTATAATAAAAACCGACCGAGAAATAATTTTTCTGTGGTTTATAAGAACTGATTTTTTGTTTTTAATCTTACTTCAATGAGCTCTTGCGGTGTTAAAACGCGCATATGTTCAGCTTCTAGACCATACGCTTGCAGGACGGGTTCAGGCAATTGTTCCTGATGGGTCAACAAATCCAAGTCTTCGCACACATGTTCCAGTTCACTCTCTATCACTTCCGTGTCTGCTTCCTGGGCGGCCAGCATCGCCAATTTGCATAAACTCAGCAACGTCTACATAACAAAAACAGTTTCAATGTATAACAAGGAAAAGAACTACTACCATAAGCAAACAAACAAGCAACAGTAAAAAAATATCCTCAAAATTTCAAAGGATTTTTTTCATTTTTTTTACCTTCTTTTTCGTAAATCGCTCCGTTTCCTCCATAGCTAAATGCCGGATGATGTTTGCAGACTCCAAAAACCTTCCTTGAGATTGTAAATGTACCCATTGCAACGCCGGCTGAGTCTCCAAAAATGAAGTAATGTCAGAGCGACCAAACCGCAACAGTTTTTCTCGTTTGCCTTGTTTCAGGTACCAGGAGCACAAAAATTCGCTGAAACCCTAAAGACCAACCATTACACAAAACGCTTGCAATTTATTTTGAATATTTTTTTTTTATCCTACTTGATCTCCGTAGCGATCCATATAATCGTCTAGTTTGCCTTCATTTTTGGTATCTTCGCAATACTTTATTAAAATTGCATAGTCGTTGTACTTTTCCGCCAATGCTGAGGCCCTTTCAAACTGGTGATGCTCAACTATAATTCAGTACAAAGACAAGTAAAAAATTATTAATCGAAATACAAACAAAACAGATTCCAAACTAAAGTAGATGCCGCTTATTGAGATCACTATTAGAATCTGCCGCTTTAGTGAATCAAATTTTAAAGGACCGATTAAAAATTATAAAATTCAAAGCATTTTAATCGGTTATTAGAATAACACTTTTGGATATTAGAATCAGTTTCAAAAGAATCTTCACATTTACAGTAATGAAACTACAGTAGTGATTGCTACACGGACTTTGCATACTGACCAATGACATTGCTCTCACGTCGTTTTGACCAATCCTGTCATTTCCAGCCAACTACTACGCTTAGGGGGAAATCCCTTCTAAAACTCCCCAGTCAATTAAATGAGGTTATTCAATTGAATGACCACTTCCTTTAATCGACACCGTAGGAGTAGGCTCCGAAGGCGCAGTGTTGTGTTTTAAAGGTATGGTTTTACAAAAATGGCGACGATCAGTAAAGGAATTGATTTAATGTAAAAGAGAAGTTGCGGCTCATTGAAACTTACGACAAGTTAAAGTTAAAAGATTTGCCATAAAAAGAAGCGGCCGTCAAATTAGGAATTCCTCAATCATCACTATCAAAATTGTTTAAAATCGTTCCGAACTAAACTACAATAGTGGGTCTAGTGAATCTAGGAAAAGAATACGTGCGGGAAAATGTCAAACAGAAGACGACGCTTTGTTCCTTTGGTTTAAACAAGCCAGTAACTGCCTTCGGTTATTGGAATCTCAGCCTAATGTAGTCAATATTCACTCGACAAACGTGATCACTATAAGAGGTATCTACTGTACCTTTATTAGTTCCACAACATTAAATTATCGCAGACACTTTATAGAATGTACTAAAATTTTAAAATAATATAGAGTTTAAGCAACATTTTCCGTTGTTTTATTATTATTACTATTATACGTATTATTAATATGATTATTTTTCGAAGTATTAGTAATATTACTACCGTCCTTAACATCAGTCAGTAATTCTAATAGGGAGATTGGAATAAAAGCTTACGGAAGGGTTGAATTAAGCGAATTCGCTCGGCTTGGTATTCCTTGGCTAAAGCAACATAACTGGGCGTGTCCTGCACACTCTCTACGTGCTTTTTATAGCCGTCCAATAAAACGTCCGTAACTTGCATGAGTTGTTGCCATAAAGTGTTTCGCGTGCTTAAGTCTTCCACTTCCATAACCCCACTTTCCAGGATAAGATTATGCTAAAAAAGCACAAAAAATGAAACACAAGAAGCTTAACGTTCAAATACTAATATATCAAATTTCTACTTGGGCTGTAAGGGCGGGACGAACCCCTTTCGGACCCGCACTGGCTGTCCAGGGCCAAAACTCGGGATTACTTATGGCTTCGCTGGGCTCGATAAACTCGCTCTTCTTCATTCGATGGGCCAACGCTTCTTGCAACATGCCCTACGTCAATACAAAAATAAAAACTTTCTACGAAGCCCCTTTCGTAAGCATTGTGAACTCACCAAGATAATCTGGTTGGTGGACGACACTAAAAGAGCCATTTCAGAAGGCGTTTGGTTGGACGACAGGCTCTCCTTCTCCACTGCCACCAAGGCAGGAATAATGTCGCCAATTCCGGAGACCTAAATAAAACGCAACGGAAATTATGACGAAAGTTTGGACAGACATGCGTGCCTTTCGGGCTTAGACATATTTACCTCTCTGTAGAAGAGGTCTTGGTGCGTTAGCTTGCCCGTGGGAGATGAATTACGGTCCTGGAGGACTTTTTTGATCGCATCGTCGATTATGGTCATGTGGGGCACATGTAAGGCTCGAAGGGCAATGGCTGCGCGAACTTTTTCCGCGTGTTCACCTAAAACGTACGTCGTCGCAAGCGCTAAGCGCCTTTGCGTAACCAACGTGAGCTAGAACAGTAAAGAAAAGAAATTATTGATACAGCAAGAGAAAGTCACAAGAGAAAAAAAAGAAGCTACCTCGTTCCACAAGCTCGTTTGCATTAAAAAATTGAGATAAACGTCGTGAGCCTTTTGTTTGTCCTCTAACTGGTGCAGCATAAGTAGAGAAACGGTAGTGCCAGTGGATTCGTAGCCGGGGGGCATGGAACCTGTCCAGCGCGGATCCGATGCCGGATAGTCGTCAATGATTTCTTGGCTCAATGTAACCACGAGTCTGTCCAGTAAGGAATCCAATGTGCCTTTATTTGCTGACTGCGGTGGGAATAATTCTTGTAAAACGCTCTGAGATTGACTCTAAATAATATAGAAAAGCGAAAATTAGACTTGCTTTTATTAAAGAGAAAAATTCATTTTATTACTTGATTCTTCCTGCAGTAATGAATAAATGCCGTTTTCAAGGTTTTTGTTCCTTTCACGTCGACAGTGTCATCTGGGGCAGTGGCAGTGCTATCAGGACGTGCAGAAGATATAACCAAGGGTTCTGACAGTTTGTTAGCTTGCTCAAAAGCAACAGAATCGTTAAAACTGCAAACGGAAAATGATAAAACCGTGAAAAGAAAGTAAATAAAAAGGGAAATTACCTAATGGTCAAGTCATCTTTGGGTTCGCCTATGGTTTTGAGTACCACTAGACCATGACGTATGGAGAAAAACAAAGGCCGGTTTTCGTAGAGCCCAGCCCCCAAAATGGCATCTCCAGGTGTTCTCAACTCGATACGGTCAGGATCTTCCAAGGGTTCGTTTACTAACAAACAAACGCTTTAGATGAACGCATTGTGTTTGCTTAAGAAGAGCTTACCAGGAACAGCCAAAATCCCACCCGTATTGTACAAAAAGCCCAATTGGTCCGCCAAAACAAATTTGTAGCTTAAAACCGATTCGTCGTTCTGGTATGTGGCAGAGATTTTAAGCACACAAAAGGAATCGAATCCATGGGCCGGAACAGAGCCTCGTGTGTCCATTCCGACTAAAGAAACAAAATGTAAATTATAAAAAAAAAATCGATTTTTTATTAAAAAATTACCTAAAGCGTAATGGACCTGCTGGGAAATGTTTGGATTCATAGCAGCCATCATAATTATGATTCCATGAGCTGTAGGCTGTGCATCAAGCATCCAAAGCTTGAGAATGTTTAAAGACGCAGTATCTCGACTCTAACAATACAGGTTTTAATGAATCTATTACGATACCCTGAACAAGTTCAAACATTGATAAGGAATCTAAGTTATACCCAAATGTTTGCAATAAAGGCTTCTCGCGCCAATTTCTCGATTTCAGCTTGATACACTAATCTTTCGTTGTCTTTTTCAGATAAACACCACTTTTGGAGACTGTAGCTGGTGACGACCAAAAGATATTGCTCATGATCTTCCTTCACGCCCAATAGTTTAACCAAGCGCTGATTAAAGATAGAAGACGGACGCTTTTGATCTTGTGTGATAATATGATAAGAATTAAATTTACCAAGTCTGCAGGGTGAAAAGACATACTCCCAAAGATAAACGAAGACATTCGCCTGCTAAAAGATCCCAGTAAACCCTGTGGCATTTTTAGCATACGGTAAGACAAAGTACGTCTGTTATCCTCGTCTTGGGGCTGAAGCAGCATTACGTTACCAGTGGTGGTTCCCACAACGCCCCCAATATTGGGAACCAGGATCAAACTGTCACATTCTTGGCCCTAATAATAAATCCATTTATGAGGATACAGAAAATATTTTAGAAAATAGGAATTTCCTAATTTACTTGCAGATCAGCTTGAGTTTCGACTGAAGCACCTTCGTGTGCTATACTAGGCCAATATCTGGCAGTTCCTTCAGGAGAAACGGCTACACAGGAGGGAATTTTGGAATCGGAAGTTGTCCAAACGGACACTAATTCAGCTCGATGAGCTAAATCGGTGGGTGGAAGGGTCAATTCATAGGCTTTGGATGTTTGAGCGCCTTTTTTAGCTGCAGGACCACTTGCTTTTGCAAAACGCCAGACAATCAAATGCCTAGCACAGACGAACCAAGCCCAGCCAGCGGCTGAAAGCTTTACACTCCTCTCTACATTTCCTATGAATTTAGACAAAATAATTAACCTTCCACCTGAAACAGTTTTTAATAAATTCCTAATTACTGTCAACTGAGGATAGGACTTCGATAATGGTTACAGGGAGGCTGATTCCCACATAACTTTCAAGCCTGTAATTTGAAGTCTCGGCAACCACATGGGAACGCGACGTATTTAGTAAACGATTGCTAACATTTAATACGCTATTCCTAACAGTTAAAAGTTGGTTTTTAAAGTAAACACGTATATCAAATTACCCTTTATAGCCAATTTTAATTAACGATTTACGATCCATCACTAAGCACAACTTTGTTTTCAACCGCGCTGGTTAACTTTTAGTCCCTACCGGCCTTTTCTGACATTAAACAATTCAAAAATCGCTTTACTTCTCGGAGAAAGAAAGTCCCTTTTCTCACAAGCGGCTCTTCTTTACGTTAAGAATACAATTAATAATTGGCTTATGTATTTGATTAAATATGGGAGATTATCATTTTCTTTCCTGTTCGAATGCAGGTTAGACACGTGGCCCGGCGCAACATAAACCAGCAAAAGCAGTTTCCCCCGCTTTGGAAATCAAAGTATTTTCATGGCGGGAAATGTCTTTAGAATAAAGTCTTTTTTGGAATGTCTCTTTAGAATAAAGAAACCGTCTAAAGAGTGAAGAAAAAAATGGAAAGCTGTATTGGAAGCCGCTAGCCCAGCTTAAATAACCCACATATGCAAACGAGCTTTCCTCCACCATGGCTCTTCCCTCGGTCTTCTTATTGTGATAAAAGGGAAAGTTAAAAGTCAAAAGCGGTCGGAGAAAGCAGACATTTTTGCTCTCCACTTGCTGTTTTATGGTACACCACACTTCGGAGAGAAATTTGAGAGACGTCTTTGAAAGGTTAGCTTTTCTTCATTATCTCCCCAAAAGTTTTCCTATTGGATATGGTAACGATAAGAAGCTAGTCGCCCGTAGCCAACTACCACACGCAATACACCGGTAACCGCTTCACATTTGCATAAAGGTTGGAAAAGACCTGAGATCTTCCCCAGAAACGTTTCAAATATTATACGGTGAAGCCTTTAAGATTTCCTTCAAGATTTGAACGTAGTAGCGAGCCTAGCCTATAAAAGGTCACGGATCTAGAACACGCTTCTCTACTTGTTGGCAAGTTACCCTCTCTGACGCAATGCTGGCGATTTGAGAAGAAAACAGAGAAAGGAAAAAGCAAAGTGGGGAAAAGTACGTGCAGTTGTTCAGGGCATAAACGAGAACTCTCGGAAGGTCCCTTCGCCTTCTCTGTGGCACTCGTTTTGCAGTTGCTCATCAGGATCCCCTTCGAGATGTGGGTTAACCCAGTGTTCATCCTGCTTCTGCTTTCTCCATTCCGATCTATCGCCTCAGCCAACTCCAATGGTAAAAAACAAATATAATATTAGCACTCAGATACGGAGATCTTAGTTTTCTGTTCACTTCTTAGTTTGTGGCTGTGAGTGTGGTTTGCGAAGTGAAAATTCGCGAAACGAACGAATTGTAGGCGGAGAAAAGACGAATATCTTGGAGTATCCATGGATAGTAGCGTTCAAATATCGAGGACAACATAACTGCGGGGGAGTGTTGATTAATAAGCGATGGGTGCTCACAGCCAGTCACTGTATCTACAAGTAATCAAAACACGGTTAATCAACTAGAAACATAGAAACAAACTCTTAAACGATTTAATATAGGCTACGTACCAGTACTATGAAAGTAGTGGTGGGACAGACTAATGTTTTCCAGAAAGAAGCGAAGGAATACAGCGTGAAAGATATGATTACGCACCCGAACTACGTAGATACCTTGTTCCATCATGATATCGGTCTAGTCGAACTTTCCGAACCAGTAGAATGGTCCTCGAGCGCTCAACCTGTTTGTTTACCCAGTCCTACTAGTGCCAATGATGCATCTATTTTGACGGTAGCAGGCTGGGGCTGGATCTCAGAAAGTAAGCCATCCTGTTTATTCGGTAGTTGCATACAAACTTTTCTATAACGCTAATGTTATTTCCGTAAGTTTCTATCTTAATCTGTAGCCGAATTTACCAACTTAAGACAACTAACTAAAATTAAGAAATGAAGCCCATCCCAAATGTGAATAGGCTTTCGATGCTTGTAATAATGGTCACATAAATGGTGACAAAAATCGCTTAAAAAATAGAAAAAAGAAGTCGTTTACGCGGGTCCTATAGTCGTAAAAAATACGTATGCAAATCTACATGACCTAAACTCGTTTACGAGTCAAAACATGTGTATTGTTTGCTTAAATCTTTTCTGTACGCACAGATTTGTAGAAACGAAAATTTGAAATTGTAACGGTTCCGCCGCGTCTACAGATTCGCTTCATTTCTCTTAACTCGTTTTTTTACTCCAGATGGACGCCGAACTGACATCCTGCACAAAGTTCAGGTACCTACAGTTAAGAGGGATGAGTGTGAGCAATGGATCGCACGTGGAATGAAGCGAAACTTCCAATTACATTCCAGTCATATTTGTGCTGGACTACGAGAGGGAGGCAAGGATGCCTGTCGGGTACGTCATGAACTCTTTGCATAACTAATTACTAGATCAATGGTAGAATTCTAGACCAATTTTTATTGCTTGACCTCAATTTTATTTGTTTGTTATAATCCCGTACATTTGTTTGTTTTAATTGCTCCTATTTTCCTGAAAAGGCGGACAGCGGTGGACCGTTAATGTTAGAACGCCAAGGTCGGACAACAATTGTTGGCATTGTTTCTGCTGGCTTTGGTTGTGCTAGACCCAGTTTGCCCGGATTATACACAAAAGTGTCTGACTACATAGACTGGATTCGTTCGCACGTCTATTGATACGCCTTGAAGTTCAAGTTATTTTTCGTAAAAGGAAAATAAACATACAAAAATTCAGTTTTTATATTGTTGTATATACACAAATCCCTTTTTATGTCGTTACCTATTGTTTAGTAATAAAAAAGGAGTCCAACGTTCGCATTTTTTTCTCGGAATTACTTTTTGGATTGGAACTGGATTCCTTTTTCCGTTTTATGGCAGATTCTTGGCGAAAACTTTTTTGCATTTCCATAGCCATGTGATAGTCGGAATGCTCAGGCAAATCCCACACTGGGATGCGCTTTTCACACTGTTCACACGTTACGATATCTTCTGAATCCGAAGCGGAAAAATTCTCATTTTTAGCATCGGTTTGGGTAGCGAATTTGGCGATTCCTACGTTACGCAAAGCATCTTTCCCAGCCTGACGAGCTTTGTGGGCTACAAGTTCGCGTTTGACTGCTTGTTGGATCGAATTGGGCAATAAGAGCAGCGTTTCTTCATCCACGTCATCCAAATTGGGAAAAATTTCATGCACGTCTACCGTCTCTGTTACTTCCGCCATTCCCGGCGCTCGAAATTTGGGATCTTCGTGCGTTGAAGATGAAGGGGAACAATGACTTGCAGCTTTCGATGATCCAGCCGCTTTGAACTGCGCAAAAAAAGAAAGTGAACTGGTCTTGGGACTTTCTTTGGATTTTGTATCCAATTCTGGTTCTTCATCGTCTTCTGCATGACTGCTGGAAGCGTCACTACTTTCTTTGGAAGCGGAAGCACCAGACCTATTCAAATTCCGTTCCGCCTGTTTCGCAAAGAGATGGTCAATTTTGCCGAAATTGGAGGAAACGTTTTCCTCAAATTTACTAGCTTGCAGACCCATGCCAGTAATCGGAGGACTCCTTTCCAAAATAAAAACGTTTAACGTACTGAAGTTCAATTATTTTCATAAAGAAAATAAATTACCACTGCATCTGTGTAGCAGAAATCCCGCATTCTCTCAATAGAACCATTAAACTGTCTTTAGTGAATCGGTTGGCATCATAACTCATCAATGGAACGGCGCGAGAAAAGGACAAGGGTCTTTTCTCGGACTCTAGTTGGAAAGTCAACGTTAAAGAATGGGCGGTCCGATTATTCTAGAAAAATAGAAATGTTTTTAATCATATGATCACGACAAAACTACCTGAAAAGTAGAAAAAGTATTGCAGTAAAATCAGCAAACTATTCGATACTTTTCTATGAGAAAAGCAGAGTATTTAACTACGTGCTAGTTAAAAATCGAGACATCTAAAGCCCTTATTAGCGAAATGCAAAAAAACAGGCTTACCTCTTCTTTATCGGCTATCAATCTCTCGGAAACCTCTTCTGCAAGTTGACTAAGCCAAAAAGCCACTTTGTCGGGCGTATCCAAAGCCTCCCGCCCCGGAAAATTCTTGTTACACGCGATCGACTTGGGCAAACGTCTTGCGCTGACAAGCTCGTAATCGAATCCCTGCGCATAATCAAACAACCAGGAACTAGGATAGAAAAATATTAGTCGTTAGAGTACTTCGACTCGGTGCGGATTGATTCCAATTACGCCGTCTTTTTGTCACAATGTTGTTGAAGCGTTTGCAAGGGAATTGCCGCCAAGTCACCCATAGTTTCACAGACCAATTCATTCCGCAAGGACAATCCTAATTTCCCGCCTAAATTCCGCACTTTCTTTAAGGGCATCGTTTTGAAGAACTCGGCCACAGCACTCATCGGCAACACCGTTTGCTTATTAGGTTTGTTAACACCACATGCCAACTTCGCCAACATCTTAAAAAAATACCAGTTGTTAATTCTTAACTGTTAATTAAGAAAAGAACCTTTAAAAGAGTTTTCACCTTATTATGTGCAATTCCAGCGGAGCACCGGAACTGGGTTTGGGCTTCCACAGCAGCTCGCATCTTCTCTACAATTACGGCACCAAGAGTGAGCCGTAAATCATCGTCGTTCATCTCGTTAAGATTCTCCAGCCAATTTTGCAATTCTACAAAACAAAACGACGTCATTAAAGACCCACTGAACTTTAGAACTACACTAAATTACCTTTCTTTCTTTCCTCGGTGTTGTCTTTATTCCCTTCCAAGCCAACAATATACGTTGAAGGGAGATCTTCAGCTGTCACAGGTGATTCCTTTAGATTGTTTACCTGATCCCTAACTATTTCCGTGAGGTCAACGTAAGCTTCATCGACACTGGCTCGTTCTACACATACACCGAATTGACATAAGACGTCTATTACCTCTTTCCCAGCGTTGCGATACCTAATACAAATTTGTGTAGCGTAAATTATGAAATTTGTATAGGTCAGATCTGAGAAAATAATCAATTACCTCGTGAGATCAGCTTTGCCCCGTTGTTCGGGGACACGGTAAATAATGATTTCTGGGCATTTTTCCTTGGCATCATCTCCTCTCATGTTTCGACCCACTCCTTTTGCCCGGGCTTCGTAATTTACCGCAATAATCCTAACGAAAAGGTAAAAATATTTTGTATCCTTAAACACTTTTGAAAATTTGTTCCTACCCTCCTCCCCTGAATGTTTTGTACTGGCAAACGACAGCAGGTTTCTCTTTATTCTCTGGGTTATCTCGTTCTTCCACTTGTACGTAGAAACAGTCCATGTCAATCAAAGCCACAACACGATCCATGTTACCTAACCCAACAACGATTTATCGTAATTGAGTCTAGAAATTCGGGAAATGCTAGGACGATACCATGGAGTTTTATTTAGTTTTTTTAAACAGTAATTCGGCGTTTGGCTTTGGTTTGTCTTTGTTCACACAAAGATTTTCTGAATTTTCCGGTTTGATGTTTTTCTTACATTTGTTTGCGTCTACTGTGGTTGTGAAGTGTTAAATGTTTTGGGATCTGTTTTTAGACAAATCAGATTAGAAAGGATGAGTTATCGTATGTTCTTCTGTCTTTTGAATGCAAATGCCGGCTTGCACTATTATAAACACCACAACAATGACAATGAGATGCGCGAATTGAAACGCCATGCTAAATAGTACAAGGCGAATTGATGTGCTTGAAATCAGGGAAAATCGAAGTACAGTAAAACCTCGAATTGCGCGTATAATTCGTTCCGGAAACGTGCTTGTAATCCAAAGCACTCGTATATCAAACCGAATTTTTCCATAAGAAACGACGAAACTCAGATTTTTCGTTCCAAAAGCTAAAAAGTTTCAATATAAACATAATTTAATACTCGCATAAACTAATCGAATTTATTCATTATTGTGCGACTTTAACAAGGAACGTATCCAGTGACACTTGCTTTTGCCTCCTGATGATCTTATGGAACTTTGACATTGCATTTCGTTAAACAGATTAATCGCTCGCATGCTACAGCCCATTCGGGTGGTGCACTGTACGAGTGATACAGTGTATAGCCTAGAACGTACTATAAAGCGTATATACTGCTAGTATATCTAGACAGTTCGTACATCGAGTCAAAATTTGTTAAACATTTTTTCTCGTCTTGTGAAACACTCGCAACCCAAGTTACTCGCAATTCGAGGTGTACTGTAGTTTTCTTTACTAGGAGATTTATGTGGATTTAACAGACTCGACAGAAAAAGGCAGAAAAACTGACAATTTCTCTAACAAGACAGTGTGGTGTTTTGTGTGCCTAAAAGCTTTGCACACAGTTAGACATCCCCTACATCTTTCCAATCTTACCCTGTCCCCAAATTAAATACACATATCGAGAGAATGAAAATAACGGGGACTATATAGAGAGATAAATGCAGTTTTATGCATGAAGGATGACACTGCATGCAAACCTATTTGATCTTCTGCCTGCCATTCATTAATCTCGCAGCTCTCACTACAGTAAACACGACTTTCAATCCCCCCTTCTCCTCCCGGACTCCCCTGAGGATTACAGCACAGGTTGTGTCGTTTTCTTCCCGATAAAATCTTCTACGCATACACGATCCTTCCACTTCCCAAAACACGTCTCTCGAAATACTACTTAACTCCCTTTAGCTAAAAAGACAGCATTTTCCTATTTTGGGTGGACAGCGATACGATTAACTAGTTGTCAACAACGAATATTTTGCTAAAACTGCTATAACCAGACAATGATTTGTGTTAATATGAACTCAAAATTGCTCAACGACTAGATATTGTCAACAATGAGTTTTTAAGGAAACACACGGGTACAGAGACGGGCAAGAATAAGTTACGATGCTGTATGATTATTTTGTTTTAATTGATGGATTGTTGTGTCATTCTTGGCGTAGGTTTATGAAACCCACGTGTGTGGACTCTCACATTTAATTCGCTTTAATCGACACACAAGTGAACACAAAAGGGGGCGTGACAAGCCCTTTTTGGAAACACAAGATCCCCACAAGGGTTTGCATGGTCATACTATGAATGCTACATGTATGCATGACAAGGGGGAAGAATTTCTGGGCTTTTACTAACCGTGACACCATCCTCACACATGCTCGAGTACACATGGACAGATGGCCAGACTTTTAGCTTCGGGAAGAGACGAGAGACTCATCCCGCAGTCATCTGCACCTTGCTTTATTATTCTCTTCACATGCGTGACACATTAAGCCACACACATACATTCATTACCCCACTTTGAAGAAGTCAGTCACACGTTAATCACTCATGCCCTTTAAAAAACTTTCCTTTGCAACTTTTGCTCTCTTAATTGCAATAATCTGCGCATAAGGTGAGAGCCAGACGGACGCCGTTCGAAACTTTAATTAATTACTATGACAACGTGAAGGTGAAAAGGGTAAAACCATCACCATGCAAATGATAATAACAATTCTTCTCCCTGGCTCCATGCCCAATTGACTTTCCTAGGGTGGCTATACTGTATACGTGTTGTTCATTATTGTATCTATTTGGTCATCGCTCACCCCCTCTTGGCGGAAAATTAATGTAACCCTTTAACCACCCCTAGAGTGACCACTGCTCAATTGAACGCGGTTATAGGTCCACTTTAGGGTCAAACTCTGATCAGATGGACATGTGTGTGGTCATTTTGTTGTTAGTACCTTTGACCTTACACGTCGCAAGGCCGAAGAGCAAACTTTAAAGTTCCCCCTGCTCAAAAACTCACAAGTCACGTGGCCAGCTGTCGAGGTTGGGGTGAAAAGTTCTTTAATCCAACAAAGCGATTGACAGTTTCGGGTTTTATATTTTTAGACAGTTCAAATGCAATATCGAGGGTGAAATGTAAAACAAGGGTAGGATAGGGTTACTCTTGTTTACAACTATAGTAGTAAAGTTTGTTAAAAATACTCCCGACTGACCCTACATGATCCTGGAAGTGACCTCATGCCACGTGTTCCGTGACCGACATGTGATCTCGTCAACAGCAGGTGGTCAGTCACCCCTTTACCCCAATATACAATCTCCCAAACAACCGAGAAAAAAGGGTTAAAGTCATTGTGGCTATTACGCACCCGAATAAGACAAACCCTATAAGTCATTGACTAACGACAGGTGATGATCGATATTTGTCTTTTCAACACGAAACTCATCGCTATATTGTATATTACCCCTTTCTAACCATCAAACTGACGCATATGTATGGCATCCGGTGGGAGTCATTGGGCTTAGCATAAAAAAGTCACCAATTAGCACAAAGTGCTTGTCAACAAACTAATACGGATTATTTTTTGTGATCGATGGTACTGACATGAATACATTTTGCAGTCAATCTCGTCTTAATACCTTACATATGCACTAAAACTTATTAGCTATTTGACGTAAAACAAAACCTTTTACAGAAAAACTTAACAACACATGTCCCACGTGACCAAATTACGTAACTACGGCACTTTTTAAGTGAAATATTTCACAGACATTTGAAACCTTATGCCTCGCTTAACATATTTTGCAAATACTAATATGTCGCAGAGGCTCCTTTGGAGACTTATAACGAACCACACAAATCAAACCCAGTGGCCCATGAAAACGGAAACCCACTGCATTAAGGAAACAGGAAACCTGAAGCAGTTAGACCATTTTTACCTACGAAAAAGAAAAAAGCCACCCTCAGTAGAGCTCCCGATGACTAACGACGTTTGCATAATGTCCGTCAATTGTCTCACTTTAGAAAAATACAATAACTTATGGCGTCCGTGATCACCCTCTTCCTGCCCACCCGCCCAACCCCGTTTGGATACATACAATTGTCTACGCTGAGCGAGAGGCAGGGAGAGGACCATTAGAATCAGCTCAGATTCCACGTTTGGCTGCCCTTTTGGGACCGTCTATTGAAAAGCTAACTTTTTTCTCCTTTTTTCCACAAAAATTCGATTTGTAAGCTGACAATACAATTGTAATACTACGCTCTTCAACGACGCGGCGTCAAATTTAGCTTTAGCATACAAAAACTCTCTCTCTCTCTCGGTTAGGTTTTGCCATCTCCACCCACGCTGATCCCTACAGCCCAATCATCCATCTTTGTTTTCGGGTATACAGCGGACACCCGATTATATCATATGACTCATACGCAGCAGGGTCCTGTATGAGCTTTGGAAGTTTAACTTCTCGCGAATGAGATAATTGTAATGAATTCAGATTCCTAGTGGACCAAGATTTGGAGGATGCTGCAACTGACTATTTGGAGTTCCGACTTTGCTATATACCCTATCCGTTTTAACAAGATTGGGAAGAATTTAAGTGAACAAGGGGATCTGTAAGAAGACGTTGACAAGTTGACGAAGTCGGTGTGGACGTCGGTCTGTTACAGATTAATCCGTAGGCGCGCTTGACAGGTCATCTGACTTTTTTGGTCAAAAAGTTAGAAAAAGGGGGCCAAAAAGAAGAAAAAAAGAACAAAAAAAGAAAAAACAGATTGTAGCGATGTATGTGTATGTACACGCTACACTGGAGTCATTCTTCTTGACAGAGAGGGGTCGGTGGCATTATAAGACCCGACTAGAAACAGAATAAAGCGAATGCGCTTGTTCAGTATATCTAAACACGAGCAAACAGGCAGCAGAAAATATCATAGGGAAAAAAAGGCACCAAATCAAGGCAAAGACTGTAGCCGTGTCAAAAGAGCGCTTAAAATTGCATTGGACCCGAATTGAAAAATTCCAGCCACGCTCCATACCATGTTAAATTAGCACCTGACTTCCCTTTCTTATAGCGTTAAATGCAATACGTTTCCCTCCATACAAATTCCCTCCTTCTTTTAGACTCTTTTATTCAATCCGGCACAACTATAAAAACTACGCCCGTTTCGTTTCACCCTATATCCCCCCAGCCTTATATTCGAATTCTTAACTTTTTATGGACCTCGACAATGGCCATCACAGAGACTCAATTACAAACAGATTGCTTCCTCTATACACAAACTGTTTCCACGCTATTGACACAGTAAATATATTATTCCTTTCTAAAAATGAAGTAAAGTTCTAAATTTTAAATCAAATTAAACAAAGCAGTAAAAATTTCACCTACGAAACAAAATTTAAAGCATTCTGCTTTTATAAATATTAATGTAGTAATACATGTTAAATATAAATGCTATCCTATAAAATCCATTCTGTACACATGAAGGTTTAAAATAAAAGGGAAAATCGTAAAGAAAAATTTAACCGCTTTAACGTCTGTAATCAAAAGAAATTTGTCACTGTACACCATTTTAATACCGTGTTCAATTATCGAAAACCAAGAAGAATTCTCATGGGCGAACTAAAAAAAATTAACCCTAAATTAAAGTTTCGACAGGAAAGATCCAGGGGCCTCAGCGAATTATGCTGTTGCTCTTGCTCAATGAAGCTAATGTCTTTGATAAAGCGGGTTGTCACAGTGCGAACGGGAGCCATTAATAGCACAACAACGTAACCGGGACCCGGAGCGGGAGCGTCGCTACCAGCTGCACGCAATGATAAACCCATTGTCTCTAGAACGGAACGCAATTTTTCTCGGACCGCCCCTGTCATCACACAAACGACACTGGAAATACTCTTATCCATGATTAACAACGTTTGATTCCTTCATTCTTGGCCCCACATTAGCAACATCTTTTTCTCTTCCTCCCGTTTCTCTTTCATTTCTTCCGAAAGCAAAAGAGCTTAGCGAGCAGTGTGTGATCTGATTTGGGGACTCACAAGGATAAATGTCTTCATTACAAAGTATCTCTTATCAGGCCTTCCAAGTGATGCAAGTGAGCCCAGCGGCTTAACGAAAAGGGGGTTTCTCGTTTTCATCCTTTAATGGTCAAATCAGGTCAGTTGCAACTGCCCACATGACCCTTGTCCACGTTTCTTAAGGCTGCTGTCCCAGAGTTGTCTACAAAGTCTGCTGAACGCATTATACTATAGTGCACTCTGTCACGTGTCAAGTCCAACAATCCGACTAGAGGATTTTCACCCCCAAAAAAAGGAAAAAAGGAGATGAAAAAGGGGAAAAAAGAACGGTGGGATTAGTGTCCACTCGGTTGCTTTCCCTTTTCCTGAACTTTGTCTCTGTCTCGCACCCAATCCACGTATGCAAATGACCTGTCAATTGCCCGCCATTGTATCAATTGCGCTTACTCGAAGAATTCCCTCGAAAAAAAGACCTCATTTTTCCCTCCTTCACCCTCTCAAATTTGTCAAGGCGTGAAAATACTATCCAATTTCCCTACTCAACAGCTTCCCCCAAACTTTCCGTTTCTTACCCCCTAAGGAGGTAAAAACACACGAGAGATACTAGTTCCATATATTCACCCTCAAAGGATTTACCGCCTCACTACAGGACTTGAAAAGTTAACGTGAAACACTCACCATTTAAGTTAGAGACATCTTTTCCTACTCCCACTTTGGATGAAAACGTTTTTACAATACGATTTTTGATTAAAAGCATTGTCACAGGCCAGTTGATGGCCACGTGTACCTAATTATAGCTCTGGCTGGTAAAACTGGTGGAAATGCGAGTAAAAGCTTTTTAAAAGGTATGGGGACTCTTCCCGCCCCTAACGTCTGCGTTACAAGGTATTATAAACCCTGTCCCAAGCCAGAGATTTGAATGCATCATCTGTTGAATCGCTTTCGCATGAAGAACCGAGCAAAGCATATTGCAGCTTTGGGAGCCCTGTGATTAGCACTCGTGAAAACCTGGTGGCGCACGTGGTGGGCGGGTTGCTAACGAGAATACAGTCCGGGGAAACGGGCACCGCCCAGTCACGTGAGAAGAATGGGCGGGAAACGGCGGCCACGTGGCTCCCCCAAAGCGTCCCCCCACGCGCACACCGACAAACCGAGAAAATCAGCTTTGTTTTATAATAGGAGGTATATAGCGGGTACCTCCCTTGAAAAACAGGGAAATGGATCACTTTTTTCCCCAAAAGAAAAAGGACTTATTCTATTTTCCCAGTTGTTCCCTTGCAAAAATTGCTGGGGTAGCGGAGGCGTGGCGATACCGTCGTCTTGTCGATATTGTCCTGCGAGCGATCGGATATCTGCCGACTGTCAACCCAAATGATGGATGACAGCACTACGAAGAATTACAGGGTTTACGTACGGGATTTAGTTTTAGGGCAAAACAGAGCAACTTGTGGGATTATGCAACTGCAACTGCAAATCTAAAGGCAGAAAGTGAACGTATCTATATAGTTGTTTTGGGGGAAAGTCAAATGCAAACCATTTCTCACCATATCAAAGCAAGTATCTATTGTTGAACAATCATCCATCAGACTCGGCAAAGCGGCAGATAATCTGAAAATCCAGTCATTCGAAACATCATCAACACCCTTAGAGCGCGTTGACCATGAATCGAATGAGAAGTGGCGATGAAAGAAGTTACATAAATCTCCACCAATTCACATACAGTTTTACAAGGTGACAATGCTCTCAAAAAAGCCAAAGGAATAGTTTTCTGTTGCTTTTTACTATTTTTTTATTATTATTTTCTTGACTATAACAAACAAAATACTCAAGCACAGATACATTACAAAGGTTAGGGACGGATGTCGAGAAAAAATGCGAGGCAGTGGAGTGTGACATGGTCGACCACTGACCTAATATGATGGATGATCATGATCATTGCCGCCGTCCGAAAAGCGATCGGGTAACGTTAAGAGGGTGTGCACGTAACAATGAAGCAACTCCTCACAAATCTATTTATAAATATGGGAGTAAATGCTGCGCCTCTATGTCTATGCATGCTAAAGTAAAATTAAAAAAGTGCTCTGCGTAACTCTTTCAGGTATGACATGATGTCGATCTCTATTAGTTGAAATAATGAAGGCTTTCACGCAACGCTATTCAGCCCACACCCAATATAGAGTGATCCGTGTCATAAAGCAAATGGTTAACAACAAGGTGTCACTTACGATATAGGGCCCGACAAATAAATTGAATGCTTGAAGAAAACAATAAGGAACAGAAGCTAAACCCACCTACGCACGAAAGAGTCCTTGTTATATAACAACACCTTCAGAAATTCTCTTCAGTAGTGTAGCGGTTTCGCTTCAATAAAGGTGTTAGTCGCTACAGGATCAGTCAAAGAAAGTTAGAACTTGCATACCAGCTATGGGAGATTACAATAAAAAATGTTTTTGGCTAAGTCCAATAACTAACAATGCCGTAATTTACTTGCCAGATTTGAGACAAGCCACTGGTACCCAACAATCTGGAGCTTCTGGCAACCCCAGAACTGTTAAAGAAGAAATGGTTCGGTTTTGCGAAAATACAAGTGGCCACGGTTTGTCACGCTTGGCGGATAAGGGGGAAAGCTGTTGTTGTAAACTCATTTGGACAGTGCTCATCATTGCAACCGTTTTTGGCATTCTATACTTTCTGAAAGAGAGCATTACGCAATTGTTCAACCCTGGCTTGACCACCGAGTTGGTCAAAATGGAAGAAACAGAAATGCCCTTTCCGGATATCCATTTGTGCGATTATACTGCGCTGAATTCTACAGTATTGGAAGGTATACAAAATAGTGTTTCAGCTAAACGAATTTTGCCTTAATACAAATAAATCTAAATTTTGTTGTCGTTTCTTCTAAAAGAATTGGGATTCGATCAGACATTATCTTGGTACCTGCTTACGGTAACTTCGCCCATGTCTTTGAGTGTGTCTTTGATGAATGATAAGAGTAAGCTCGCAGAAATGGAAATGTCGCTATTAGAACGTATCAAGCAGCTAAACTCTACTCTGGCAAAAGTACTTAATTTGGCAAGTCTCAAGTATGTACTGTATAATAAGTTAAGCCTAAGTCATGCTGATTGTTTACTTTAAAATACAAAGTGTAAAACCCTATTACGTTATAATTCTAATCCACATCTAACACACTCTGTACCCTATTTTCCTATATTCTGCAATTTTGCATTCCTATGTAAAAGGTATCAATGTGTCCACTAAGACGTTATAAGAAGTCTGCAAAGGATTTCAATTCGTTTCTTAGATGTTTGGATATGGTCGAGGACTGTTCTGTCAACAATATTTTCTACCCGGCTAACAATTGTTGCGACACGTATTTCGCAGACAAGACTTGGATCAACATGTACGGAAGTTGTATTACGACTCACGGTAAAAGAACACCACAGAAATTCGAAGGGGGAGATTATGGGTTTACTGTACGGATGAAAATTAACCGAGATCATGCTATCGGTAAAATTGTAAAAAAATACTCACATACATAAAAAAATCTAACCCAAGCATGTCAGATTTAAATGGCAGTGTTCTCGTGCTCAAAGCAACTTACGGCAACAAAGACGGGATATTTTACTCCGTATCGGATCACGAGGAGTTTCTTTTGCCAAGTTTACTGAAAAACGGTATCTTTGCTCCTCTCATTTCTTGGACCAGCAACGTCATAAAAAAGACAGAGGTCTCATTCCCCAAGAGCAGATATCAAATATGACCAAGATTATATGTTAGAAAAGATTAACGTGATTTGAACATTCTTTTAGTTTGATATAACGGGTTTGCGAGAAGCATTTATGAAAGTTCCGTACACTTGCACAATTCGGAGTGAGTTTAACTTAAGTACGGATATACCAGACTATCCAAATTACAACGAAGCCACTTGCCTTTCAACATTGAAAGAAAAACGCATTAAAAAAGTATCTAATTGCTCTACTATGCTTTTCCCTGCTGCAAGTAAACGTTTCCCTGCACCTCCAAAACTATCTTTCTTAGAATACGATCTTTTGTCACAGATTCATTGTATCCTATATGTTCTCCCATGCAGTACTTGAAAGCCTCACGAAATCTACCGTCACTTTCCTTGTTTAACAAAGGAATTCCAAGTAACTATTTGAATCCTTTTGAAAAATTCTGAAACCAATATTTAAAAATACAATTAAATACATAATTAGATAAAGAGTGCCCTAAAACTTGCCTCGTAAATGAATACAGTATTACCCCAAACTCGATTTTACTTCGCCAACCTGGAAGTGACGGTATAGCAGTTCTAAGTTTCCATTACGCCAAGTTTTCTTACGATAGCAACAAAACCCGCCCGCAAACCTTCATTGGATTCTTAGGTAAGCATTTTCCCACTAATCTATTTTTATTTAATAAAGTAAAGTGGTACTGAACACAGCTCTTTATCATTTAATTTTGTTACATGAAATCCACATTATTGATGTCGGATTCCAAATTGATTTGATTTGCACGGTTAATATGATTGATTCACTGTCTTATTCTCCTTTAGGTCAAGTGGGGGGTTACATGGGTCTTCTCATGGGCGTCAGTTTATTGACCATAATTGAATTGCTAATTTTTCTTGCTCGCTTTTTTCGTGCTTTAATACTGTGTAGGTTTTCAAAACTAAAAAAAAAAACTTAAAAAACTTGAAAAGCACATGACAAAGCAAGATAGCAATGAAACAAACATAATCTTGATATCTCTGAAGTTTTGGCTTGAGAAACTACTTCTTTAATTGCTCTATTGCAAATTTTATTAAGCACTTATTGGCCATGGATTAGAATATATCTTAACGAATGTCATCTTTTGACTTTTGTCAATTGCACCCCATTATAGCTCAGGACAGACGAAAAGTCAACGCCTTTATTTAGAGTTAGAAAAGAAGCCTTGTGTTTCAAAGGTTAACAGGCTTTAAAGATTCTAACCGAAAGTTTAGAACCCTCACTTTAGTTTGAGACGTAGTCGAGAGTCAACCGAGGCGATTGTAAGAAAAGGTTTTGCTTCAAGTTTCAAGAATGAAACCCCGTTGTTGTTCAAGCGTGATGAAAGATAGCTGTGTTACGTTTTGCCGAGAAACGTCGGGCCACGGTTTTACCCATGTGATAAACCATAACAAAGCCTTCGCTATTCGTGCCATTTATGTGCTAGCTTTGCTAATTACGTCCGTGTTGGTTCTATACCAGTTTCAAAACAGTGTCATTGCCTTGGCCAACAAGTCAATGACAACTGAGATCACTGAGGTTTACGTTGATAGTGGCATGCATTTACCACAAATTCACATTTGTGACCAGAAGTTCTTCAAAGTCGATCGCCTATCAGGTATATATCAGTAACTACTTGGATTCAATAAATTTCTCAACACTATCTAAAAAAAATCTGAAACGTTCTATGGGATCTTTAACATTCTCACCATAGAGTTTTAAATGTATTATATATTTTCTTATCTTTAATTAAATCCGTTACGCTTTCATACCATACAGCTATTTTGCAATCATTATCCCAAATCATGTTAACGATATCCTATCAATTAATTTTTCATTACGGTGCACTCGAACTCAAGGAATACATTTAAAATAAAATATCTCGTAATAATTCTGCAGAACTGGGTATGGACAACGAACTGGCGTCGTACTTGCTAATATCCACATCTCGACATGTGATGTCATATGATTTGTACAACAGCACCGAACGAAACGCGGAATTGAAGACCAAGTTCCACGACTTTCTGGTCAACAATAACCTTACTATGTCCTCTTTGCTGGGAGAAATCTTGCTCACGTGCGAAGATATTATCACTAGCTGTGAAAAGGAAAACCAAACATGGTCAAGCGAACGTTGCTGCGCCGAGTTTTTCACTAACTTTAGTATGTTTACTTCATTTGGAAGTTGCATCAGCACTATTCCCAACAAAATCGTCCAAGGTTACGAATCTCGGAACTACGGATTTGTAGTGTACATTCGTTCTTACGAAGCTTCGAAACTTATTGGTAAACAGCTTTTCAAAATTAGATTTAAACAAAATAAAGTTACCGTATGTTTCCAATAATTCCAGCAACATATATTTTCTAACTATTTTATGGGGCACAGATTTTGATCCGAAGATTGTAAAACCGTCTTTTGTAATGACACCAGGTATCGTATATGCTATTAACCACGATACCGTGCCTATCACCACAGCAATGGAGACGGCAGGAGTATTCGCTCCAAAAAAAGCCAGCGTTTTAAATATGATTTCCAAGGATGCGGTAAAATTACCCAAATTAAGTTATTTGGTTTACAATTGATTAACGGAATTCTTGCAGTTCGATAATACTAATCTCAAAGATAACATGTTAGCTCCTTATAACTGTGCCGACGAAAACGATAGTCGGTACTTGCCGTTTGTACCCAACTATGAAGGCTATAGTTCACAACGTTGCCAAAGTGATAAACATCAAACCTATTTGCAAAGTAACAGCAACTGTTCCCTCGTTTCTCTGGCTAACAAAGGTATGATCACTACAAAAAATCGAAGATAAGATAAATATGCATACTTTTCGTTGTTACAGATATTATAATATCTTTTACGTAACTTTTCAACAGATGGTCGGTATACTTTGTGCGAACCTTGGCAAGTAATAGAAAGTATGGTAAGCGATGTAAACGATAATTTTACCTCGTTTATGCGAACAGGTGGAGTAGGTACGTAATAAACGATGATTCAAAATGTTCTTTAGAAACATAGTTCCCTTACTTGCCTCACTATTGTAGAGTGCATAAAGAATTGTAAGACATACACGTACAAACTAACTACGAGTGCCGGATTCCTTAAAGAAAACCTGACAGACACCCACAGCGAGTAATTTCGTAATATTTTCTTACTTTCAATCAGCCACTTCTCTGAATTGTGACATTATTTCAAGAAATTTAGATTTTTGAAACTTCCTTTAAATTTTGATTCAGATTCCTTTAGATTTTGAAATGTCAAAACTTAGATTTTTGAATCATCAATTCCTTGCTCTAAAAAGCCCTCTTTAGACACAAGCTTTGCGCTTCCATATTATTTTATAATTTTAAATATATATATTTAAAAGGCATCTGAAGAACTTTAATATACACCAAGTAAGTAGCTTGTTTTAGGTATTTGATGTTAAACTTCTTCTTCCCGAGCTTTTACTACAACTGTCTTACCAACTACCCATACACTTGGCTCAAATGGCTAGGTAACAATATCATTATCAATCATGTGAAACTGTGTATTGTTTGTTACCTTCATAGCTAACTCTTAAGGAATTCAATGAATCTCTTCCGGATATTTTTTTTAATGTAGGCGAAGTTGGCGGGAATTTTGGCTTTTTCATGGGTGCTAGTATAATTACGATCCTGGAAATGGTACTTTTCCTTCTTGGTTTCTGCTTCCCATCCAAACCTTCATTGCCTGCTACAGAAGAACACCAGCAAAAAAGTACAACAATGATTGAACCATTCACGATACCAGAAAAAGGGTGGATAGAATAAATATCGTTATATACAACGACACTTAAAACCAGTATATATACCACGAGCTGTCAAATCACTCCCCTTATGTCTAACCAACCTTAAAAGAATAGTAACTTACAGCCGAGCTGAAAAATATATGCCATATATATAGAATCAATCGTTTATTGTAATATTGGCAAATAAATTATGTAACATACATTTGTTTTGTCAAGACGAGGATTTAAAAAATTCTGACAACCGATTTTCAGGAGATTTCTTTTATGTCTACTTTTGATTGCCTCTTGTTGTAAAACTCACTTAAATTCATGTTTGATCGCATTCTTTCCAAACTTGGCGTCTTGAGCGCTGTACAGGAATTGCTGCTAGCAAGTATCCCCAGGAGACCTTAACGTCAAAAGCAAAGGTTCGTCAATTATTCCAAAAGAGACCTGTGATCTTCTACACGTCCATTCAATAACGTCTTTTTAAACAATCCAGCGCGGCGCATACTTTGGCTCTATGCTGTATTTACATTGAACAAGAATATAACTAGAATTGCTGCTCTGGATTCTGAAATAGTTAATGGACCATCCCAAGTTGAGTTGTCATTGAATTGTCAATTGTCGTTAAAACTCACCATTATATTTAAATATGCAGGTAAGTGTACAAACTAATCCGAAACAAGGTCCTTCTATAAGTGTATGACAACATTGAAAACTGTCCAACTGTCTTAGGACTGTTGCAACTGTCCAGACTTGGTATTTGCGACAACGAATACACAAAAGGCGACAATTTGAGTGAATTCCGAAATTTTTTATGTTTATTGGTCGATTTCGCAATAAGGACAAGAATATTTGCTTGCATTACAGACAAGTTTAAATCTTTGGGATGAAGCAAAAACATTTCACGCAATAAAAAATGAACTCATTCTGGCTATACATACTCCACATGTACAAACGTTATGAAAGACTGACGGGTAGCCTCGATGACTTGATATACACCCAGTTAAGGTTTTGGTCAAGTTTTTTTATTATGTTAATAAGAACTATTCAATTGACTTTAAGCTCACTAAAGCTCCTACTAAGGAAACCAAAATATTAAAAGGAAATATAGCTGACTAGCCGTTAAATCAGACAAATGATACGAAACATTCACAAAATCAGAACTTGGAAATAAAACAAACGCAAGGATCCAAAGCAGCAGTGAAACTTTTTCCGGTTTGAAAGACAAGTTTGGGCAGTATTGTTCGCAACGAACCATATCCTCATCCTGCAACCTGAAGTTTCAATGCCAACACATTCTCCTCCACATCCTCCAGACCGCACGCCAAAGGTAAGTCCAGACAAGCCAAGAAATCGCCCGGAAGGAAATAATTCCCAAAAAATCTGCATCCAAATCCTGATTACGATAACAAAGACGATTGTTTTGGTGAGAACCGGCGAAAGTATCAGCAATATGGCGCAATTCCCTCCCAGTCCGCTTCCATACGGTCTCTTCGGGAACTTCCAATTCTGAATCCAATTCTCGGGAAGAATTTGCTTCGTGGAGCTCAATCTCATGGGCCAAATTGGTCCACTGATTCAGCAGACTCTGGATTCGTTCATCAGTCACGGGAGTATGCTGAAGACTAGATTTAAGGTAACGGTTCCGGAGCGCGTATTCTGTTCGCAATTGTTGATTTGACGAAATCTGTACGGGTGAATATGGTGAAGTATGCGAAAGGGACAAGTTCACCACATTATTATTATCGTCTGGCAATGAGAACCCATTGTCGTAGTCCAGTAAGGGCACCGCACCGGTTAGCAAGAGTAAAGAGCACATTGTGCTCGCCGGGTAACCAAAACTACGCTTTCAAAGTTGTGGAGAGCGACTCTGACTGTCGACTGCAGCATCCAAGGGATGCGACAGACGCTTTTCTATGCCTATTGTACTCGCGAACCTAGTCAGAGGGGGAGGAGCTTACGCGTATAGCCGTGCGTATAGCATCATCTTGGTAATGATGCTGTGTCTGTTTGAACGACAGGATTTACCCCCAATAGTAAAACAGACGTTTCATCATTTACACCCTCATTCTCATTCTTATCTTCGATTCTTAGAGGGCGTACAACAGAGAATATACACAAAAGCGTCAAGTTTTCGTTTGATGGAAGATGAAAGTCCTGGGATGACCAGCAATAGAAGCTATCATTAATCCTCGAGAGCAAAAGGTGTAGGCGTGTCCTAAGCCTAACGAGATCTTCAGAATCCCCTCTCAAAGCTAATGGAATCAGCCGGTTTGATTCCCTTGTTGACCAAAACTGACCCAATGATTTTTTCTGCCTAGTCACGCTAACCCAATATCTCGCTTCACTTATACTACAACAGTTCCGTAATCCAGTATTTCTACCGTTTAACGGGCTTAAAAGTCAACCAGAAAGTCTTTTAAGGTTGACTCGATAAGCCATTCTTTTAAGGATCCGCAAGTTAAGAACGCATGATAAGTAAAAGCAGGTTACTTTGTTGACATGCCTGCGTGTTTTACCTTTCTTTCGTTGTTAACTTGGAACTTATTTTTTCGTGCCAAATCAGGTACTTTCAACCATTATCATGTTACTTTCAATTTACCATTATCAGGAACTTTCAACCATTATCTTTCAATCATTATCAACCAAATCAGGTACATTCAATCAGGTACTTCGACCATTTCAAAACTAAACTTTGAAGATAACTGACTTTTAAAACTATGTATTTATCCAGAACTTAAAAGGAGGGAGACTTATCTAAGCGGAGTTTGATAGCGGAGTTTGGTATCCCACCGGCATTCGTGCACATATTTAATACTCTTAATTTTTCTTACGAATTCAATTTTCACTTTAAGAAATACCTTGAGGTTATCATTGCACGTTAAGATAAAAGTTCTTTCCAAGTACAGGGAGAAAAATAGCGTCTAAGCACTTTTTGTGGTTTTAATGAATCATTGAAGCGATTTGCGCCACGGTAGTTATTCGGTTTGCTAAGGGACTTTCCAACCATTGTCTCTTGGTTTCAAAACACCCAAATTGTCCAAGACAAAACTAACGCCACGCGTTCACCACAGGACACAAGGGAGAAATATGGCGATTCCTGGTGGGGCGGGGGTTGTGCAAGACCCACGCTCTTGACGTCACAGCCACGTGACTGTAAAACGTTTACAGAACTTTGCAACATTTTCAATCAGACAATGTATGTTAAATTATGAAGTAAAAGAAATCAGAAATGATCTGTACACAGCACATCAAACTTCAAGTACACTTATGTCTAGATTCTTGAAATCGTAAATAAATCAAATAAATTTAATAATTCGTAATTGTTCACAACTTGTCTCGACCTAATTATTCCACACTAGGACTCATATGGGCGTTCTTTACTTACATTGCTTTACTTTCTTACTATTTTTTAAAGAATACTGCATTTTGAATACTTTTTATGTTGTTAAAGTTAGAACAGGTAGTGTTTGGAAACTAAGCTTCAAATAAGGAATGATTTATACATCTTAGTTATAAATCCAAACTCTCACTCTAATTAGTTCAAAAGCGTAAGATTATCTAAATCCGTTAATCCCTAAGTACTCTTTGAAGATCGTGTAGCTGTTAGACTGATTCTCAAAGCCTAAGATTTGCATTTATGCGTCTGCATAGGAAAAATGACCGATAACAATGATCGTAAAAGTATGCATTGCAAAGTTTGTGGTCGACTGGGGAGTTGGAAAATGAAGCAAGCAATGACAACGTGGGGGATAGGAGCCGCAAGTTGGAGTGTGGCCGTCCATCACTGTTGTCACAGGTCATTAGCATGCAAAGGCCGGCAATTAACAACGCCACTGCCAGTATGCAAATGAGCTGGGTAATGTTGTGGTGCAGTGCTTGACGGTTCCAACCTTTCCCACAACGAGTCATCATTTCTCCCTCTCCCCCAACCATTTCGCCTCATTTCAACTGCCAAGTACTTCTCCTTGTCTTTTCAATCCCCTTTGGTGCCTGAAAACCTCAAACTTCAAAAGAGAGTCTGAATTTCCACTCTAACTTTAAATTTTCCTACTCGCTGCGTTTTCGTTTTAAAACGCCTTTTACAGCTAAATAGATCTCTATGGCTCAACAATGTAACCGGTATCCAACTCTTGAGGGAAATAGAAAGTGCATATGGGGTTTAGATAATAGCAATCTCGTTTGGAGGAGACTTATGCATCTCCAATAAGCTGTGCCATACAGTTAGCTAATCGCGTTGCCAAGAAAACCTGCGCTCTCTGTATGCTAATGGGGCTCCTCATTTGCATACAAGTCGCACACAACCAACACGCGAAACAATCTCACATCATGTCGAACTGCGTTAACGAGCCTTGGCCAAACAAGAGCCGCCCCAAAAGTCTTTGGATAATACGCAAACTTTATTACGCCATGGATTCAAATGAGTCCTGACAGTTCGTGTATAAAACAAGCACGGAAAGCTAAAGGCAATAGTTTTAATCCGTATGCAAATCCGTGCGTGTGTATAAAGATAATCCAATTGAGCCCCGGGAATGAAGAGCACTACTACACAACGCGGCGGGTGGCTTCAAACAAACCTCATTTGCATGCTTTCTTCCCATTCTTTTAAATCCACAACGACGTTTCTTTTAGAAGGGAGCTCTCCAATGCATTCAGAAAACTCTAAAGCGAACCTTCTAAACACACCATACTTACGCTAGTAACGCTTGTCTATAAACATACATATCTTATTTAATAGATGAAGAAAAAAATAGCAAAGGAAAATATGAGACATAATCTCTAGAATTACATATTAATTCTGATAACGTTACGAAAGATTTTAACCTGAGAGAAAACCTTTCAATCGCTCAGACAATGACCCGATAATGTGTTCGCGTTGACATTGTGAACAAGATAAGGAAGTGTCGCTCATTTTCTTTCTTCTGAGTTTTCACTGCCTGAAAAAGTTCAATGTTCGCATCTCTTGTCCAATACTTTTGGAATTTCTCCACACTTAAAGATCCCGTATACCTTAGCTTATGGATGCGAAATAATCACAGATGGCACTGATGTTTGTTATTGTTTTGCCAACAGGTTCTCCGGTTTTAAAACCCGGAGGTCAAAATGATACTGTGTGCCATATTGTTGCAAAAACGTTCTCTGGAAAAATAATGACACATGGGTTTCACTCGAGTTGAAAATTGGTAGTCGGATTGGAAATGAATTAGGTTTTGTTAGGTTAGGTTAACGATTATCGTCAACTTTCATTGATGAGAATCGTTAAAATATGTACTTTCTTTCACTCCATTAGTTAAAAAAATTCACTGTTCGAAAAATGACACACGTTTGTCACTCAGTCCAGAGAACGTGTTGAGTGTTGCGAAATCCTTTCGTAAGAAAGTGAAAAAATAAATATACAGCTAATTACCGGCACATTTTCTATGCTTGTTCTGGTTCTGAAAAGTGCAACATTATATCATAATTTGCTGTAGCAGCACAATATCCCAAATGAAGTCGTCAAACTTTAGGAACAAAATTTCTCGAAAACGGCTTGTCAGATTTGAAAGCAAACTAAAACATAAGTTTTCTTTTTAGCAGCTAGTGTAGTGCATAACCAACGGACCCATTTTTAGGAAACGTATTTTCCATAGTTGCAAACTTCATTTCCAAATTGCTAATTTATTACTGGACAGAAAACAATGTGCTTTGGTTGTGCACTAGAAGAGGGACAGGACAGTTGACATGCCGGACAAATCGTACAAAAATCGTAACTAATGAACTACAAATGTTGTGGAAATTGAAAATGTCAGACACTTGGTGAATACGATGAAGTCCACGTGGGGAAAGTTTCGTCAATAAAGAATACAGTGTACATGAGAAATTAAATAAAAAAAAAACAAATCTGTGGCATTTATTGTAAGAAACGGGTCCTGTTAATTTCGTCGTACCGTTCAACATAACTATCTAAGAATTAAGTGAAAATACCTTTGTTGCAGAGGACAAGTCAGAGAAGAACCCCTCCAAAGATAAGCTACTAATTCACTGTACTGATTTTGCACGATATTTTAGAAGTCTAAAGTTATGATTTAGTACACTTTGGACATTTTTACAACGAGGAACGCTGTGGAACACGACTTAGAAACGCTGCGCTTACCAACGCTCACCAACTCCCGCGCTTTAGATACAGCCGCAACCTTACAACGTTGCCTTTTCAGGTTTTCAATAAGCTTTTGGACAAAATCATGCATCTTATTGCACAAATCAGAGCTAGAATGTTTCCAACATCGACAATGAGTATACCTTTAAGCATTCATTAAGATATTTTAAGTCCGTCGTGTAATTTTTTTAAAGTCAATCGTCTTAGTTTCCTTATGGCAAAACACACGGACAAATCGTCCTACAACTAAGTCCAATTTCGGTCTGTACACTTGGAAGAGCCTCTAGTTTTCGTGGTCGTTTGGTCTTATTTTTCGTCTTCTCGAAGCGTACAATGCATACTTTGATAACCAGGAGACTGGCACATCTAAGGAGTATAATTTTGGGCTAGATTTTTGTCTGCACGTGATGTGAAAAATAAAGATCAGAAAGTGGCCACACCGTCTTGTCCCTCTTCTACCGGTTAGCAATATTACTTTCGAAGAATTTTGTCATGAAATGTACTGGTTTTCCCAAAAAGTTGTTCCGAAATTATCCATGCTAAAGTACATACCGAGCTAAAGTATACGGGAGCCTTAAGAAAGTAATTTAAAAAATCAGCCCTTAAACTCGACGCCAATCTAAGGAACAGTTAAGAGCACACAATGTTTTATGTCACGCGACATGTTGGGGTTTGTTAATGAAGCTGTTAATCCCTGACCAAGCCGCTAAATGTAACCCTCAAATCCAATTTGCCGAAGAACAAGAATCCAATAATGCCATCTAGTCATTGGGAACAGATTATCTTTCCCCTGAAATGACTGTATAACCCACTCCTCTATAGTCAGGATTGTACTTTCAAGACTACAGTGGTCATCTTCATAAATCTGTCAATAACCCCGAAATCTTAATTAGAAATTCAATTAAGCCTCTTGTAAACGTGTGGAAACCCTCTCATCTTCCCCTTCAATAGCGACAGGTGAAGTGTAAATAAATCTTTGACCTTTACAGCACCATGTGACCCTTGGGAATTGGAATTGGCCCATCTTCATACCAAAGTGTAACAAAAGTGGCCCAAGTAACCAAAGGTTGTTACTTTCCCCTGGTCGCACATAAGGATTTAGGTGTCCATTATTGGTTCTATATTATCGTGGTAAGGCTGCCACGCGCCTCTTCTTCTTCTACCACCCCTCCCCTTCCGCTTGTCAGGTCGGATGCAATTAATTGGGGATAATGGTAATGGTTATCAAGCATGACTTACGCTACGCAGTTTCCAGTTTCAAAACATTACGTTTTCAAGCATTAAAAGTTCGGGCAGGTGTGTTATATATATATAAACTTATATGCTGAATTGGAACCCTCCCACTACGGTTTGACACCTTTCGGAGCCAGCAAAGTTGAAGGGGACTCGGTAACCTTTCATTCAAGTCGTCCGTCAAGCGTAAGATATCTACAGAAGCACCTTTGAGGTCCATAACGTCATCTGGTGCCCATAAACTGGTCATTAATCTCACTTCATTGTCTTTGTGGTTCTACACTTAATCGAGGCTAATACAAAAATTACTTTCATAGAAATAAACCAAATTTAAGTTAAAACCGCAATTCCAAACAGAAATTAAGGTTATGAAACTACAACTTTCTCTGCAGAAACACAAGCTAAACGTGCTTAAAGTATATATACTATACGATATTTAATTTACTAATAATGGTGAATGATACTGACATAGCTTGCGACAAAAATCACTAACTAAACTCAAAGATTTGCGATATTCATTCTATTAAACAAGTAATTTCAGATTCCAAACAAAATACGCATTTATGAGCTGAAGCGTTACGTAGCGTACGCTATATACAGTTTCGTTTCTTTTTTTAAGAATAAATATAGGGTGTAAGGGTTGACTTTTCACCGCTCAAGCATGTCAAACAGGACAGGTTACAACAATTCGCTTAATGCTCTTGATCTCTCCTTGTTTGGGGATTTGTAGAACTTTCAAATCTTCCATTTTACCGAATTGAAAGTTTGAAAAGCGAAGGGTAAGTAGACACCCTATGGCGCTTTTTACTTTAGCTATGGTTGACAAAAAAGATCAAATTAAAAAGATGCACCCCCTCTTTTCAGTGTTATACTACCCTCTTTGGGCACATGTGAGTTAAAGGGACAAGCACAAGAGATGCTTTATAGCGGTGGGGCTAAATATACTAAAGGGAGAGAGACTCACCCCTCCGTTTCCAAGAGCAACTTTGACAATTGTCAATTCAACGCAACCCTTGCGCTGTTGTGTATAGATGCACCGTATGTGTTACGGAAACCATAAATTTAGGCTTGGTTTTTTCTACATTTAACACTTTACAAAAATCCGACCCGGGCATGAAAGCTTTTAAGCATATTGCCTTTAGGGAGTCTGCAGGGATCTACACTTTTTTACGCCTGTCACAAGATCTCTACTTCAATTGTCAACTTTCAATTAAACTTCCCAATTTACGATGTCATTTTGGCGCCAACAAGACCTAAAACCCCTCTCGCACTTTTCTACCAGCACTCAGGCTTTAAAAACATGCAGCTTACAGCTCAAACTACAGTTTTGGAGAGTTGTACAACTTTACAGAATACAACTAACAGAAATCCTAACATGAACCTAAACATTTGATTGAGCACACTTCCACAATTCTTTACAACGTTGAATCTTACTGTACATAACGCAAATTGTAGACTTAAGTTTTATCAAACATAGAAATGCTGCTGCCTTTTAGTTCAAGAATAATATCTCATTTTATTTTACTTCTATAGAAAAGTCTCGACGGGATCAACGAATATTCATTGTCTACTCAGTAAGCTTTCCAATGTGGATGTCTTTTAGCAACAACGAATATAACTTTCCGAGCAAAACTTTTCGACACCTTTTTAAGCATTTTCACGACCCACTTGAAGGATGTCAAGATTTCCACGTTTTAAGAGCGTCAAATTTGGCTCATTACGCAAGCTAACCTAGCGCGCACGAAGTGCAGGGAGACGGCCCAATTACGGAAAGAACCCGAAGTCCTGATTTGGGCTATTGGACACTTGAAAATGTAAGGGAAACACTACTCGCTTCACACTATTCCAAGGTGTCAAGTGGGGGTTAGCGCCCCGACGCCTGTACACAGCGTCGTCCAAAACCCTAAATTCCGGCAACAGTGGTCCTTGCGACCCTCCCGCAATTAGCCCCACAACAGATTCGCCCCAATTTCGAGCCTCCAATGCAAAGTCACGTTTTTAACCCCAGGGTGGCCAAAAAAAGATAGACCTACTCTCCTTTAAATCTCTATGCCTATTATTTCATCGTAATCATCTTGCTATTCGTTTTACACTTCCAAAATCGTGGGCTTATACATCCCACGTTGAAATTAAGTTGGGGCAAAATTGTAACAATTCATCTTTTTTTCCAATTATTCAACATTGGAAGCGATATAGTTCCTTAATTAATACTACTAGCTCAATTATGGGGAGATTCAACTATGAAGGATTGGATATAGATATCTAGACACAGTATCTTTTAAGCGGGGAACACAAATCACAGATGTGGCCGAAATTGACAACGTTATGTATGCCGCCAAGTTTAGCGATGTTTATCTATTAACTATGGTTGCTTTTGAGGTTCTGGTGGGGTAATGGAAAAACGACGCTACTGCGAGGGTGAAAGAATCCAGTTTCGGTAAACGAAGGGGTCGAAATGGGTTTTTCCTTTGCTTTGAAAAGTTCTGAGTTCAGCTTTGTTAGCGTCAGGTATATGGGATCATCGTTAATCAAGGATCGGTATTTCGTTTATGCAAAAGTTCTTTGTGTTGGGTTCAGACGAATGGAAACCACATGGGCTTAAACCCTAACTGCGTAAAGTTGCATTGTTGGTGACATGTCAGTCTTCGACATGCCTTGCCTCATTAGTGAAGATAATAAAAACCTCCGTCTCAACTTAACTGTTTCACGCTAAATTTACCAAGTTATAAACGTTGAGCAAAAAATTCCAAGAAATTATTTTGCTTATTTTTAGTGATTGTTAACTATTGTTATTATGGCAGTACGCTGAACAGTGTTGAGAAAAAAACGGTCCCACAAGACACTTCTAAAAAGAGCAGTTTGCGTTAGCTCACATAAGCTGTTATGCAAACATGTCTCATAAAGCCGAGGTATACGACCCATACGTTTGGTCAGGTGTTAAAAATCTCACCCAGTATTAGCAGCTTTACTGCTTAAAGCTCCGTTCGCTCAGCCCTCAAGTGAAGAGTGACCATCTGGTCTTGATGGAGGCTACTGCTTTTAATAACGAAAACCTTTCGAGTCTTTTTCGCGTTGCAAGTTAAACTTGAACTTGCTTTTATACACTAACTATCAGAAAATCTCATTGTCGGCAAAAATGTTCATATTTTTAGTTTTCCAAATTTCCTATTTGTTATTTCGGTGTACTGTTTATTATTCTATTTTTTCTTAGGAAAGTTTACGAATAGGTTGTTATGTGTAATGTATGGATGCACGACAAGGAATGATGTGGATAAATGACATGCTTCGTTAGATAAGGCCGTTAAGATTCCACATGTTCAAGAATGCCTTGACGAATGAGGGGCTCGCATTGGGAACGGGGTAAGAAATGTATGCTATGTAGCTTTAAAACCACACTATCCCCATCTTCGGTTTCCAACTCGCCGTAATCCTGCAGTACTCGAACCTTTTTTTACATGAAATAGAATGTTCAGTGGGGGAAATTTACGAGTGACATGAAAACGTTATTTTTACTTCCAAGTAGAGATGTTTCGGCGGCTTGACATACTGAGTCAGGTCCAAAGCATGATCCTCGCTCACAGCCTTCATATAGTTTGCTAAGGCTTTGCTATACCTCCCAAACCAATGGGATTCTGGGACACACATGGAACTTTTAATGTCAGGAGGTAAGATGCTGCCAAAGTGCCACCGCAAGTCTCGGATTCTTTGTAACCGATTATAACTGAGGAGACTTTTTAGCTTTTTCTATTTCTTATGTTTTCATGTAAATTTCTTACAGATAGGCCAAAAGACAGCGCTTGTTCCGTTCTAAAGCTGCGTGTCTGACTTGTACTGCGTTAATTAGATTGGCTTCGCCAGCTATGGCAGCATTACTATTTTATAACGAGAACCAAGAGGTAACTTTGAATTTTACAAAGGCTAAAAGTATAGACTTGGGAAACAGGAGAAAATTGGGACTTACACGTCGTGTTGGTTTTGCTCGAAAAGGGCGCGCATTTCTTCCAGCACTTGTCGGGCTACATCCTCCTAATCAATTAAATTATGTATGACGATGCAGCTGGTTGAAGTGGTAACTTACGTTAAACGGAGGGAGGCTATCTTTGACACGGTCTAATTCCCGTATAAGCTCCAAGCTTTTGTCACAAAGCATTTTAATATTTGTTTCCCGCGACTAGAATACATAACATGATCAAAACATCGCACGTAGCTTTGGACACCCCTTTGTAGTTTCAGAAATTGGCCTAGATGGCGGCAGCTTCTTAAATAAAGTTCAATTTATGAAATCAACGTTAAGGGTGTTTCAAGTCTATGTAACTATTTTTTTCACAAAATTTAAGAATGCTAACAGATAAAGTATGATAAGCTATACTATATAAAAACTGTAGCAGATTAAGGTAACAAAGAAAATCTACTCGAGGCTACTCGCAGTTCACATCATAACTAATTTTAATCCTGATTCGCCGTTTAGAAGTACCTAGCGGGCGGTGCGGTCGACACTTCAAATTTAAAACGTTTGGAAACAGCTGAACCTTCGTTTGAAATTTAAGATCCGTTTTTTTGCAACTTATAATGGTATTATAATACGCGAAACTTAATTATATTGTAAGTAACACTTGCTTGTGTTAATAGGCTGCAATGGACATTGATCCGGTCACCGATTTACCTTCGATACTGGACGTGAAAACTTTGCCCATAACCTACCCTGGTTCCAAACCTCCCACCGAACTTTACCAAGACATGTCCAACATTCTGAGCTCAGATACTCCAGTAATCGCTGAAAAAGTAAAGGAACTTTGGAGTACGTTCCTGGAAGTAACAGTGGAACCTGCTGGCTGGCAAGCGGTCTGGAAAGGCGGAAATTATGGCATTGTTGAAGTAGATTATGTGGATTATGATGAACACCAAGCCCTTGTCACAACACAGTCTGGCTGTACTGAAAATACTTCTCTGATTGAGATTTATCCTATTACAGACCAAGAGAACAAAGCTATTTTAATAGAAATTACTCATCTTGCCCTCCAAAAATTAAGGTTTATAATTAACAGCGTTTTCGTACCGTACTAAGATTTATAGCTCTTGGTATCCCTCCAGGTTTTTTTATGAGCATATTTGGCTGCCATGGGATGAGGACGATTTTGCTGAAGACTGGGTTAGCACGCATTTGGAAACTCGCATTCGCATGTCAGTCCCAAAGCGCTGATTAGTCAAGCTATTTATACTTACGGTTTCTTTTTTATCTATAGGTTTTATGATTTGCAACGCGGAGCTGTGACGCCTACCTTAGCCGCCCGATATAAGCAGCTAATTAAAGAAGGGCGTGAAACGCGCGAAAAGCTTAATCAGGTGGAGAATTCCTTGGGAACAAGCGATTCCGATCGCGAACTAACTGAAGTAGAAGCTTTGCAACTCATGCAACTCAATTTGGACTTGGAGAAGCAGAGGAACGAGATTAAACTCTTATTAGACCCAACTTTACGGTAGTCAAACCTTTAACCAAAAACGTAGAAAAAATCAAATTTGGTCGTAGTATACTCCTCTACCGCCACCGAATTGAAAAGCGGGTAAATAGTCGCAATAGGAATGTCCCGGAGGCTTTCCTCGTCTGGCTTGGAGGATCTTTGGATCAACTTCGCCAGAATTTAGATAAAGTTGAAGCTGTGTTACCGCCTAATCTCCAAGTCAAGTAATTGTCAATAATCTGTGCACGAAAGTTTGTCCTTGAATTTTTTATCATAACTTAATACTCCATTGATTATTTAAGATGTTACGGATCCGTTACTGAAGCGTTCGAGTGTACTTGTGCGGGAGATACGGTCTTTCTGGCTCCTGGTCGTCACGAATTGCAAAACTTGGGTGGCTTAGAATACGGAGGCAGAATTCAAGGTAAAATCTTTCGAAACTTCGTTTAAAATTCATCTAATATGGCTTGAGAGTAGGTTTGGGTACAAGTCGTGAAGATGTAGTGCTTTACTGCGACAACAACGATGTCCTTTTGCCATACCAAGGAGGTCTGCCGCTCTTTGTTGAGAACGTGACGTTATCGTGTCCTGATATGGGCATTTTAATGGCCCGAGGTACTTTGAATCTACGGAATTGCGTTTTGGTGTGGCAAGAGCTCACAAAGCCCAATGATGCCTACCAAGGCAAAGGATTAGTTGCTTTGGGGGGAAGCGTACGGATGGATGACGTCCTTCTCCGCCACTTAGCCGCTGGGGTGACCATACGTGATGAAGCGGAATTATACATGAACAAGTCAACCATTACTTCGTGTGTTATTGGCCTGGAGGTAACTGAAAATTATTTTTCCTAAGAATTCATTTTTAATGAAGAAATGTCAGGATAATCAGTGAGAATTGTTATAATTCATCTCTAATCATTTATTTCTACAGATGGATGAAAGCGCTCTTTGCGAGTGGAAAGACGTTCGCGTGCACGGCTGCAAAGAATATGGAATTTGCGTAATCATGAATGAGCGAACAGCTGAGGGCGAGCTGTGCAAGACTGGAAGCGTGGCACTACTCCAAGCGTAATTTTTCTCCATTAAAACACTTGGATAAAAAGTTTAAAATAGATTATTATTATTTTCTATAGAATTCCGGCTTTGCGTTTCAGCCTGGAAGATGTGAAAATGGAGGACCAAGGCTTGAAGGACGTCGTTCTGAGTTTCCCACGCTCGGCCAACAATTCAACTAACTCGCCCGCGTCGGATGACTCCGGATGCGTGTTCCAACCCGGGAAATTGCAATTTGGGAATGACGTAGCCACGCTCACTTCCTCAGTGCCTCGTAGTGCTCGACGATTAACTCGTAGCAGCTCTTGGTCGCATGGTCTTTTCTCAGATTCACTTTGAAAATATCTTTTATCCCCGTTCCAATGTCTGGAAAAGATGAAATGCTAAAAGGGCTTGCATTTTTCTTATATTCCTTGTTCCGTGCTTTCAACATTCTAATGCAGTTTTATGTTCATAGTTCACCAAAACGGGCAATTTTTTAACAACCAATAAAAATTTCAAGTTTTCTAACATTACCATTGTATAATTTCCGTAACTTGCATAACAAGTTGAATTTGCATCCGTACGACAATTAGGATTTTTTAAAAAACCCTTTTTAATGGGTGGAAGAGAACCAAAGAAAACTACAAAGAAGAATGGTTACGGTCACTTATTTTTAGTGAGTAACAGAAGGAAAGGATATGGTGTGGTGTGTTGAGTGGCACAGAAAACGGATATGTTTGGTGGGTTTTGAAATGTAGGGAAATAAAGGGAGTTTGGGTTGGTTGAAGAGGGCGTGGTGAAAAAACAAGGCACAGAGGTATGGAGGGGAAGTGCAATACGGTTTTGTGAATGCTCGTCTTCTCTTTTTTAAGGGTTAAATTTGGAGATTTCAAGAAGTGGAAACAGACAATACAGGAAATACAGTGCGAAAAACGAGCACTAGATGGCGAAGGAAGCTTAAACATGTTCTTTTGCCCACCAAATTGTGTCTGCTCGTGCATCCAAAAACTTTGGATTCGTTTAGCTCCAAATTAACCCATAAATTTTAAGTTTCAAACTATCACCCATCCATCAACGCGTCGTAGTGGAAGTGGAAAGGGAAGTACTGGCAATGGCATTGGAAAAGGTCGCAGGCGGAGGATGGCTCCAATCTTGCCCCGCCCAGGCCGGGAGTTTGGTTTCAAACGACCAATTCGGGCCCTATAGCACAGCAGCAAATGGTAGCGAAAAAAATACACTCCCAGTCATTAAACTAATTCTACTGAGACACTCAGAATATCACAACCATATTTTCTAAAAATCAATGCAGGTCAGGAAAAACGCAAAAGCTGACATGAATTGCAAGCTAAGAGCGATCCTATCAAAATTATAAACTAGAGCGAATAAGAAATGAAGGAAACGTACCTGGTAACGCCACGCATGAAGGTACATCATAAGATCTTCAGGCCGAGGATCACGAAATTTAACTCTACATTCGAAACAATGCGGATCAATCACTTCATTACTTCCATTTTCCTCTTTCTGTTCCGTTGGGACAGCTTCTACTTCTTTTTGATTCATAGTGTCTGTCGCAGGTGGCGTGCCGGCAGCTACCGTAGCATTTCTGGCCGCCATATTGGCTGAGTCAAATAAGGGTAAAGCTCCCAAATCGCCACTTCCGATGCCTCCTCCGGTGTCCTCTCCATCACCACCAAGCCAATTCTCCGCATTGTGAATGCTAATGAGGTCTTTAATTAGGTCGTCATCGGATTTGCCCACCTGGCCCTGTTTGCCTTTCTCGGGCCCAAATACCACGTGGTTATAGAGCGGATCATTAACAATAGGATAACCTATAAAATCAGTCCATGAATCTCATTTGTTCCTTTTAATCCCCACCCTCGCAAACCACAGAAGCCTGTCATAAACCCAAGCTTTGGCTTTACTGCGTCTACATGTCTAGGATTACCCAAGAATTGTAAATGGACCCGGATTTGGTGCATTCGCCCAGTATGCGGCAGCGCTAAGACTATGGAAGTATTGCAAGTGGCGTCATAGGTTAACTTCTTGAAACGGGTCCGGCAGTCTTTGCCTTTCGGTGAGACTTTGCATACACCAATCTTGTAGGAAATGACTTCGATAGGCTCCGTCACTTCTATTTCCTCCCTACAAGGAAAAACACACACACAGAAAATACAGCGACAGAAGCAATAGTAGTAAACACGAAAAAGAGAAACAAAACAAAAACACAGGGAAAAAGGCGTTAGAATGCTGGATCAACACAATTCCAGGGCTCGTTTTCCTCGCAAAGAAGAGTGGTTTTTTGTAGGAATGGGAAAAAATACAACATGACGAAGAGAAAATGAGGAGAGGGATCTTACTCTGGAAATTGGCCTTCTACTCGGCACACATATTCCTTAAGCACTTGTCGCGTCCGAATCTGCTGCTCCATTTCCCGCGCTTTTTTCGGCGTCCGCCCAAAGAGCAGCAATCCGGAAGTTAACCGATCCAATCGGTGAATTGTCCTCAGATTTCGCAAGTTGTGCTCCTTGGCGAGTATAAAGACTACGGTGTTATGGCGATACCGTCCACACGGATGAACCTGCAGGTGGAAGGCGCTTGATTAAGAAGTCACTGATACAAAACTTCCAAGTCCGAACTTTAGAAATAGACGGGGAAAAGTTATGTGAATTAATATTCGATAAAGACATCTCTGAAAAACACAGAAAAACGAGGGGGTGCGTGTGATGTAGAGAGTCTGGGGACCAGCAGGCACGGGATAGATTGTGAAAAGTGGAAAACGATCGATTCTGCTATAGATTTGGGAACGGCGGAAGCACAACACCAAACACAAGTCGCCTCTTTTTCCATGGACAAAAAATTAAAAGGGAAATAAAATGTTAAAAAAATAGGCTTACCGGAACGGAAGGCGGTTTGTGCACAACTACCAAATCTTCATCGCAATGTACGATCTCGATTCTGTTACCTATCACAGGTCGTTCGTGTCTATATCAAGCAGAGAAAAACCTAGTAAATGAACGACTCTTTCCCAAAGTTAAACTCGAAACTGAACGGTAAAGTTGGTTGCAGGCAAAGCAACAATAACTGACGCGGAACACGTTAAATTGCTTTAAATGCCATTAAGTAGTAATTAAAAGTTTTTGGCCATTCTAAAGTGTGTAGTCAATTGTTCAAACAACCGTCAGAAACGTATTTCAAACAATCCCCTTCTTTTGGAAACTTTTGATCTTTCACTAAATATCTTTGAAAGCTTTTTACCTTACATAAATATGGTCAACCGACAACGGATATGTTTTAAATAAGACAAAAAATTTTCAAAAGTGTTTCTAGTAGGTTTGACATCATAATATAAACAACAGATGTACCTAAAAATAACATATTGCACATAAATAAATAGTAGAATTAGAGGTAAATAAAGCTAAATTTGAACAAAAGCTATATGTAAACAAGAGTATTTACAATGTAAACAACTCTAGGTAAACAATAATCTTGAGATGTCGTTTCAGCTTAACCCAAAAAGTTAGAGCAAAACAAAACGTAAGTACAGTACACACAACACTCTAAAAGTAAGCACTACATACAATTTTAGTCCCTTCATACGATGAGATATACAATTATGCAAAAACATTTACACAAAGATTATGACTAATACTACAGTGATTTATGTATTATACTTTTATAAGTCTAGAGAAGATCCTGATTTGAATTTACGAAAAGCGATTACCTGTGAACAATGTTGGCTAGTAGATCGTTATGCTTCAGGCGATAGTCAACTTCTACTGGCATGTAATTAACTGTCAACGTCCCAGCTTTAATACACCGTTCCTATAAACTCCCAAGAAACGCAGTCGTAAAAAGGCTTTCTTCTTATGTAAATAATAAAACTTACGTATTCTTCAACTGGATGGGCCCTAAACTCCTTTGCAAAAATATCCAAAATGCGCTCGCCTACCCAACGCCCTTTAGTGAAGGTCGTAAACGTGAAGTAATAAGGATGTACTTTCCGTAACCCTACGACGAAGAAAGCGAAAAAAGGAACAACAATAGCATCCAAATTAGTATGATTATCGATTCGCCAAATGTAGTTTCACTTCCTTTTTAGGATTTTGAACAAAACATTTAAATGCCACCCTCCCTGCTTTTTTCTCATCCACATTGTGGTGGAGGACCGGGTGGAGGATACATACCATACAATAAGACTAAAATCTCGTTCGTTACACATTTCCTTGATCATCGATTTACGCAAAGAACTTGAGCGTAGCGCCCTCTTGGACATAAAAATGCTCAGGGGGACAACACCGCCCACACCCTCCCATAAACTCGATGGATTGGTTCCAGACGGAAACCGTAAAACTATGCGTTATTTTTGCCTACATAAAAAACAAACAAAAAAATATTCTCGGAAGAATACTCAAACATCCCCAACTACATGATTGCTTGCGTGCTTCGCCGGTATGTCAACAGGGAATACGAATTGCACAACCACGACATATGAGTCTTGCCACTCCCATCCCTTCCTTCACCCCTCACCCCAAACGGCCCGAGGCAAGTACCAGTCGGACCCAAGGACGACCTAGACCCACACAGACCTTTGTTATTTCACTCTTCCTTTTTTACCTTGGGTGAGAAGGGATTGGGTGCACGACAGGTACCGTACCAGTCTCTGTCTCCCCCATTTTTCACCCTTAGGTCACGTAATACAATCAGAGGATGGGCGACGTGAACGAGGACGGGCAAAAACAGATTTGTTTCTTTTTCCTGTGCACGGAACCAATAAATAAGCCTCCGGTTATTACTCTTCCCACATACTTCCTCCCCTAGTTTTATTACTTGCTAATCAACTTGGCTTTGGGTGAAAGTTGTTTATGGGTCAACTCTGCCGAAAGTTATAAAGTAGGCACAGAATTGGAAGAGCACATCATCAACGAGGCTATGTTATTCAAACTCTATACCAAACAGACACAGTCATAGTGAGAATCATTTAAATAATAATTAATTACGACTGCAAACTATTGCCTGTCATTACTCTGAAAGCCAACCTGAGCTTAAAATTAAGTTAAGTCCTTTTGAATTAGGAATAAGCTTCTACAGCTCGTATTCCAAGCGCAAACTATTACTATCTTCCCCAGGCATTTAGCGTTTAAGAACATAATTACTTTGGGTAGTTATGGTCATAATACAGTATGCTTATACAGTTGTTTCAAAAATGTTTCAACTATGCTAAATAAGTACACATTGTTAGAAAAAATGTTGTACTATATTCTTTAAAAAAAAAAAAAATAAGCTACGGATTTGCCTGTGGGCTTTACCCGGAATCTTAGTTTGACTACGGTCTGCTTAGGCAATGACGCAAGGAAGGAAAAAGAGGAATCGAACCAACGATGCCCGTAATCGGAATTCATAGCGTTACTCTGGCTTTGCTCCGCCAACTTGGAGTCACTTTATATAACAGTAATTTAGAATCAATGACTATTCCTATATTTCATCAGGTTTGTGTTTACGGAAAGGACTTACAAAGGCTTTGTCACGCATCGTTTACCCCAACCAGCATAGAGGTCGCTACGTTCGATCGCAAAATGCATTACATTATTACAGAAATCTCATCCAAATAAAATAATAATGTAAATCCAATCACAGTATATCAAGCAAAAAACAGAAGGTTTTACATAATCTCTAAGCTTTAATTTTCGCGTATAGCTGCCAACTGTTTAGATTGTTTTCAAGATAATTACTGATTACATTTTCATCCTACTTATTACGTAAGCTTGCTGTAACAGTAAAAAACAGTAGAAACCCAACTGGCTTGGAACAGTAAAACTCCTACGAGAGCGCTCTCCCCACAAATTCAATTACCACAGCTGACCTAACTTGTATTTTTCTGTGGCTCACCCATCAAAATACCTCAAGAAATAGCACGGAAACAGAAGTTACGATCCGTGTACAGGAAAAATAAACAAAAAAAAAAGCCTAGAACAACCCAAACTTAAGACATGATCGTAGCTCAGTCTTTTATTTCTTTGTTTATTTTTTTTCGTTATGTTACTGACGTCTTTTTTCCCTCCTCAGGGATATTGAAAAACCCCGGGGTCTTGTCCTCAGACCTTCAGCCTTCAACCACCCTGGCGAACTTCCTATGCTTGGCTTCCCTCCATTGTCATGTGTTCTCCTTCCACTCTGTCGTGTCCTCTGTCCGAAGTAATGAGCCCTGAAGCTGTATAGACCGCGGGTTGCAATGCGAATACAGATTTTGGCCACAGGTGGAAAACTAACAGAATCTCTCTCATTTTTTTCTTTCTTTTTCTTAATGTCGTCATTCCAGCTCGCGTTGTTGTTGAGTCTTATGTAAAGCGAGAGAACTCGGGCGACTGGTCCCGACACCCAGGAGTGAAAAATCGATGCACGGGATATATACTTCATCTGTCTTGAAAACACACCTCTTCGTCGTCTTCCTCCTGCACCTCCTACAACCAGCACCAAAAGACTTTGGGTACAGGAGTTGGGAACCCTTTCCTTTTCCTACCCTCACTGCCACTGGCCCAAACCATGCGTTTTCCGTACGTGCGGACATTTTGGACAGGGGCATTCCGGTACCCGTCACTCAACTCGAGGAAAGACCGCAGGGGATAGGGGAACCTAAGGGAGGAGTTAGGAAAGTTTTGCCTCTCTCTGATATGGGGAAGTTGGAGGAGCTCGCTCGGAATGCTTGAACATCCCTAGGGACACGGACTCCTAGTAAAAACCCAGTGGAATTCTTTGCATTGCGGCTTGCCTTGCCCGTGGACAATTTCCCGTCGGAATGCCTCATCGCAGGGAAAAGTACGAGCATCAGGAAAACTCTATAAACAGAAAACAGCAAAGTATATCTGTCGTAAATTCTTTCATGGAGCAGCTAGAGGTTTTAAGAAGCAGAGGTACCCGCTAGTTACGCATTCCGTCTCGGGGGAACGTTAAAATTCCCTAAAAGCTTACTCCAGCAAGCACGAGTTTTTCCGCAGTGATAATGGAAAGCTCTCCCTTTCAAGATACGTGTACTAAACCTACACCACTATAAAACAAGGGATACCACAGTGGTTACCTTTCCCTTGGGTACATTTTACCTGAGCAAAGTATTAGAAGGAAACTAATGTTTTACAACCGTCTCCAAAATTAAAACGATTTACCAGACAAAAAGCAGGCAAGGGTCGATAAATTTTCATTAAACTCAATCCCGGTCTATTAAGATCTATTAATTATCCCGGTCTACTAATTAGTACACTTTATTCCGAGCTAATCGTCTAGCATTCCAAAAGGGAACAGTAGAAGGCTAAATGACTTCAGCTTTTACACAGATTGGCCTAAACATTAACGTAAAAATGGTTCGCTAATTGCATATTCGCAGATCGTTGATCTGCGAATTGCCTATTCTCAAAGATGATAACGTTCTATGAATCCACGACGTAAATAAAAAGTAACTTTTGGGATCAGCCTACCCAAGCCAAGGTAGTTTTTCTGTCACAAAATTCTGTGTAAAATGTGTATACATTTAAGAAAATCAGCGTTCCATGAAATGCTAACAGGAATGAATTCCCCTTTAGGATTAGGAGTACAGATCCCGAGGCAATCTTGCAGGAAAGCTATTATGAAGCCTAAAACAAACGTAAGGGGCCAACGTTGCATTCCAAGCATTCCTGGAGAAATTGGCTGTGGGTGATACCGGGGTACATGTCGTGTGTCCTAAGGCGTTACGTATTCCCCATATTAAGCCTTCCCCAAGCGAGCAGCCTGCGAATGAAGACGCTATGTTTCTCACGTTTCACACTCTTTCTATTCATAATCTTTCTCCTCATGATAACGTCACCATAGCAACGAGTGGGAGTTGGGGATATAAGAAGGAAAAAAAGTCCCAAGATTAACGGCTGTAGGAGGCTACTTTTAGGGTCCGACCGCTTTTTCTTCTGCATAGTAAGCGCAAGTTTGGCCCAAGGGTCCATTTTCCAAGCCTGCAAGGCAAAATGCCCAAGAGCAGCTTGCCGTGGCAGTGGGTGCCATAACTTGTCAACCGGTAGTACCCTAAAACGCGCCTCCGGTCTGGAACGAACGGTTTACTGACCAAAAGAGATTCGGAAAAGAGGGATAGAATCTCTCGTCTGAAGGGGAAATCCTAATAAAACGCGATTGGCTGGAATATTCCCTTTCTAAATTACGACGAACGACTACCCGTTCGCGAATTTAAAAATCAAAAAAACAAAACGCCCTTCGAAAAGAGCATAATACAAAATTTGAGCACGATACTCTATGAACGTTTAATGTCGTGAGTCCAATTTCAACGTAACAACAATCGAGATCACTTTATATCTAAGATATGCATAGATTGTTAAATAGCTTCGTGACGTGTCATGAAGTCATCATGCGTGGTGGGAAGAACCCAAACGGTACAAATCTGGAGTCTAATTTCATGGCAAGCAGATCGTTTAAATTTCCTTCCTGTATTAACATTTCTTATACGAAGAATATTAACAAAGAAAAAATGATGAATTAAAAAAAGGTGACGAGAAATCAATTGCAAATGGGCGGTAATATATAATAAAATAATAATAATACGTAGTATCCCTAGCGGGAACTAATAATACGGTTATTAGCTGAAATCAATACAAAATCTAGACCCTAATGAAATAATTCCGCCGCTCGAAGTCAGTTCATGTTTTGCGCAGTTGACATGGCCAAACCTCCTTTGAATTGGGACACAATACTCTAGTACTATCCACGTCCAGTAGTACTAGTCCGTGTAATTTCTGCTAAACCGACTTGGCAAAGTCAAAGGCGTCTTTCCCGTCCCTTTCAACGCCAGAAGTCGTTAAGAAAAAGTCGAGAATATTGAAACTGCTTCCCATTCTTTTCTTTCCCCCCTCAGTTACATTATCTCCATGTGGGCCGTCCATGGCCCAAGGAACCGTTTGGCTATTCTTACCACTCGTTGCATGAGAAAAGTCGGGAACCATCTGATTAGCATAGGTAATCAACGAAAGCCGGGGACTTCGTACAAAACATGGTCTGTCACCATTCTTACCTAGACAAAAGAATTCCAAACGACCTGCCATAAATCCTAGCTACTTGTACGAACCCCGCCAGCATATAAAGTTTATTTTTATTTTTCTTCTCGCACACGTGAAACAAAGTTACTTGCATTCGAAATTACTTCCTATAATTCGTGTAATTCGTGCATTTGTTACGTCCATTACGGCAAACCTTACTGTTTGAAGTACAATTTTACTGGCCAGCAATAAAATATCGATAAAAAAACAAACTTCCGTAACAATGAAACGTTACGACTTTTAAAACCTATAAACTTCCAAAGTCTGAAATTCTAATATCATATGTTAGTAAGTTTTATTATTCTAAATGTAATATGTTCAAACTTTTGTAACAATGAAAATTATCAAACTTTTTTCATAACGAAAAACTTTTTATAAACGCGAAATTATTTTATGCTCCACTAGTCGTGTCTTTCAGACTAGTTCACAACTTCGACCAAATCTTTTTATTTAAGATCAAGCTTCTAAGCTTGGGATTATTACCATTTTTATGATTTTAAGTTATCACCTTTTATCTGACTTAATTTACGACAGCTAAACGAAACGCTTGAGAGGCGAAACCTAAAATAAATCTCCGGTTCCGAGGTCTGGAGACTTTTTCTTCTTATATAAGAAGAAAATTGAGCTAAAAATAAGCCTGTCCCTATAGCGGTACCAATGTTAGCGCATCATTACGAAGAAAGAGGAATGAAAAATATAATATGCTGACGTCACTGCATGGGGCAAAGAGATCTAAAGCTGAACGCGACAGGTCCCTTAAACCCCTAAAAAAAAGTTAAAAAAAGTGGAAGACTTTGTGGAATTATAACACATAAAAGCGTTCATTTTTAGCCCGCGTCGTGCGACAAGTCGTGGGAAGAAAAAAGGAAGGGTCCAACATGGCGCGAGCTGCCTGAGGGGGCAAATGAGGGTTTACGACCTAACCAACTTTTTCCGAAACGACCCAAGGCCCAACCTGTACTTGGGTACGTAATAGCAAAACCAACAATAAATGAAAATGACGTAGTTTGTCTCACGTACCGTTATCGATGTAGTACTCTGTTTCGTTGTAGCGTTCCTCTGTGAATCCGGGTCGTTTAGCTTTCAACGCTCTCGTCTCAATTTTCGCCTAAAGCCCCCCCAAATGAAATAAAAAAAAATATAAGGCCAATTTGTGAGACATTCTAGAACGAGAAAGGATATGCATATCAACGTGCTATTTCAAACTTTTGGCTTCTATGCAAATGAAGGACATCCGGCGAGCTTCAGAATTTACAGTTCCTTGGATTGTCTCTTCCATGTTAAAGTGAGTTTCTAGTTTTACGTTTTCGTTCTTTCTGGGTTTTTTATTTACCCTTTTAACTTCCTTGGAGACGTCCCCTTCCTCCGCTTTTCGCTTTTCACTAGGAGTCCCAGCGCCCTCTGAGATAAGGCCCGCGGCCGCGCCCATTTCCGTCACCTGTCAGAAACAAAGAGAAAACCCCAGCTTAAACTCCATTATGTAGATAAACGACTTGAGCTTTGCTTTTCGCGCTGATCCTGGGCATAAGACTCTAAACATCGAACATCTTAAAACAAGCACAATTCCCTGCACTCGCACACTGAACTTCAGCAATCCTGCCGAGCAGACAAAAGCTTGAGCAAGGAAAAAAGTATGAAGTATTGCTAGAGCGTAGTCAGCACTTCGCAAAGCAGGTTTCTATCGAGCAAAGCCAAAACAAACAAAAAACTTCAGAAAATACCCCTAACTGAAAGTGCTAAACCATGAAAAAAGGAAACATTGTTTTTAAATTTTCCTAATAAATCAAGTTACTGGTAAAAAGAAAAGTTTGTACCAAGATCAGTGTACAATCAAAGAAACAGTGCACTGTCATGTTTTCCTGCTTAGCTAAGCAATACTTTATTTTAAGCTGTAAATAAATTTGGAAGTACAGTAGATGCCGCTTATCGTGATCACGTTTGTCAAGTAAATACTGATTCTTTTAAATGGCGATTCTAATAATCGAAATTCGGTTACTGTCTTGTTAAAACCGAAGAAACAAAGCATCATCTACTTCTTGACGCTCTCCCACACGCTTCCTCTACCTTGATTCACTACACCCACTATTTTTTTATTTCGTAACGATTTTTCAAGAATTTTAATAGAGATGATTAAGGAATACCTAATTTAACGCCAGCTTCCCTTTGTGGCAAATCTTTTAAATCTAACTTGTCCTAAGTTTCAATGAGCAGCAACTTCTCTTGTACATTTAAACCAACTCCTTTGTTGTTCGCCGCCATTTTTATATAACCACACGTCTAAAACACAACTAACACTGTGCCTTTGAAGCCTACTCCTACGCTTAGGTAGGGTTCTCAACACGATATCCCTTCTAATTTTCCAAGTAAATTAAAGGAACTGGTCATTCAATTGAATAACCTGCTCAATTAATTAACTGTGGAGTTTGGAAGGGATTTCCCCCCTTAGCGTATCGTAGGCTGGAAATGACAGTATTGGTTAAAACCACGTAAAAGCAATATCATTGGTCAATACGCAAAGTCCACGTAGCAATTCAGTACTGTAGTTTCGTTACTGGTACATGTAAATATCATTTTGAAATTGATTTTAGTACCCGAAAGTGTGATTTTAATACCGACTAAAATGCTATGAATTTTATCATTTTGAAACAGCCCTTTTAAAATTCCATAACGCGTCTGATTGTAATAACCAGTGATCACAATAAGTGGCGTCTACTGCAATTATACTTCGTTTAGTACGTGTTAAAATGCAATGTATCATTAATCAAGCAGGAACTTTCCCATTACATGTAGCATATTGTTCTACTGATGCTTCCAAAATCGTCATCAAAAGTAAAATTACATTACCATTAAGGACTATTTTACTTTACGTAGATTAGCATTACAGGCGTTCGTTACCCCAGGTAGACTGCTTCGAGGGCACGGAGCTGGTTACATGATTCTATATGTCTGAAGCACAGATGTATGTCTGAAGCACAGACGTATGTCTGAAGTGAAGAGAGTAACAATGGCATTTGGGCGGCTCGTTACCGAGCCAATATATAGCCAGCACCCTTAAAGCCGTATTCCCTTTCTTTCCTCTTCCATATAGCTTTAATATTTGCTAGATGTGTCCAATAGTCCCGAAACATACAGCCCATTATCCCCGCTCTTCCATCTCTGCTTGGAAATTCTCTATTAGCCATTCAAAACAGTCCTGACATTGGCATTACCTGAACATCGCATTTTTTGTCAACTCTGCGTGAAACCAACGAAAAACAAGTTGTGTGAACAAATTTGCGAAAAAAATAAACTGTCAAAATCAGACAAGCTTTTTCTTCGGAACGGAGCCAAGAAGTGCGGCTCAACAGTTGAATTTACCGAATCCGCTCCGTCAGTCAGCAGCCACGAACCGTGAACAATCGAGCAGGCGACTAACCAAACAAAAAGATGCGTGTGTGAATAGCCTTCCCGGCAATCCTTGTTGACTCTCCACCTTGTCCTCTTACTTACTCTGCCAGCCTCCATTGTTTACCATCGTTCACCTTCCCAACTTGACTTCTTTTTCTTCCCCCGTAAACTTCAAACACAAAGCGAAAGGAAAAACGCTGTCATTTGATCAAACAATGACTAAACGCGTTTAAACACTATAAAGGGTTCGGTTAATTTGCAAATCAAGGTGCGGTATACACCCAACCCCAATACCTTATTTGCATACTCGTCTACAAACTTTCTCGGCAATATTCTTTCTTTTGTTAATTTTTTAAATGGGTTCAAAAAGGCAAAAAAAGTATTTCATAACGTCCAACAAAAAAATTTAACCATTGAAGTTCAAGGCAAAAAAAGGACACCGGGGTGATGCCCGCGGGTACCAGTTGTGCTCATAGTTCACTCAGAACACGTTTTGACTGATGGGAAAACAGAAGTAAAAAAGAGTTTGTTAAAAGCTTGTTTGGTTACCTTGGGTCGTGTGCTGTGCCTGGGTAGAGCATGAGGTACCAGCGTGGGTACCCCATGAAGCGTCGGTACCAGGTGATACGACGCCTGAGTCGAGCCGTGAGGCGCGGTGACATAGCCCGCGGCAGCAGAGGGTGACAGGCCGCAGGGTATGGCCAAACCTCCTAAGGGCATTCCCAAATGTAAAGAAGCACCCAAGGGCATCCATGGCAAGATCCACGGGTGCTGCATTATAAATATATAAAAGGGTAGCTTTGAAGCGTTGGTGATGAAGGAGAGCGCTAAATCCGGCGTATGACTTGAACTGTTAGGCTTAATTTTTTTGCTTGTTCCTCTCCTTTTTTTGGCGCCTTGGATTTAATTCACAGCTCTGGTGAAAAGAAGCGCACTGCTTTCAGCGTGACGACAGATAACAACACGATACCCTTTTTGGTTGGGCTGATAAACACAAGTTTTTTTTTCTTTTTTTTAGGCGCTTCTCTCTTTCGCTCTTTCTCTCTGCTGTTCACGTCGACTTACTCTGTGTAATTCTGACTCACAATTTGTTTTTACAGGAACTAAACAAATTAACTCAACACCGTGTGTACACCCGTTACCACGTTCGCTGGTTGGTTCTGCTTAGTATTACAGAGCTGGCAAGCAGCAGCAGCAGACTCTCGACTTCAAACAGGTGAAGAAATACACTTTTATACACATCCTTCCGACTCCCGTAATTAATGTAGAGCAGTCCCTTCGCATCGGGAATGTAACCGTTAGCGACGCAGACGCGCAATTAAGATACCCCACGGTGTTGCATTGTTATTGCCAAAGGTCCCAGATAATAGTAACAAGACCTAATCCCGGAGTGTTATAATATAGAAAAAAGAAAGAAAATCTAATCTGCTCCGTGTGGGGTTACTTCTGATAATTACATGGCTGATAAGAGTGCACGAAAAACCCCCTATCGTAACTACTTTTGTTTGCCAGGGATTAACCACTGGCCGTTCGCTACCTCAATCCAAACGAAGAACTTAAATCCCTTCAGTTTTCTTCTTATCACTTTCTTCGCAGAACTTTAAAAATTTAAGTGTTCTAGAGATACAAACTTTGAGCCTATGTGAATGCTACCCAAAGTAGCAACCTCGTTTATATGTTTAACAATAAGGGCAAAAAGGGGGAGGACAAGTCAGAAAAAATAATGCTAGCGAGGCGAAGTCTCGGCGCGGACTGAAATCGACGAGCTCAGCAGCTCGGGGTCCCTTCATTGTCTACTGTAGAGACGTGTTATGTGTGAGTGGAGTAATATTGGCTATGTGTGCATGTGGATGCGGCACACAGAAGAGTCTGCGCTCCCCGCCCGTTTTCTCCCAACCAACGCGAAGGAGAGATAAGAGAGAAGAAGGCTTGGAGCTCGGAATGCTTGAAACAGAACACGATGAGGCTTTAGCTTGGTCGTGGTTCCATACCCAGTGTTGTTCCATGCCGATGCCGAAGAGAAACACGGGCTAATAATGCCAGGCACGTCAAGATCTCGCTGAAGCTTGTGCGCGCAGCGAACTTGATCAACAGCGTAATGAAGACAAACCGATGTTTCTCAAAAACTTGCTGTCGTGCCTTCATACTGATAAATAAGCGCATAGACACCACGTGCTAAGACTTATGAGAAGAAGCAAAAAGAGTTTTTTAACCGAACAAGTTTGGGCAAAATCTAAGGAATTGTGTTATTATGAAACTTCAGCAGAAGTTTAAGCTATCTGGGTTCTTTCTTGAATTGTAACACAAATAAAGATAGCGCAACTTTGCAGCAAGAGCGTTTTTCTACAAACTGGAATACTCAAAATTTTTCGTACGTTGCAGCCACGTGCACTTTAGTTGATTGATTTGCATTGCAAACTGTCAGGAATTTGTTTTCTTTACTGTTGCTATCTCAAGGTTTGATTTAGTATAACCTGTAAAAATTCCCAAACTAAGCAATACAAGTATAGTGAACCAGCTAATTATTCCATCCCCCAGTTTTCCACAAGTCACAAATAGCAATCTCACGCGAGGATGGTAAAGAGTAGTTTCTCCGTCTAAACTGAAATTTGCTTTATAACGACTCGGCCACCACACCACAGTTGCAGTCTTCTCAAGTGTCAAACTTGAGTAATTGGCGCAGCGCAAAAGAGGAAACTCGGAGATGAAAAAAGAAATTAACGGCCAACTTAATTAAACGGTTTAGGGCTAATGGAGCGTTGCCTTCTAAATCTCTTTTTATATATTTAAAAAGTTCTAAGAACGATGACGACGACCACAGTAGAGAAAAACAGTCCAGAAAAAGAATACAGATGAAATCTTACAGCCCCTTTTGTGCGCGTCAGCCTTTTATGCATATAAAGATTTCTTTTTTTTTTTTTTTTTTTTTTTTAACTATAGTAGACTTTCCAAGCGGATTTTAAGGCATGATAAAGCAACCCATGGGCTATTTGAGCTATACATATATATATTTTGAGCCTTCCCACCATCGCTAGGGAAGCTTTTATGGGTGTCATTGTCGCATTCGGATACTACAATAGACAACAATTACGCTTCTAAATGTATATTAAACGTCAGAAAAATAAAGTAAATTTCAGTTTTACTCTAAAGGAGCAGCAATGAATTTAATAACGAGTAAAACCAATTGATGTATACTAGTAATTTCTGTAAAAGTACTGGATTCCGCCTTTGGTAGCAACGTATATGTAGCTAGCATAAGCCTTGTATCGAACCGTGACGTCAGTGTGAGAAGGAGCGACTCGGATTTTTACCATCATCAGTCTTGGAGGATGCTTCTAGCCTGCTCTTTGAGATTTCTGAGTGAGATCAACGATCAAAAGATAGAGCAGTACTACAACCCTGCTTCGCTTAGCGAAGGGAAAATGACGCGATGAGTGTGTGCCATGTGCCAGGCCCAAGCCAGCATCTGCATAGCCAATAGTGCTGTTCCCATTCCCTCTTTGTATTATTAACTCTCCCTATTCATTCGGATTACACAATGGCCAACGCATATTTGCCTCCCTCAACAATAGCTTTGCTTCGATCAATCCCGGAATATAGGCTTTTCGGAAACAAGAAGACGCGCAATTCCACGGGACTACTAGTCATCTTCGCACACGGCACAGCCGTGTACGGCTTTTCCTAGGTCCAAAAACCCTCTTAATACTCTTCCTTTTGCCAGCAGCTGTAGTATATAGATTCGATTCTGCTTCTGCAACACGAACAGGGTAAAAAAAGAGGGGTTCTCAGGAGTCTCGGGGGGGGGAAAGAAACCAGCCAGCGCTGCATGTCGGCAAACAAAACGTCGAGAACAATACCCAGCAAAAATGACAGGGTACTCGAAAAATGCTTCTTACCTTTTTCGGAGGTTCCTGAACGCTGTGTTCTTCATCCGAATGTTCGAGTTTTGGCGACGTTTGCTTGTCTTGGTCCGGCGACGCTATTTTGGTTACAGAATCGACCGATTCCATTGTTGAGACACTGTGTGTTAAGTACTGAAACCTGGATCTTAATACTCGAACTACGGCTGCGAGTTTTACAAAAGGGTATGTCCCCATACAATTACTTAATCACTAATTAACAGCACTAATAAGGCGGTTGATTGTGTTAGCTGCATCCACGCGGTCCATCAAAACAATGCGGTTCGCTCCATTAAAAACGAACCTGCTAGTTTACAAAGCACGAATAGCGTTTGCATGAAAAACCTAATCTGAAAATACCTAATGACTATTGGTACCCTTACTTTGATATCGCAAAGAACCGGGAAACGTTACTGTTATCGTAGTCTATCGTTTGCCGCGAGTACACCGCGAATCGCGGGTAGGAGATGTATCACTAAGGGTGCGTTCCAATTGCGAACTCGACTAGGGAGTTGAGTTTTCTGAACTCGGGTTGAGTAAACCCGCGTCCCAATAGGCACTTGTACTATTCAATCGGGTTATGGTTGGAATCGATATAACTTGTAATCAGAGACAATGAATCTTAGTTTGAATCAATGAAGCTTTGTTTTGTTTACATGGAACCACGACTCCACCTAGCACCCAGACGCGAAACGTCCCCCAACTCGCTTCTGCTGTGTTCAACCCTGATTCAAAGTGGAGTCGAACAACCCTTCCCCAAACTCGCTTTGAACCCGAGTTTGGCCACTTGAAACATTCGAGTTCTGGAACCCGAGTTGAAAACCCACTTCAACCTGGGTTGAGTCGCCAATTGGAACGCACCCTAAGCTGTCAACTCACTAGAGGCCAAATTTCAGCACCATTCACTAAGCCTGGATATTGACAATTCACTACACATACAATTCACTACAAACGGCTACAATTCACTACAAATTACTACCACAATTCATTATAAATCTAGAGCTAGACAAGGTTAGGTTAGGTTAGTTAGGTTAGGTTAAAAATCAGGTGATATTGTCTAGCTCTAGATGGCATGGCATTGTAGTGAAAAGTCCGCGTAGTAAATTGTCCTGGTAGTGACTTGTCAAGGTTGGTTGAAAGTTGGTCTGCAGTGAATTGACAGTGTAGTGAATGATATCTTACCCACGAACCGCAAAAGGTGCTCGAATGTTTGTTTCTTCCCGAAGGGTGATACATCTGCCACCTTGCGATAATTTGCAACAAAAACCACTTGTTTATGCCGAAAGTCGAGACAAGCGAAGGGTGCTTGCAGAAATGTGTTGAACTAGTTGAATATGAATTATAAGTAAAAAAGTCTTATAATCTTTTCCATATGATAAGATTCACTATTAATTTTCTTTTGTAAAGCACACGTTACGTCAAAGAGCAAGCAATTGAGTTTGACGAAGACCTCTACCACGAGTACAAAGCCCATCGTTCTTTTTCCAAAGATGATATTCCCAGAAAGTGCCGTATCCAAGAGGATGGTAGACAATCTCGAGCTCCATTATCACGGTAAAATCACCCTAACTTATTCACAAACACGTAAAATAAACTTAATTCTCCCTACAGGAACATATGTGGCTTTCTAAACACTGGCAAAGGAGGTATAATTTACATGGGAGTCACAGATGATGGCATAGCTCGAGGTTTCAAGCTAACGGCCTATCAAATGGATCATATGAGACTTAGTTTACAAGATACCGTTGATCGTTTTACCCCCAAAGTACCAGTTTGCCTCTATAGCCTCGATTTCTGCCCTTTAGTACCAAGCCAAGAGTACATGAAAACCCCTTTACCGGACCCCATGAAGTGCTAGTAGTTTAATCATTTACAAAATTACTAATTACCTTTCGTTATGATCAGGTTTACCCAACACAGTATGAGGGATCAACCTCATGATTTGCGGACCGCCAGACTTTGTTGGTGCGACGTCGATTGCGAGGCTCAGTTTAACCACGTAAAAAGGAGCGATACGAGTTTAATATTTGTATAATTAAGGATTGGTTTAGGGTATGCTTCCGGCGGAATATATAGTTGAAGTTCACGTCTATCCGTGGGATCCTACTAATCCGATGTTAAAAGATTTATGCGTCCCTGGTACTCCTCTTCACCCGTTTTTTGAAACGGAAGAAAAACAGTGTTTTATAAGAAGTCACGGCTGCCTTATGCGACCAAGTTTTGAAGAAATCATCGCCCTGACGCGTGATCAAGTGCGCGAGTACTACCTGCCGAAAGTTGAAGCGCTCGAACTGAGAATTTCTCAGCTAACGAGCAGTTAAATGGTTTCAGAGTTTTTGTTAATTTTCTGCATTTTCTTGCCTATCAAACGAAGGTTATGAAGTGATGTATTTTCGTAACAAAAAGGCGTAATATTAGAAACGAAAGTTAATTAAGAGCCTACATATCTGTGGCAATGGCAGAAACCTGAACTTGCTTCACTGTGATTATTTTGGTCGCATTAGGTTCGTCGTTTTGAGTGCCATTCATTTGCTTCAAAAGGGACTTGGCTGCCTTGTCCATTTGTTCCGTTTGAGAAATAGGCGACTGCCAATAGGCGAAATCTTCAAACATGACATCCGACGGCAGTTGTCGGAATATACGCAGTCGTAGCAGCAAGCCTTCAGTAATGAAATTAATTTGTTTAGAAAATGAATTGAATGAAAATCATCGTAAAAAATGGATGGCTCGCTTAAATAAAGGTGTAAAGCGAAATTTAAATCGAGACTTGAAAACATTAGTAAACGAGACCCAATTAGGATTTAATAAAATTAAAAACAATTTTTACCAGTTATGAGACCTCCACCTATAGCTAATGCCAGGGTCATGCAAACAGCAGCGAACTGAAATCCAGCTTGTTTACCAAAGGAGCGTCCTTCGCCTGCTTCTAGTATTTCTGCCGCAAGGTTCTGGTGCATGTCCACGAAACCTACGGTAGTTAGTTTGGGAGCGCAAGCTGGGAAAATGGTATATAGTCTAAAACCAATTTTTACCTTAGTAGAATTCGTCTATATTTTAAATAGCAATTCGAATATTTACTCATCACCGTAGGTAGCTTCGTTTGCCAACGCCGCACCGACAGCCCCTACAATGGCCGCAAAAATGCCAATAAATCCATGTAAGTTATGCACGCCGCACGTGTCATGTATTGGGAAACGAGGCTGCAGCGATTAAATATTAAGACGTGAAAACGTTATTACTGAAAGAAATTTACTGAAAGAAAGCGGAATCCTAGGACGGAAAGTACACCAGCTACGAAACCCACAACAAGAGCGCCGAAGGGAAATAGCATGTAATTTGCTGCTGTGCCTATGGCCACACCCCCCGCCAACGTTGCGTTCTGTACGTGGACCTAAAACAAAATCATCAAATTGAATGGCTTCAACGTGAATTGCTTAAAAAGTTCAAAATTATGAAACGCTTCAGAAAATAAAGTAATTATTTATTCTAAAATTATTTTTACCATAGTAAATCTTCCATCTCGTTCCGTAAGAGAAGATACGACAAAAGCCCCAACCGTGCTGGCAGTTAGAGCAAAGTAGGTATTGATAACAGCTCGGTTTTGGCCCGCTTGTGCGTCAACTGATACGGCGTTAAAACTGGGCCAACAAATCCACAAAAATAGTGTACCTGAAATACAACAAAATGTTTAAACCCGTTTAGATAAGTGGAATTCGCAGTTTTACCGATCATTGCGGTAATGTCCGATTCATCTGTGGAAATATTATTGGACATTCCAGCTTTCAGCTCTTTCGATCTCCTCAGCATTAACATAAAACTAACCGCGAGGCCAAAATAGGCGCCAAATACGTGAATAGTCATGGACCCACCCACATCTGATACCTATCATATGAAAGGTAAAATTACAAATCAAACAAACATACCTTAGAGAGGAGAAAAGGGAACCTTTAAGACTTTAATTGCGATGTATTCGTTCACGGTGTAAAGAGGAAGCTCGACGATCGTCATAATTAGGAGTTGAGCCGGTGAAGCCAACCCGATTACTGCCCCGAAAGAAATGAGCACGGATGTTGCGGCGAAATCTCCGCTTACCAGATTCTTCAAACCCAATTGAGCTTTGCCAGCGCTGGTTTTATTCAGTAAAGCTCCTAGAAGAATGGCCCATTGAAAACTCAGGGCTACAAGTAGCAATGTGAAGCCCAGGGCGCTTTTGCCATAACGCTTCAGAAAAGTCATCAAGAAGCCAAATCCCACCAATACCATGATATGGATATCCTGGAACACTGGGACAGTAATAAATAAGCATAGTATTCCTCTTTACCTTATTTAAAACAAATGTTTGATTCTACGAAAGTGCTTTTAAAGTATCGCATATCGGTTCCACGAAATTCCGTTGCTTCTCTTTTTTCTGTTACCGTAACAAAAATACCGTTGCTAAACGCGATTTTTTATTGTCTACATTGCAATTCTTATATTAAGTCTACTTTATCTATTGTAGTCATGTTTCTATTTTTAATCTAGTTAGGATTTCGTTGCCGGAAAAAGTTGGTAAACCAAAAATACTGACCAACTAATTTACGATTTGCACGGCTAATACCGACTTGAAGTCCCCAAGTGATGTAAACAACTCGACCTTTCATGTAACAGATACTCAACACCAGATTTTATATTAATCCACATTAAGTTTTTGCTTACTTGGATACGAGGATGAAGTCTTCGAAGTTGGAGTTTTGGCATCGTAATCTACCAAAAAGGCATACAGAAGAATAAATACGACCTGTGTAAACAAAAGAAGCCACGCGTGTGGGGCTTTGGTAAAAAGCGAACGTAAATTCATGACGGTATTTTCGTAAGAACTTCCAGAAACTCTATTAAAGCGACAGTTAAAATTACGAGTCTAACTGTACGTGACCTTTTTCGCAATCAACTAACGTGAAAATCCAATACGGAATGGGCTTTTATCTGCTTTTTGTGCTGAGCTATGATAAGAAACCAAGATTTCGTTGTCAGGCAGATAAGTGACACGGACTGTTGCCCTATTGGGGATATTTACTGCATAATTGAAGCTCTTGTCTTATGAGACAGGAGTTGCCTGAGAGCACCGTGATATGTTCCTGTCAGAAAAGGCCATGTATTCATGTATGACTATTGCCTAACGTGACAACAAGCAAAACCATTGAAAGCTAAAACTTAGGGTGATAACACGAATTAAACGCCTAAAATCAGGAATACATTTTTGCAATACCAAAAAAGCGGTTGGAACTCTTGGTCCTGTTTTTGCTAAAATATGACATAAAATTAAGAACGATGGAGTGTTCTTTTCAGCAAATGATGAGAATTAGGACGAAAACTGCTCCGAAGCAGCGGAAATACTGCCCGCACGTGCCGGGGGTCTAGTCCATTTGATGAGCATTTCTGGAGAGCGATACAAGAAGATGAGCTTCGCAAACAGATCTTCTTCCAGCTCAAGCTCCCCACTTTCGCGTACCAAATAAATGTCCAAACACAACTTCATAGATAAAATGCAAAATAGTTTGTAGAGGGATTGGTATTTTGCGTTTATAACCGTTTTACTTGCAAGATGCGGTCTACGTATGGCATATCCTCAAACATAATCGTGTTGGCCATTCCGCTAAATATATCGCGTATGAATTTGGCAGCTACCAGTACGAAAGTTGTGTACATTCCAATGATTCTACATCAAAAGGTTCACAATATTAGCGATAAATGCCAAAGTTTCAGATCGATTATTCCTTAAGTAAAATATAAATATTAAAATTTTACCCTCCGCCAGAAATAAAGCTGAGTTCGGAAGGAAACATTTTTTCGCTAAAGAAGTAAATACTCAAAGCCTGGCACTGGTCGAAGTACGGTAGCCACGCCCAACGAGGCGTATTGCAGTCTTCTTTTAATCGCCACCAGACAGCATTACTACTCGTATTTTGCTCCAACGTCAGAAACACGTCACCATAACCTTCATCTCCCGTACCTAAAAATGATATGAAATACAACGGACACTTACTATTTCTGCATTCCTTTCAAAATATGAATGCGACACTATTAATAGTTTTGTTTATAATATTTTACTTTGTGCGAGTTGCCAAGCAAAAGCGGCGGTGCCTTTGTTCGTAACTTTGACGAACTTGGGAAATAAATGCTTCACTTTAACTACGACTGACGGTTGCGTCCCGTTGAGAACTCCGGCCAAAGCTTGGCGGTCGCTGGTGGGTGTGTTCTGGTCCCAAGTAAGTAATCGCTCATCCGTAACCTCGGCTGGCATATCTGGACCACTGGATTCTCTCATTATTGTCCATTTCAAGATCAGATCCACCGGCGTTCCTTTAAGCAAGATAAGAACAACAAAAAAAAATAATGAAATCACTATGTAAAATAAAAGAAACTACTCCTAGTAATCTGGTTTATATAACAAAGAATTTAATGCCCAGCAAACCTTTTTCTTACCTTGTAAGAGTTTTTTGGCTAAGGCTAATCTTGCAGGCGGAGTCATATCCCATACAATGGACGAATTGATACTAAATTGGGCCACGCCTACGTCCTGCCAATCGTAGGCAGAGAGAAATGTTTGAGCCACGCGATCTTCCTGGTACTTGTACCAAAATTTGTCCCAATCCCCTTCGTTAAATCTATAAAACAAAACAAAAAATTTTCAACTTTTAAACTTGTCCGAATATTATATAACAGAAAGTAGAAGTAAACTCGTGAACAGAAAAATACCTAAACATTTCTCGGCTTTGAATATTAGCCCGAAAGGCAGGCGTGCTAGTTCCCCCAAAGCTAAGCTGGATGTGAACACTATCCGGTATACTAGGTAATCCTACAGTATTTCCCAATGCAAAGAGGACTAATGGGAACCAAATCACTCCCACAATGATGAGCAGAAAGCAACCGCCCATTCCGTATTTAATTACTGCACGTTTGGGTTCTCCCCGGCCTTGTGGATACGCAACTTCCGCTCTTCTTTCGCACTAAGAAGAATACGTATATGCTTCCGCTTTGAAAACCATAAATGTACCTTAATTTTGAAAATTTGCGCAAAAATATCCTCCAATTTCATCCAGTCCGACAAGGACATCGTGGTAGGGGTACAAATCCAATCCATTAACGCTCGAAGTTCGAACAAAAACGGTACCAGCATGAATCTGTAACGACAATCGTCAATAATTTACTACCAAGCTAAAAATAGCAATTAAAGGTCAATTCAAATAAATGGGGGATATAAAATTGGCAGACAGAAATAAGATTTTACCCTTTGAAGAGAAAATTATTAGCGTAGTTATAGTTTTTGGTAACAAAGTTGCCCAAAATGCGTGTTGGGTACCCGCTACGAATTTGGTAAGCCGACAGGAGCAAATATACGCACTTGACCATGTACCAAATCTGTGGGGGTCGAGCCGCATTGAAAGGGCTGATCCAACGTAAAAGGACAAAAATACATCAGAAATTAACGTAATATACTTTTAAAGTAAATAATTTTTAAAAAAATTACCGTTCGGTGACTGCTGGGAGGACCAAAAACATCCAGACATGGATCCCCAATGTAGTTGCCAACTGGAACATTAATTTCCCCAAAAGGTGTTTTCTCAAGTACAACGCTCGATCCACGAGAATCAATCCGAACTGAAGTACTAACATAGCTAAAAAGGGTATCGGCACTCTCGATTCTTCCAAGTATGCCATCACTCCTCCATCCCCTTGTTGTGTCTACGACATAAGATTTGTAACCGTAATATTTCTATTACATTTAAAACGAATCCTTTTTGCAAGCTCCACTTACCCCAAACGCAGCGAAACCGAAAATGACGACGAAAAAGTTAAAAAAATCACACAGAAACATCCAAGTGTAAATGTCCTTCGAGACTCGAGCGGAAGGATTGAGAATAGAAAACCAGAAATGTCTCGTTTTCGCTAACGATGACTGGGTTCTACGTAAACATTATTTTTAAATCAGACTTTTTTAAAATTGTAATTTAAGAGTCATTCTTGAAAGCTTAAAAAGAATATTTACTTTGTTTTGCAGAAAGGTATGGCTACATCTGCCGTTTCCTTAAAACGTTTTTTGACGGCTTGAAAATGTTGGGCGTACTTGTTCAAGGGCACGCCCACTGGGCTTGCTGCTCGGCTCGAAGCAGATAGTGCCTTTAACGTTAAGTTATCGTCACTAGCTGTCGACAAAACCGGTGAAGCAGGTGCTTCTACGGTCGCCAAATCGAACGCGAATGCCGATTCCTTATTCGTTGTACTTAGTTCGTATAACGCTATTTCTTTCTCTACTTCTGCCTTTTTTTTAGCCTCATACTCCTCTAAGCGCTTTTTCTTTTTCAGGCTGGGAGCGTCCCCAGCATCTTTCCAAAGCCCCATAGATTTCAACATGAATCTGAAATATAATAAAAATAAAATCCAAACGAATTTTTGGAAGGTAGATCGGGTTTACCGATGGAAAAAGAGAACTAACAAGAGCACCAAATCCCAAATGGCGTATTTCTCCTTCTTTTCCACGCCCAGGATACGGGGCGGCCAAAAGGGTTGGCCCAAATTAGCATTATGGGTATAAGGGAGGTTCCAAGACCATAAATCAAACTGGAAAAAGCATTTGATCAGCACTACGATTTGGACGTAGGCAATAAGGGCGATCCAGAAGTGGCGCGTGGGGCGTGGCACTGACAGAGTACCCCATATGAAGACCATGAAAGGCAATGGTAGGGATAAGACCGACGCGGATTTGACTTGGTTCCAGAAAACGGCCAAGTAGGACACTAGTTCTGACTTGGACATCAGTGCGAACCATAATGACGTAATTAAGCGTAAAAGTGGGTATTGCTGGAAACCAATCGTCTTTTGACAGTCGTCCGACTCAGGTTTGGATATTTCTTCTTCTGCGCCCAGCCAAGAATCCCTAGATTACAGAATACGTTTGTTTTGTGTCCACCGTTACGTCATATAACACGGAAATTTCGTTACAAGTTACCAGATTTTTACCGTTACGGGTCATACATTCAGAGATTATCTTCGAATTTAGAATCTCGTTCGCCTTTTCAAGCTTTAAGGCTCCTGTATAGATTAGTTCGGTATAGGAGGTAAGGATGGGGAATTTCGGAACACCTTTTGCAGAAAACCAGTACAGTAAACTTAAGCTTGCTAATAGGTAGTGCACAACCAATGAAATTTTTTTTCAACGAGTAATAAATTGGAAATATGCAAATAAATTTGGCAACTACTGGAAACACGTTAACTAAAAATCTGTCCTTTGGCTGTGTAATACTGATTAAAATAAAGGAAATGTGTGTTTTAGATTGCTTTTAAATCTGACGAGCCGTTTTCAAGAAATCTTGTTCCAAATGTTCGGCGACTTGATTTTGGGACACTGTGCTACTACAGCAAACTGTGATGACAAGTTGTACTTTTGAGAAGAAAAACAAGCGTAAAAACTTTGCCGGCAATTAGCAATATGTTTCCTTTTTTACTTTCTTACGCAAGGCTTTCGCAAAATACAAACAAACATCAGTGCCATCTGTGACTGTTTCGCATCAATAAGCTAAGGTATACGGGAGCCTTAATGGGTAACAGCTACCAAATTCACTTCCTGAAATTTTGAAGGATCTGTGTATAGTATGTTTTAAGATTTTCGCTCATGATTTTAAGAACACCAAACTTCGTTCTAAACAATTGTGAACAGCCGTTCACTAGTTACTGTAGATTAAGTCACGATGTGACGAACGGGTCGTGGCGCTACGCTCGTAACCACGGTTACTGTTTATCCATGCTTTTAACAGTAAATATAGCTCTACGGTGCAATGTTCCAGAGCTTATCTTTTCCGAACATCGTTCTTTATCGTTCATTCGTCAAATTCTGTCGCTCAGTTCCGTTCCAGTTCTAAAAATTTTTCCAACGGCAAGCTCCGGAACGGAATTTCACTCCACTTAAAGGTCCGCTTCGTTCAACGATCCGATAATTTTATGGAAAACAAATTTAAAAATCGTTTGTGAAAGCGGTAGAACAGAATAAAAAAAGTTTCCACATGTGGACACTAGGTGGCCCAAGCAGTACATATGCCTGGAACTAGATAGAACCGTAAATTTCTCGAAGAAATCCGTTCCCTGCTACTTTCGGTGCAACGCCACTCGTTCCCGTTCCGCCCAAAAGAGCGGAACGGAGCTTTCCGGGAAATTCCAGAACACCGCTACGGTGCCATGGGCACTGATACGTCTGTGACTTTGAAAGCTACGAGGCCTATTTTTGACATTTCTTTCTCTAATCACTCAAATAATGTTTCGCGCGTGATAAAAAAACCTATCATTAGAAAGTAGTTTTTCTTCATTTTTAGGACACAGTGCTTTTGGTGGATAATTCCATACAAGCAACTTGCTCTGGAACACGGAAATGTCTTTTTTTTCCTTTATGATTTGCCGAAGAGGCGGACAGTTCATATTTCTGTACAAGTGGCAGAAGTACGTACAAAATCTGGCGAAACCTGAACATTCTTTGTATAAACACTTTATACCTTCGTTTTTGACTGGTTTGTGGAGGCAAAAAGGGCGGTTCTAGCAAGGTGGGCGAAGGCGTGCCTCGGCAAGTAGCGTTCTCGATGCTGCTACCACAGCTCAAGCGGCCATCCACGGAGGCACATTCGATGCGAATCTCCACCACGTCACATGGGCGAGAGACGTGTTGCGGGGAAGGAGTATCCGCCCTTTGCGTCTTAGTTTCGGGCGGAGGGGCGGAGCTAATACACAAACAACCATTTACACACATCGAAAGCGTTTTTTTTGGACAAAAAATCTTAGACCGTCCAGTTGACTGCTGACTGAAGTGAAAGCACACTGAAAGCCATGCTACAGAAAAATCAGGTTACGGAATCACTTAATTAGTACGTACCTTAATTGCTTGAACACGTTAATGGCGCTATGCAAATCCCAGTCACTCACGCCGTATTTATCCCCATAGTACAAACTTAACTGTGCCTGTAAAGACCAAAGTACGTAACCATAATAAATGAAAAAATAAAGACGCACGTAGTTTTATTACAGATGTGGAACAATTTACCTTCAAAATGCTTTTTTCTTTTGTTAGAGTGTTGATGACGTAACGATAGTCGTAGCAATAGGCATCCGTGTGATTTGCGGAGCTGCTAAGCGATGAATTGACAAACGCAATTCCAAACCGTAGCATGACCCACACTTTACGTAAAGCCATGGCTACTGCACCTTCTATGTTGCCTAGTAATCCTGCAGGCCTGGGTATATCTTCGTGGTCTTCTTCATGATCTTCACCGAAGAAGTCATCGTGATCTTCCTCATCTCGACTGTCTTCTCGTAGTGTGCGTTCTAGTCTTTCGACCATAATCTCGCTTTCGGCGTACTCTACCGGATTGTCGTCGAAAACTGCCGATGTGCGATTACTATGACTACGGTCTTCATAATGAGGCACCTAAACAGTAAAAACAAACGAAAACCATAACAAATATATAAGTTAGAAAAAATTACATAATTAATAAAAGTAATCCATAAAACCGACATTATTTTAAGCTAACGTTAGACAATTAAGGCCTCGGTGTAGTGGAACAGCATGGCAAAAAAAAAGGGATTAAAAAATTCTCCCTCCCAACACAATATAATACAATTTTATTCTGACAGTAATGCAAGGGATATATTTAGAAGTGGGGTAGTTTCTGTTAACACTTTTCTTCCATAATTTTTTTACACAAAGTTTTAAGTTATGAAAATGTTAAATAAATTATAAAATAAAATGACCCTGTTTTCTTAGATTTTCCTATTAAAATATTTTGTAAAAAATAATTCTTGAATTACCTCTTTCTGTTTTTGATAATTTTAAGCTTTCCGTTTATAATATTAAGATAAGAAATTTCACATAACATATGAAAAGAATAATCTTTAAACAATTGGCTGACCCTTTTTATTTAATTCCGACTACTTCCTTACTCTAAATTAATGCCCAACCGGCGAAAACTATATCTCATAATTCACTCCCAGACTAATTCTTGGCACGCATCCAGCATGCCGGGTGTCAAACCGGACTTCCGACATTCCTTTCCTTGCTTTTGTCCGATCATTTTCTTTTGCTTATTGTTTAGCCCATTCAGCAACTTTCGATCAAACCGATGTACATGAACGCTCCTCTTCTTTTTCGTGGCTTTGGCCCTTGAGTCGCATACGCGTTATCTTGTTAGCATAGTTAGTCGAATCCGCCCACCCAGTCTTGATTAGACGCTGATGTGAATTACTGAGAAATTTAACCGACAAATAGTTTGAACAAACTTTTACCGCTGTGCCAAAAAACGAACCTACAGCCTCCGTCAAACCGTTCAAAACAACTTTAGCTGCCCAAAACAGTTTCCTAGACATATGATATAAACAGAATATAGGGGTCTGTCATCAGTGACATCTTTTGACGAAAAATGATCAACTACCTGCAGTATACGGCGGCCTTAACAGAAAAATAAGTAGTACATATAGTTGATAATATTACAAGAATAATAATTATAGTTAATAACAACATATTAATAGTAAAATAATAATAGTAACATAATAGTATACTTAACAACAATAACACATTATATTAGTAACTAATAAGAATAAAAAATTAATTCTTAGATTATACAGACGCCTAAAGATAAATCGCTCGGACAATATTATTGAACAACAGAAAATTCAACACACATAAGACCCTTTCGACATTTTTCTTCTGATACATTGCAGACAAACATACCTGGATACTCCAAGAGACTCTTCGACTATGCGTCGGGGAATGTGCCGGTACACTCAGTCCTTCGCTATCAGACCTTCGCTCCGCCCTATCCGTAGCTTCTTCGATTCCATGCCGAAACGCCGAACTAACCAACTAAAATCCCAAACTTATGCTTAAAAAAATCTTAAAACTCCGTCTAAACGAAAGTACTTACTCGTCCAAGGGATAAGGTATCCCCACAATCTTCTTCTTCGGCTTTCGGTGCCATCTTGACTCCGCTTACGGGCGCCAACAACTCGTCATCCGTAAACAGATGGTAATCACCGGACAGGATAGCTAAAAACGACCCCAAACGAGTTAAGAAATGCGGAATAAGACGAAACTTCGCCCACCCAAAAGCTTGCATTCATAATAATAAAGCTTCAAGCGAATATCGCTATCATGCGAAAAATAAAGCCAAAAACCTAAAGAACCCAACGGGAAAAAGCGAAATATGTGACGCGGGTGGTAAAATAGACCTGTAAGGGCCGTGGCCATGCGCTGTGGTGGTGGATGTCTGGGAAAAGCGAGTGCTTCCGGATTGATGTGCCCCCGTATGTGATTTAGGGTAATTCTGAGGGTGATTTTTACAGGTATGATGAGAAACGCCGGCAGGAGAGGCCGCAAAGGATCGTCTGCGCAGACTCGAGCGTCTCCGCGGAGTGGGTGGCGGCTTCAGCGGGAAAACCATGGTGGACACGGGCTGGGAATGATGACGTACGTGCGTAAGCCCCGTCTTCTTTTCCGAGTGGCTGCCCATGATGGATTCGTCAAAAGGGAGGGGCGAAGCAGGGGCAGTGCCTTGGGGCGTGTACAACGACATACGCTGCTCACAGTAACCTTCCAATGAGAAGGAATACGCGGCAGAAGAAGGCGATCCAGCGCCTACGGTTCGTGTCAAAGATTTATCGGCTACGCTACAAGGTATTGCTGCTATTGATGGGGAAATGGGTCGGAACGGGGAAGGAGAGGGCGTGATTGACGAAGCGCGAGTGTCTTCTCCGAAGAAATGAGGGAATCGATGGGCGTGGCTGGCTGAAGGGGGTTGGGAGACGAAACCCACGCCTTCTTCGGCCAAGGAAAGACGTGAAGGGACGGTAGAACAGGGCTCCCGACTTCCCGCTACTCAAAAACCAGGACAAAATAACGCCCCAAAAATACCACACGTATGATTAAGACAACACAGAACAAACCCATCACCGCTAACTAGAACGGACCATTCCAACGATATTTCAGTCTAGAACCAAGTTGCTACTTTCTACTTTTCAAGGTAAATGAAACTTTAAATTATTACTTCTTACACGAAAAAATAACAAGACTATACGGATTTTCTAATAAAAATACTACTTGCGGAATGAGCTACACTAGCTGACATATAATCTAAGTTTTCGTGCTATTTTAGGTCAATTTACAATTTGAAGAATCTAAAACTTTGCGACTACTTTGGGATGTTCCAAATAAAAAAAAAAAAGAGAAGGAAAAAAAGGTTACCTTTATAATGGTCCTGTGGTTCCGTCTGGGGATTGAGACGCTGTTGTGTAGCTTTAATGCGATCCATTTTTTCACGAATCGAGTCCAATATTCGTTTTTCTTCTTCTTCTTGCTCACGAATCCTTTCAGCGGCCAAGGCCGCAATTAATTCGGCTCCCCTAATCAGAGAATGGGGTTATTTTAAGGGAAAAAAATCATCTTTATCCATACCTGGACGCTAGCATGTTTTGTGCCTTGATTTCATTGACTACATGCGAGAAATAATAACTGCCAAAAAGTCGTCGGCTGAACAAGAGACATGCAAAACACACTCCATCCCAAAACATTCCAGCTTCGTCAGTCGGTAACGGACAATCTCCAAAATCTGAAATTAGCGGAATACAATTTTCTTTAAATTATGTGTTGCGGCAAAAAATCACCTATTGAAGAATTTGATGCGTTAAAATAAGAAAAAAATCGCAAGACACGAGTTGAAGATATACCTGCCAAATTGAGAGGGACCTTGACCCCAAATTTCTGCAAACAAGCAATGCCCCAAATCTGGACCAGCCAGCAGGCGTTGATTTGCAGTTGTGTAATGAAGGCACAGCCAATTAGTTGCAAGAAGGCTTTTCCTGTCATCACTGCCACGTTATACCCCACCAACGCATTCCACCTACGATTTTTTTAAATTTTTGAAGCAGATCTTAATTTCTCTTACCAATGCAAAACTTGATGTCGAGGCCACAAAAAGAACTCATTGCCTTTCCAAAGAAAGAGGAACGAAGCTAGCAAGTAGCCAATGGCGAAAGCGTTCACGCGATTGGTTCCCGCCAAAAACATGACCGACAACGCCATCCAGTACATGGCGGGGCACACAACAGCTTTCACAACGTCCAGCCAGCATTTGGAAGGACCGGTAAGAAAATCGCCTAAGGGATTTTTCTCCGGTGAAGGTCCTAGCTCGGTATTTGTGCCTGCTTCTGCGTAATAACCTAATGGCTCGCCACAGAAAATAACCCACTGACCACTGCACAACGTCAACAATATGAAATCCGCTATAAAAAAAGACGTTAGAAATAAAAAGAAATATTGAAAACCTGGATGATCTACGTACTGACTAGTTTGTAGGACTCGGGCGGTTTAACGAAGTCTGGTAGGAACAGCCAGTCTCGTAATTTTGGAAACACATCCCAAGGATATTCTGCAATTTTATGCAGTTGATAATTAAGCAATAAATAAAGAAGAAAACATAAAATTCAAATTAAGAAGTGAAGCCTGGAAAGTCTCAGAAGCTTTACCAAGGCAATTAACAGGTGGTAAGCCTAAGCACAAGAAATATTGAAGTCCTAGGCAAACAGCGATGCAGATAACCAATGCGGGCCAGACACGAGCCAACTGGGCGCGTGGCTGTCGATACAAGTAGCACAGCCATCCTGCGTAAACCAGGGAATATATATCCAAACGTGATCCGAGCACGCCCACCATGGTCACCAAGCAAATCTAAAGAAAGGAATGCAAATTCTAGTAGTTTCGAAGAAAGCATTTTTGAAATACTGTCAGAAGTATTACTTCAATGCCGAATTTGTAGAAGCCAAAATTCATCAGAAATTTGGAACATTGGATCAGACCCTCATCGGCTTGAAACCGAGTCACGCCTTCAAACAGAACGCCAGGTTTTCCTTCTTTGGGTACTTCCACGCCATGCAAGCCTTGTCGAATTTGGATCACGGCTTGGATCGTGAGCACCAAAATTAAACCTAAAAATATTATTAAATGAATATACATTGCCAGTAACAAATCCAAGAGAATTTAAGTATATATTACCTATGTATCCTTTAAGTAACTCGGGTAATTTCGCACTCTTTCGGAACCCGATCCACTCCATAAGGTTCAAAGTTGTTGTATTACCCGCATAAAAACTTCCATTACTCCACTAAGAACAAACACAAAGTCAATTAGTTTCTAGTGAATTAATTAGTTTCGTCCATTTCAAATTCTTTTTAAAAAATATCCTTCCGAGTTTCCTGTGAACATGTTGATGATCTCTCCATTTCAATTTTTAGAGAATTATTACGTCCGTAACGAAAATTACCGTGCAATTGATGTTGTAAGCTTGATGGTCAATGTAGTCGATTTGATATATCATTCTTGCAAGGAATAAGAAGCAAGCCCAGCCCGCGGAGGCCCGACACGCCCATTTCTGATACCGAAATTTGGAATGCACGCTCAAAACTACGGTTATGCAAAAAGGGTAATGTAAAACGCAGACCTAGTGTAATAAATCGCGTAAAAAACATAACTTAGGAACAAGTCATCTGTGTGCTTACGTCATAAACGGAAAGCAGGAGCAGCGACAAAAAAACAATTTTCATCATATGAAGATCCAAGAACCTCCAGGCGAGTTCTACCAATTGAATAAACGTTTGTTGAAAGAGAGCAAACCACTTCTTCACCAAAATCATCGCCGATTCTAAGAGTGATTAACTACTGCGTTACTCAAAGTATAACGTATTTTTGTTAGCATAGGCTATGACAAAAAAAGACACCTTCAAGTTTCCGGAACGTAAAACTACTGAAAATACTGGAATCAAGCTTTTCAGTAATTGTTTCGTCTTCGTCCATTTCCGGTGCTTTGCCTGGTGGTTCGGGGGCCTCAGCTTCATCGGTGGCGTGCTCTTCCAGTAATCCTTCCATGCTTCCACTCGGCGGACATTTCCTAGCAAAGAAAAAAAGAAAATAAGTAAAAAAAAAAAAAAAAATATTTAAAAATCAAAGAAGCTGAACCTTATTTTTCTATTCTTACTTTTTCTCCAAGTCTGACACATCCAAAAATTCTTGATGAAAGTAATGAAGCTGCACCGCAGTAATTACCACGAAAAAGGTGGGCGTGAGTAAGCGAAGGAATAAAGTTCCTGTATCATACACTTCCAAACCAATATCGTTCTGCCTGAAAATTCCGACAATAATAGAAACTCATACTCGTTTACTTTAAAACGATAAACAAATTTAATTTTTTGAAGGACTTGCAATTGCTCAGGAATCTTCAAATATTGCTCCCAATGCTCAGTGAAATGATCGAACTGGTAGGTATAGACTAACACCAGGACAACCATCGAGTAGATAATGACAGTCAACCAAAAGGGGTACAGAAGACGTCGCCAAACCGTGTAAGATAACTATACCGCAATATATAAATTTTTAATATATAATTAAAAAATGTCAATTTCGTTAAATTATTGAATAAGTTAGCAAATACGGAAGTAGAAACATAGGAGTTTTGTACTTGAAAAGTAAAGACGAAAACGAGGAATAAGGCCATATAGAGAATCCGGTAGAGAACCACATGTTCGCCTTGGCCGATACCGATGATAAAAAGCATAATGGCCACGACCCAAATCCAAACTCTGACTAATAAACGATGAAGTGCAGCTCCGAATTTAACCAACCAGGCCGGGCTGGTATTAGGCCTATCTAAGGCATCTTTGGGAGGCAACTGTACTTGCTGAACCAAGCCTATGAATAATTTAAACCCGAAACTCTAAGCGCAAACTGCGAAAATTCGAGTTTAGACAGTTTTTACCCGAGACAATCATTCCATTGCCGGTGCAGCTTAACGCCATTCCAAAAGATCTGCGAGCACGTTCATGGGCGAGTCTAATCTGCCGTTCCTGTTCGTATTGCCTCAAGGTAAGCCAAAATACGATGGTATAAACCATCTGAATAGGAATTTTTAAGTTCATTACTGTAATCCAAGATTATTGTGTAATACCTTGGTTAGTAAGGGTTTGTAAGCTTCGTCGACGTTCTTTACGAATCCGACTTGGCCCAGATTGACCGACGAGACTTGAACGGGTAGTTCATCGTCCGTTAGGTTCAAGCAATACAAGTACTGTGCCAAAAGGAGGAATAAACTGTAGGAAACTAGCGCTGGCATGGATTGTAGAGTAGCTACACGCTGTTTCGGCATAATCCAGAGTGCACACGACCATATAAGCAGGACAAAGGTAAGCCAACTGTGGTACGTAATACTCCACGCCTACAAAACATCTCTGGTTTTTAGAAATTCCAAATCTCGCTTGTAAAAAAGTACCATCATGGCGACAATAGCTACTACGTAGGCAGATTGGACAATTAAACCCGGCACAATACTCAAATAGACCCAAGTTCTTTGCAAGAGTTTCATCCACTTTTCCTTCTCTCCTTCAGGTAGAAAAACGTATAAAAAAATTGAAAATCTGATTGTCAAGATCGAAATAGGGCAAATTACCTGCCGCAGCGTCAGGAACGATGGTATGCAGACTCTCATCCGTTTGACTGTTTTGGAAGGCATGATTGCGTAAGGCTTCTAGTGGCATGCGTATGCTTTGCTGAGCGATACTTGTAGGCGATGGTAAGGCTTCGGATACACCCCTTCCATACACTAAAGTGTGGTACAGTACTAACACGCCTATCGGGTACACGTAGTCTGTCCAAGGCAATTCGATTAAAATAGATTCGCGTGGGTCGTGACAAGCCTCCGTTGTAAAGGCCACCAAACCGAACAATCTACATAACATTATCACAATAAGAATAACTGCCCTTTCTTATCTGCAAAAGTACAAAAGTCGCAGTAATTAATATTTTTTAATTAAACAAGCTAGAGCACGAAGCTGAATGTTACACTATTAATAAATTTTGATGCCATATTTTACTCTTACTTTGAAGCAGAATACGTAAAGACAAATTATAGGTCACTATAATTAGTCCATGTGTTAAAAGTCCTTTGTCTACTATGTAAATGATTGTTTCTTTTGTTTTTCGCAAATATATACGCCAACAAAGAGCAAATGCTCACGCTGGTATCAAATTTTTTTTTTAAAAATATGTAAAGAATGAACTCCAACAAAAAAGAGAAGGCAAGGCAGTACCTTGCGTAGATCGAGGAAGGTGGGAGGAGTTCTTTTGGCCAAGCTGTTTGGTAAACGAAGAGTAGGAAGGAATGAATTGCTGTCAAAGCTGCTAGTAAGTCCGTCAGATACGGCCATGCTTTGGTCCAATTGACCCGCCAAGCCCATAACGTGCATAGCACTAGAAAGGCGACAAAATACGGTACGGCTGTGACCGAAGGGCGAAGACACGCTACCACGCCCAGCGCTCCCACACAAGTCCAGCAAACTACATTACCAAAGGACAACTTTTTTTTTTTACGAAAATCGTCTTTTAATAAACGAGTTATATGTACTGGCTACTGAAGAGTACGCCCGAATTTTTGCGATTTTTTCCTCCGCAAAAATATGACTCGTGGCAAGTAAACCACCCGTTTCGAGATTCTGTGGCGGATTACATTGTTTGACACACACTCGCCAAATGACTAAACTCGCGATTCCGATAACCAAATCAGGCATCAAAATGCGAATCCCGGCCCAGGCCCCCACTCCATCCAATCGTACATAGCCAATATGTCTGTAGACAGTTTCCCAAAACGAACCTATTATTGGTTAATTAAATAAAAACGAAAGTAAATCCCAATTTGGAAGGTCTTTTTTTTTCTTTTTCTCTCGAGACTTACAATAGGGCATATGCTCGCCATAGGGCGGAAGACTAAGCAAAACAATTTGGAAACAAACTTGGCTCAGAAAACACAAACTAGACCAGCCTAGTATGACTTTCAGAAATGTCGCAGTTGAACCTAAAATATATAAGAAAATTATAGATAATTTGACATTTTCAACCTTCGAAATCACCGTTTGTAAAAGGTTCAATTCGTACATTTACATTTGAAATACAGTAGATGCCGCTTATTGTGATCACGTTTGTCAGGTGAATATTGATTCTATTAAGCGGAGATTCTAATCAATGAGAACCGGAAATATGGACGTACATGTGTACATAGGTAGGTTATAGTTCCTTTATTCTAGATTCACTAAACACACTATTGTTTATTTTGTAACGATTTTTCAACAATTTTGATAGAGATGATTGGGGAATTAATAACTTAGCGACCGCTTCCCTTTGTGGGAAATCGTTCAAATTTAACTTGTCATAAGATTCAATAAGCCGCAACTTCTTTTTTACATTTGTATCAACTCTTTTCTTGTTCTTCGACATTTTATATAACCACACGTCTAAACCACAACTAACACTGCGCCTTTGAAGCCTACTCCGACGCTTAGATAGGGTACTCAACGCGATATTCCTTCTAAGTTTCCCGGTAAATTAAGGAACTGGTCATTCAATTGAATAACCTGTTAATTTAATTGACTACGGAGCTTAGATCGGATTTTCGCTATGCGTATATGTAGTAGCCTGGAAACGACAGGATTGGTCAAAACGACGTAATAAGCCATGTCATTGGTTAACATGCAAAGTCTACGTAGCAATCACTAGTGCAGTTTCGTTACTGTACTGTACGAAGACTCTTTTGAAATTGATTCTAATATACGAAAGTGTGATTCTAATATCGATTAAAGTGCTATAAATTTTATCATTTTTAATCGGTCTTTAAAATCGGCTTTAAAATTTCATTCCATAAAGCGGTTGATTTTAATAACCAGTGATCACAATAAGCGGCAGCATCTACTGTAGATGCTAACAGTCGAATTTGAAATAGATTGAACATTTGAGATTTCAATTTCTGAACACTTTGATGTCTAATTTTTATAACTAGAAAAATTTCCGAAGCGGACGAAACATAAACCGATGTAACAAAAGCGTAACAGATAGGTCGAGAGATAATACGTAAGCGAAAATTTTTATAGGGAGAATAAATAATACTTACGGGGCAAATTGTGTGCGTTGGGCGTGGCAATCCAGGGCCCAATAAAGAGGAAGACGAGATAGAGTACGGACAATCCATTTTGCCTTAAAACCACTCCTGTAATATCCAACCAAAAGCGAAACATATTCGTTCAATCGATTAACTTTTGGGCCGAGTTTTTTGTGCGTTGGGGGTCATCATTAGGAAAATGCTCGCGTGATTTCCCCCGAGGGGTTATATAAAACCAGGTGTATGCATCCTTCCTCCCCCCACGCACACAATACATTGCCTACTTAGCCCGAAACTTCTCATTATGTTTCTACCTGTCGCCAAGATGAACGGCAACAAGGCGTGAGTTAAGGCCGCGCAAATAAGCCAAGAAGATGACATTTTTTCCGTGTTCAGCGATGGTTAGGTCTTTTTCTCTTCAGTAGAACTCTCCATCGGCACGCATTCTGCCCTCGTGTGTGACACCGGAGCAGGCTCTGCTTCCAAGAGAAAAAACAATCAGGTTAATGAGTTGGATTTATCAAGGAAAATGGGGGAAGAGGCAAAAGTGTAGAGCAAACGAATCGTGATACACATATTATGGCCTTTATGAAAATGAAAGCCCACACACACATACATACAACAGTGCGCTATTGATCCCTGATACACGCCCAGTTTTGTGATAGGATCCCGCATTTAAAAAGGGAAAGATTTCCAAAATGATCACCCGAAAGACAAACAAGGGGTAAACTAGCCTTTCCATACATCGATGGTTTTATCCCACGGTTTTCGACATATTTTTTTTTGTCTAAAATTGAATGCACAAGTGTCAAGCTTTATACGAAAGGAAATACGAGACCTCGCAATCGCGGGGTCACGCCCCTTGCGAACTCATTAACACTGATCGAATTTCGCTATCAAAGTCGAGCCCTTGAAACCGTCTTGCTTTGTGGGCACGAAGCCAACATATAAAATAAGCAAGTCTCCGCATTTACTGTAATTTAGACTGCGTTTTAAGCCAATCTATAAGACTAAAAAAAAACTTTAAAAAACGCAAGAAGTGTCAGATTTACTAAAACAATGTGCAGCTATTCCCCAACGTCTTTCAAAATTTATTGCTTGGCTACACGCCACATATGCAAGATAGCAGTATAGCTCGTTATACAAAAGTTATTTTTAAGGGGGTAGCAAAAATGTGCAACATACTCGGGATCGTGAACCGAAATCGAGAATGGGGAAAATACTTAAAATATAATACGAAACTCGATATTTAAATCAAATAAGAATTACTTACAGGGTTTCTTGTTTTATTGTCAGGGATGTTTTTGAGGACAAGCCACAAAACTAACATACAACAGACGCAGAGAGTTGCGAAATAACTATGGGACACCTGAACAAATAGCAGCTTATCGTGGGAAGCTTCCGAGAACGTTAGGTTCAAGGGTGAGTCAGATTAATACGCAATTGGGTTGACACTGCGCGATTAAATCCGAAGAGAAACTGACGGGACTTCTCCTTTAAATAATTGTCGTTTATTGTCGGGGTTCACTAACCGTAAGAATGTAAGCTCCAGACACGTGCTTGCCAATCAAATGACACGTAAACATAGCGCCGCGACCCCTTAAACTCGGTGCTGGGCGGGAAAGGGAATGAATTCTGATTTATTAAGCAACTCGGTAGCATACGCCATCTACGAATGTATTAACTAACTATGTATATCAAGGTGGCAAGCTTACATTTCTAGAACACATATTTAAACAGAATACATACTTTCAGAGCTGCAACGAGCGCGCTCAAAATTTTGCGAGCGACGAGTGCGTTTGCTCGTATTATTTTCTTGCGAGTACGAGCAAAATGCAGTGAACGCAACAACACGTTCTCCGGTTTTAGTGACTTTCATTCGAACAATGATTTTTTCAGCTAGTGGAGTGTAAGTAAGTACAAGTTTTATCAACTATCTGCTATCAACTCACCGACTTTGTACAGGCTTGTCTCGCCTGGCCCGGTCCAGGCTCGCTTCCAAGCTACGGCCATTTGTAGTTTCTGTTTTGATTTTGAATGACGATTGTTTTCCTACCAATTTCAGTGTAGTGACACACTAATAAAATAATAGTGCATTATCTGCCAAATTATAAGGAAGGAAAATAAGGTATTGTAGCGGTTCGCGAGTCGAACCGCTAGCGAACCTCCGAGCAAGTAGAGAGAGAGTTGGGAGAGAGGGTCGTAGAGCGGGCTCGGGAGAAGACAGACGCGAGGGGTGGAGGCGTGGTGCGTACCAGAATTGAACCCCACGCGACATTTGGTGTCAGGAGTGGGATTCTGCAGCAATCCTGTGGTATTAATCAAAGTGTCATACGATTTCCAGTGACGGAGAGTGTTTGTGATTGGATTCCACGTTGGAAAGAACCTGATTTTGTGAAAAAAAAACAGTATTTTGTGAAAAAAGACATGTAATTTGCGCATGAAACATCAAGTTTCAGTGTTGCAGTGTTTCAGTGTTGCGAGTTTCACTGTTGAAGAATTTCAGTGTTGGTGAATTTCATAGTTGTGTCACTGCGGACCCAAGTGCATATCGCCGGTTACTTTCAGTGTTGACGAATTTCATAGTTGCGTCACCGGGTACTCAAGCGGATATCGCAGAGTTATCCCCGGGCAAGTCAGAATGGCCACCGAAGAGCTAATCAAAACGCTGTCGGCACTAACCCAACAGTCGGCACTAACCCAAAGCGTGGCAACCCAACGGTCGGACCACGATCAACTGATCAAAAGCTTGGCAGCCCAACATTCCCGTAATACGAAGCCTATCTCTAAAACAGCGTCTACCATACCAACCTACGATGGCGAAGGGGATGTACACGCCTGGCTGCGAAATTTCAAGTTGGCTTCAGAAACGGAAGGATGGGACGACACGCTTAAGCGTAGGATTGCCATTAGCAAAATCCAAGGATTGGCCCTATCGTGGCATGAAACAGACGGACAGAACCACACTCGGTGGACGGACTGGCGGTCCAAGCTGGAGAAGGTGTTCGAAAAGAAAATGACGATGGAAGAGTGGTTGCCTTTAGTGAAGTCACGACGACAGGAGGCGGGAGAACCGGTGGTACATTATATCCTCAGGAAGGCCGCCCTTTGCAAGAGGTGCCCCTAAGGCATCAACGAGGAGGCCATAATCCCCTACCTGATCCGCGGACTCTCCCGTCCTGAACACGCTGCCGCACTGATGGTCTCCCCGGCGAAAAGCATCAGTGATTTCATCGATGCAGCCCAGCGACTAGAGGAAATTACTGGCATCCCCACACAAGAGCTCGTTAACGTACCGGGCACACCCAGCGGCATTGGTCATGATGGAGAGTTGATCGCTGGGATCCGCACCTTGTTAGCCAGAGTCGGTCATTCAGCCATGCCTTCAGACCACCCCAGGACCCCGCCCCGACCTGATTTTCCGCCAGATCCGAACGAAAGGAGAGGATGCTTCGAGTGCGGCAGAGTCGGACATTTGGCCAGAGACTGTCCAAATCGAAGGGCCTCCACGTGCTACAAATGTGGGGGAGGACACTTTAGCCGTAATTGCCCCAACTCCGACGGTTTTAACCATGGTAGCGGAAATCGTCCGGGTCAAGATGCCGCTTACCGTAATCGGTCGGAAAACCCACGGGCCGCCCCGGGAGGGCAGGGTCGGCCCTAACTTCCGCAGAATCCCCTTTCGTCCCAGTGGTTTCGACAACTTCTCTGGGTAGTCGACCAACCACTTTGCCGTTCATCTTCATCCATTTGGGCGGATGTATCGACGGAGTACCAGCAGTAGTGGATTCGGGTGGCGCACGATCGTTAGTACGAGAAGACATGATAAGCGGAATTCGTGACCAAATCGAACCATATTTAGGTCCGAATATTTGTGGAGTGGCCAAGGAAGATTTGCCGGTTATGGGAACACTTGAACTCCGAGTTGTGTGGAAGGCCGGAGGAGTAGACACGGTCAACCGATTTATCGTGGTCCGGCACTGCCCATTCCCCGTTATACTCGGCGTAGATTGGATGGGGCGGAATGACGTTGGCGCCATGGTACTGGGTAGAAGCACTATTGCCGTCCCGCGCGTGAGTCAACGGCTTCACATACCGAAGACAGAATCGTGGGTTTTGGAACAAATCGAGGACCAAAGTGTCGAGCTATCGACGGATTTAACAAATAATTCCACGGCATTCGGAGGTACTGGGACGGTCGCCGAACCAGTAGGACCAGTCAGCCAACAGGAAGAACTACCTACAATCCCCACAGTTCTTCCAGATATTTCTGTGGAACTGAACACCGAAGAATCGTGGGTTTTGAAACAAATCGAGGACCAAAGTATTGTGGCGGTCGCCGAACCAGTAGGACCAGTCAGTCAACAGGAAGAGCTGCCTACAATCCCCACAGTACTTCCAGATATTTCTGTGGAACCCAACCCCGAAGAATCGTGTTGGTCCCCTCCCGGCTTCGACCCAGTCACGGAGAGCTTAGGCATCTGTACTATCTGCGGTACCACGTCCCTTCCCGCCTCTACCATGGTTTTCGTTCGAGTTCACGCCCCTCGAGGTTCTCCGGAGACGGTGGTCGTTCCGTTAGTCCGTCACGCTCGATCTAGAAGAGAGTGGGTGATTCCCGAGAGCATACTCGCCGTGCAGGAAGGCTTCATAGATATTCCAGTGGTCAATTTAAGTTCGTCGCCAATTCAATTCCGAAGCGGTCAACGCCTATGCAGAGTAACGAAGCCAGGGATGCCAGTAGTCGAAGTTAAGGAGACGAATGGATCACCCGATGTAATCCTAAGCGTGTCCGAAGGAAATGCCGCCTCCAAGTCACCGTTGCAACTGGATATCAACCCTGAACTCCCGCCCAGAGAATCCGAAGCCGTACGACAACTTGTTCAGAAGTACCAACATTGCTTTCAAGAATCTGAGGGCAGCTTGGGCCATACGGATATTGTCAGACACCGGATCGAGACTTCTGACGCCCCGCCCCTTTCCTGCCTCCCTCGAAGATTGTCGCCGGGAGAAAGAGAAGTAATAGCCGGACAAGTATCCGGCATGTTGGAAAAGGGAATGATTACCTCATCAGAAAGTCCTTGGTCGTCTCCAGTCGTGCTGGTACGGAAGAAGAATGGAGAGCTGCGATTCTGCGTGGATTACCGACGTCTTAATGCGGCCACAAAAAGAGACGTATACCCCCTGCCGAGGATTGATGACGTTTTGGATCGGATTGGAAACGCAAAATACTTCACTTCCCTAGACTTGGCTAGCGGTTACTGGCAAGTAGCAGTGGATCCTGAATATCAAGAAAAGACAGCTTTCGTGACTCCAGATGGTCTCTATGAATTCAAGAGGATGCCATTCGATTTAAGCAACGCGCCTGCCACCTTCCAGCGACTCATGGACAGAGTCTTAGTTGGCTTAAAATGGCATCAGTGTCTGGTCTACCTGGATGACGTATTGGTTTATGGAACAACATTTGAAGAACACCAGAGTCGATTGCAGACTGTACTAGAGGCGATTTCCCGGGCTGGACTTACCTTGAAAACCCAGAAGTGTGCGTTCGCCTACGAGGAGATTAAGTTCCTGGGCCATGTCCTCAATCACCAAGGAATCCGGCCTGACCCAGATAAAGTTCGTGCCGTCACGGAATTTCCAGTACCCCAGAATGTTCGTCAAGTACGAAGCTTCCTCGGCCTCAGCAGCTATTACCGAAGATTCGTTCCCCGCTTCGCAGCCGTCTCGAAACCACTCACGGAACTTCTACGAAAGCGCCAAGTATGGAAGTGGGACATTAAGCAACAGGCTGCTTTTGACGGACTTCGCCAGTTACTAACAACCCCACCCGTGCTCGCTTCCCTTCGGACTGGATGGGATTTAGAGGTCCATACAGATGCGTCAGGAGATGGATTGGGAGCTGTCTTGATTCAGCGGAACGGGGAGTGCGAAGAAACGATTGCCTACCTAAGCCGGAGATTGACCCCCAGTGAAGAAAACCACCACAGTAACGAGTTGGAGTGCTTGGCGGTTGTTTGGGCAGTTGAAAAGCTTCGGTCGTATGTTTTTGGCCGTCCATTCCGGGTTATTACCGATAATTCGTCCGTCACTTGGCTCTACTCAAAGCAAGTCCTTCCAACCAAGTTCAGCCGCTGGATAATGGCCCTACAAGAGTACGAGATTACGTTTAAACACCGCAGTGGTAGGGCAAATGTCATCGCTGACGCCCTATCCCGTGCTCCGGTAGGAACAGCCGAAGACACGACAGTCCCAGCGGAGCTTACAGTTTGCTCCATCAGCACAAAATTTCCAAGGACCACCCTGGTTTTGATGCAACGGGCCGATGCTAAACTAGCACCCATACTTCAGAAGCTGGACGAATTCGGAGGCGGTGACGGTATTGGTAACTGCGAAGCCAACGTTTGTATTCGAGACTCGAGTACTGCATCTAAGCGGGAACAAAAACGCTTACATGAGGAATTTGTCATTCGGCATGGAGTTCTGTACAGGCGTGGAGGCCCTAATGGAAGACCGTCACTCATTGCTATCCCGGCGCCAATGAAGCGGACTATCTTAGAAGAGTGTCACTCGGGCTCTACGGGCGGACATCTGGGAGTAACCAAAACGATTGCCAGGGTACGACAACGGTATTGGTGGCCGAAACTTCGTCGCCACGTTGGACAGTTCATCGCCGGATGCCCGCATTGTCAAGTGTACAAACAACCACCGGGGCTACAAGCCGGGCTACTGCAGTCCATTCCCCCCCCCCCCCCCTTCCCGACCTTTCGAAGTCTTGGGTATCGATCACGTGGGTCCTCTCCCCCGTACAGAAGGAGGCAATCGCCATGTGATCGTTTGTATCGATTATGGTACGAAATGGATTGAAGCTCAAGCCGTCCCAGATACGACATCCCAAAGAGTCTGCAACTTTCTGATGCAAAACATCGTTCTTCGGCATGGTACACCAAACAAGCTTATCAGCGATCGTGGCACTGGTTTCACGGCTGAGTTGCTTGAGGAAGTCTTGGAATAGATGCAAATCCAACATGCGATGTCGGCCGCCTACCACCCGCAGACCAATGGTTTATGTGAACGGATAAATCGGACATTGGTGGAAGTACTATCCGGTCTAGTGACTCCAAGTCAATCCAGCTGGGATGTGTATGTTACGCAGGCCTGTTTTGCAATCAACACCGCTGTGCAGGAGAGTACTGGGTTTACGCCGTTCCAGCTCGTGTATGGGAGACATGCAGTTCTGCCCGAAGAAACCAAATATCCCTGGCCAGAAAATGCGCCGGAAACATACAGCGAATTTCTTGATCGGGTCGAGTCTACGCGTCTGTGGGCCATCGAGAGTGTCAAGTCCAAGCAGAAAAAGCAGAAAACAAATTTTGATGCCCACCGGAAGCTGTCGGTTCCCTATCACGAAGGAGATTTAGTTTTGGTTCGTCGACAACTACGGGTGGTGGGGAAATGTCAGAAGATGCTCCCCAAGTATATAGGACCGTTTCAGGTGGCCGCCAAGCTTACGGAGGTGACCTATCGTGTTATGGATCTCCCAGGCCTAGAGACAAGAAAGGCATTACGAATTTTTCCGGTCCACGTATCCCAATTGAAGTCGTATCACGAAGGTTATCAGACGGACGAAAGTGATCGGTCGTTTGAATCGGACGTCGATGGGGGAAATAACACGGGGGATTTACAGCCAGGTCCAGCGCAGGAGGAAGCCACGGACGTCCAACAGGTAGCCGGCGGTGGTATAGAACTCGAAGTGCCAGACAACACAAGAGAGGATTCTGGTGGGATGACGCCGGAAGAAGGGTTGAAAAGTACTGGACGTAACGACATCGGAACAGCGAAGAAGGAGATTGCGTTGAGCCTTCCTGCACGAGTAAGGAAGCCTCCTAAGCGCTACGTCGAAGAATGTTGAACCGGTTGATGCTAAATTGTATTACGAGTGACCTTGGCACGTGCTTTTGTTTGTGGGAAGTTGGTAAAATGGTAGTTTAACGAGGTCTAGCCTTTGTAGTAGTTTTTCCTTTGTAATGTGGTGTTTTTCTTTGTTGGGTATTTTCACTGTCCCGATTGCTTTGAGTGTGTGTCTTTTTGGAAATTTTAAGAGGTTTGTTAAAATTTGTGGTCAGGAAAGGCCGAGTGTAGCGGTTCGCGAGTCGAACCGCTAGCGAACCTCCGAGCAAGTAGAGAGAGAGTTGAGAGAGAGGGTCGTAGAGCGGGCTCGGGAGAAGACAGACGCGAGGGGTGGAGGCGTGGTGCGTACCAGAATTGAACCCCACGCGACAGTACTAAACTTTAAACGTCTCATGTAAATAAAGAAAATTTGCCTTGTCGTCTGTTTTTTTTGTTGTTTTTTTTGGTGGCATATCTGGTCCGTTTAACAATTCCTTACTTCGCGACGATTCTTGTAGTATTTGTTCAGCTGTATGTTGGACAGCAAACATAATAAAGAATCAAAGTGTGTTTGTTGGTCTACTTTTAGTCACAACTGTGCCATCTAACGGGCACATTATTGACTATTTATGACCATTTAATATTTCTGATTTTTTTAAAGGTTATTATTATTCTGAAACAAACTTTCTATTGATCTTATTATTGGTAGATAAAAGAAAAAAAAATTACACCACTTCTATCAGTTTAGTATCTTTAAGGCAGTCGTATAGGCAATTTCTTAACTTATATTTTCATTCTGGTTCAATTTTCCCAAATCCTAATACATTTTCTATGATAAAGGGATACATAGTTCCGTTTTATTATTGAAAGTTGTATTCCTATTCAATAGATGGCGTTTCAAAAAACGAGCGCTAGCCCGGTGAGCCCGAGCCGCTCATTTTTTTTTTAAGGTTTCGAGCGAGTGAGCAAGCCGCTCTCGAAAATATGCGACGAGCGCACTTGAAAAAGAAAGAGCGCTCTGCATGCTTTATTGCGGGAACTAAAACTCGGATAAAATAAAATGTCAAGTTAAAATAAAATGTGGAAGTAACTGTTTAGTTTCGCTTTGTTTATTCCGTTTACAAGAGACGTTATAATATTATGAAGTCGACCGTAGATTTTATTGAATGGAAGACAAAAAATCTTGAAGACCACCTTTGGATGTTGTTTTAACGTTTAAAAGTGCATTCAGTTGTGCTTTTTGAGCTTGTATGGCATTTTTAGTACGAGGTGTGGCTGTAATACTACGTTTTATAACAACTGGGGTTTTGTTGAGGGAAACGAGCCCAGCGTTCGTCTCTTTAATTCCTTTTCTTTTCCGTTTTTTACTTTTGGAGGCCACCGGCTCCACAGGCCTAGCTTTCGTGACACCAAGTTCAGGTTTCGGGATTGGTGTCGGTGCAAGTATTGAAAAGGAAGTTTTTTTCTGACATACCAGGCAATTCAGAACCTTAAAAGAGTAAGTTTTAAACACTAGAGTAATTACACCGCATGAATACTTACTAGAGATGACGTCTGCAACTGATAACGTGCCAACAAATGTTTCTCCAAGCCAGACAGAGTCTCGGGACATCTAGTACTTTTCTTCCTCAGTTTTCTGTGCTTCGCTGCTGATCTTTTGAGAACAGTTTGGTGAAACTTTGCTAAAGCCCATGGAGTACCGCAACCCAGGCATAACGACGTCGATTTAAACTTGCTGGCTTTTAAGCTTTCTGCACTGATTCCTTGAAGTTTCCTGCATTTCAACCTGCATTGAATTCGGAAAAAATTACGATTCAGATTGTGAAAATTAAAGCCTACAGTTCATGTGCAGCAAGCCAAGGATATTTTTGCCCAACTTTTTCCGCAGTTTCCCATAAATAAACCAGCGTTTTACTCGCTAGATGCTCCATTTTAATTTAGGTTTGATTGTTTTTGTTTACAGTCGTGTGCTATTTTATTACTCTCCTAGAGGCACATTTTCCCTCGCTAGAAACCGTTCTTCTTGTGAAAAACCGCTGCGGACTAACTGGAACCGCGTATCGATTGGAAATGCGAACCATCAGCAATTACCAAATCGCCATCAAATCGCCATTGCATATAGTGTGCCTTCAGAACCGAAGAAAGAAAAATACATAAGAAAGTACATATAAGATACATATAAGCCTATGATGCGGATTAACAGTTTGTGAGACATCGTCGAGCAAGCTGCGGTTTCCAGCCCTTCGACGGACGAACGTGCCAGTGTAAGAGAATGCTCTACCTTTTTGAAACAGCGAGTCGGTTTGAAAAGAACTTGGATAAATACGAAATACAAAACTGATAAGTTATCTTTAAAGGTTATCATAGGATGACTCGAGTTTATGTCTTGTATTTCTTTGTTTTGGGCTTCACTGCCTTCTCTTTACCTTTGACTTTATTTGTATACTTCGTTGTTTTCATTGCAACGTTCCCATTGCGTTCGTAATGCTTCTACTTTGCATCCGTATAAAAGAATAGTTCACTCGGAGTCAAACACACAAAGTAAAACTAATGAATTATAATTAACTAAAGTCAAAACTTAAAAATGCCACTCGCAATAAAGGTGAATTAGTACGTTGTCTCACGCTCACTGGAGCCTATATACGTAGCCAATTTATATTAATGTTCGGGATCGAGCTTTTGGCGGGGTCAGTTCGCCCGTCCTCTTTTGTAAATAGGACATACTTCGCATTATAAGAAAGTGTTCTTGCAGATGTTAAGGTCCAGATTGGCAAAAGATGATACTGTGGTTATCCAAGAAAAGAAGAAAAGATCGAGTCCAAAAAGGATTTAGAATTTAGGTCGAAGTACGATTTCCGTAAAAGATACCCGTAAAAATCTACAAAAAACACAACCTTACATTCCGCAAAGTATAAGAGTGTTTATCACTAAAGCCAGTAGATTTTAGAGGAAGCATATAATCTTTCGAAAAAATAGAGGAAAATTTGATAAAAAAAAAGAGATTACCGCAGCAACAGAGATAAGATCCAAAAGCGAACCAACGAAGTCTGTAGAAGGTTGGCACTGCCAAAAGTAAAAGATATCTTTAACCCAGTTTGAAAAATGAAAATTAAGGTAGAAGCAAAACGGAAGAAGTTACTCATCAAGGTGTTTTTTGCATTGTTTGTTTTCTTATTCATTGCTGTGTACGTCACGCAGTACGTGGTCTGGGACCTTTCTCCGAACCCAACTGTGGTATATCCAAACCTGGATGAGTTACAAAGTAGGTCCAAGGGACTACGTATGCTTCCGAAAGTATTCTGAATTAATTTTGTACAGTTGAAAAATCTTCATTAACACATCCAGAGTATGTTGTGTATACTTCTGGTTGCCGCATCCCTACGTTGAATCCTTTCGATAGCAAAATAAGAAAATATATAAATGCCGGACCAAAAGTTGATTGCCGGAAAAACAAACAGGAGCTCACCACTGCTGACAGATTCAGCATTAAAGTGAATATGACGTCAATTAAATCACAGGAATTAAGTTGCTGCTATAATGCTCTTTACCGAGTTGCAGATAACGTGGCAAAATATTCTACCTCGGCAGATAACAAATTCAAGTAAACCTCTTCCAACTAATAAACATCTTTTAACTTTTCAAAAATGATATATTCGTTTTTAAACTTCAGTTTCAGTTCGACATGCTGGCCCATACGAAAGGAACTTACTCCAGTTAGCGACGAATTTGTTCGCGTTATTTGTCTTTACAAAAATGCCACAAAAGCTTACACCAACTTCCATGCCTTTGTGCCACGTAAACCATCAGTGGAGGAACGTTGTTCCAACCAAAAAGTAGCTGAAATAACAAAACGGCAAAAACCGAGCATAATGATTCTCGGATTGGACGCAGTGTCACGTATCAATTTGCAGCGCCAAATGCCTGGGACGTACGAGTTCCTAACCCGCGGATTGGGTGCTTCGGAGCTCTTTGGGTACAACAAAGTGGCAGATAACACCTTTCCTAATATGGTAGCCGTTACGAGCGGTTATTTTGAAAAAGAGCTAGGTTTCTGCTGGACTAAAAAATCAGCCAAATTCGACGATTGCCCCTGGATTTGGAAAATCTTCTCTAACCAGGGTTATCGCACCGTTTTTGGGGAAGACGCACCCTGGATGGGTATTTGGACTTATTTACGCACAGGCTTTGTCGAACAGCCCACCGATTACTATCTTAGATCGTATATGATGGCATCTGAGAAAGAAATAGGCTGGATGCATGACCTAAACTCGAACTTGTGCCAAGGCCCACGGTTAACATTAGAAGTTATGTTGGATTACGCTCGTCAAGTAGCGCTCAATTTCGCTCAGGATTTGTATTTTACTTTACTCTGGACAGTAAGCCTATCCCATGACTATTTAAATTACCCCAAATTCGGTGACAAGCTCTGGCTGGATTACTTCACGGAAATGAACACTAGTAGTGCATTTAATAACACCGTATTGATTGTTATGAGCGACCATGGTCTACGGTTCGGATCAATCCGCGAAACCTACCAAGGAAAGCTAGAGGAACGCCAACCGTTTGTCTTGTCTGTCTTTCCCGACTGGTTTCAAAAAGAATTCCCCACAGCAGTGCGAAATTTCAATCGTAATCGACATTACTTAACCACTCCATTTGACTTACACGAGATGCTCAAAGACTTGGCTGATTTGGCTTCTTTAGAAGAAAAAACCATAGCTTCGCGTACTTCGGAATTAAACCGAGCCATCAGAGCTGGAAACCCGCCCCGGGCAATTAGCCTATTTCTACCTATTTACGGAAAAAGGACGTGCACGGAGGCGGAGATCGAAGACCATTGGTGTACGTGCGTTCCAGCCAAACCAGTGGATTTGAACAGCCCTTTGGTTATTTCCGCCGCGGGAGCGATTGTACGCAATCTTACGGAAACCCTAGACAAGTACAAGCAATGTGCCAAACTAAACTTGCAGTCTGTAGATAGTGCTCGAGTGCAAAACAAGAACGAGCATTTCCAGAAAACAGGTAAAGGCCGAGAAGTGGACTACTCAGTCATGCTAACGACCAGTCCAGGTGGCGCCAAGTTTGAAGCTACTATGAAATATTCTGAAGAGGGCACAGATGCCCTTCCTTCGCCCGATGACTTTGTTATTACAGGTACCATAAGCCGAATTAATCTGTACGGGAATCAAAGCTGGTGTGTAGACGATTATCGAATAAAGAAATACTGCTTTTGCCCTTAACAGAAGCTTGTTTGAAGACCTGAATTTTACCAAAGTTCTCAGTTCGCTTTATATTCAGTTGTAGAAGAATTAAAGACATAATTAAGGGTGAAAAAGCAGTGATATATTTGGCTCCGGCAACAGTGGATATAAACTGTTTTCAAAAAGAAACTGAGTTTTAAATGTTCAGTTAAAGAATTCGTCGCCCACTCGTTTAAACCGTGGTAGTTCATTTTACTGGTATGCAAAGCTCGATGCATCTGCCAACGTAAAACGTTGAAGCAAATCAACAGTAGCGGGTCCATCTATGTAACAATATATATGTTCAAATATAACTCCTTAAAATACTTCAAATTGTTTACATCGACAATTGAATATCTAGTGTCTTTACCTAATTTGTACCAATCCGTATTTCCCGCATCTTTCCGCGCAGAACCTACTGCTTGTCTCAACGCGAAAAGCACCGCGCTAGACATACACATTGGAGGTTCACCGGTAGCTATAAAACGAAAGAAAAGATAGAGAAAGATGCAGCGCGAAATCTAAAAATTCTAAACTCACCTTTGGAACGAAGAACTCCAAACGGATTAGGAGCGTTGTGTAACAGTGTTACGCGGAAATCGATGGGAATGTCCTTATTGGCTGGTGGTTTATAATCCTATGATCAAAAAGGGTACAAAATTTACTCATGTTTTCTTTTTTTTTTTAATTATTATTATACCCATGTACTGTTGTTGAGCTTTCTCCCCGTATCGACATCATACTGAATACGCTCAGAGAGCCACAATCCAAGTCCCATGACAAAAGCCCCCTCTACTTGTCCAATGTCTACCAATGGTGACAAACTCTGACCAGCATCCTCCAAAATATCAGCTCTCAATATCTAAACGCAAAACAAAAATGTAAAAACACAAAAAACGCAAATTACACATCTATATTGCTTTACCTGTCTCTCGCCAGTTAGAACATCAAGTTCCACTTCAATAACCGTAGCTCCAAAAATATCATACCCGGGCAAATTCTCCAGCGGAGTATACCTTCGAAAAATATTTTTAAAAAGTTAAATAATTACTTGGCTCTTTCAAGAAATATTAATACAGAAAATTTCCAACACTTACAAATGACGACTGCATAAGTCGATATTCCGTTGATAACAAGTCTCCACTAACTCCTCCCATGAAGGATTTTTCAATTCTTCCCTAATAGGCCGCATTCGCTCCAAAATCTTACGACACGCCACCGAGACAGCCTGTTTAAATAGGAACACACAAAAAAGATTACAAAGATCAAAACAACAAAAACTGAGGCATTATTTTCATTTACATGACAATTAAGTTCGCTCGTCATTGAACCACCAGTGGTACTACCATTCGGATTCGTAAAAGCGTCGGTCGGCTTTATGCTAATCATAGACACAGGGATTCCCAACTCATATGCGGCAGTTTGAGCCACCTAGAGTAATTTAGTTGTAATTTAAATGTGAAACCTAGTCAAAATCGAATTAAACATTATACTTTCGTGTTAATCCCTTGTCCCATTTCAATCCCTCCATGGCTGACAGACACCGAGCCATCGCCGTGGTACACGGAAACCAGAACGTTGTACCGGAAAATTGCTGGATAATCCACAGGATATACCATCGGCGTTAAATAAATTCCACGTTTCTTCCATCGATTATTCTAAAGAAACAAAAACACGGAACAGAGAAATAAACAATACTATTATAAAAATGCTCCATTTCTAAGAATAAACAATCAACATTTACATAAATTACCGTCGTTTATATAGGACATTATATCATAAAGATTAATATATAAGCCGATATAATAGTTTTTTTGAGCATTCTGGAAGAGTAGAAGAGAAAAAATTCAATACCTGATTGAAAAGTGCAACTTCTTTTTGACGCGCTTCATAATCGGAAGACTCCTTCACTTTGTTGATAATATCAATCAGGCCTTTCCCGTCCAACGGTTTTCCCATAAACGAAGGTTTGTCGTGGCGGATGTTCTTCATGCGGACTTCTAACGGATCCATTTGCATCTTGAAAGCCACGTGTTCCATCAAGTTTTCAATAATCGCGATAGCTTGCGTGGTTCCAGGCGCTCGACAGTACGTGTTTGATGGCGTATGAGTCCTGGCCAAATACGGCGTCACGTGCCACGCTTTGGCATCGTAACAATTCTGCACCATCGTGGCGGCAAAAAAGGCGGTGCCTTCGTTAAAGTTCCAGCCGCAGTCGCTAATTATGTCCATTTTCACACCCTCTAGCTTTCCATCTTCAGAAACACCCACCTAAACCGCAAAAGATTAATCATTAACTTGTGTTTCCAAAATAACTGTCTCTTACTTTATATTTGCAGTAATACGGCAATCGACCGCCAATTGCCTCCATATTTGATTGCAAATCCATGGCCACGCGTACGGGACGATTCAATTTTGTTGCCGCAATGGCGCAAGCCGTGGCAGCGAATAAATTGCGCGAAATCTTGCCTCCATAAGCCCCGCCCAATCTTCTTACTTGCATATTCACCCTAACAGAAAAATCAAAATAAGAATCTCTTTAACAAATTGATATTTTTTCATTTAAAAAGAGGAACTCTACTTGTTTTTCTTGATCCCTAGAGCCTTTGCGATGGTACTTTGGGTTGTATCAATGTCCTGGGTGGAGCAGAACACGTCCAGGCCATCTTCTGCGGGTACGCATAAAGTAATCTGCGTTTCCATGGTGTAATGGTATTGCGTCCCAATCTCGAATTCGCCTTCCAACTGAACAGCAGCGTCCTTCAAAGTACCTGATCAAAACAATAGGTTTGAACATATAAACTTTTTTTAATACATTTTTCAATAAATTAATATAAAAACAAAATTGGATTCATTTTGATTCAATTCCTAGAACATAATCCCACTTACTTTCAATATCCCCAGTGCGAAAAAGTTCCACAGGAGCAAATGCACTATGCTCGGTAACAAGTCCCTCTTTCAAGGCTTCCTTGATCGTTAAAATGGGTTTGCCAATCTTCTCGTAGTCCACACTTACGAGCCTGGCCGCGGTTTGTGCGATATGGGAGTTCTTGGCCACGATCATGCCCAACGGCTGGCCCGCATAATGAACTTTGCCACTCGAGAAAATCTAATAACCTGGGTTAATCCATCTTTACGGTGAAATAAATAATAACTGGAAGTGCGGCTCCGTAATTTGAAATTCTCCTTAAACTTAATACCGATAATTACAAAAACAAATTCGAAAATTACAATTTTTGTTTTTTAAAAACATAAAAATTAGCATGACTCAACCTCTTCGCGGAATCCTCCGGTGCGCATGAAATTATTCTCCCCAGGTATATCTCTGGCTCGCAGAAATGCTCGCACGCCACGAACTTTCTATAAAACATTTTCCCAAGATTTTCTCTTATTTTTAATCAAAACTGAAGACACAAATTCTGACTACGCAAATCAATTAATGTTTTAATAGAGCAGAGCCACATTTCCATTCCATCCATTAGTAGGTGAGAAACCATTACCTCTTCCTCATATGCGGCATCAAAACCCACTATTTCACCCGGTTTTACTATGCAATTCCTCCCCGAAGCCGGCGTATCCCGATAATCAAGAAATTCCACTACACCTTCCATGGCCTAATCCCAATTATATCGATTTCGGTTAGTAAATCCAATTCCCAACCGATTTGAAAGAAAAGTTACTATTTGCCCACAATTTTCAGATCATTTGAAAGAGCGGAGTAGAAACTGACTCCAATTATCGTGCTTTAACGTATATACAACAAGACACATCAGTAGAAACGTAACTCCCCTCCTTAAGAAAAAGTTGAAAGTAAAATGTTTAATTATTTACCAGAGCTGAAGAAGCGTCGATCTTCTTAACAGAAGCATTAGCAATCGTACTCAACACGAATGCACCATGAAGTTCATTAAAGTGGATAGGAATGTCGTCCACGTACTGTGCTTCCCCTATTTTGCAAAATGTATTATGAAACACAATGAATACAAATACATTTTAAAATATTGAAAAAAAAAGACTTCAGTTTCTCTTTGTTTTACCCGAACATTGTATCAAAGCTTCCAGCTTAGGAATAGGTTCATTTAAGGGAAATTCGTCCTTATTAAGGTCGAAACTCTGCTTCCCTGACGATAAGGGACGAACCAAATCCAAGGCTCCGCTCCTGATCTTGGGATCCACGTGATCTCCCAGAATTCCCAACACGAACTAAAATATTTGAATTTTGAAATTAATTTAATTTTTAGACAAAAACTAACTCTACCTTATAAAAAAGAGCTTGGGCGAGATGAGTGCGGTATTCCGGTGTGGCATCCGGGGGAATATAATCAGGCTTCAATTCCTGGCCCAGGATTTCTACAGCTTCTTTTAAAACTTCTTCGTCGTGTAAGTTTTTCTCCGTCAAAAATGCTTCTGTCTGCGTCGCATGTATGAAATTGGGTCGAATGCCTCCGTAACAAATGCGGGGGCGACCCGTGATGTGGAAATCGGGTGCAGGACCCACCAAGGCCAAAAAGCCCGCGTTGACGTATGCATGAGCGTTATGACAACGTGGCATGATCTGTTCAAAAGAGAATTCCGAAAATAATTTAAACCGAAACGAAAACTAAATCATAAATATTCAAAAATCTTACTTTGAACGTGCGCAAAACGTGGTTTCTGGACAATGGGGGCAAAGTAATGCTCGTAATAAATTTCCCTGGCATGTCCACTTCGAGGAATTCATCCAAGGAGAAAGTTTCGGTCGTTCCATTCTTGGTCACTTAAAAAACAAAGATAACGAAAACCGATTTAATAAAAGAACTGCTTGCACCGCTGAAATGAATTACTCAAGTTCACTTGAGCTCCCACAGCCTGCAGCATGACAAAAACGTCTGAGGGGAACGCGTGGTGGTCGTGCTTCATCATCAGGTTTCCAGCCAGACTTCCAGCCTGAAAGTTTTCAAAGCGTTGAAAAATTTGAAAATAAAACAACAAAAAAACAAAAACGGTTAAAAATGAACTACGTACGTTGCGGACAGGAACACTGGCGATTTTCCTGATGTGTTTAGCCAAAACGGGGGTGTAGCTATAATCCGGATTCGACTGCGGAGCCGAACTAAAAATTTCTGCGACGCGCGTTAAATTCAACGCTCCGCCAATCACCATTGGCGTTTGTAAAGAGCAGTGATAAAGGGGGTGTATTCCACTTATGTCGACAAAAACTTCGTAGGGCCCATCTTGCTTGAACACACCTTAAGCAAGCAATGGAAACATAAAATAAACTACAATGTCAACGAATTTCAAGAAATTTCAACTTCAAAATTACAATATTTAATATAATAAATTTAAAAACCGTATAATGTACCTGTACCAGTGTTTCCAGACACCAGGCGGTACTTTTTGTCTCCGAGTATTTGCAGCAGCTTCAAAAGCTGTTTTAAGCCCTTGGGTTTGTACCATTCTCCACCTTGCAAAGTTACAGGTGTCAAATCATCTTCGGATTCTTCTCCGTTTGTCTCGGCTCCCTGGTTGAATCTCCCGTTAGCTGCACAATGGCCCACACAGGCTGCACCGGTTCTGGGACACTTCTCCATGTCCTAGAAACGATTGTATCACGAAACTCAATGCTATGCAATAAATTAGCAATTCTTACTTCTAAGTCTTTACATAATTCTTTTAGCTCAGGACCGGCGTCAGACGCAAAAGTTTTGAAGGCGTCCATAATGGGTCTGTAGCCAGTGCAGCGGCACATATTTCCGTCTAAATGATCCTCCACGTCTTGCATGCTAAAATCATTGTTTTTGGCCTTGACCAAGCCGTGCATGGACATAACCATGCCTGGGGAGCAAAATCCGCATTGGGTTCCATTAAGATTCGCCAACTGTGATTGCAAAGGATGGTAGCCTTTGTGTTGAGAGCCCAGACCTTCCACCGTTGTTATATCCCAGCCATCGCATGAAAGCACGGGAATAAGACACTGAAAAAAGAACCAGCGAGAACTGGAATGTAATTTTCGAGCGGATATGGGTTATTAAGCTCTTACCGAATTAACGCTAAAAGTTTTTAAGACGTTTGTCTCAATATCTTTCTTGGTTACGGTCACCACACAAGCGCCACATCCTCCTTCTCTGCACATAAACTTAGTGCCCTTCAATCCGGCTTTTTGACGAATGAAATCCGTAAGGCGATAATCGGCGCCCGTGTCATTGCCGACTAATTCAAAATGGCTTAGTACGGTATTATACTACGAAAGAAAACGGGTATAGGGAAATCTCAGTGGTCTCATCCGTACCCTTGGGATGAATTAAAGCCTGCTGATTTTGAACCTGCTCCTCTCTATACCCGAACCTAAACTAATTGCGCGTTCCACTGGCTGCACTGGTGCAATATTTTTGGCACTCAGTGTACCAAACATGTATATCTTTTACACACTGAGTGCCAAAAATATTCCACCAGTGCAGCCAGTTGAACGCGCTATAAGAAAACTGGGATCCGTCTTTACTCTGAGGTGGGGGCATTTTCTGTGACCTCCAGCTCAGAGTAAAAACAGATTCCACTTTTAAAAAGTTTAGGTTTGGTTTTAGTCCTACAAACGGTTCGAAATCAGTAAGCTTTAATTAATACCACGGGTAAGGATTAGACAACTGAGGTTCCCTTTACCCGTCTTTTTTCGAGGGTTTACGAGGTATTATGATTCTGGACGTTGGCAATGCGGCAGGCGTGTCTCTTTATATTATTATTTACCTTTATGAAGCTGTCCATTTATGGTCAAATTCACGGAAGCCGTTTTTCCATTTGCTGACGCGTCTACACATGAAACTGTCTTCATCATTGGATTACTTGAAGAAGACTGGCATGAAGGTCTTGAACGTTATCAATGATATGGCAACACGGATAACGAAGCACTGTCACGACCAAAAATGCAGCTTCATGCACACGCAGCAAAACACAACAAAGACAAAGTCCAGCCACCGTGAAGTTTATAAACGATTTGCGACATCGTGGGGAGTTGGGTTACTAACCGTAACCGGATTGAGCTCGACTTCTAACTCGAACTGTTATGCTAACTAATCTGAAGTTAGGTAAACTATAATTCAAACAAATCAAGGAAAACAAACTTGAATCAATTATAGTAAAAATATTATTGCCAACTTTTCTTAGACTGCTGTTGCCTATTTCAGGTTAATAATAAAGAAAATTGTATTGTCGTCAAAGTTTAAACAAAAACTGCGAAACGATAAAAAGTTTAAGTACGCGGTAAAAGGGGCCTTATCTAAAAAACCTTAAAAGGATCCAAAAGAAAAGTCTTCTGAAATTTCCACGGTGTTCCGTAAAATACATCACTTCAATAGAATTCTACATCCAAACAATGTTAATTAAATTCCTTTTTTCAATAAAAGTTAATTCTGTAATACCCAGTTATAAATCCGTATACACTGTTACATGATTATTTATATACGAAGCACACATTATTTTTGAAACTGATCTTCGTTTAAAAATTTGATATAATTAAAAATTTAACTCGCATATTTGTAGTTATATCTTTAAAGCATTATAATGATTGGCATTGTTATATATTTTAATGTTTTATAATTTATGTTTGCCTTCAGTTTAAGTTTCTGTCATCTCGAATGTATAAATCCTAATTTCTAATTCCCTTATAAATTTCTAAGACTCTTCTATCCACAACCTATGATCTTTTTTTTTCAATACACAAAATACTATGTTTTTAACAGATACAATTGTTGTGCGTCTTTCACTGTGAGAGGTCTATCTACAATGACAAAAGGATTAATAAACCTAAAATTCCTAATATATAAGAAAATGTATACCAACGCGGAACCCCCCTTCCAATTCAAATTCAGCTCTTACGGAAGTAATAGCTTGACGTGAAGCCAAAACCGCGGATACAGCGCATGACAAGGCAGGTTCACCAGTTGCCTTAAAATAAACTTAAATCACATGTCAACAAAAATTCAAAAGACAATGTTACATTTAGCTCGTAGAACGCCAAAGGGGTTTGGCGCGCCCTTCAGAAACGTCACTCAAAAGTCAATCGGAATGTCTTTGGGCAGCGGAGGCTTGTAATTCCACGTTCCTGTTGTGACATTTCGCCCAGTTTCTTCGTCGTACAACAAACGTTCGGAAGCTAGAATGCTAGCCCCATCACAAAAGCTCCCTCTACTTGACCCACGTCCACCAATGGACTCGTACTCTGTCCAGCGTCCTCATAAATATCCGTTCTAAGAATCTGTCGCTCGCCCGTAAGAACGTCCATTTCAGCTTCTAGTATTGCAGCTGCATAAATATTGTATCCCTTCAAATTATGACGGTGTGTGTACCTGCCAGAGAAAACTAAATAAAATCTACTTTAAATAATTTCTTTATTTTTACAAATGACGGGCGCAAAGCTCGACGTGTTCTAAATGACATTTCTGTACCAGGTCTTTCCAATGCAGTTCGTAATTTGCTTCCCTGACAGATCGCATTCTTTCCTTGATTTCACGTACTGCTACTAAACACGACTATTTTTTAATGTTAAATAAAGTTGTGTAATAATTACAACTTAAATTTAGAAATGTGAAAAATTGCTTACGTAAGTGCATACATCGCTTGTTAACGAACCTCCTGGGGTTGAGCCGTTAGGATTCGTTCATGTATTAGTGGATTTGAATTTGACGAGGTCCATTGGGATTCCGAATTCCGTGGCCACTGCTTGGGCTACCTTAGTATCACGCCTTGTCCGTAGTCAATACCTCCTAAGAAGGGCTGCTAGAATTCTAGCTTGGAGATAAATAATAATAATATACAGTACCATGGGATATGGCGACACTGCCATCTTGATGGTAGACAGCTACATATCCGTTGTATTTGAATTGGTCATAGTCTAGAGGAAACACACGTGGAGTCACCGCAATACCTCGCTTTTTCCACCTATTTTCCTTAAAGATAAATAATAAAGACATAATTTGCATGTAAAGTGAGCAAAGGATTTTACATACTTGATTGAGTTTGTCGATGGCCGCCTTCCTCCTATTGTACTCTGAAGTTTCCAAAAGCTGGTCTAACATTCGTCTGTACAACGCTCCATCCATTTCTTTACCCGCAATATTCGGTCCCCTTGTCTTTATGTTCATCGAACGCAGCTCCCAGGGATCTTTCTTCACTACACAAGCCATGTGCTCGAAAACTGTTTCCATTAGACCAATAGCTTTACAAATCCCTACAAAAATCAGTTACAATGGCAAATTCATTACTTGAAATAAACCTCGAAACTTTAAACAACTGCTTACCAGGGCACCGCATGTACGTGTTATGTGGTTTATTTGTTGTGACGCTATAAGGAGTCAAACGCCAGGCCTTTGCTTCGTAACACGATTGCATCATAATGGTTCCCAAACATGACGATTCTTCGTTGATATTACATCCACAATCGCAGTACATATCTACTTCAACCGCCAAAAGACTTCCTTCTTTACTGACACCCACCTTCGAATTTAAAGAACTACAAAACTTCATCCAATGATAAAACTGTTTAATAAACTCTCACCTTATAAGTAGCGTAGGTTGGACTGCGGCTTCCTCAAGTACGCATATTGGCCTCCAAATCCATGTAGATACGTACGGGCCGGTTTAGCTTACTAGCGGTTACTGCAAAAGCCGTTGCGGGCAAAATCTAGCGCGTAATCTTGGCACCAAACGCTCCGCCCAACCTCTTCACTTGTACGTTCACGCTGTGATTTAAGTTTTTGTTTGAGTGTCAAGTTTTCAATAAATCCATCAAAATGTTTCGTGCATACGAGCTTTCGGTGATACCCAACGCTTGAGCGACTGAATTCTGCGTTGATTGGTATCTTGCGTAGCGGCAAAAATATCCACGCCATCTTCATTTGGAACACAAAGTGCAGTTTGGGTTCCATCGAAAAGTGGAATTGACCGTTGAAGAACATGTTCCCATCAATAACCACGTCAGATTCAGCCATACCTGCAAATGGCAGAGATAATACATGGGTGTCAATGGGTCCATTCATTGTATTGGGGATCACACGTTGGGTGTCTTGCATTGCGTCTTCTATATGGACTACAGGCTTCTCGAAAATTTCGTAATAGATTTTTACGAGTTTGCAGGCTTGGATAGCTTGACTTGGGTTATTAGCGACGATAAGTCCAACAGGCTGTCCATTATGAACAACTATCTGGTTGGCGAAGAGCACTTCGTCTTCGAACCTGTCGAAGTTGTCCCCTTTCGCAATAAATAAGTTGCGCTGCGGTGCCTATTTAGCAGAAATAAAGTCTACCGCGCCCACTTGAGCCTATTTGTGTAAATGCACAATGAAAGCGTTCTAAGATTGCACAAAGTAAATTGTAAACATGCAACTGAGTTAAAAAAGTGACCAATAAAAATTTGGGAAAGAAAGTTATTATTATTATGAAACAAACTATTGTTCTTATTATTGGTAGAGAAAAGGAAAAAGCAAAAACAAAATTACACCACTTCTATCAGTTTAGTATCTTTAAGGTAGTCTACTGTGCGGAGCAAAGGAATTGATGCCAACTCTGTAGCACATAGAAGAACCATGGGCGGCACACTATAATTAGTTACTTTGTGAGCTGATCTATAATTTAGAAAGAGCAGACAACTCCGAGCCCAGTACAAATTTTACTGAAAAAAGTCTTTATTTCATTGAAAGAATGCAATATACAAAATAAATCTGTTCGATTTTTACCAAAGATATTCATGAATCAGCTTCGCAGGGTTCGCTTTCGCAAGGTTGAGGCTCTTCGCAGGGCTCTTCTGTCATGCAAGGTTCCGGTTCTTCGCATGGAGCCTCGCAAGGCTTTGGCTTTTCTTCGTACATGGGAATATTTCCATAAGATGGCTTTTGTACATAGGTCGGTTTATGCTCATAAGGTTTGGCTTCATAAACGGGTTTGTGTTCGTAAGGTTTGGTCTCATAAGCTGGCTGGTAAGGGTTGGCTTCATAAGCGGGCTTCTCTCCGTAAGGTGCCGTAGCCATAGCGTAAGGAGCGTTGTAGGTTCTCCGTTTTTCATAGTATCCAGGGAATGCGGCAGCAATACTGAAGAGCATACAAGTGTAGATGATCTGCTAGTGACAAAAAAAGAAATAATTACAGAAATTAGTATTAACTTGAGAATGTTCATGATAAAAAATTAAGTAGTTATAGCTTACTGTGCTGAAATGCATGGTGAGAATCTCTGGTTTGACTTGACAAGTGCCGTGTATTGCTTTGTGACTGCTTGGTCAGACGTTGAGGACTGAATGACTTCTTCCCTAAAACAACCCCCATTTATACGCCAAAGCATGATATGATTCATTACGTTACTAGGAAATTTTTCAGTTGAACTCAAGGGTCACTTCCGTAATTTTCCATTTGGCAAACAAATTCGTTATTTGCAAGGCCACCATTGCCACTCGGGAATTTTTGCATTCGCAGTGTAAGACCAAAGATCAGTTTTTGTGCATTCTTCCTGTTTTATTCGCCAGCATGTAAATATAGAAACGCGACAAGGAGTTCATTATTGGGAATTAATATTTCGAAAGGTTAGAATTAGCAAAGCGCAAGAAAACAGAATAGTATAGTTTTCTGATGACAATATATTGTATTGATTTCCAATAAGTTTAAAATCTTTTATGTTTGTAAGGTAACTTATTACATATATTATGTTCTAAATTTATTCAATTAAACACGATTATATTAACATTGAAGTTCTTATTTTCATCTTTCCTAGAATAGTGTACAGAAAATGAAATTGATTGGGATTAATAAAAAGGAGCTACCTTTATTCTTTGAAACCGATAAAACAGCTTGTTTTATGAATACAAGCGAGTACTTTTGGCAGTATTCATTCTGCACGGTTTGGGCGTAATCATTATTCGTTTCCTAATACTGGTGTAAAAGTCAGTTTCAACTGTTCATTATCCATTACCATCAACGTAGCCAACGGTACCAGAGCCACAGTAGTTGTTGTTGTCTGTTTTTAGTAAAATTGTGCCATCTAACGGGCACATTATCGACTATTTCTGACCATTTAATATTTCTGATTTTTTTTAATAGTATTATTCTGAAACAAACTTTCTATTGTTCTTATTATTGGTAGAGAAAAAGAAAAAACACAATTACACCACTTGTATCAGTTTAGTATCTTTAAGGTAGTCTACTAGACAGTTTCTTAACTTACATTGATGTTCTGGTTCAATTTTCCCTAATCCTAATACATTTTCCATGTTAAAGGTTACTCCGATCTGTTCTACTCTTCTCCTCCATTTTTCTCTTTCGTATCCGTATGATGGGCAATACAGCAACCTGTGTTCCAATGTGTCTGTTTGTTCCCTACAGCTTTCACAGATATCTGTGTCTTTAAGCAAAAGTTTGCTTACTGGACGTTAGTCGGCGAACTAAATCGGTGGCTCCCCTGCGTAAACTTGATTGAACTTTTTTGCCCAAAATGTCAAGAAAGTACTATTAAAAAGCGTTAATTAGCTTAATAAAGTTAGTAGATAACTCTCACCATATATAAAAAAGTTTGAGCTAAACTCCGCCTATATTTGGCTTCGCCTCAGGGTCTTTGCAATCCGGCTAAATTTCGCCCCCCAAGATCTTTAGTGCAGTTTGTGTAACTTGGACGTCCGCTAAGTTTTTTCCGGACACAAATTTCTCTGTTTTGAGAGCATGGTTGAAAGTCGCACTAATTCCACCATAAACAAGACTGGGTTTCCCTTGTACGTCAAAATTAGGAGCGATTTTCATCGAAAATCCCGCGTTTACGTACACGTGGGCATTAACCGAGCGAGGCGTAATCTACCCCATATAAATTGTTAAAGAACCGTTAGCGAAAGTTTACTTTGAAGAAGCGAACGATGTATTCTGTAGATAAAGGTGGAAGGCGTACTTTGAGTATTACTTTCTGTCGCATATCCTGAGCCAGAAAATCAACCAGCGATAACTCCAATTCCCTTGTTATGTCACCTACAAAGATAAGGAAAATATTACAGACAAGATCCCAATTCGATTTTGCTTATAATTTTTTTGTTAGTCTAGGTCTTTGCCGTATCAATTAAATTACAAGTAAAATCTTTGCCAACAATGGTGCGGCAATTGACGGTTCTAGCAACACAAATAAATCTGAGGGAAACTCGGGATGGGGTTGTTTGAGCATTAGGTTTCCTGCTATTGAACCAATCTACGTAACATGTAATGGTAATAATAAATCTTAATAATAATCATAATCAAGAAGCAATGGTTAATTAAACGAATTTTACACTAACGTTTCGTGTAGAAACATTGCCAATTAAAGCCACATATTTGGCCAAGACGGTCGCATAACTATAAGCTTCTTTGGTTTCGCTTATTTCTTCCAAAATTTCTTTAAATCGAGTCAACCCAAGGGCACCACCCACATCGACTCGAAAAGTTCCCAATTATATCCCAATAAAATATCAACTTGAACGATCTGAAGCATCCAAATACATTCATGTTAATTAATAAATATATTCATATTAATAAACGTGTAACTTGTCTTTCGTCTGTTAATATATCCACTTCCACTTGAGTGACTACTGCTCCATAGATGTAATATCCAAGCAAGCCATCCAATGGCGACGCACTAAAATTATAAGAATGTCGATATTTTTTAAGAAAAGGTAATTTGTACTTTTAATAATTAATTGAATCACTACTAACGTGCAGACGATTCGATATTCCGGAGGTATCATTCTTCCACAAGATCCGCCCACGTAGGATTCCCGCTCATTTCGTCCTTAATAGGCTGCATAAGAGCTTTTAAGTCTTCACAGCACTTCATTGCTGACTTAAAAAAAATCTGTGTTTTACTCGACGTTACTTTAAAAAATTAAAGACCTTACATACCAGCTGAATTCACTGGTTAAGCTACCACTAGTTAAAATATTATTTGATACAATAGTCGAATCCGTAGGTTTATTTCAAGGGGTTCGAAACTTGACTGTAGCCTCGTACACCCTGCAAAGTCGGTTACAATTTTATCTCTTTGTAGCACGTGTAACTTCACTTGTGACTGAATAACTTAACAATTACATAGATTGTAGCTTTGTACCACTACAATAACCGTTGTAACTTTAGTTTTAGCTTTGTAACCGTACTTTGTAGCGTTGTAACCGTTATTTGTAGCTTTATTACCGTATTTTCTAATTTTGTAACCATATTTTGTAGTTTTGTAACCCAGTAGCCTTCCCTTCGTCCCTTGTTCACTTTACTCCCCATATGCTAAACAGTAACCCAGGAATCTGCAAATTGTAGAGTACAAGTGGAGCCTCTCTTAACGAGCACCTCTCATAACGAGTAATTCGCATAACGAAAAAAAAAATTTGAAAAAATTGCTCCCTTAACGAGCGACATTTCGCATAACGAGTGACGCAGAAAGGGAAGTCACGTAACGTATGAGTCACTTGTGAGCCGGGACTCATCAGTTTCGCTTAACGAGTGTTTCACATAACGAGCAAAATTCTGGAACGAATTATGCTCGTTAAGAGAGGTTCCACTGTATTTCCTTGGGTCAATCGCGAATGGAGTGAATCGCGGTTCATCATCCAAACGATGCCTGTTTCAATGACAATACGCCACAAATTGCAAGTTAAACTTGCAGTGCGTTAGATCAAAGTCAGTAGTTCAAAGTCATTTATTTCAAAGTGCATTAGTTCAAAGCCAAAGCCGAAGCCCATAGTGTAGAAACAAACTACATTTTTATTTTGTTACAATGTCTAAAGAAGTAGAAACGCAGACAGAAGACTGCCGAGACTATGTTTCAACTGCCGAGAAAGCTTTATTCGAAGATTTAGCAAAATCCTGTGTATTGCGACCGCATATTGCTCAACTGCTTAAGACTTCGGGGTATAATAGTTGGCTTCGTTTATCGGAACTTGACAATGATGCGCTTAAGCAAATGGAGATGCTGGTAAGAACGAAAATAGCAAAGCGCTGGATAAACGCGACGACTTCCGAGCGAAAGTTAATTTTTGGAGATTTCTTTTGTACCATGCCGGAGGAATTCGAGTTCATGCCCGGTGAGCTAATACAATTGAAGCATACTATAGAATACGCTAAGAAAAGGGTTGCTGGTTTTGAACCATTATCAAAGAATCCCCGCTACAAAGATTCTGTAAAAAAAGAATCAGCTGTACACGAGAATCTGCATAGTCCAGTAACTTCTACGCAAACAGCAGATGCGTCTAAAACAATTTCTTCAGCAGCTTCTGCTGCGGCTGCGAAGCCTGTCCGAATTTACACACTTGCAAAAAAGGTAAACGCATGGGTTGAGGCAAACCAAGACAAAGTTCATTTCGTTTTGGAAGACTTCGAGTTTCCAAGCGAAGAGCAATTACTAGGCAAGACAATAGCTGCCATCAAGTGTCTGCGTTGCAAGGCCAACTTGAGTTGCCAGCGTGTAAGCGAGATTCTAATTTTATAATATAGCTATTTATAATATGTGTAGCTTTGAAACTTTATATTTTGTATAACCGTGGTTTGTAACATTGTAGCCTATTTGTAGCCTTTGTAACTCTGCAGTTTGTCAGGGTTACACAATTTTTTTTAGCATTCGTACACCTGGAAACTGAGTTTCGAACCCCTTGGTTTATTTTGCACCGTACTTACGTCCAATCCCAAACCATAAGCCACTGTCTGAGCGACCTGTGAATAGTCGAAATTTTCGTACTGTAGAAAGTTATACAATTATCAATGCAAAGTTACTTTGGTATTAATGCCTTGTCCCATTTCAATACCACCATGGGAAACAGCCACTGCGTCGCCGTTATGAAAAATCGAGATGATACCATTGGTACATTCGTTCCAAAAGTCAATGAAAAAACAATCGGAAACATTGAGATTCCTTGTTTCTTCCACTGGTTGGCCTTAATTTTAGGGAAAGTTAATGCTAAATTGAAGTTTCGCTTTTCTACCTGGTTAAACGCATCGATCTGTAGTTTTCATTCATTGTAGCTCGAAGAAGCTCGTAATTGGTTAACAACATCCAACAAAGGATCTCCGCTCTGTCCAGGGCGAGTATACAACTTCAGATTTAGCAATCGGTATTCAAGTGAATCTCGACCAACACCTTGAGCCGCGTGACATACTACTTTTTCAATAACTGCGACGGTCTTCCGTAAGACCTTCTTAAGGAATAATAGCTGTAAAGCGACAGTTTTTTAGCAAAGTTTTGACATATTTTTACCTGGGCTTCGGCAGTACGTGTTGCCAGGCAAGTCGGTTCGCACACCATACGTTTTAATTACAAAGTTGGCGGGCTGGTAGAAAAACGAGAAGGTGTATCCAGTATATCCGACTGTATTTTCATTGTTGGAGTTGCCAACGTCGCTTTAAAGGTCAACTTGAATTGTTTGTATTTCGCAGCTTCGTCGGCAGAAGCTTGGTATTTGAGGTAAATAGGTGATCGTGCGCCCACCATTTGAATATTCTCTTCTTAGGAGAGCTGCAAGTGAACAGGCGCGTTGAGTTTTTGAGCGGCCACTGCACAAATGGCCGAAGGCAGTAGCGAACACGATTGCTTACCACCATAACCTCCACTTACTCGTCTCACAGTAGTGTTAACCCTAGTAAAATACAAAGTGGGAGTAGACACTTCCAATTGCAAAATATCAGAATTTAAGTGAGATAAACTGCAAAAAAAAATTGAAGTTACTTATTGCGGGGGATGTTTAACACTTGAGCAATGGTGTTTTGGGCTGTTAGGACGAAATGTTAAATTTTACAACCTTTGCATGCAACTTTGACAACTTTACCCTTTCTCCCTAAACTCCAGATGTACGGAGCTCGAGAAAGGCGTAACTAACATGTAACTAGGCTGAAAACTGACTCCTACGATTGACAGGCCAAAAAAGGGGTACCTTTTGCATGGGCCCCCCGTAGGACGATTTATGACTGACAAAAAACAGACTTCGCACATGTTTCTAGACGTTTAAAATCTTTAACTGACCAATGACGACAATGAGCGACAAAGACTTCAGCTTAGTATAAATGTAATTTTGTATGAAGAATACAAAGAGTTCTTGCTTGACGTTGGAGCCGTGTGCATCTTTACTGCTCAGTAAAATGGCTTGCAACGGAGCAAAGCTCCAAGTTCAGCGATTTAAGCCGAGTTAGAATTCTCTCTATATTACAGAAGGGTAATCTAGGGAACTCGTGCTTAAATCTGGTCCTCCATCTGAACATGGGCCCCATCGTTGTTATGCGTTTAGCAATATACCAGCAAGCCGTCTTCGATGGGTTCATAAATAGTAATTTGGGTCTCCAAATGGAATGGTACTGGTAGCCCATTTCGAATTCTTCGCTGATATCAGTTGTAGCTCCTTTTTTCTTTATTATGTATTAAAATTAACTGTTCTTATGTTGCAGTTATTTGCAATTATTTTCGCAGTTATGTTGCAGACTTTTGTACTAGTTTGACAGTAATTTCTGTCTTAACTTCTGTAGTAGTTTAAAAGCTTTGAGACAAATTCTAATTATGTACAAATCAAATCAATCAAATTCTAATCATGGGTTCCAACTGGGGTGATCTAAATACGCAATTATCCATACTAATTGCAATTATAAATATTTACATTCAAACGGAAAAATAATTAAGAAAGCTAATATTAAAAGGGAATGAACGTAGAGGAACGAAGTACCTTAAATGTGCGCGCTTTCTAATTCGCAGTACGTGTGGGGAAAGTAATGCTGACAATGACCTGCTTCAGCATATCCAATGACAAAAAAACCGCTGGTGTATACGCTTTTATGGATGAAACTTGATCAGATATACATAAACTTGATTAAATTTTTCTTAAGATATATCGTTGTGAATCTACCGATATCTAAAGTACCGCCCATTCCTTCCAAGACGGTAAAAAAATAGTCTCGGTGCATGTATTTCAACATTAAACTTCTTCCCAAGGTCGCAGCCTGTACGCAGATTAACTCAAATAATACTTTAAAAAATTAAAATACGTTACGTTTCGGACAGAGGCACCCGCAATTCTCTTCAGGTGCTTCACTACTTCGTCGATATAAGGATATGCCGATTTATTCGCCGATTGCAAAAATTCAGTCACTTGTACACTAGTCATTGTTCCACCTACTTTCAGAGGCGACAAGGATCGCTGGAAAGGCTCCGGTACTTGATTGATGTCGATCATATTATCGTAAGGTCCGTCACTCTTATACACGAGTGAAAGCAACACCAACTTTTAAAAACCGCAATGGTTCCATTTTTTGCCGCTAGAGGTGATTGCAAGGGATGATAACCCGACACAGTAGATCCGAGTCCTTACACCGTCGTAATCTCCCATCCGTGGCACTTGAAAACAGGAGCCAGGCACTATTGCATAAGGGAAAACGTTGTTATTCTTGTATTTTGCGATAAGATAATGCTTACGGAATTAATCGGTTTAACAATCTTGCCCCCTGTTGCAGGATCAGTCGAACTAACACTCACTACGCATGCGCCGCACCCGCCTTCGTAGCAAATATTTGGTCCCCCTTAAATTGGCCGTGTTGCGAATAAAATCAAGTACGGTTGCAGAAGGACTTACCGCACTGCTATCCACTACAAAACCCACAAAAGAATCCCCAAAATATGAATGCAATCCGAGACCAGTGTAGAAATATTTTAACCTTTATAGCTTTTGCATTAATGGCGAAAAAGATAAAATCAGCAGGCATATTCTCCATTTTGAACTTTACAATGGCTTATCAATTTCGACACATTCCTCCGTAAGCTCCGCTTTTACTATTCTCGCGCAAGACGGGCAACAACCCAAATTAGGTATTTATTTTTTTTGTTTGCTCTCCTAACTGTAAACATAAATGTTCCCAAACATGAATGTCAATTTTTTTTTGCAGTGGCAAATGATGTTGAAAATGAGAATACACACGCCACGATTACTTCAGAAGTGTTGGCAATTTCTTACCTGGCACCACAATTATGGCATTTTATCGCATCCATGGTTAATAACAAACTGGGTTTGTTTATACCACTCCAGGTGTTATCAAAACAGACAGCTCAAGATTCCGAAGAGTTTCAGAGTTTCCAGCTCAAGTTTCCAAAAGACTGAATTAGAACATAGCGTGATATGCGATAAGATTGCGAAAGAGATGATAGATATTTAAATCATTAGCCTATTATATAAGCCTTAATAAGTAATCTCTACGCATAATTAAAAATGAAGCTGTTGACCATCAAACTTTTTAAACAACGTAACTTGCTATTGGTCAACCTTTAACATCGAACGATATACTGTAATTGTTATAATTTGATTTGGCAATCATATGAAATACACGTGTAGCTTTTTTTGGCAGATATAAGAACCAACTTAATAAGAAAAATCACAATTCAAAGATTTCACGACAGATAAAAGGAGTATCAGTAGTAGTACTAATTCATCGAAAAGTATTGATTTCACAACAAAGGAACTAATCCGACATTATATCCATACTACCCAATAAATTTTTTTAATGTTAAAAAAATATTGCACTAAGACCATTTTCTGTTCAGAAAAGCACGCCAAATCCAAACTACTTTGACCGCAGGATCAACCGGTTTTTGTTGCTACATAATAAACCCAAATAAATTGGCACGACCTTCTGTACGTTCAGATGACAAACGTGCGTCGTCGCTTTTCCGCAAACACCATCTGCTCCGCTTTGATTCCAGCCACCATTTGACATTTATCAACCGTACCAGGGCCATCTTTAGGAAACGCAAAAAAAAAATCAATCAGCAATCACCGACACAAATTAATTCAGTCATTTCTTACGAGTAACGAAAAGAAAACAGAAAATACAACGAGTATGCGCCAATGCAATTTTCTTGTTGAATATGAATAAAAATAGACACTGGAAAGCTGTAAAATCTTACTCAGAAGGTACCAATCCACAATTCCGGCATCAGCTCGCGCGGAATCTAACGCTTGGCGTAAGGCAAGAAGCACAGAAAATGACATCAGGACGGAAGGTTCGCCAGTTGCTATACGGATAGATTCGCAATTAGCATAATTGACATTCAAAAATAATAAAAAAAAAAACACCTTTAGAGCCCAAAACACCGTGTGGGTTGACAGCATTCGTCATGAAACTCACTCGGAAGTCAATTGGAATATCTTTGACTGACGGTGGTTTATAATCCTATACAGTTGACACCAACGAAATCATAAAAGTTAATAAAAGTTTCAAAAGTCAAAAGAAATTACCCAAGTGTTAATAACCAATCGTTGTCCAGTTACGGGGTCATAAACCATTCGTTCGGTAAGCCACAACCCCAAACCCATAATAAAACCACCTTCAACTTGTCCAACATCCACAAGAGGGCTCAAGGATTGCCCGACGTCTTCCAAAATGTCAACTCGAAGGATCTAAAGTAATTCAACTACATTAGCAATCTTGTTTTGTATCTCTCGTATATTACTTGTCTTTCGCCGGTCAATACATCCATTTCAACTTCGGTGACTACTGCCCCGTAAATCAAGTAATCAATCAAGCCATCCGTAGCTGCTCCACTTTAAAAAAGAAATGAAATGCAAATTACGTTTTTAAATAAAGCCTATAACTGAATTAGCTTACTAATGGCGGCCGGTTAAATCAATATTCTTACGGTAACATTCTTCCACTAAATCCGCCCACGCAGGATTCCCGCCCATTTGGTCTTTGATTGGTTGCATGCGAGCTTTTAAGTCGTTGCAGCACATTAAAGCTGACTATTAAATTAGAGACAATTTTTCAGTCCGTCTCCTAAAGTTTCTTTTCAAAGGAAATTAATCTTACATAGCAATTATATTCGCCAGTCAAGCTGCCGCCAGTCACACTGCTATTAGGTGCAGTCATCGCATCCGTGGGTTTAACCAGCACCATACTTAGATCTAATCCTAACGCGTAAGCCACTGTTTGGGCCACCTGCCAATATAAATCAAATTTAAATTTCAAATGAATTAATCTCTTTCTTTCGCTAAGAAAAGAACTGAACTTTTGTGTTGGTGCCTTGTCCCATTTCAATGGCTCCATGGGATACCGCTACTGCACCACCATTGTGGAAGATCGAAACGGTACAGTTTGTCAAATTGCCTCCGTAACCCAAGGGGAAGATCATCGGAATCATAGACATTCCGTGCTTTTTCCAACGATTAGCCTGAAAAGAGAATTGTGAGACTTTTAAATTTTTTTAAGATCCGCAATTATACTTGGTTAAACGCGTCAATTTGCAGCTTCCGCTCATTATAGCTTGAGGAAATTCGTAATTGGGCTATGATATCCAACAAGGGGTCTCCAGCTCGCCCAGCTTGCGTTTGTGGCTTCAGATTGAGCAACCGGAATTCAAGTGGGTCTCGACCCGTACCTTTAGCAGCGTGATCCATCACATGTTCAATAATCGCAATACCTTCCATTGTTCCTTTTTGAAAATATCTTTAACATTTAGTTTCCAGTAACAGAATTCTGATAGTATTACCTGGGGAACGGCAATAAGTGTTGGAGGGCAGGTCGGTACGAACCCCGTACCCGTTAAGTACCCATTGAGCAGGCTGGTAGACCAACGTGGGCATGTACACTGCAAATCCGGATGTATCTTCGTTGAAAGAGCAGCCGAGATCGCTGTAAAGGTCAAGTTGAACCGTCTGCAGTTTGCCGGCATCGTCAACGGCTGCTTGGTACTTTAAGTAAATGGGCAATCGTCCGCCAATCATTTGCATGTTCTCTTCCAGCGACAGTCGCAAGCGAACGGGCAAATTGAGTTTGTGCGCAGCCAACGCGCAAATAGCTGCAGGCAAACCAGCACGCGAGATTTTCCCGCCGTAACCACCGCCTAATCGTCGCACCGTGATGTTAATCCTGCCAAAACATGAACAAATTCAAATTAAACCCTTTGAATTTCAAGATATCATGGGCCTTAAGCATGAATAATCTGAGAACACTGAAATTTACTTGTTCCGAGGAACCTTCAATAACTGCGACAAAACGTTTTGGATCCCGTCAATGTTCTGTGTGGAACAATGCACCACCAAACCATCCTCGATGGGTTCGCAGACTGTAATTTGGGTCTCCATATGAAAGTGGTATTGGTAGCCGATTTCAAACTCTCCGCTAATGTCAGTAGTTGCTCCTGTTTTTCGGACTTAAAATATGGAAAGTAAAAGCGGTAGAAATTGAGACGTAAAATAAAACTGCAGTAGATAACGGTAAAAGGTCGCTGGGACACTCACCCGAATGGTTTTGGGGGATATGCACCACTTGTTTTTTGCCACGAGGTCGGTTGAAAAGCGAAACTTTCTTTACCCGATTGGGGTCTTTCATGGCGTCTTGGATGGTAATAACTGGGGTTTGAGCGTTGGCGTAGGTGACTTTGACCAATGCTAGCGCTTCTTGGGCGGCGGACCAGTTCTCGGCCACGACCACGCCTATTGGTTGGCCGTAGTATAGAACCTTGGAACTAGCAAATACTTCTTCGATCTCCACAAAATCTGGAGCGTCTTCTGGTGCAGCAAAAGCATTACGGCCAGGAATATCTTTAGCGGAAAAGAATCCACTAACTCCAGGAACAGCCTGGAACCAAAGCGAAAATTAGTTAACATTTATTTTCCTTACATATCAATGTTTCTAATCTGTGTTAAACGTACTAAAGCTGCAGAAGCATCAATGCTACTAATCGTTGCGTTCACTGCAGTGCTGGTCAATACAGCCGCGGTTAACTCTCCTGCAGCGGCTGCCGTGTCAAAAATGAACTTCGCTTCGCCTATAAACAAGTCCGCATTAAAATAATTCTAAGATTTATTCACATCCTAACCTGAGCACTGGACTTCAGCTTCGATCTTGGGGATTGGCTCGTAAAGAGGGGCCTTGCTATCGTCGTAAACGAACGTTTGGGTAGCCGAAGTTACTCCACGTACCAAATCATACCCACCGCTTTTAATACGAGCACTAGCGACGTTAACATTCCCCAAGATAAACTGTCAAATAAAATATAAATACATATATACACACGTGCCAAAAGACCAAAATTTAACCAAAAGCAAAATTTAACCAAAAGGAAGTAATACGGCTTTTTACCTTGTAAAGAAGTCCTTGAGCCAAACTTAAACGATACCGAGGGTCGGCATCAAGGGGGCGGGGTGTTGGATTGACTTCGGAAGCTAAAGTAGTTAACGCAGTTTGCAAAACAGTTTCATTTGTCAAGACTTTGCCCGTTAAATAGGTTTCGGTTTGCGTGGCGTGTACAAAATCGTCGCTTATGCCACCATATACGATATTGGGCTTGCTCAGTACCGTGAAATTACTGTCTACTTGAATTAAAAATGTTGCGTTAACATAGGCATGAGCATTGGCACCACGTGGAAGGATCTAAGCCAAAAAAATTCCATAATTAACTTGAAAACAGCGGGAATTAAAATAAAGTACCTTGAAAGTGCGAGCTTTATAAGCGGAAGTACGTACTGGGAAAGAAATGCTCACAATAACCTGTTTTTGCATATCCAAGGTCAGGAAATCCAAGGGCGTATACGACTTTATCGAACTGGCTTGGTCAGCTAATAACAAGATTTATTTAGAAATTCTAAGAACTTAAAGTAACAGGAGTGAATAACAAGTACCAATATCCAAGGTAGCTCCCATTCCTTCTAAAACGGTGAAAACATCTGACACGAAATCTCGGTGCATATGTTTCAACATTAAACTCCCTCCTATGGACGCAGCCTAAACAAAAAATGAGTTTGAACTATTTTTAACATATGAAGTGATTAAAAGAATATGTGTAATACATTTCGGACAGGGGCACCAGCAATTTTCTTCAGGTGCTTCACTACTTCGTCGATATAAGGATACGCCAATTTATCCGCCAATTGCAAATACTCAATCACTTGCGCAATAGTCATGGCTCCACCTACTTTCAAAGGCGCCAAGAATCGCTGGAAAAGTTCTGGTACTTGATTGATGTCGATCATATTATCGTAGGGTCCGTCACTCTTATAAACGGCTAAAAGCAATACCGACTTTTAAAAATCCGAACACGAAGGGAAAACGTGCAAGTTACCAGACGCAGTATTTCCGGCAACCAAACGGTAGGTGGCAGTGCCTAGAGTACCGAAAACGGAAAACAGTTCAGGCAAACTCGATGGCCTGTACCAGTTAACGCCTTGTAACATTAAGAAACCCGAACGAGTCTTTCGAAGACTGAACTCTTGGTTATCATCTTCATCTTCGCTCACATTCCCAACGCAATCGCCGCTTATTTGCTTGCGATGACGCTCTAGATTATGACCAGCGCAGCGGCCAGTGCATTTGGTCCCAGTATTAGGGCATACTTTGCTCTTCATATCCTGAATAAAAATAAATTACGTTCAATTTCCAAGAAAGAAAAATAAAACAAACCTCGATGTCTTGGCAAGGCTGTTTCGCATCAGTGGTGAACGTTCTGAACGCTTCCAGTATGGGCCGGTACCCGGTGCAACGGCACAAATTGCCTTCGAATTGATCCTCTACGTCCTGAGCCGTAATAGTGCCGCTTTTGGAGATCAAGCTATGCGCGGACATTACAAACCCCGGAGAGCAAACTCCGCATTGGGTTCCATTTTTGGCCGCTAGAGTCGATTGCAAGGGATGATAACCCGACGCAGCTGATCCGAGTCCTTCCACCGTCGTAATCTCCCATCCGTGGCACTTGAGAACGGGAGCCAGGCACTATAACGCAAACCATTGTTATTCTTGTATTCTGCGATAAGATAATGCTTACGGAATTAATCGGCTTAACAATCTTGGCCCCTGTTGCAGGGTCCGTCGAAGTAACACTCACTACACATGCGCCGCACCCGCCTTCGTAGCACATAAATTTGGTCCCGGTTAAATTGGCAGTACTGCGAATAAAATCAAGTACGGTTGTATAAGGGCTCACCGTACTGCTGTCCACTACGAAAACATCCCCAAGTTATGAATACAATCCGTGACTATCAGCAATGTAGAAATATTTTAACCTTTGTAGCTTTTGCCATTAATGGTGAAGAAGACATAATCAGCAGGCATATTCTGCATTTTGAATTTGACAATCGCTTGACAGTTCCCACATCTTCCCCCGTAAACTCCACTTCTGCTTTTCTCGTGTAAACCAGGTGCAAGCCTATTTAAAACAACAATCATAAATGGTAATAATACAAAAACTAAACAACTCTACGGAAAGGACTGATCGTGCGAACTTTCGTTTTTTTTTTTATCTTCACCAGACAGCCCATCATCATTTGCACAACCGAAAATATTTAGCTTACTTAAAACAAATATTGAACCTAAATATCCAGAACATTTTCCAAAGTATACTGACACATACTCGTCGTTTAAGCTTATTTTGTATTTATTTCTTACCTGGCCCCACAATTATGGCAGGAAATCACGTCCATAACTTGCAATACATGGAACGTTAATGACTACCAAACTGAGCCCAATTCTTCGCATAGTTCGAAACTAGAATGTTTATCTGAAACGCTCAGCAGCCAAATGATAACCTATCCTACAGTGTTTCAGTTTGGTTCACGGTCTAGTACCTTATCAAGGTTCGACGTCGTCCAATCCCCAGAAAGTCACCTAACCGGTTACGAGAAAGCCGAAAGTCATGCTGAGCTAGAACTTCTGTAATTATGCGGCTATTTTGAGTTTGCTAAGCTTAATAGAACACTTTTGTAACACCCTTGCATAAAATACCAAAACTTTTCACAATTTCATACATAAAAATTTACTTATCACCTTCATTGTATAGTAAGGAAATCTGCTCTAGCAAATGCTGCGAATTAATATTTCCAGCAGTGGCGCGTGGCCACAGCTAGAGTACGATTGTTTTGAGGCGTCCGCAAATAATAAGATCTTTACTTATGACTCATATACATTAAATGAGCAGCATTGGATTCCGAAAAGTCATTCCTCTTCTGATTCACCGTCATACGATACGAGGGCGTGACTACAGCCTGGGCTCGATTGAAACGATCATCCAAACTTGGTTCAGCCGGGAAAAAAGTTAACAACTCTACGGAAAGGACTGTGATCGTGCGAACTTTCGTTTTTTTTAATCTTCATCAGACAGCCTATCATCATTTGCACAACCAAAAATATTTAGAACATTTTCATCCAGAACAGAACATTTCATCCAGAACAGAACATCCAGAACATTTTCTAAACTATACTGATACATACTCGTCGTTTAAGCTCATTTTGTATTTATTTCTTACCTGGCCCCACAATTATGGCACGAAATCACGTCCATAACTTGCAATACATGGAACGTTAATGACTACCAAACTGAGCCCAAATCTTCGCATAGTTCGAAACTAGAACGTTTATCTGAAACGCTCAGCAGCCAAATGATAACCTATCCTACAGTGTTTCAGTTTGGTTCACGGTCTAGTACCTTATCAAGATTCCACATCGTCCACGCCCCAGAAAGTCACCTAACCGGTTAAGAGAAAGCCCAAAGTCATGCTGAGCTAGAACTTCTGTAATTATGCGGCTATTTCGAGTTTGCTAAGCTTATAGAACACTTTTGTAACTAAACAAAAAAAAAATCACTTCCGCAATTCCCTTGCATAAAATACCAAAACTGTTCACAATTTCATACATAAACTTTACTTATCACCTTCATTGTATAGTAAGGAAATTTGCTCTAGCAAATGCTGCGAATTGATATTTCCAGCAGTGGGCGTGGTCACAGCTAGAGTACGATTGTGTTGAGGCGTCCGCAAATAACAAGATCTTTCCTTATGACTCATATACATTAAATGAGCAGCATTGGATTCCGAAAAGTCATTCCTCTTCTGATTCGCCGTTATACGATGCGAGGGCGTGACTACAGCCTGGGCTCGATTGAAAAGATCATCCAAACTTGGTTCAGCCGGGTAAAAGGTTAATGTGTCCTCCAACGTAGGAGACAATGGCACGGTAAAATCTTGATTTAACGTACGAGTGGGTGTATCTTCACCAGCGTGAAGAAGTCCTGGGCTCTCTGGCGTGCAAGACAGCTTCTTCATTGCTCGACATATCTGATAGGTCGACTCAATTTGGGGCGTCAATGCCACTTCCGGTAGTTGAGAATTCCATTCCAAAGTCGACGTCTCTTGATGTTCCGTAAACAACGTCATTTTTGACGTGTGTTTTACGTTGTTAGCAGGATTGGTTTCATCGGAAGCAGACGTCGGGACGACAGAAACTGTAACTCCCAGACTGGGCGTGGTCTGAGTGCCAAAATCAATCCCTCGGAAAGGCCGAGCGTTAGTTAAGGTGGGAAATGCAATTGGAGATGTTTGGGTAGTTGAAGATTGGGACATTATGACTTCCGGTTCCTTTTTATCTTCCTCGGCCAGACCCGCTAAAACGTTTCTTTGGACTATTGGTTGAATTTCCATTGTGGAATGAGTTGGTTTGCGTTGTATGGGAGCCGCCATCTCCGGTGTTTCACGTACATTAGATTTAGATGAAGCTTTCTGCTTGTTGGCATAATCGCGCATGCGTTGAAGCTTAGAGTTAACGGGGAGTCGTATGGCTGTTGGTTTAATGGGCTTTCTGACGGGGATTTTGGAAACGATAATATTGGAAGTCATGACGGACTTGCTGGCACCGACTTTAGGAATTTTGGAACGGACCCCATTGGTAGTGCTGGTGAAGGCCGGGGTTTGTGCAGGAACGCGTTGTCGTGGTTCCTCGTCAAAGCGTAGCTTGCGAAGATTGCTACTCACGGTGATCCTAATCGGTTCCAGAATCGATTCCTCTGCATCGTGGGGTTTGGGTTTGGACAAAAGAGTGCTTCTTTGCTTCGGTTGGTAGAAGTCATCCGTTCCAAATAAAATCCTGCCTGTAAAGTAAGACAAGGATGAATTATTGTCAAGAATACAACAATTAAATGGGTTAATTGGATTGTTTGCTCCATTCAACAGCAAACTAAAAAAAACTTCGAATTAAAAAATGGTTATCAATATAATAATAATTGTCGACTAATGATTAAAAAATCAGAGCGGAAAACTTCGCACTGAGGCTATTTTGATAGAAACGGTCTTAAAATAAATAATGTTGTCCTGATGAGCTTAGAAGGTAGTAATGATGAAGCAAATTCTCACTTCAGAAAGCGCAAAACGGGCAAAAGAAAAGAAAGAATGGGATCTACTTACCAAGGTTACTCGAATTTTCTCCGAGTGTGATGGCGGGTTGTACAGCCTTTTCATTGCATGCTTTTGGTCGAGATTTTGCTGTGGTGTAGTTGACAAGATTTGCATTCTGCATTAAGCTAGGATGAATAGGCTTGTACATCGAAAACCGCCTGCGATTGGTTAGCTTTAAATTCTCCGTATTGGTCACATCGGAAGGACTGACAGTTCCACTCTACAGTTTTTTGTTATTTACAAATTTCAGAACGTATACAGACACGGAAATCTTACTGTTACGTCTTGGGTCTCGTTGAGAAGATTTGGGGCCGGCTTGTCTCCAGTTTGCTTAGCCGACGGGGTAAACCCTAGGAAATACGGAAATTAATTTGAGAACATTTTGCTTAAACCTTCCGATTTTGTATTACTTAGATAATTATAAGAACAATTAGGGGCTCCTACGACTGCATCTTCGAACCACAGGGGAACTCCAGGGCTCCGGCCTTGTCGTCGGCCAGGCGAGAACATATTATTTCCGATATGTAAGCGAGATGTAGCAGCCATCTGAGGGGGCCGAATAGGCTTAAATTGGGATCTTCGGCGTCTAGTTAGGGCTCGTAACGATGTGACGGTTGCATCGTTGCTAGTGGTCCTCGTTACCTAAAAATCATACAACCTGTGATTAGAAAACTTACGCTACAATTTGTGTTTAGCCTTACGTCCTCCAGAGCTTCTACCGCTTGAGCTGGGACTGCAAGTGACATTTTCCCCCCTGAAAGGTACCTTGGGCCTGAAGAATTTACCCCAATACGTGCTTTCTAGTATATAAAACAAAAGAAACATGAGATCTTTCAATTATAACAACTAGTCTTTTAGAAAATAGCTATATTTACCTCTGGGGTGTGTGAAAGTGGTTAATACTTTTTGCCCTTCATTTATGGTGCGTAAAGGACAAATAAAAAGTCACGGATAATTTAATCAGATAAACAAGAAAATATAAACTGACTGGGGAAATTGTACCTTTCGTAAAAGCTATAACGAAACTGGTTGTATATCTGCTGTCGCTCGCTGGAATGGTTCACTAAGTCAACGTAAAAAAAAATAAAAAGTCAAACCACAAACTTCGTGTCTTTTTATGTGGAAGAATAGTACCTTCCGTAAAAGCCAGAAACTGGCTCTATACTTGTAACTTGTCTAGGGCTGGAATGATTCACTACGACAACTTAAAAAAAGATAAAAGTTAACATTGAAAACACACCAAAAAACTGAACTCGTAAAACGTTGAAGAAAACGCCAAACACAATGTCGCGTCTTTTTCAAAAATTGTAAGCAATCCATCCACAAGGATAGCAAGGCCTCTCATTCGAAACAACCAATCAATGCAGAGGGGCGGGCAGATCTAATTTTTAAACGGCGAACAGCTTTTTGACGTCACTTTGGAGACGGTTTGTGTATATTATATTTTCCTACCTTTTTTTTAAAAGTTTTTTGCAATAATTTTAAGTTTAACGAGTAAGTAAATAAACCATGCATGCGTCATTTACATCATTAGTCAGTTGCCTCTGTCGGAAGCCGCACTTGACCAACAAAATCCTACAATCATGTCGAAAGCTCTCTTCACAAAAGACCGAGGTACTGATTCCAAAATAATAATAAAATCTTTGCAACAAATATGTTACGTAAATATTACATTAGCTGATTCTGTTTTGAGTTTTGGATTTTTTCTATTAAAAAATATTAGCTTATCCTTATTAAGCATCTAAATGACGATTTAAATATTAAAAAATGTAAGCATCATCTTTTCTTTTGAATGCCGTATAGCCTGGGTTTGGTCTTATGTTTGACATCGATGGAGTACTAGTCCGGGGCCGACGAGTGCTGCCGGCCGCCCAAGAAGCTTTCAAGAAACTTGTCGATTCTAACGGAAAATTTCGTGTTCCGACCATCTTCGTTACCAACGCCGGTAACAGCCTACGGTGTCAAAAAGCATCTCAGCTTTCCGATTGGCTCGGTATACCTATCGACGAAGATCAAGTCGTTGTAGCTCACAGTCCGTTCAAACTCTACAAGCAATTTCACCACAAGCGAGTGCTCCTTTCTGGTCAGGGACCCTTGATGGAAATCGCCAAACAAATTGGGTTCACCAACGCCTGCACTGTCGATGATACTGCCCGAGCTTTCCCTGCATTAGACGTCGTGGACCAGCAGAAACGAAACACCATGAAAAACACAATTGACTACACTGTTCCCCCGATAGAAGCCCTTGTTCTCTTAGGTGAGCCTGTCAGGTATAGATTCCTCTTATTCCAATTGACGGTTTTATTGCTTCTTTTTTGTGAATTGCAGGTGGGAAACTTCGCTTCAAATATTGATGGACACCTTGATGACGAATGGCCAGTTAATTAACCCACGAAGTGATGATCTACCGCCTTATCCTCATCTCCCTGTGTTAGCTTGCAACTTAGACTTGCAGTGGATGGCTGAAGCTTGGCTGCCAAGGTCTGGAATCGAAATTGTTCTATTCTTTAGTTTAAGTAACGTTTTGTTATTTTGCATTATTTCAAATAGGTTCGTGATATCCCGTTCTATTTTTTTAGAATTTATTATTTACTTTTTGTCGATAGATTTGGTCATGGGGCATTTTTGGTATGTTTGGAGGAACTTTATAAGAAGGTCAGCGGCCGTGATCTCGTTTACACTGCTCTGGTGGGGAAACCCAGCGAAATAACTTTTGTGCATGCCGAGAACGTTATTTTGAGCCAAGCCAAAGCTTTGAAAATCCGGAAACCAATTTCTCAGTTGTACTTCGTGGGGTATTTTTCCTAAAGATAGTTTCCTGAACAGCTACTTAGTGTAATTTTCTAAAAATATAGGGATAACTTAAATACGGACATCTTAGGAGCGAACTTGTACAATGCTTTGCTACAAAGGAGGTCGCGGAGTACAGCAGTGGCTATGTCAGGCAATGAGATAGAATTCGACTGTGACGTGGACGTTCTCGGTGAGGCTGAAGAATGTTGCAGCATTCTTGTTCAAGTAAATTTTTTCGTTCCTTTTCTTCTAAATAAAACTATTAACTTTAACCCTCCGCTAGACTGGAGTGTATCGCAGTGGCAATGAAAGTTCTAATGCGTTCAACCATTTACCCCGCAATTACCTTCACGTAAGCGACAGTCTGCGCGAACCGAAGTTCATAGCAGAAGACGTCTTGAAAGCGGTCGAATTGGTCTTTGAGAGAGAGCAATTTCTTTAATCTTAGAAAACTACGAGTAAACTAAGTCTTTCTACCTTCCCCACTAATCGTATAAAGTCATTTAGTGCAAGCTACACGTACGTTAAAGTGTCGCCCTGGTTTTTAACTGTAAATTCTTTAGATTGTATTCAAGAGATATAGCTGTTAATTTTTCCGTTAATTGAACAGAAATTTTTAACTAAAACTTATTGATTGACCAGTCGTAATCTTTAAACTCGACAGAAATGCGAATCTTCTCATCCGCTAACCAGTTTTGAAGTTGACTGGACTCGGATGGCAGAAACTGGGCGACAAAGCGCAGCAAATCAGTTTCCGAGTCTCCAAAGTCCGATTTATACCAAGAAAATATCTGAGACAATCGAACTTTATGTTTTGCTTCGTCCAATTCGACGTCTTGGGAGCAAAAATTCCGCGCGGCCATATCCAACGCTTTATCTAGAATTTCGGCCGAGTAAACCCTTACGGCTGGGCAAGACTGTTCAACACAGATAAAAATTAGTTGTGTTTCTAAATTATGAGTCTGTGTGTACTTTGGCACCACAATTTAGGGCAAAATGGATCCGGGCATCTAAAACTTGCATGGAGTATTTCAGCCGCGGATCGTTACGATCAAAAATGGGGAAAATGCTGGCGGGGTGAGGTTTATTGGCTCGTAAGATTCCATGCTCAATTTCGTCCAAGGTGTAGATGTATTCTCCGATTTGGTATGCAGTGGACCTCCAAAATTCACCCACTTCTGTGACCAAATCAGGCAACGGATTGCTGGATACCAATCCATGAATAGTTAAAACGTTGTAAATGTCTAAAATGAGAAAAAGATTCCATGAGTCAGGTTTATAGATCACTCCCTAGTTCCAAAAAACTAAGAAAACGTATTGTACTTAGGAAGAAAGCTTTGCGATCATTCTCCGAGAGGTTATCAAGATTAACGAAGCATAATTTCTGGACTTCACTTTCGTAGGTTTTGTACTCATCACTCTGACGTAAGGCATCATAATTAACTGTTCGTCCGTCTTCGGACAAAAACTTCCCTTTTAGGCTATTAGAGATAGCGAAAATTAAAGGTCCCTATGGGAACATTACGAGATACCTTAAAATCAGCTTTTGGAGTGCAATGGATATTTCTAAAGCACTTAAAGCCGAGGTACCATCTGTGGATGAATTAAAACCTGCAGATTCTTTTATTTCGTTCAATATACGAATCTTCGGATTTAACCCGAAAAACTGCTTAAACACCCTTACCGAGTTACGTATTCTGCCGAGCATTTTCAACGGGTATAAATACGGAAAAATTTCGCAAGGGATGAGCCTAGAAAGCAAACTCATCTAGGCGAGCTTAAGTTCACTATTTATAAGTGGGCGGGTTTTTTAAATTCATCTTCTATGAAATTCTATAGAAATTATGCTAACGTTTGAGACTATTTTTTAGTGGTTCTTAAGGGCAACAATACAAGTTCTGTAAGAACATACATACTTTACATGTACGAGTACGAATTTATAAGGACTACATGACGAGATTAAAATGACGAGATGTTTAGTAAATTTGAAAAAAAAAAATACATGAAGCTATTGTTTCTTCTTCGCTAATATGGAAATTGAAAGATTTTTCAAATCGACGGTAAATGAACGTCCGTGGGTAAAAAGCTTCTCGTTCGACATGGTTTAGTTTCAAGTTGTCAAAAAAAGTCCGTACTGGGCAGCTCTTTACAGCTGGTATTTCCACGAAGTCCTCTTGGGAAAAGGCAACTCGGGTGATCCTCATGGATGTCCGCGGTGTGGTCGACTACCGACATCCATTTGGCTTTGACAAAACCACCTCTGTCGTTATCCGTGGAAAAAGCGGACCAATAAAGATGGTTACAATAGACCGAATCCACCCAGAGAGGGAGGAATACTTTTTGTCGAGAGCTATCTTATGTAGCTTCTTTCGTATCCCTAAAAAAGTCATCAGAGCTACGTAGCTACAGCGAAACCGAGTTACCTTTCGCGACGTTCCAATCATCAAAGTTATGGGTTACACCAGGCCATCAGTCACTAAAGAAACAATGACTAATCCCTCAACTTGAAGGTAGTTCAAGGAACGTTCAAGACCCTTCAGCTCCATGCTGCAACTATTGCCCACGTCTGGCTCATTACACTAAATGTACAGTAAATTTTAGCATTATTACTAACAAAATATGCCTCTTTATATGCATAATCTGGACAGCTAACACTGTGTCTGCCCAATATCCATAGCAGTGTAAGCCATACTTCGCTGAATAGCCGGGAATATCAGCCCTTCCATCGCATCACCTTGTGAGTCTTTGATTTTCAGCTTATACAACGTACCCTGAACTGCGTTTTATTTGACGCGTTTTCTTAACCGAGTCCGACTCGCTGGCTTGAAGCCGTTTGATTTGTCTGACGCGTGATCTGTTGTGCGTTTTATTTGTGAGAGAAGCAGACTATGGAAGCCCTGAGAGGACAAAACTCGGGAACCGCAGAAAGTGACTCGGGAACAGCAGAAAGTACACTTATGGGAACATATTGACTTTCGGGAACACGGGAACCAGTTTTCGGAACATGGGAACCAGTTTTGCCAAAACTGGTTCCCATGTTCCCAAGTTCCCAAAGCTTTTGGGAACTTGGGAACATGGGAACCAGTTTTGGGAACACTATCGGGAACACGGGAACATTATCGGGAACACGGGAACATATCGCTGTTTTCGGAACATATCGATATCTTCGGATGCAAGGTCGCTTTCACACTGTCATACAACTAGGGCCGCCCCCCCCCCCAAGACCATAAAACCAATTTATCTTCTTCCACTAGCCTGCGCCCCCTTGTGGAACTTGTAGGAAACACATTGAGAAATGTTTCTCTGGTTTACTTATGCACGAAACGTGCGGAAATGTAGTTTAAACAGAAGAAAAAGACCTTGTCGCCATTACAGAAGCATTTGTTTATTAATTGGAAAGTCACTGTTTTGCTGTTGGGGAACTGACAATTGCAATACATTCTAGTTATTTGAAGGAGTTTTTTCCAATCATAATAATAATAATGACGGTTTATGCATTAAGGCTAATATCATATTTTACAGTTTTTCCCAACAAAGTTTGCTCAGTATTTCACAATTAATATCGCATGAAGAGTTCTTTATTATTAGTTGTATGACAGTGTGAAAGCGACCTTGCATCCGAAGATATCGATATGTTCCGAAAACAGCGATATGTTCCCGATAATGTTCCCGTGTTCCCGATAATGTTCCCGTGTTCCCGATAATGTTCCCGTGTTCCCGATAGTGTTCCCAAAACTGGTTCCCATGTTCCCAAAAGTTTTGGGAACTAGGGAACATGAGAACCAGTTTTGGCAAAACTGGTTCCCATGTTCCGAAAACTGGTTCCCGTGTTCCCGAAAGTCAATATGTTCCCATAAGTGTACTTTCTGCTGTTCCCGAGTCACTTTCTGCGGTTCCCGAGTTTTGTCCTCTCAGGGCTTCCATAGTCGTGTGCCTAGAACCCTTATAGAAGCAGGTAAACTGCCTCAAAATTTCCTCTCTCTCTCTCCAACCAATTGCGTGTACTCAAATGTTACCAACTTTATTATAAACCAAAGTTTACACACAGATAATAAAAACTACTGTTTCTCGTGAAATAGATAAGTGTATACAGGGCGGCCAATATATTTGCCAGTAAATACAATTTAATTTTTTTAATATATTTTTACTTTTTTGAATAAATTTTCACTAAAAACTAACGATAAATGGGGAAACTTCCAAATCTTGTTGGCAGAAATGAAACACTTTGCCTTTCTGGGCCTTTAAATTGACAATAGAATTCTAAAGCTATCACCAACTAGAAGAATGGAATTCAGATCTATCTTTCCGTTAAGAAAAATGCTATAATATTGTTGCGTCGTTTGCAATCTGGATAGTAGTAAAAATTAAAACCTACATTAAATTTCCAGAAATACCGAAACTTACAACTCATAAAAACGCGCTAAAATATTGCAAAGTAAAAACAACCAATTTTAATTACTTAACCAGACGTTTGCTTAAATGGAATACTGACCCCACCCACCACCTGACTTAACTGCACGACCTGGCTTGACAACTGTTCGAGATTCTCTTGCAAATGCATATTCTTCGTTAAAGTCTCCTCTAACATTCGCTGCAACCTAGCAACTTCATCCGTCTCGCCATGTTGAGGGCCCGCTCCTAGTTTTTCTAAGCTATGGCCCAAACTCGCTCCACCCGCTTTAATACGATTTAAAACGGTCTTTACGCTAATTTTATCCTTATCTCCTGCATTGGAGTGCGACAACGTGCCAACGGGAGACGTTTCTCCTGCTTTCACAGGTGTCAGTCGTCCTTCCATGCAATAATGCTTAATTAATTTCCCACGATTTACTAACTCGGCTGCCATGGCTCCGCTCGTGTCTTCCAAGTGCGCAACCCGCTCTTCAAGTCGCCATTTTTCTTCTTGCAAATTTGTCACTCGTTCTAACAAACGAGCATTTTCGCCCGACAAGTCCACCCCTTCTTCTTCCGCCGTTTCGGGGTCCAGTTTGTTCTTACCCAAGCTGCTTCCACTGCCCCCACCGCTTTGGCTGCTGGGAGATTCCTTTCAAGCGTAATGTTCAGTTAAAATTACTGCAACCTATACAGTATTTAATGACAAGAAAGTAATTACAGGTGGTCCCTGCACGTGATGGCTGTCATTATGGCCGCTCATGAGACTCCACGAAGAAATCGAACAAGCGTCTCCTTCTCCAGCGTTCGTACCATCTGTAGATCCACAATAAAAATTGATTTGTCATACTGATAACATTAAAAATAAATCATTGGTGAGCAAACGAAACCAAACAAAGCTACAACTTGCCGGCAACGCCACTCAAGGACGATTCGACACAAGGACTCCGTGTACCCGACACAAGAACGCCGGGCCCCGACAGAAGGACACCAGGTCCATACTCTCTTAAGGGACCAAAAAAAGTTGAGTTTAAAAAGTCTCTGCTCATTGGTTAAGCGCCAACGGGATTAGAAGAGTTTAAGCCCTACTAAAAAATATGTTACAAGGTTAGCCTCTGCTAGGTTAGGGGGTCCTTCTGTCGTAGTCCGGAATCCTTGTGACGTATTTTTTTTTAATGCGGCTTAAGCACTTTCTAATCTCGTGGTGCTTAACCAATGAGCAGAGACTTTTTAAAATCGAAATCCTATTGGTCCCTTAAAAAAATACGGACCTGGCGTACTTCTGTCGGGGCCCGGCATCCTTGTGTCGGGTACACGGAGTCCTTTTGTAGAGTCGCCTTTGTGCCTACTTCCCAACTTGCCTGCTCTGGAATGTCCTGTTTCACTAAAAAGCTCCTTAAGACGTTCCTGTAGCCTGTCGGCTCGTTTCCGTTCAGCTAACCATTGCCGACGCACGTCTTTCGAAGCTGCTAAAGCTCTACGTTCTGCAATTCTCCGGTCCTCGGCAGCATCATGCAGCTCATCATTAAGCCGAGTAATCTGAGCTTCCAGCTCCGTTATTTGCGAACCACCAACTTCCAGTTGCAACAGAAACGACTAACACAAGACATTCTTGTTCTTAAAAATAATCTTTTCTCTCCTTTTTACCTTTTCTTGCTCCTGGAATTTCACTTCCCAAGCTAAGATTGCCTGAGAATGAAGGTCATCAAGTTCCTGGACTTGTTTCTCATGTTCAGCCACCGCTTTGACAAGATCATCCTCTTTTCTTATTACCGTTTGCTGTAAATCTTTCAGCAGCGTTTCCAATTCCTTAATCCGTGCAAGCAAGCCGGGAACTTTGCTTGCTTCAAGCTAGAAAGACCACACGAATAACAACAGCACCCCAATTCATTAATAAATAGTACCTGTAACACTTTGACTTGCTCTTCGTAAGTCTCAATGACAAGTCGCAAGTCATCTTGTAGTGCCTGTTTCTCGGTTTCCAACAGTTTCTTCTGTTCGATCCAATTATGTTCCTTTGTTTGCAAACTCGTTGCCAATTCATCCAAGAGAGCTTTCCGTTTATTTGACAACTAATAAATTTAAACGCTTATCAACTGTTGAAACCTTAAATATTTGAAAACAAACCCCTAGTTTTTCCTCTAGGTTTTTAGAAAGCTCTTCTTTCTCTTGAACCCAAGTTTGTTGATTCTGCTGGACTTTCTCTCGCTCGGCTTCCAATTTGGCTAACATCTGGGACAAATCAACTTGGCTTTGTACCGATTTAGCTTTCCAGTGACGACTCTGGCTCTCATGTGATTGACATTGGCCAAGAGCTTGCAATAACTGCGCGTCAAGGGAAATTAAACGCTGCTCGGATGAAGTTAAACGCATTTCTAGTGCCAACTTCTCTTCTCGCAAGAGTCGCAGCTCATCCTGCATGGAAGTGAGATAATCAGAAGACACAGCTTCATCTACAAATAGTGGCAGAAAACGCAATTTTCAATGCAATGTTTTCAAAAGTAATGGAGAAATTAACCTTGATTTCCCAACTGCAATTTTTCTATAAGATCGTCGAATTCTGCTTGCTGACTCAGTGATTTAGTTACGGCGGCTTTCAGCTCTTGCTGACAGTCCTCAAATTTCATCTGGATATCAGAAGCTTCTTTTCGCGCCTCTTGCAAGGAGGACTGGGCTAGCTTTAGCTGGGTAATCAAGCGCTGATTCTGTTCTTTTATGTGATTTAGTTCTGTAGCACGATCCTCCTTGAATTTCTCCAATAGATGACTAAACAAGAACCAACACGTAATGGTTTTGGTCAATTAATCCAGTGTTGGGAAATTACTGTTGTTCCGCAAGCTGTTTTTCCTTTTCTTCTTGCAGCTGAACCACGATATCTTGCTTTTTCTTCAACTTTTCTTGCCAAGTTTCGATTTGGCTCTGAAGAAGCTGAATATCTTGCGCTTGCTTCTCAAATTGGGCCTGCAAGCTGCGCTTTTCTGCTCGTTCCGTCTCCAGTGCAACTCGATAGCCTGAACAAAATCTCTTGCTATAGTAAAGTTATCTTTGCAAAAAAGCTATAGAAAACTTACTCGAAAATCCACTCAAATCTGCTGCAACGTTGGATAATTGGGCCTTGACCTCTTTAACACGCTGAGCATACTCTCCAGGGGAAAGGCTATCAGATGAGACACGATCACTGGGAATACTAACAAAACATTAAATAATTACATCATTATTAACTACTGAGTTACTTACCCTAAGTCGCCTTCTATTTCTACGTCAGCGTGGGCCAGCAAGCTTCCATCCGTAACAAGTTTGGCTAACGACTGCCGTAACTGATGAATTTCTGCCTGGGATTTGGAAGTCAGTTCTTGTAATGCGATTTGTAGAGCGGCATTTTCAGTTTGCATTTTTTTTACATTTTCGTCCTGTAAAATTAATACTTGATGGTACTAACTGAAAAAACGAAATTTTAATCTTTACTTGAAGGTTAGGATTATCTTGTGAGGTCAAGCTAGCAGGGAAGTGATTTGACTTAGGGGCTTTCAAGCACGAGATCTCTTTTTCGAAGCTTTCATTAGCCAAAACCAGCTAAAGTAAGGCACATTCGTTTATTAATAGTTAATGTTCGACTGATCAGGTTTAATTATACCTTATTGAGTTCTTGGAGAAGGGTTTGATTCTGCAGGTGAAATTCTTCTTCTTGTATGACAAGCTTTCGTTGCAGAGCTTCATTGTCGAGCAACAATGATTCCACTTCTCGAATCTTTTTGCTTTTCTCGATTACACGTAAAGCTTTCGACAAATCCTTTTCCAGAGTTTCGATTCGGTAAATTTTCGAACGTAATTCTACATAGGTAAATTGAGTTTAATATTCATGAAAGAAAGAAGGAAGGAGATGTCTACTCTAATACCTTAAGCAATTCAGAGCATAACATAAGGATAAGCAACAAAATGTAAAAAAAATTACCAATCTTCGATTTGTTGCCTTCTTCTTGCAACGCATAATTCGCGGCTCTTAAATCAAGCAACTGGGTCTGCAATCTTGCAAATTCCTCTTCTGATATCCCAGTCTCCATTTAAAATTCACACCAACAAACTGACAGTAAAAAATATAGAAACTTTGACCGAATTTTCACCAACGCGACGCATAAACAACAACAGCTTGGATTTCTAGAAGAAAACGCTAGGTGGTAGCTCATGGCTAAATGTTTATTGTAAATTATTTTAAAATTTTCTTTTTTAATTATTACAACTTATCACATAGGTTTTCTGTAAAGTCACATTCATTAGCAAAATTCCGAGGCACCAAAGCTATTATTTTCTACGTACTAGTAGCTTTTTAAAAAAACGCAGTATATTGTTGTAGCGCTACTAATGTATACAATAGTGCGTACACTGAATTTTTATTCGTATTTCTATATATAATTGTGACATTTGATGTTAACACACGCCTATTTTTCGTATAAATTCACGAAGACTGTATTTATGTGTCCTTGAATTTTGAAGTTAAATGTCCAGGTCTGGGTGTTTCAGGTAGTTTTCTTAGTTTTGTCTTTGATCGTATACTTATCGTAGGTTTTCGTAGGATCATACGGTTCCCAGCGCGATGCTGGAAAGATGTGTTTATTTCGCTCGAACCAGGAGCGAAGCAATACTTTGCCAGCATGTGACTCGTCTTTTTCGACCGAAGCGTCGCTCACTAACCGGATGTCGTCGTGAACGTCAAAACTAAACAAAGGTCCACTTTTCCCCCTCGCTTTAGTTACGATGAAATCGTAGAAGGAATAATGGTGTGGAATGATCAGATCCTCCTTTACATACATAAGCTGATCCGCCAGCACCGTTTTAAGCTCATTAAAATCTTTTCTCAGGTCTTCTAAGCACTTTTGGAGGAACTGATACATGGTGTTGCCTTTTTTCATTCTCACAGTTCGTCGATGACCAGAGCCATCCCAGTAACTGTAGGTAATATCAATTGGTTCTTGTTTTAACGCTTCTTGCTTGGCTACCCATCCCTAGAAACAAATATACATGTATGGTGTAGAAATTTTATAGTTAATTAAAACCTGTCGTAATTGCTCGCGTAACTGATTTTCTTCTTCTTCTCGATCTCGATCAGGCAGGAAACTAGTATCCACGTCAGGATTCTTTCCAATTTTTTTCTTTCTCTTTAAAGGCGGTTCGTCGTCTTTCAATTCTTCATCGTCAGTGGCAGTTTCATTCCCGCTTTGGCTGGTTTTCGACACGACACTGATGGATCGAACTTCTGGCTCGTCCTTACCTTCTTCCTCATCTTCTTCCAATGCAAAGGAAAGCGCTCGGATCTACAGAATAAACGATTTCTTGGAAATTAATTCAGAATTTACTTAGCAGTCTTACAGTACTTGTTCCTTTTGTTTCTTCTTTGCTGCCTTTTTGGCTGCTAGGGCTCGTTCTAATTCCTTCTGCTTCTCCTGTTGCTTTTTCGCCAGTTGCTTTTCACGTTCTTGGACGATAACTTCTTGCTTGGCTTTCATTTGGTCCAAAGTAACCAAACCAATCGTGGAGGTCTATAATAATTTTATTACTGAAGACTGTTTTTTTCTGCTTGGTTGAAGCTACCTTGAGCTGCTGTTCCACGGCATCATAATGGGCAGCAAATTTGTCTGTGATTCCTGACAAGCGTAACTCTTCTTCGATTTTCTTCTTCTTGAATTCCAACTCCTCTTTTTCGAGCTCTCTGCGTTTTAAAATTGCTATTGCTCGGCTCCCCTCGCTAGCAGCACCTTTGTATTGTGCCATTTTGAGGATTTTTGAATACTAATTCTGTTTACTCGCTTTGTCCACTACAAATGCTTCAAAAATACAAGTTGTTTTGGTCGTATTTTACAGGCCTCAGTCACACCAATGACGCAGGAATGGGGAATCTCAGGGATCCTCACTTCTGCGGGTTTGAGCCCTGCACAAGACTAGAATCCGCAGGGTGCGGATTTTGTTTCCCTAGCTTCATGCCCTAGGTACCGGTATCCTTGTGACGCTATGAACATTTCGTACTCTAGAATTTTTTTAGTCAAATATCTATAAAATATTATGTATACTAAAGATATTGGAAGCGTAAGAAAATTCAGACTTTTCAACATGTATACCAAGGCTGTCCAACTGCTGGCCCGCGGGCCCGATCCGGCGCCACCCACCTTCGACAAAAGTATTTGGAAATTTACACCGTTACAGGTATTAGGTTCGCTACATTTTTGCCAAAAGTGTAGTGAATAAATAGAATACTTTCGCGTAATCGCAGAAAATTGAACAGTCGAAAGCTTAACTGTTATTCTACCTAATTCTGTTAATTCTATTAATTCTATTAATTGTATTAATTCTACCTTATTCTGTTATTCTACTTAACTGTTATTCTACTAAGTATATGATCCCCCTCCCCCCCCCCCCGTTAACGCAGTGGTCCGCAGGTTAGGGATTACATATATATATGATCAAAGGGCTGAGGGGTTGAAGTTCTCGATTGAGAACCCGTGTGCGGTGCATGCGTGGGCATCAGTCCTTAAACGGGGAATCCGTTGCCCGATTACTGCGTTGATTCATGCTGCCTTGGCAACACATGGGCAACAAAACCGGGTTCAACAAAGTTGACAGATATTTAAAGTTTAGTTAATTAATTAATTATGGAAGGGGATAACACTGTGAATGTGGAAAGTTTACTTTTAAGCCGTCAACACGAAACCTCCTCATCTTCATTATTGTACGAAATTGTTGCAATGGAAGAAGACCGTGATCTCCAAGCAGTGGTAGACTATTTCTGCTTCTTCTTTCGCTGTAAAGTTTCACATGTTTAAGGTCTTCCTTGTTAAACTCCAATATAACCTAAGAACCTTCCGACAAGCGAACAGAATTGGCGTCTTTACCTGTTCGGAATTCTTTGGCGCGGCATTTAAATGCACTATAGTGTCCAAAAAGGCGACCCAATAGATACGCTAGAGATCGCTTATCCAATTATTTTTCCTTAGATTTTAGGAAAAATAATTGGATAAGCGATAAGGTATCCATTGGGCCGTTTTTTTGGACACTATAGTACATACTAGAGTTACGGATATAATTAAAACTGATATTCTCTTAGTACGGCATCGTAAATACTATTTGTGTTCGCTCCGAACAACTGTTTCGGTTTACCATGTTTCATATTTGGAAATAGTCACTAGAAACCACTGGGACAACGTTTCTTGGATTTTTTTCATTGTATTGCTGAGCATCATAGCAATATAGCTTTTGCTATAGTAAATTAATTTGGCCTGTATACATTACTATAGGCTACTGAAATTTTAACCAGAGTTGGCTTCAGACTTGAAAAGAAATGGACCTGGATGCCGGAAACACAGGAGAAATTATGTTCCTACCTACAGCAAGACGATCATAATTTGGGTGTTTTATTCCCAGCAGACGAAAGTGTACTAGGATTTGCTAATGAATTACCAAGCTCGGTGTCATGGTTTTGGATTTTTTACAAGGAAAGTCAGTCGGAAAACCTTGTGAACAACCTAGATGAGTTACTTTTCCAAGCCTATGTAGACACCAGTAATGCTAGCGAAGTTCTACGAATATTTTCAGCGTGTTTTACGAAGTCTTTGGCGAGATCGGACCAAATGGCTGGTAATTTCGCTTTAAAAACTTCGGTACAATTAAGCATATCTTTTGTTAACTTGTTAGGGCTGAAACATTTTTGGTTAACCAAGTTGCAAGAAATGGTTCTAAATCTCTGCCTGAACAACCAGAATCGAATTTTCTTACCTGACGAAGATATCACTGGCGATTGCTGTGAACTTGCCAACGATTTGCTGTTAGTGGATCGCTTGGAACGCGGTGTGTCCTTTTAATTGCCTGATTAAGCTACGTATCCAATGTAACGCTATTTTAACTTTTTTTAGGGTTCAGCAGGCAATGGATTGACGTATTGTACGACCAAATGAACCTGTCGAATGAAGACATGGAATCTTTGAATAGAATCACTGGTCTCGAATCCGAAATCCATTTCTGGGAAGGAAGATGTGAGTACAATGCCCTAAAATCAGTTTTTCACAATTGTTGTCTCTCGTTAAGATAAAACATTAGAATTCTTGCAAAACGAGCTAAAACGAGGAGAAATTGCCATCGGAGTACTTAAGGCAGCTAATTCCGTCTATTGGGTACAACTGAATAACCAAACTGAAGATTTGAATTGTGTTTTGCAAGAAATACGGCTGAATTTAAAGCTACTGAGTACATTGTCGAGAACCTTGGCAAAACTACGGTCAGCTAAGCTTGAAGACATCCCTGCAATTTATGACGAGGTGCTGGACCGAGCCTTCGTGGTCGGGAAACATGCCCCAGGCTATAAAGAAAAGTAGATATGACATTACTACTTTGCTTGAGTTTACAAGTTTTCAGTTAAGAAATTTTTAGTTTTACTTTCCGTTTTATTATAAAGTTTTATTCCTTATTAATGTTCTTTTATGTTATTTTTAAAAGCTCGATTTCTTTATGTAACGAAATGTCAGTCTGAAATCTTTTATTTTTGCAACGCTAGCGCTCCGTTGTCAAGACTTGTTTTCCAACTTAGCGAAGAACTAATTGCGATTTGTAAGAAGTCGCTTTCTGTGACGAAACCCTTTCAAGGGAAAGTTAACCAGTGTATTGAAGCTTTAGCTATGGTCACCCGATGCGTAGAGTATTGCGTTTCCTTATACTTTCAGGTAATTTGACCTCAAGGCCACGGTGCACTGCACAAGTAGTTGATGATTTTTTGTCAAAAGACGGCACTGATTTCATACCCTTTCTCAATGCAATCTCATAAACTTTTAACAAGAAATTTTTAAAAAAGAGTTAATTTAAAAATACCTTTAACAAATAATATCTCAATAACAAAATCTTTAGACTGGGTTCGTTTTTTGTATGTATGATTTATTTAACTTTTCATAACTTGGAACTCTGGGTAAAAAATTTATGGAAGAAACATATTAACAGCGACGAACTCACTTCTATAGACAAATACATCCTATGCATTGCTGTCACACTAAAATTTGATTATATAGCGTAGGGAATAAGAATTTTTTAATCCATTTTTACCATGCTGTAGGGTTTATAAGGGGTTCCAGTACACCGTGGTTTTAAATGTTTTTTTTTTAAATATTTAAATATCTGATTTATTCTGTTTACTTACTATTATATTTTTTGTCAGTACAGACAATTACATTACTACGAAGACAAGGTTGTGAGAACCTACCCGAAGACCACAGCTTAACTCATGCCAATTTACACGCTTTCCAAACTCGGTTAAGACACTTGAAAGAGATTTGCGTATGTCAACAACAATTGGGGCGATATAGCGATGGCAAACGTGTTAAATTACCAATTTTGGGCTACGAGCGACAATCAGACGTTCATTTAACAATGACTGAATGCGACGAAAAATACGGAAAATTAATCGAAGAACTATTTCAGTTCCACGAAGAGTTACTTGACGTTTACAGTACAACCTGGCCAGAAGCTTATGAAAAGTGAGTCTATAAATTATTACATTGTTTGCGGAATTCAGCTGCTATTCGTCGTAGGTTTATTGCTGACACCGAGCTTTTAGAAATTAAGATCGTTGATGCATTAGAACAAGGATTCGAGCGTAGTCGTACCTTAGTGGATAAAATGGAAATATTTTTCTACTTTAAACATCTCTATGAACGAACCAACGTTGCTAAAGCTATGGATCGATTATCCAGAGAGGTTAGTTTCAGGAAATTCTAATTTTTTTCTTACCAAAGTTTCCTTAATTGACTTTTCTCTCAGTTTTATTCTTATGCTAAGAACGAAGTGAAGATGGCTTGTCGACAACAAAAACATGCGGCTTTTACTTCCGCACAACTTAATCAGCCCTCAGAAGCCGGAAGAGCGATGAACGTTCAACGTTTGCGCGGCAGTTTAGAAAAAATAGCTCTGGTAATTTGTATGGTTTAGTAATACAAAAATGCACAGTTTTTAGAATATTGTAACAGGTTTTGCAACGATTGGATTGGTTGGGCCCGCAAGAAGAAAGAGGCGTGGTTCTCAGTCGGATTAAGAAATGGCGCCAAGTGCTCGCTGATGGGATTAAAGAAGGCTTTCTCAAGTGGAGTAACTCGGGTGTGGATACTATGGCTAAGATTCTAGAAAGTGCGGTACTGTCTCGCCATGTGTGCAAACCTGAATGGCTTCAACCGAATTTAGACAGGTAAAAGTAATTACATCTTACTAACTATAGCGAGTCCTTCAAAGACGGTTTAACGCAGAACGGTATTCCATGTGGTCCAATCTGCATCCTATTGGGATCGACTATTGCTAGAAGTACCTCAAGACGTCCAGTTTGTGTGGCAGACCAGAGGAGAACTGCGGGTTCTGCACCAATTAGTATTGGCGTTGGCTACGCAGTATAATATGCTAATTAAGGGTGATTTCAATTTTTTGTTCTCAATTTGACATTCAGGGATGTATTATATACCTGAATTCAATTCGTTTCGTCAAATCTCTGAATTTCTTTGTTTTCCCTAACGATTTAATTCCTTAATGATTACTGACAATTTTTCTTGCGTTCTATATTTTTTTCCCGGCCCCATTAATTTGTATTTTGTTTTTAGATCTGACACCAGAAAAGAATCATCTGTTTGGAAGTTACCTTAAACGAGTTTTTACCACTATCCATCCTGGTTTGAGCCAAATTACTTGGAACCAACCCCCTCTTGTCAAGAAATACGTTCAGGGATGTTTTGCGATTTTATTGGAGGTTTTGCATACAAAAAAAAACTTTTCAAGTTATTTTTTTAACGTTTATATTATTCGTCGCAACAGATCGAAGAGTTGCTCAACAATTGCAAGTTGGTAGAAAAGGGCATTGCGAATATCTGCGATGGTTTGGCGTCCCATCCACTGATTTCATTCTTGGTATGGAAACCGGTTGATCACAGCCTACTACTACAAGAAACCGAGAAAGAACTCAAGTATATTTGTTCGATATTTACGTTTTATATACAGCTGATCACAGCCCTTTTTTAAGGATGAAATCTGCTGAATTTGTTGAGCATCCAATGGATGCTTTGATTCCAGTATTGGACGTCCTTCACGGGAAACTTGATTGGCAAAATAACGATACCCGAGTTCAATGGCAAGCTTGGATTGAAACTTTGGATAACCAAGTTGTTCAGACATGGGAGGCGAATATAATTCGTTGCTTGAGATCGTTACGCAGCGTCATTGCCCCGGAAAAAGAAGACGAAGAACATTTCATTACGCTCTTAAGGCTTAGAGTTACCCCACTAAATTCCAGAGTACGGCCGAATTGTCTTTGTGAATACTATAATTACATTATATGTACAGCTAATACTAGAACCATCTTTTCGGGACATGAAAGAGACGGTATCGAGTTTGATAGAAGCACTAGTCACGTTGCCCTGTCCGGTCTTTCAGAACAAAAGTTATTTGCTTGCGTCGCCGAGGTTGACCCCCAGAAGTTCGCGCAATGATCCCAGATCAACAGGAGAATCGTCTTTCAATCTTTCAAAAAATTTGAACCAAGAACGTGAAAATGCATCAGAGCGAATAACACTAGGTAGCTAGGGAACTTCTGGATTAAAAAACTTTTCATCTATATTCCGTTTTCTACCTTGTTTTTCCCCAGGTCTTCGCCGATTAGCTTACGAAGTTAAGGGGTATCTGAGACAATGGATGTCGTGTAAAGTGTTATGGAGTGTTGACGTCGACGTGGTGTTTCAAACCTACATTGACCAAAAGCCTGATGTCCTAGCTATAGCATCGGACTACTTGAAGTAGTATTAGAAAGTTTCGATAATAAGTAATCAAATTTGATTTATATTACCATAGTCACAAAGAAGTGAGCCTTAAAGCGGATGAATTTGATCCCTTTCTTCGTTTCGGCTGTTTGTCAGTGGATTTTGCTTCGCTGAAGACCTTAGCTGCAGATAAGGCAGACATTTGGGAAGCTAAATTTAGCGCTTGCTTAAAAGAGTCCCTAGACGCGCAATCAAGTTACGAGGAAGCTTACGCCATTAGACTGATAGACAACTTAACATTTTTAGGTAAACTTTACAAAACGAAAAAGAATATTGGTTATCAATTATTTTAGGTCTACCCGAATTTGAACCCTACGTTTTGGCTATAAAACATTCTGTGTTTGGGAACGTTGAAAGTTAAGGTTAGAACAAAAAGTGTACTTCTCTTTCCATCAAACTACATTCGTTTTTCATGGCTGTTTTAGGCAGAGGTCAGGGAAAACTTCTTTTCTACACTCTGACGGTCTTGTCGGTGTAGATGGAAAAGGAGTCGTTCTTCCAACCTTTCTACAGCAGCTAAAGTTAAAACCAAGGTGGTATGCTTTAACATGCTGTAGACGTTCAGTCCTAATTAAATAAGTTTTAAAAAGAGAATTCTCCATTGTACACAAAACGGAAGTTCAATTACCATAAACTGGCATAAGATTCATGTGGCCTAACGATTCCGTGGCTTCGCTGATTTTCTCTGGCATGAAATCCGTGCTGAGAAGAATAAAAAACAACGTCAAAAATTTTTCTTGGTTTTTGCTACTCATAAATTACTCGTCTATGAAAAGAACCGAAGGACCCCACAGTCTTTCTTCAGCGAGACTTTCAAGGTATTGAGGATCATTAGTGGGTAGCTCTAAGGAATTGACTATGTGCAAGTCATCCTATAGTAAAAATAATCGTGAGCAGGTGTGCAGGTCTGAATTACAAATAGTTTAAAACTACCTGAGCGAGCTTGACGGAAAGTGTCGAAATAAGTCCTTTTAAACGAGCTCGGAAGCCTAGCATGTAGAAGTAAGAAGTTGGAGATCGAGGGCCATGAATGACTCCTCCCCCTCTCCAAATGGGCGATCGAATGGATCCATGACGCGCTCTACCTAAGCCTTTTTGTGGCCATGGTTTTCTGCCACCTCCCCGTACTTCAGCCCGAGTTTTGGTGTGTGCGAAACTCTAGACAATAGTTGTGAAAGAGCAAGGGAATTCAAACAGGAATCCGAAACTTACGACTTTCCTATACTTCAACTGCCAGACCACATTCTCATGAATGATATCAACTCTAGGGTTCGCGGCAAATATATCTGGGTGAAGATCGACCAAACCCAGTTTCTCTTCTTCAACTGTGTCCATGTTTTCTACCCAAACTTGCCGCGGTTCAAGAAATGGGCTGGGAAAGGCTAGCTGCCGGTTTGTAACTATAGGCAAGGCTGAGCGAGAGGGAATAACAGTGCTACCATCTATATACGAAACCAATTTTACTTACAATGATAAAACATAGTACAATTACCGATACTAATGGAGTTTGAAATTTTGTCGAACCCATCGCTTTGCTGGTGGCTAGAAACTCCTCTCAAAAATGCCTTTGACATTTACAAACGGAATTAGAGATAAGTATGTTATACATTTTTTACTTACCCTTGCATTGACTAGGGGCGTTAATCTTCGAATTGTGGCTAGCATTTCTATGTTCTTTTGTTTAACCGAGCAACTAAAAACACATGCGTCCAATGTTGGCGATATTTTATCGCAACTTGCGGGACAAATTGGCGTCTCTGTTGGCAGGAAACGTAACGCAGGGGCGTGTAACCCACTCGTTACTGAACCGTAGAAGAGGAGGGGCTACGATACAACATTCCGATTAGTATCTAGCATACTATTAAATATCTTTAAAAAAATCAACGTAGGGTTGTTGTGCTTATCTTTATACTTGAACATTTGATTTTATGGCATTACTTGAAACACAATAAACCTTTTAACTCACAAATTAGAACTGTCGTAAATGTTACTGCCACATTGTAACGTACGATGGCAGGCAAGTTGCTGATCGGAAAGATTATCAACAAGTATGCGGAGAAAGCTTCTCCTAGCTGGTGTTTATACTTTCTACTTTCGCAGCAACAGGAAGCGAAAGTGAAATCGACATAGTGACCTGGTTTGAGATATTAGTGTGGTATGTGCGTGGCGATTGATAGGTATGTGTAAAGTTACCCGTAATAGAATATGCAAATATATAATACTTAATCTCTTCCTTATCAGTGTAGGTTTACTTAGATTTAGAATTCTGTAGTTAGAATAGATCTACTGTGCTCTTTTGTTATCTGGCTTGTCTGCTGCTTTGGTCAAGGTTTCAACTTCGTGTACCTGGCCTTTTACGTTCCTGCACCAGTCGAGTATCGCTAAAGCCTGACCAACAATGGAACCCAGTGAGGATGAAATTCATACTTTGCAGCAAAAAGCATTGGTTAAAGTACAAAGTGACGTAACCGGTAACACTCAATCATTATTAAAGAAAAATACAAAGATTGTGCAAGTTTTGCTTAGGTAAGTTTCATCCCAAAGATTTGGAACGTTTAAAAATGGACAAGAATTGGATACGACGTTTCCTAATGCACCAAGATTTGGACCAGGACAAAGCCCTGACCATGATTATAGATTCGCTCACCTGGAGGAAGTCGTTTGGAGCTAACGGTACATAAGTATATTGTTCATTATTCCATAGCTGTTAAAAATTAATGTATTGTTTTATTTTCTCGTAGGACTGACTGATAACAATGTGAAAATGGAAATTCTGACCAGGGGCGCTGGGTTTTATCATAATAAAGATAAAGATGGCAAGCTTATGTTCATCATTAAAGCAAAGATGAGTCCCAAAGGCTTGGATAAACCAGATGAGCAACAGCGCGCGCTAGTCTACTGGTTCGAACGAATGGAGAGGTAGAAGACAGAAAGTACTTTTATGTTTTCGATTGTTAGTTTGGGTTTCGTACTTTTAGGGAAAATAAGGGAGACAAGATTACAGTTTTCTTTGAGATGACTGACGCTGGACTCAGTTGTATGGATATGGATTTCGTGCAATTTCTCATCATGTTATTCCGAGATTACTATCCCTTGTTCCTCAACTATATCCTTGTATTTGAGATGAACTGGATCCTGAACGGTGACGTCGTCAATGTCTTTGTTATTCTTACGAGTATCCTACTTAAGGTCTCTTTGTTATTACAGCTGCGTGGAACATGATTAAAGCATGGATGCCTGCCAAGTCGGTGGAGCTGGTCAAATTTGTCAAACGTTCTAACCTGAAGGAATTCGTAGACCCTGACCAGCAACTGGCTGAATGGGGAGGACTTGATAATTACACCTTTAGTTTCCAAGCCGAAGTCCTGTCGCCCACCACCGCAACCTCTAAAAAAGAAATTGCCAATGCCTTCATGGATGATAGCCGGAAGAAAGTCCATTTCGCAGAAGATATGTCATCAACCGACTCCGGAGCGGCGGATGGGAACGAAGAAAGGAAATTGGCTCCTGGTAAAAAATAGCAATAAAATATTCAATTATAAAATTCCTTGTCTAAATAGGCCAATTGCTGCAATTGACGCCCAGTGAGGAAATAGTCTTCAAGCGTGAAGATGGAGAAACTACTGGTTTACTTGCCATTCTCAATGTCACAGATACTCCTGTCGCATATAAGGTACGAGATACTAAATTTATAGATTGTGAAGAAAGTTAGCATATTGCATCAAATTCTCCTTAGATTAAGACCACGTCGCCCGACAAATACCGAGTCCGACCAAGTGTGGGAGTTTTGGCTCCATCAGTTTTGATTTCAATTAATGTGCATATCCAACCTGGCTACGGGGCCGCCAGTTTAGTGCGAGACAAGTTCTTGGTGATGGCTTGTGCCGTCGACGCAGCTTCTATGACTAACGCGCAACTAACCGAGTTTTGGAAGGTAAAGCCAAAGGCTTTGGAATTTCTCGTAATTTCTGTCTGCATTTCTAATTTGCTTTCTTTTCTTGTTGCCGTAGAATAACGGAGGCGATGGCCAGCACCAAAGCTATCGCTTGAGGTGTACAGTTGCTCCGAGTGATGCCTCTAACGAAGAATTCAACCCTGCGGTTTCGGGTGCTTCTACTAAACAACTCAACGAATTAATGAATAGGGTAAAAAATAAAAATCGTTTGCCTTTTCTCGGTTGCCTAATGAAAGGAATTGTAATGCAGGTGGATCTGTTGGTGAGTGGTCAGTCGCAATTACAAACTCAGGTCACCAAGCTTCGTCGTATGGTTTGGTTGTTGTGCGTAGTCAATATCTGCATCTTGGTTCTGCTGTATCGGTGGCATTGTCAGCTGCAAGGAGAAGAAATTGCTGGGGAAGAAGGGGGCAAGTCAGAATTGTAAACGGTTTAGCCCACTTGTGTTTCCCTTTTCTGATGAAGGAAAAGTAAAATACGTGAGGCTAGTTTGAAAACCTGTGGCATTCCGTGAAAAGAGAGGTCTTTCACGAATTGCTGGCCTAAAACGAACTAACATGGTGCGGTTTTAAGTGAACGATTGCGCTATATGGAAAAGTTGTTGGAAGTTGCAATATAATTTGTGCATATGAGCAAGTTAGTTCATTTTGTTTAAGAGGTGATTTTGTGTATGAACGTTTTTCGTAGTTCATTTTTACAGTGATGGGTAGACTGTTAACTGATAACTTCGTAACAATTAAACTTATGTTAAGTGACGTATGAAGAACTAATTGAGGCTTGGGCAATATCGTCAATGCATAAAGAAACTATGTGCCTTCCTGGAACCATTGCGAGGCCCAATACTCTGGGCTCTTCCACTGATCCGTCATCTAATTACCATTCGTTTACTAGTTAAAGCATATATAATTAATTGTTATTGAAGCTTACCATCAGGCGGCATAAATTCGTTACAACCCCCAAGAATGATATTCGCGTCTCGGTCAGTACACAAAAACTGGCCAATTAGAATGCGTCCGTCTGTCATTACCACTTTAATGTTCTTGTTTAACCAACTTTCTAGCTTTGATCGACCTTCTGATTTTAGTTTAGACGAGAAGTGCTTCTAAAAAGGAGTAAACAAGGGTTTCCACTTTCAAATACACACAAATTTTAAAGAAATGTAAAATAAATTACCTCTGATTCCAACTTTATATCGATGTATTCAGACATTTCACGAAAGGTAATTTCAGTCAATAATATACATAATCCGTTAAAGTTCCACGTATATTATTAACCTTTGTTTTTCACAGAACAGTACAAGAAACTACTAACAGTGGCGCTACTGTTGCGATTTAAACAATCCATTTCCGTAAAAACATCGTAATTAGTGCGTAAAAACATACAAAGCAGTAAAAGTTTTCTTTAATTAATTATATTAAGGAATGAAAACCTAGTTTACATAATTAAATACACGGTAATTAAAATCCAAGAAATGCTATAAACCTAACAGGGGATGCAATGTACTGCTTCTATCATGAAGGTTTGCCGTTCTCACTGTTGCTCGCATCCAACGTACTGGAGCTAACACTGGTTGGAGTAATTAATGATGAAAGCGTAACCGGCGTCTGATTCCGAACTGGATTTACCACCCGGGAAATCATGGGTTGTTTCACCCCTCGTCCAACACTCGCAACTCCCACATTTTTCAACCCAGAGAGACCCTTATAACACAATATCGTTTAATTCTGCCATTAACTCTATAAATCAAGACCTTACTTGTACAGTTTGCAGGCCTCGTATGTTAACTCCTTGAAACCCTGCTGGTAGTAACACTTGCTGAGTACCTCGCATTCCTTGCACCAAAAGCGTCGTACCTCCAGATCCACCCTATTAACATGCATGAAACGTTACGGAACCGCTCCTTTCAATTTATTTATTATTTTTGTTTTACTTGTCTAATAGCTGTTCCAGTGGCGGTTTGCAAACCTGCCAAGGCCGTTAAAGGAACTTGTACAACCCCCGCTTTGCCAGCTGCTGCGCCTATGCCTTTTTGCTGAGCTGCTAAACTAAGTAAACTCTCTAAAGACAGCACTTGCTGGCCGCCGGTACCACCTACTACCCTTGCCATTACTGGCTTTCCTTGCGAGTTCAGGAAAGTGCCCAAACTCGTGGCTGTTGTCGTCATCGTATTGGCCATTTTGTTATCACCTTCTGTTTTCCCGTGCATAGTAGATGGATTTATCATAACCAGCCGAGGCCCATTAATGGCCGAAGTGGTGGCACTGGTTTTACCAGGAGTTTGAGTAGGTCGGATCAGTATAGTCTGCGTGCCTGGTGGCATGGCCACGCTCAACGCACCTAAAGGATATCCTTTTTAACTCCCCGTCAGAACTAAAATTCAATTTAGACTCACTTTGCCTGCCTGCCAGTCGAATTGTACTGGGCGTTGTAACCGCTGCTGCCACGGAAGCCGTGACGCTCGATCTAGCCACGGGAGTCGCAGTTCGGACAGTCCAAGGAACAGGAGGCCGAATTACCGTGGAAGGTGAACGAATACTGGGTATGGTCATAACTCTACTCGCGAGAAAACAACATGATTTACAACTTTCTAATAATTAACGAAAAAACAATAAGGTACACTTTTAATTGCAACCCTCTAATATAAATTCAGTACGTTTAACAGTTAACAGTTTAGTTTCATAAACCATTGAATGCTGTCTTAACTTCATTGTTAAACTAAATTAAATGTAAACTGTATTATTAAACATGTTAATTATACTAAAGTACGTATTCAAAATTAAATTATTGCAGATTACCGAGCATTCGTGGGTATTGCTGTCACAGGTCTGGCTGCTCGATTTAAATTCAAAACACGCACTAGCGATTCTCCAGGGCGAACCACCGTTTGCGAAGAGCTAACGGCAACGCCCATCCCGGCAGCTGCTAGTCTCGTCGCCTGATGCTGCGTAGAAACTACCGATAAAGTAGCTGGGCGTGTAATTGGATTGCCTCCAGTCAACTTTTGAACCGCCGCCTGTCATGAAAAATTAGAGTTTTTATTTAAAAACTATTCAAATTCACAGTTTTTAAATAAACGTAGTATTATCCACTAACACTCCGATTAGTCCTTTAGACAAAGCACGAAGGTAATGTATACCTGAATAGCTGGCTGAGTGGCTGACAACTGCAAAGTTCGGGCTAAGACGGCAGGTGACAGATGCGCCGGGGCAGAAACGCGAATTGTCTGAATGCCAGTGGAAGTGGCGATTTGGAACGTCTGCACTTGGGCCGCGCCTGTATTGCCACTACCCATCGTTCCAGAGACCAAAGTCAACGTCTGCGGCTTATTCGGCGTACCGGATGCAGTAAGTGTGGTGTGGAAGGATGCAGAGACCGTGGTAATAGTTTGCGCTGTAATCGTAGTAGCCACTGAAGTCACTTTCGTAGCGGTAGCAGCCGTCGACAAGGAAGCAATCGTAGGTAACTTAGCCGGCAGTAAGGTCAACGAACTTGATCCCGTACTGGCGACAGCTGTTGTTACGGAGGGAGTCGACGCTGTGGGAGTTGGCTTAACTTCCGTGCTCAAAGTCGACGGAATCACTGGCAATGCTACACAGTTGAATGCCGTCGTCGGAAGGGTCTTCACTTTATGTTTCCGTGGTATTGCGCTACGTTTTGTACGAATTGGCAAGCCTTGCTGCTGCTGGTGGACCAATTCTAAAACAAGTAAATAAATAAATAATTAAGACGTTAGCAAAAATAAATGTAAGAAATAGGAGAAAGATTGATACAAAATAAAAGCGAAGTCTTGGAAAACGGCAGAAATGAAATAAAGCTAACTTTTGCTTTAATAAAAATGTAAAGTTACCAAATTCCTTTTCCGTGCGATGTCTATGCAAGTAGATCCATATTTTACGGCCGCTATCGTACTTGACACAGGGATCCGTTTCACCGTGCAGCCGATCCAAAGCTCCACTTACGACTGATTGTACCGTCAGTTCGGCCGTGGGGGACAAATACTGGGAGTCCTTAAGTAGTTCACAAATGTCAGCACGGGTTCCTTCTCCATTAGGTAAACGAGCCACTGCATCCCGCACTAAAAGGTAACAGAAGAAGCACATCAAGAACTAAAAAGCTAAGTTAACAAAAACAACAAACAAATATCACAGATAAATAAATTTCAGTAAATGCCGCTTATTGTGATCACGTTTGCAAACGAATATTGATTTTATAACGCGAAGATTCTAATAACCGAAAATCGGATATATGCAATAGAATGCTCGATTAATCGGTGCGTGAAACTTACTGGCTTGTTTAAGACAAAGAAACAAAGCATCGTCTACTTTTTGACTCTTCCCACACGCTCCCTTATTCTATATTCACTAGATCCACTGTTGTTTATGTTGTAATGAGTTTTCAATAATTTGATAGAGAGGGTCGAGGAATTCCTTTTTTTACGGCCGCTTCCCTTTGTGGCAAATCTTTAAATTTAACTTGTCACAAGTCTCAACGAGCCGCAACTTCTCTTTGACACTTAAGTCACCTCTTTTCTTGTTCGTCGCCGTTTTTCTACAACCACACGTCTAAAACATAACTAACACTGCGCCTTTGAAGCCTAATCCCACGCTGAGGTAGGGTGCTCAACATGATATCCCTTCTAATTTTCCCAGTCAATTAAAGGAACTTGTCACTCAATTGATTAACCTGCTCATTTAATTGATTAGGAGTTCAGAAGGGTTTTCCATTTAAGCGTAGTAGTAGGCTGGACATGACACGATTGGTCAAAAACGACGTTGGCATATGTAAAGTCCGTGTAGCAACCAATACTTAAGTTCCTTTCCTGTACATGTGAAGAAATTGATTCTAATGCACGAAAGTGTGATTTTAATAACCGATTAAAATACTACGAATTTTATCCTTTTGAATAGGTCCTTTAAAAATTTGATTCCAAATGCGGCTGATTCTAATAACCAGTGATCACAGTAAGTGGCATCTAGTGTAAATCATAATTGTGCTAATAAATTAAATATCAGACGAACATACTTTAACCTTTTTTTAGTACAGCAGAATACAGGAAATGTAAAAGAATTAGCTGATTTGGATTTTACCTAACGATAAGATAGTAACGCAGTGAGGACGCTCCGGGTTCAGCACAACATGACCTCTAGATTTGCCTGGAGGCGGTGGTAACGACGTGTTCGCATAAACGCCTTTAAGCGGTCCCACTGTGGACTCGTAGCCATGCATTTGATAGGTGAAGGCTTTGTGTGGTATACTATACCGTATTTTTTCCTATTGAACCAAAAAAACGAAGCATTACAAAGTTACGAAAAATTAGGCAAAAACGTACTTGTTGGCGAAACTCCTCTTTTTCTTCATCAGTACTGGCTTGAACAACCCAAGAGGTGGGGCATCTCGGTAGGAATATTTCTTCGGTGAGGGTAGAAAGAGTTGCCAAGGACGCAGGTCCCGATTCGCAATTTTCGACATCAACGTCGACATCTGTTGCAGGTGAACTGACCCGCCGAACAGTACTCAAAGGGAAACTGGTTGACATGGGCTGCGATGCTTCCCTGGCTTCCAACCAGGATTGGCATAAGGCTGTCAAGTGCGAATCAGAGTCTCGGCCTACACCGATCCATTGATACACGTTTGGAGCTTTGGCTACCACATAGGGCACAAAATCCATGTCTGCATAATGAGTAAATTCTGCGTAAATCACCAATAAGAAATGATAAAACAAATAAGGAGAATGAATACATTACCTGTATCGTTACCAGCTAAATGCAGTAATGCAGAGGGAAGGGCATTCGACCAGCTGGGGAGGTTAGTGTACCACGAATTTGTAGCTGAAGTGGGTTTCAAGGTCCAAAACTTAATTTGCTCTTGCAATTGATTCAATGACAAGCTTCTGTCTGAAGAAGAGCACAGCAAATCTCGGATAACGCAGAAAAAAGAGGCTTGCATTTCCGATTTCCGATCATAGATAGGTGCACTTAATGTTTTCCTAATAAATCCAAGAAACAAAACAGGAATTAGCTTAAATCCAAAGGGCAAACACACTAAACTTACAAATAACCGAATGTCAGACTTTATCAATTATATAAAAAATAAATCCTGTAATTAACGTTTTTTGAGTGAGCAATGAAGCAATAATCTAAATTACTTGGATAACAATCAAATAAAGTTGGCATAAGAGATAGGAATTCAGGATTATATATTAAATTAAGCAATAAACTTAGCTAGGTAACTAGATTACAGTAGTGAAGGTGTGACCTACTTTTCATTTTCCTCCAACTCTTTTTTAATTTTGACAGGGACGAAAGGCTCGAACGGCTCTGACTTGGGCTTCAACGACGAAACTTTCTGTGCAACTTTGTCTTCTGAGGGTCCTGGGAAAACTTCACTTTCCTTGGGCTGTTTATCTTTAAGACTTTTCTGCTCGGGCGACTTGTGTGTGCTTGTAAGGATTTCATCGTTTTTCACAGTAGATGCACTGCAGGGTTTAGCTTTCTTTTCAAGCAAGTTACGGCCATTTATTAATGTTTTCGCCCACGGTTTCCTAAAGCTCAAGTGCTGTGTTTTAACGCGCTTGACAACAGCTTCCACAATCACATCCTTGGTATAACCTTCGTTTCTACAAGAATCTTCACGTCTCATACGCTGATGACTCTTCAGAAGATGCTTGTACATTTCGTCGGTAATATCGTAAGGATTTTTCTGACTTGTCACGCCCGCCATTAGATTAAGTCCAAATCTAGAATCTCGTGCAAGTACGTCTTCCGGTTTTTCCCCAATTTCTGATTCAGGAATCGGGGAGCGAGAAAAGGTAGATCTCACGAAGTTGGTGTCGGGAGGGTACGAGTTTTCCAAGAGGTACATGTAACGTCGCTGCTTTTTTGATAGGGGGGCGAACGGACCTTCTAAAAGATCATAAAAATTACCTTTTTTTCTTCGTAATCGTCTTCTAGAAAAATTGAATGATAAAAACCTGGGTAGTTTTCATCCTCGTCTGAGCTTGGTTCGTCTGCATCGAGCAGTCCAGGAATCTTTTCAAGTTCTTCGTAGTAACGCTTCTTGGCTCGCTCTTCCAGCAAAGGAAACGCATGCAGATCAGGATTCGATTTGGACGACAGTTTGGGTACACGAATAGCCTGACCAGGTGCTAAAGTTGAGGCCGTTTCCAGCAGACGTTGTCTCGAAACGAGAACTTCTTGTAACAAGTTGCAATAATACGCCTTCTGCTGCTTCCTTTAGTTTTTTTTTAAAGATTCCGTAAGTGAACAAACTTTTACTTTAGATAATGTAGGTTACTTGTAGTCTTTCCTTCTGGCTTCTGCGAAGAGCCTTCGCGTTGCAGCAATTTCGGGATTATAGAAGCCTTTCTGGAGATTTTCTGCCCATTTCTGAACAGGATTGCCAAAGCAGAAATTTTGGCCTGAAAAAAGCATTTGTAATATGTCGTCTTTCTTAGCTTCGTCGTTATCAGCAAACGTAGGCAACATACTCTAAATAAAAAACAAACCTTAGCTAAAAACAAAAAGCGTTGTTAGGGTATTATTACCTTCAACTCTTGCAGTTCTTCAAGAGATAATTCTTTTTTTACTGCCTCCGTACTTAGCATATTGTATAGAATGTCAGGATTGTCACACAGCTCAGATGGTAAAAGAAGATTATGGCCATCAATATTACAAAGTTCCATGGAACTTTCTATGTCAACATCATCTTCACCTAACGGATCTTCCGTCATGGAATAAGACTGTTCGGAGCTCTCCATTTTCTTTCAATTTAGACCAAGTTCCTAAGCAAAGGAATTACCAATTAACCACTTTTCCAATGAATAAAAAGAAAGAAGTTATCACGTTATTACCACGCACAAGGGGTTTAGCACAGTGACACCAAAAATTTTGCTTTTCTGTGTGAACTTACCCGCGTCGGAGCTTTTCAAATTCCACCAAGCGCTTCGGGAATTATGTTCGCTAAATCATGCTCGATCTATAATCCATATATTAGCAAGGGCGAAGCTCTTGCAACAAAGACGCCAAACTGCGATTCTCACCAAAATCCAAGCCGGCCCAACGCATGTTTCCCCGGCTTCCACTCCCGAGCTCTTACGGGCACGTCTGCCATTCATCGCCATGTTTTTCTAACAACCGTATCGATATCAAGCTTCGAAGTCTAGTAATTGTAATCCTCAAGCACCGTATCGATAGTCAGCCAAAACAGCAGTTAGGTGCAAAATGGCTCTCAACGTGAGTGTGAAAGTCCACCCTGTGGTTTTATTTCAAATTGTCGATTCCTACGAACGAAGAAACTTAGATGCTTTGCGAATTATCGGGACGTTACTGGGTACGGTCGATAAAACTGGTGTAGAGGTCACAAACTGCTTTTGTGTTCCACATAATGAATCCGAAGAAGAGGTAAATTTATTAAATTAAAAACAATATTAGTAACTTATTCTTTTCCTTATGCTAGGTGGCCGTCGAAATCGATTTTGCTAAGCATATGTTTGAACTCCACAAGAAGATCAACCCCCAGGAGACTATTGTTGGATGGTTTGCAACCGGAAACCATATTCCCTCGCATTCTGTCCTTATCCACGAATTTTACGCCAGGGAATGCAATAATCCCATTCATTTGACGCTCGACACCACATTGCAAGATGCCCGCGTGGGTATCAAAGCCTACGCCTGGTACTGTCATACATTTAATCTAATCATACAACCACAATATAATTGTAAATTGCTCTCAGTGTTCCAATGGGTGTGTCAGGCAAGACAGTTGGATCTATGTTCGCCCCAGTTCCTGTGGAAATCGCATGCCATGAGCCAGAAGTCATTGCCCGTAAGTTAATATTCTCAGAGTTGCCATTTTTTTCTAAACATTTATTTGATCGTAGTTAATGCATGCCAGAAGACTAAAACTAGCGCCAAACGCCAAGCAGCAGTTTCCTCGGACTTGGCTCAAATCTTGGAAGCTTCGGAGAAAATGGAATCCATGTTGGATATCGTTTTATGCTACGTAGAAGACGTACTGGCTGGCAAAGCAACTGCGGATAACAGCGTAGGCCGAGCTTTGTTGGATATGGTCCACTCGGTGCCCCGTATGAGCCCGGAAGATTTTGAAGAGATGCTGAACTCAAATCGAAAGGATCTGCTCATGGTTCTGTACTTGTCGCAGCTGACCAAAACCCAACTGGCTCTCAATGAGAAGCTTACCATGTTGGCCCTATAATTTCCCCATTAACGTGATTTCGTATTGTACCTTTGCTAGGTGTTAATTACAACAATGACGTGGGAGATCTATTCATGTTTACGCAGATTCTATTCCGAGCATTTTGGGAAGGGGGGAGTACCCTGACGAACTCATTAGTTCTACTATTAGTTGCATGGTTTTAGCTACCATGCAACAATCGGAATATAAGACCAGCTCTCCGTTACCAATTACGTGACGTAAATGAAACGTGAGGATTCACTATGGTGATGCGCATGAGCTCCAGATCCCTCGTTGGCCATAAAGACTGATAGTAATTGAGAAACTGAATGCATTCTTGATTAAACAGAGAAGTTTTGCTACTTTTAATATTAAAATGGGGGCTGGGGCTTCCACAGGTTGTTCGGGTTCGAGTTTTGAAATGAAACACATTTATATCAAACGTGGAAATATTGTTATCAAAGTAAGTATTGTTTTCGTATTAGAAGGTTCGAAGTCGTTAACAACGTATTGAAAAGGTGGGATTCAAGGTTCCATGCCCTCGACCTGAGCTTGAAAAAACTATTGCATTAGCTTTTGGTTTGGACAGGTAAACGAATTAGTTGTTTAATTGGAAGAGTTAACATTAAGTACTCTTAAAACAGACATAGTGATTTTGTGCTGAAGGACAGTGAAGGACGTGTAATCGAATGTGTTTCTGCGATAATGAAGAACTCAGTCAGGTAAGATTTAACTCAATATTGGGAAAGACAAACAAGCCATGCGATGTTACGTGACGTAGTTGTCTTTTTCCAGTTCCCCGTATTTGCTGGACGAAATCACTGAATCCAACAAAAGTAATTATAAGCTTCCGATAAGCCAATTAAAATAACAAAATCAGTCTTAAACGAAGGCTCGTTAACCCAAAATAATTTTGCATAAGTATAGAGCTTTCTTATAACCACCTAAGCTTCCAATTACTGAACCACTAAAAAAACTAAAAAATAAGATAAAAAAGAACTACTACAAAAGAAACTGTAAGAAATGTGTACCGATCATTTTCTTTCTCATGACGTCATATTATATTTGCTGAAAATGGTATGGCTGGATGAAAAGATAACCCCCAAATGGCAAGAAAGTTTAAAGAAGTTCAGCATGAGTAGTTAAAAATAATTAAGATACTATATCCTTAACTATTCGTACATTAGCGGATCTATTGGCTGGTGCCGCAACAATGCTCGGTGTGCAACTGCAAAAAATTTTAAAAACCGAAGAGAGCAAAAAGGTTCTAGAGCAACGAATATCTATTTTGGAGCGCAGACTTGAAAGTAAAAATATAATTATATGAATATAAATAAAGCCTTTCGAGGAGGAAGTGCTTAATAAGTTTAAACTTGTTTTGTGCTCGTCAATTTACAGAAGAAAGCTTGAAAGTCTTAGAAATTGACAAGTTGAAAGCAGCAATCAAAGAACTGCAAGGTCAAAGCATGGGACGATCTATAGACTTCACTCGACTGAGGTAAGAAAAAGGCACACCACGAGAAGTATACCTGAAGTATATGCGTTTTGAAAGAACATCCACATGTATTCAAAGTTTTCGATTTCAGGCCCTCTGTAAGCTCCCAAGATATGCTCTACGCCCCACTTTGCGAAACAGATACTGTCAAAAGTATTCGTAGAGATATCCTCGGTTTTACTAAAGTAATAAACTGACTAACCGAAACCAGTAATATATTTTTTGGAATACAAATTCAGTACCAACTATCCGAGGAAACGATTGCGTACTTGAAGAAACCAACGTTCGATATTTGGCAATGGGACCCAAACGAAGTAAACTATTTTAACGTATTTCTATTGCTTCAGAATGAGTTTAATTTGTGTACAGATGCTGTGTTTATTTGAACACATGTTTAATGAGTTGGGAATTGTGGAGGCATTGCACATTAATCCTGCAGTCCTTAGACGATGGTTGGTAAGCAAGAACACGTTCATTGAACACTTTCGATTTTATCGAACTTTTTTTTTTTATTCATTTCATTAATAGCTAGTGGTGCAAGAAAACTACCGTAATAATCCCTTTCATAACTTCCGTCACTGCTTTTGCGTCGCTCAAATGATGTACGGTCTCTTACACGAATGTCAATTAGTACAAAAACTATCAGCTGACGTACTGGCTATGTTGTTGACAGCTGCTATTTGCCATGATCTCGACCACCCTGGCTTTAATAACACGTGAGTTTCAAATTCGCCTGTCATGCTTATTTATATATAATGTTTGATATACTTCGAAGGTACCAAATTAATGCCCAAACAGAACTAGCCATCAAATACAATGACGTTTCTCCATTAGAAAACCATCACTGTGCCATTTGCTTCAAAATACTGGCCAACCCGGAATGGAACATTTTTGGCAACCTCGAGGAGCAACACTATAAAAAACTTCGTTCCGTAAGATTTTTTTTTCAACGAAAAGGCTTGGTTCCGTTAGACTATTTCATAGGTTTTCGTACATAAAAGCAAAAGTTTTTTGGCACCATATTCTCGAATTTAGTAATCACTGAACCACTATTTTCTCTCTTGTCTCGGGTGCTCCACCCTTTTTCGCAAAATTGAATTAAATGTCAGAAAAAGGGTGTAGATACGTCGAGGAAGTTCCGCCTCTTTCGTGCAAAAGGCGTAGCTTCGGAGGAAAAGGTGGGACTTCAAGGCGAAAGACTAATGATTGTTTATTCCTTTTATTCGAAAAGGGTATTATTCGTTTAATTCTGGCCACGGACATGGCTCACCATGCGGAAATACTGGAAGCGTTTCGTTCAGTAGCGGACCACCTTGATTTCGCTAACCCCGATCACGTTTCCCGCTTGCAAATGGTGCTCATAAAAGCCTGCGATATTTCGAACGAAGTTAGACCTTTGGACGTTTCCGGGCCTTGGGTGGACTGTCTTCTAGAAGAATACTTTCATCAAGTAAAACTTGTACAATGATAGAGAGGTTATGTTTCGTAACAATTAAATATATAGGCTGAAAGGGAAAAACAGGAGGGGCTTCCAGTAGCCCCTTTTATGGATCCTGCTAAAGTGACCAAATCATCAGCTCAGCTGGGGTTCATTCAATACGTCCTAATGCCTCTATTCGAAGCATTATCAAAAGTATACATTTGCACGAGATATTAAAAACTAAAACTACACGTATTCTCAGAAATTGTGATTTTTTTTTTTTTTTACTTATTTCCATTTTGTTTTAGCTATTTACACCACTGGAAGATCTCATGGTGGTTCCCTTGCGTGAAGCCAAAGAGTTCTACGAGAGACTTCAATACGAAGAAGAAGAAGAGAGGGAAAAACTGACTAAGTTGATAGGGCCCATAAGTTAATGGGGCCCGAAAATTAAACGCATTCTAGTTAATTTCTAGAAAATATGAAAGTAGTCGAGTGGTATGTATTATATAAGGAAAACAAAAATAGTCATGAGAAAACCATGTTACTAAGATGCTCATTAATGATTATAACTCTTAACTTTGATGGTTATAACAACGATTAAAATGACTCTTGGTGACTGAATAAAACATCTTAAGATTGGCAAACATTTGATGTGTCTTAATGTGAATTTTGAGGTGTTACCCGGCCAAATCTAGTATTTCGATCTAAAACATATTCTCAATTATTTAAACCAATCTAAGGACGCCCCTTCCTTTGATATCTCATTTCCATCACAGAGGTTATACACAAAAACCTTTCCCTTAGAATAGAACAAGCCCACTAGAGCCGATCCGGTGGATCCGCGCTTAATTAGAACTAGTGAATTAGTTGTTCTCCCTTATTGACATTAGGAAGGCCCAACCTGGGCTAACGACGACACAGTAGTGCTTCTGCGCGGAGCGAAGAATAACGCTGGACATGAGGTATGTAGTAGAACGTCCCGAACGTCTATGTTCGAGTAAAGCAAACAAGAATTGTAATTTGAAAATAAATTCCAGTCTGGATATAGTCATACCTGGGGAAGACGGGGGCGGAGCTCCTTCTGTATTCTCAATTCTACGGAGCGAAAGGGGCGTGAGGGAAGGGTTGGAAATCAGAGGGGAAGGGGACGCCCTTCGAGGGGGTAAAGGGGGAGGGGTGGAGCTGCAGGAATGCCTGTCTTGCAACAGAAAGGGCAGCTTGGGTGGGAGTGTCAAGAACCTATCAGCGGCCATGGGACTCGAAGAGGATTTCTGACTCAATTTCCCAGTTGCCTGCACAAAAAGATGGCATTTTAGAATCTGTTTTCTCTAACGGACATGGTTCAGCTTCATAGTGGACAAAGCGTTCAGGGTAACAACCACAGAATAAAAAAATTTTGCCTGAAAAAAACTGATTTCCTAGTGATTTCTTTCATCATGCGCGAAATTATTAATTAAGCTGCTGAAGAAGCAAAATTTGGAAAACGGATCATGTGGCTTTGTGATGTCACAATAAACGTATCCATGGTACGCGGGTGATTTGATTACTGTTTCAAGTCTAGAATAACAGTAACCATGGTAACAAGCGCCGTAAGCCACACAATTACATACCCGTGACATCTCACAGCCTAAAGATTGCATGCTACAACTAGTGAACGGCTAACTAAGAAAATGTGAAACAAATATTTTCGTTTTTAAAATAAAATAGACTACAATCATCCATCAAAATCCTAACATGTGATTTTGATGACTATTGCCCTTCAGCACATGCAAAAAGTAAACAAATAATAATAAACAAAAAGATTTCTTTGCATAAATAATAGCGAATTTCATTTTTACCCTAACATGGCCAGGGATGGAACCAGATGGCACTGCACTGCCCTACACAAAATAAAACCGAAATTAAACGAAGTCCCTGAAGGGTTTTTGTTTCATAAATAAAACGAACAGAAAAACGAAAATATTTTCTTACCTGAATTATGTTAGGTTTTTGCTAGCAAGTCAACATGCCTCGTAAGCCATTCGTAAAAGGCCTAAAACTAGCGTGGGACGTGATCAAATGAAAGCACACGGAAATTTTGGTAGTTTTACGACAGACAACAAGTTGTATTCGAACGGCAACAATACTGAAGCATGGAGAGGCAAAGGATGGCAAAAGAAACCGATTGCACAAGGAGTCTTGCCTACCTTAATTAAACAAAAAATCGACCAAACAAGGTTTCGACTCGAACCCAAAGCTCAAGCAAAAAAAAAAATTCTGTCAGTGCAAAAAGTCTTCTTTTTTATAAATCTACCATTCAACAGCGAGAAAGAAAGCGATATATATATAACACAAACTGGCTAAGGCACTTTTTTATGGTGGAATGATTGGAATTAATTAAGTAGTTAGGGTGTGCTCCTTTCCTCCCTTTCCTAAATTTCAAAAAACTTAAAATTCCTTTCGAGTATTTAAATTAATTAAGAGCACACCATAAATAATCACGATCTACAATGAGAACAAAATAAATAAGATAAAACAGCTAAGTTTCACGCTAAAGGAACATGGGGATAGTCAAAACTAAGTCTTCCCATATTCCCTCACACACAAAACTGAAAAAGTATCTACAAGTATGACAATAATAAATCAAAAAAGCATACAAAAAAATTGCTTGGTGGCAAAAAAGCACGCGGAAAACATGCTCGGTATAAAAATGGATGAATTACTACGAGGCGGACACGGATGCGTTGGCTAAATGCTGTTCACAGTACGGAATGCATTAGCGTACAGTACCTCCTTGTCTTCTTCTCTGGAATAACTGTGGGCGCCTCCGTTGGGCGACGACGAAGCAGACGAATTTTGCCTTTGGTTGCGCCCGTGAGGATCAAAAGGGTCCACAACAATCTGTTCCGTCCCCTTAATTTCTGCTCGACAAAACGGACAACCTTGTCCCTCAGAATCCTAGATTAAATGCATCATTTATTGCTTGCGACTGTTAAGTATTGTCCTTAGATAATAATTCCTCATTATGTGACACATTTAATTGTAAATTAGCTTATATTATGTATAATGTTTTATACCTGCCAAGAAAGCAAGCAGGGCGTGCACAAAAGATGTCCACAGGGCTCGATGCGGACGTCCTTGTCGTTTTCGGCACAAATCTTGCATAGTTGGAAGGTTGATCCCATTTCGCAATACAACTCGTACTGCTCTAACGTCACTTGGATATGGTCTTCGGGGGTGTCGGCCACGGCCCAACTGAGATCCGGATTGACTGGTCTCCCGTCAGGATACAGATAGCTAAGGAAAATTGACATCTAATTAGAACTTTCTTAACTCTCTTTCTTAACTCTCTTAACTTTCTTGACATCTAATTGGAACTTAAAAGGAATCCTAGATTCTCAAAAGCTTGATTTTTTCTAACATTATTAAGCAACACTATCTGATTTTTCGTTTATATCTTTTCGATCCAAGAAGCAAAATCTCACGTTTAACAAACACGTTTTAACCTCTAAAATTTGTTTCAAATGTAAAATTAAATTTGCAAGAAAACATTTCTTTGAAAAGTGTACTTAAAGAAAACTTACAATCCTTCTCTGTAACCGTCCAAAAGGGCTTGGCATAACGATTTGTTTTGCGGAATCGTCTGTAAAATGTTGCCATCCACGGTAACGTACCCAATGGCCCACTGTCCCAAGCGTGTGCAACTTAAGCGAAACACATAACTAAAATAAAGAAAATGGACAGAAATTAATTTTATTTGTAAAGTGTGTTCCTTTATCTAAAAAACCCCCTAAAATCTGTACCTTCCGGGCTTATTGATATATTTTTGGAGCCTGGCTTTGACTTCGTCGTACGTTAGAAAAGCCACGTAGCCGGGATGCGTAACAGCCAAGATTTGCCAGTTTCGCAATAAGGAAGACCAAGGCTGGAACAACCTAATTACAAATATGTACACAATTAATTTTTTTTTGTCCTTCCGAAAAGGACTAAGAAGGGAACTTCGAGTCGAAAAGCGTAACGAACCTTGTGAAGACGTCGAATTCAAAGTTGGAGATGTAATCATTACAAGTCAAGTCAATCGTCGTCTTTAATGCCATGGCTTCCAGGCCGGAGCTTATCGGATGAACTTCACTTAACGTCTGTCGGAATATTTTCCACGGAACAATGGTCCTAAAAAAGGAACAAAGAAACAAAAGGAAACCATCAACTTCTCTGCTCCAGCCTTAAGCCTAAAAGTTGCAAAAAAAAAAAGAAAATAGTAGCCATATCTCGTTTTAAAACTTTGCCGTTTTTAGAACTACTGGATTACGCACACGAAACGAAATTCACAAAAATACCAGACAATCGAGGCAAAATTATTAATGGTTTTGATTTAAGAGGGGACAAATTTATTTTTTACGTTTCAAAGCGTTCCGCTTTCACTTTCTGAAAAAGGATTTCATTTTGCATTTGGAATATCATCGATACCGGCTTTCCGTTATATTATTATACAAATATTCGCATAAATCTATCAGATTTCGACGACAAAGTCTGCATATTCTAGAAAATATGTAAGAAAATATGTAGAAAATATTTCAATATTTTTCTTTGAAACACTCTCCTCGAAAGAAATTTCCCCAATTGGCACATAACAAAACCAAGGGAAAATTTTAAGGAAAGAATTATAATTTGTGAATAATTAAAATAGGTAAGATTAAAAATGAAAAATTTGGCAAATGATCCACGTAATGACGTATAAAGTTTATATGGTGCAACATAGCGTTTGGATTTATTAGTTATTTTTCCGTATTATTTTTGCCCTACCGCAAACTTGTTGACGTCAGTTTATCTCTCTAGGGAGGTTCCATGCCGGTTTAGCTCCGCTTTCGGTGTCAGTAGGCCTAACCCAAGTCTAATTTTGGTTAACTAGGATGACTTGGGTGGCAGGAGCAGAATTTCGCGCGCCAGCAAGTATACGCGCGTGACAACGTTTTGGGAACTCTACCACGCCTTTTTGTACCGTCTCCAGAATACCAAAATAACATGCCCTTTTCATTCACAAAGTCGGAAGCCAAGTCCTGGCTCATTATGTTCGCGTATTGCTCCTTTAATATGCCAATGATCCACAAAGGGAGAAAAAACAACAAAAGCAAATAAAACAGATTCTACTGCAGATTTTTCCTTTATGTTATCGTTTCATTGATGATAAATATGCTACAATTCTGTCGCCAAAGTAACGAATATGTCGTCTTCGCTTCGTCGTTGTCAGTTTCCTGCGCGGTCTGGGATAGTAGTCAAGGAAAAAGAAAAGGCCGGACGTGGCGTCAAGCGTCGTTGCAAAAAAAAACTCAAAGCTTTAACGGACGCAAACTTTCAGAAAAGATAAGGAGAGATAGCTAAAAAAAAGTGCAGAATCTATATTCTTGTTACCCAAGGAATTATCCACTACGCAAATGCAAAGACACGTACCACTATATCATATCTAGTTACTCTCCAGAAAGATTACTAGGAGCTAAAGTCCCTAATTTAGATAAAAAAAAAAAAACTTAGAACTCTGTCTTTCGTAGTTAGAAGGAAAACTTGATACGGATTTCCTGCAATGGTGGGGATGGACTATCTACGATCTTCCATTCCAATCTGCAAGTTTTTCAAGCTTTCCCAGCTTAAAATCACATAATATTTTTTTAGATATATGATGTGGAATCGTATAAATAGACTACAAACCTAAACGTAAAATATACTCAGAAATTAAAGCTGAAAAAAATCCAAATGAAAAATATACACTGACACAAATTTAAGGTGTTAGAATAACTTTTAGAGCATTCACAACTATTCAGATTTAGTATAAGATGTCGGATTTTTTCTGTTACTTATAGACATTAGCTTTTGTTAAGAATTTCTCCTGATTAAAATAAAAGCATTAAAGAGCTTCACTATAAATTACCTGTCCTCAAAGTTGGTCTTCCAAAATTCTGCAGCGTCGCTTTTGGTTATGCGAAACTGATCTCCAGCAAAAGTTCCATGTGGGAACAACGCTTTGAGTTCGCTGAGCATGTGACTGAAGACTAAACTTAATTTGGTTAAGTTTCTCCGGTAATGCGACTGTTCATCAAACATCTTTTCTTTCCCTTCTTTAAAGAGCTTGATGGCTTGCTTGCACTTTCTCATGAGATTCTCGATAAACACTTTGAAGTACTCGATATTGTTGAGGGTGACGAGCTTGTCCTCGTACTTGCTGTAAATGAGCCGGAGGTGCTGGTAAGTGTCTGGTAAAATGTCTAATATAAAGGGAGGAGAGTTCTTCAAATTCATCCTGGAATGCTGGCACAGTTTCACCACTTTGTCCATCATCTTCCATGTCTTTTCCAGCGTTCTCCTGTCGATCACCAGTTTGGGTGGGGCGATCGCTTCCGCAAACGCTCCGTGCAATTTGCTGAAAATGGAGCACAGATTCTTGTTATTGGCATTATTGGCAGCTGGCTGTTGTTGAGTTGGAGATTGTCTTGAAGCCATTGCTTTGGTGCGGATTCCTTGGAACTGGAAATCCATGGACGCTGCTGGCTCTATAAACACATGCACAAGTTCCTTCTAATAAACAGCAAAGTAATGAGCACAAAAGTCTCAAGACAAGGTTACATAAAGCGATGAATACTTGTAAGTTATCACTGGGGCCTTAGTCTTGTATGTCCAAAACGTTAAAATAACAGGGGATTTTTCCTTATTCTCCATCCAGGAAGTCGGAGGGCTCAGCCTATTTACAATGCTTAGTACTCACGATCCATATTTCCTAGCTTTCAACACACGCCATGTTTGCTGCCTCCACTTTTCTAGGATTACATTTAGATGATTCGAAAGTAGGCAACTAATGTCCTTAACTTGATTAAATGGATAGGGTTATAAACGCAGCATAATAGTACCCAAACCCAAACAAAAGGGAAGGTCACTGTATCAAAAAAGAGCCAGATACGTCAAACGCTGACGAAGGTTGATGGCCGACTGTTGCTATTGTTGTTCTTGTTGCCTAGGTGTCGTTCCATTCCGTTCCATCAGAACGAAAGGAGAATTTTGTTTTAGCAAAAATTTAGCAAAAATTTCATAAATTGGATACAAATGCGGGTTAAAAGCAGAAAAATAGTAAAAAAAATAGAAAGCTCTTCGTAATCTACGTAACTTAACAACAAATATTATTATTAAGAACAATTATTGTTAAAAAAATGAAGTAAAACCTTGAAATATAAAAATTGGTAAGCTTAGTAAGAAAAATACGGATTTATTTACACGGAAATTAAAACAGCAACATAAATGTTAATAGAAGTGTGATAACGGCAGCGTAATAGCTTGTTGCTCAACTTTCCGCGTTTGAATGAAATTTGCATTATTTTTTGTGGTATATAAGGTCATTGTAACGGCTACGGAAGTTGTTGTTAACCGCTACTTAATTGTTGTTGAATTGATATTTTGATACCTCTGAAACAAAGGAAGATACGCAAATAGAGAAGAGATGAAAGTTAGAATCACAACTTGCCTTTACACTCGAAATATTTCATACATCAAAGTTAAAAATAGGACTCGTCGTCGTCACATTTCCGGTCTAGTCGAGTATATTTCGAAATCTATTTTTGCTGTTTTGGTGGTACGACCTTCAGGTGAGAAAAAGGTCGAGCATTTCAATGAAGCTCTATCCACTAATTACGAAAATGTATAAAGTGCAACCAAAAAAAAAAAAAAAAATATATATATATATATATATATATATATATATATATATATATATATATATATATATATATATATATATATATATATATATATATATATATATATATATATATATATATATATATATATATATATATATATATATATATATATATATATATATATATATATATATATATATATATATATATATATATATATATATATATATATATATATATATATATATATATATATATATATATATACATACGAAGCAATGTATAACGTTACGAAACAAAAGTTCACATGCATTTACGAAACTAAGAAGATGCAGAAGTATTCTGCAGTGTAGCCTTGCTTTGCATGTCTTTTTGTAAGTTACATTTACGACCATGTGTGTCGCGTAAATCCAGTCACGTCCGTGCAGCATGGAAGACTTATTTTAGTCATTTAAATAAAAAAACCATTTCAATGACTAAAAATTTTAATTTGATAACCCTTGCTTTCTTAGACAAAAGACCGTATTAAAAGACAACTATTAAATTGCGTGTTTCCATATCACAGACATACTGCCAGCTTCACAAAACTTTGCAGTTATTCACCTATTTCAGCAATCGACAAACCCTCACATAAAAGAGCGATCCAATCCTCGCGTTCCTCGATCTATACACCCAAGCTCGCTTATACACGCTGAAAGCCATGTCCTAGCAATATTCATTGTCGGGGATGTTATGAGCTATATCATTTTCGAAGTATAGATACCAGCCATATCCGTATCGAAAGCACAGACAGGAGATCCTTTTTGTCAACGTAAAGAATGCTGTTCATCCAAGACTCAAGCTTCCGCAAAGAACAAAGTTGCAGCTCGTTTTCTTCACGCTCGCTTCGGACTCTTCATTAATGTGACTGTCCCATTGATCTTCCAGTACTTCAAACTGCAAACTATCTGCAGTTACAAACAAACAAGTGCAAACAAACTGTACTATCTGCAAAGCTTACCACAATTATTTTTCGTCAATAAGAGTCATAAACCGACTGCCAGAAAAAATAAACATGATAGTGAAATTGATTTGCTATAAAGCTAGGCTATCAATCTAACACGATTCCCTCAGACACAAGAACGGAAAGATGTCACATACGACAATAGGATTGACGACATTACTACCCATAGCTTTCCAAATTCCATACTGTATAACATTCCCCTCGCTTTTGTTCTTCGATATGGCCGATATAGTCATTCTAGCCAAGTCTTGTTATTACAAACTAGACTCTACCCCTTTCGCGGTATAGTCTGTGTGTAGTCACACCATTTTGGTTCCCCAAGGGCAATTTAAATTTAATGCGGGTCTGGAGCAATGGAAGTACTTCAGCGAGTCTATAGAGTAAAATAATGAGCAGGCAAAAGCCATTGGTTATTTTTTTGGAAAAGAACTTTATTGATCGATCCCGCATGCAACGTATATGTTGCCTACAACTCGTTTTCTCTCCATGATGTCTTCCCTATACGACTTCTTTCCCCATCATGCCAACATGACACGAGTTACGCAAGCAATGGAAGCAGAAATAGGGTGCAAAATGCCTCCGTACTAACAATGCCCCACATTGTGCAAGCATCGTATTCAGCTTCCATAGTTTCTCTCTCCCTAACAAGAGGACCTTTATACAACAATTTCACAACCCCAGAAAACCATTCTGCCTTCCTTGTTCAGCAATGAAACAAGCCGGGGGTGAAATACCCTACAACGATTCCCAAAGCAGACGGCTCAGACGAAGGAGAGGGGTCACCCCATGGTGCACAGGCACCTCTTCGAACTGCGTCGCGCATCACCAAAGAAACTTAGCTTTAGTCGTACGCTTGAAGTGCACAGGATCGCACACCAAAAAGCAAGAGCTTAGATTTTATTTTCATTGGCGCTTCTTTTAGCCGTAATCCATGGCGTTCCGTTACTTTATTCCATTACTTTCCCGTATGTGAAGTACTGTACCGCACTGCCAAACACTATGTAGTGGGGTTCACGTGAAATACGAAAGTGTTGAGTTACGGAATGCGGAGTTTGGCCTTCATTAGCATCTTGCTTTGCTCGGGATGTGCGGGTAATAACCCTTTTTGGAATCTGTTTATTTTAGCTTGTCAAATTAGGAAGTAGAAATACAAAGTTCACGGTTATACAACGAGCTATGACATCATTTAGGAGCGGATTATGACGACCAGGAAAGTCTTCTACCGGATAATGCCACAGCTGCAAGCTCGACAAGTAGTAACAACACTTGGCTGGAAATTAATCCGCCTATATATGTGAAACAAGGCGATAAAATCACTCTTCATTGCCCCCAAATTACTGGGCCTGTCAGCCGCCTAGAATGGACTTTTAACGGGGCGTCGTTAGAACGAGTGCAGACTGAGCACGCCCCAAGACGGTTTTCCATGAAACATAATGTTCTGCAAGTGACCAATGTTTCCCTCCTCGACTCCGGCTTGTGGTCGTGTCACTACAAATACACAGAAGATCCAGACGGCAGCAATTCCTCCGAGCCAGTCATCGTAGCACACGTGCAAGTAATAGGCAAGTATCCAAAATGCCTCTGACTTTTCCGTCAAGTTAAATTTCCGTATATACATTCTATCAGAAGAAATGGTTAATAAAAGAACAAGGGTAGAATTTTTTATGTATCTATACTTTTTAAGAGTCTTCGAGATTCTGTCACGTTTTCGCAAGCGTTTTCGAAGACACTTACGGAAGTGGCTCTTTTTGTGGCGAAAGAAACGACGATGTGGTTTTAAGAAGTCTGTCTTCAGCTGTTTAGAAGCCATTGCGAGATAGACGGGTTGCGCCCAAACCGTGTCGCCTTTATTTTGTCACATTGTGTTAGGCGTAAAAACTTGTGCCTTCCCCAGATTGACTGCCAAGAACTCTCTCTGCTTTAGGCAGCTTGTGTGTGTAGTGTGTATCACTCCCTCCACCCCCCTTACCTAAAGAAGTCGTATACACCTGGATCGATAAGCCATGGTATACAAAAATCCCAGCTCGTCTTTCTTCGGGATTTCGTTGGTCAATTCCATATGACAAAGCTATCATCGCTACGTTACCCCTCGGCACTGACAGTTGATACAGACCCAGGCACACTCCATACCATACCACTGAAAGCAAACAATGAATTCTTTGTTTTATTCTAGGGAAAGAAGTGAGTTCCTAATTTATAGTTTGGGAACTTCCCAATTATTTTGTTCGTTGCTAAGCAAAACTATTAATCTCTTATTCCTGCAATTCTAAATTATGCAGTAATATAAATTTTTTACACATCTCTGTAATTATTAATTGGAATTGAGACATGAGATGAGATCTATGTAATGGGATTTAGGATGAATGAGATCTGATTGCGTTGTCCTTTGTAATAATTAATCATCCCTAATAATTAAACATCTGCAATAACTAAACAGCCTTGAGAAAGGTTTTAAGACAAAGTACATCTTTTGAAGAATGCACTGTCATTTTTCTAATTTCGTATGCTTCTAATTACGCTAGGGAAAAAAGACTTACAAATATATTACTGGTCTACAAACTAAGAAAAGTTCACCCATGGGGATCCGAATTGTCACAGTTCGAAACCATAGTTTAACCTGATTAGAAAACTACCGGCGACCAAAAACTACCCGACAAATGTGTTGAAATAATCGGTAAAATATGCCCACTACAGTATAAAACGTAAAAACTTTGGCTCGTTATAATTTGCTCACTAATTATTTATTTGCCAATTACTGAATTGTTCCCAAAGCTTAGTACAGTACTTATAAAAGACCTAGGTACTGCAATTCGAATACCCGTAAGAGGTTTAGAGATATAATAATATATCAGAAGCTTATAAATCTAAATTTCGTCTTTGCCTTAAGATTCCGCGCATTGTTTTCATCTTCGAAACAGACTTATTCGGACTTGTAACTGATTCCAGAAATCGGACACATACATAAGCTCTAATAAAAGACTTACGGTGCGTTACCAAGAAACAGAAACTAATACAAAAGGGGGTGCCACAGAACCAAAAGCAAGCTCAACTGAATCAGAGAAAAAGTGAAGTTTTGCTTTTGCGCCCAGTGACCACAACCCTTCTCTTGTCTCTTTTTGTGACAACTCTGTCCCAGTCCTATTGACGTTAAAGCATGTTAAAGAGCTTCACTCTACTGCTGCTGATGGACGATAAGAGACTGTATATTCTTTCCTGGACTCAAATACCCTCTTCAACTGCTTAGTATTTTCAACTTCTTAGAAAATCCTCGACGCAGCGCGACTCTTTCAGACTGGAAAAGCGTTTGCTGGGCTACAGTAAAGGCGTGTGGCGTACTATTACGCCGTTCCTATTCGACTAGATCTGGAGATCTGCGAAGTTGGGCCTTCTTCTCAAGATAAAAATCTCTTACAACAAAACCTACCCTCAAAGTTCTGTTGGCTTCTGTTGTCGGAATGTCATATGCTGCTGTCGTCTCTTCCACCAGCTTATGTGCCCCAAGTTTGCATAAACAGACCCTGATTAGGATGACTTAGCCAGAGTCATTAGCACCCCACTTGGGGATTTCCGTTTATCTTTCACAAAGTCTTCTCACTTTCCTGTTTTTACGGGTTTCCGCCACAGTACAGCCTGACGCTAAAGTTTATTTTTCATTTTTAACCCTTTTCTCTACAGCTTTGGCCCTTTAATTGGCCGACATGGCGGAGTCAAATGCTTTTTTCCGCCCTCGTGTTGAGACGCTTACCTCTTCTCTCTCAGCACTTTACAGCTTCTCATCTTCGCTACGATTCCCGTAAATGCCTTTCTGTGTTTAAAAAGGAAAATTGAGAGGAAGCAAAGCTAAAAGATTCAACAAATCCGTTCATAAAATAGCAACATAACCGACCGTGAAAAGCCGATTTTTATGCAAGCATAGCGTTCTCCATGCTCCGGCGAAAAGAAAGCCTTGCTGGGGTTCTTACCCCTCCCCTCTTCCCCCCTAAAAAAAAGAAAGAAAAACTCGGTTTCCATTATTTTTGTCGATAGACAAAACCTTTTTGTGCAACTGATGGATAAGAAAGAAAGACATCAAAACAGTTGAAATTAGACTCACCATTGACCCCATTGTTGTATGAAACAATCCGCGTTATTTCCAATTCCCCTAAAAAGAAAAATGAAAAAAGGACAAGGGATTGAGTCATCTGTTTCGCTGATTTCTTTTTAAGCTATGGTTTAATGGTGTGGAAAGATACATAATTTGCAAATACACTTGCAAAGTGCAATAGCCATCACATCACATGTTCAGACTTTGAAAGAAGCTCGTAGTCTAGACAATGTTTTTCTAAGAACGACGAAATTTTTTGTTTCTGAGTAGGCATTCACGAATTATTGGCTTTCAAACTTTTCGTAATGACGTCACATGCGTGTCATGGCGTGGCACGTGGTGCTTGTTACCATGGTTACTGTTTACTTCCTTGCTTATAAACAGTAACCACAGTTCTGGGTACCATGGGGTACTAGGACGCCTGCGACATCAAAAAGTTGTGATTCTATTGTTGAACTTTCTTTCTTTAATAGCTTAATTACTACTTAGCACATGATGGACAGGGAATCAACACTCGAAGCTGAACTGTATGCTCTATTTTTAAAAAGACAAGTATTTTGGTGGCTTTTGGCGTTTTATTGCACTGATTTCTAGACCAGTGATTTACCTCCCTACTTCTTATTGACCATGTAGAGCAACCTTCGTTCACCATTACAAGATTGCCTAGTTTCGGGCGGCCAGTATGGGAAGGGCAAAGGCTGTCTTTGCATTGCAGTGCCGAGAGCAGCGAAATGTCCTCGTCTTCATGGCAATGGACGTGGCCGGTTTGGCATCGGGGTAAAGTAGATTCGACCTTTCTCTTTATTTTTGGCTCCTTTTCTTTATCAGGAGTTCCGGGAGTTGTAGGGGATTCCATTTCTTTTTTTATTTTAGAGCCCTTTCCAATTACCATTTCAGTCAGGCGTCAGGGCTATTAAGTGTACGAGTTCTTTTTTTTCACCTTAAAAAAGGTCGAAACTTGCTTGGCATTCAGGCGTCGCGGCTACAGTGGACGACTTTTGCTCTTCGACTTTTTCTGTGTGCGGGTTAAAGAACTGCAATATGAGAAACCTAAGCCTCCGCGATCTAGTCAAACGATCCCAAACAAACAATAAAAAGAAGCAAATGCAATACAGTCTTGATTCAGTCTCGCTGGGAATTGAAAAGTAAAGAATTGGGCTCTTTACCTTGCGGTCTTGTTTCTAGTGGACTTGCTCATGATCCGATTCCCACAAATCGATTCTCATAGCTTCCAATTTATTGTTGCAGATGATGGCTCAATGGACGATAGCCAGATGGGCTTCGGGTTCCTCAATTTCAGTGCGATTCGAACCGATCAATCTGGATGGTATCGCTGTACTGTGGATTCGCCAGCAGGAACCTTTTCTTCGCATGGTTACCTCCTCTACGTCCGAAGTAAGACTTTCGATTTCCTGAAAAAAACAAGAAAAATAAAAAATAAAAACTTCAAATGAAATTTCAAATCAGAGCCAAGGTTTGGTTGTATAACCAATGTAATGTAACGGTTTGTGTACTATTCCCAAATGAATAGGTCAATCAGAGGCGATTTTGGATGACGTGAACTTGGAAATGACGAATCCGGTGCTATGCCAACAGGAAACCCCTCCAGGCAAGTCTTTAAACTCGGTTTTGTGAGCATGCAATCAGCAATGCCAGAAAATCAGAGATTCAATTGGGAAGTACCTTTTTCCGCTGGCTAACAAACACTTTTCCCAAAACTCGTTCTCTTTCTTGCCCTTTCTGTTTTTGGCAGGACCACCACCGGGGCCAAGCATTCGTACGTCGTTCACAGAACAGCGTCTGGCTGGCATCGCCGAGCACCCGCTCCTCGTTTCGGCCTCTTTTTGCATCGCTGCTGCCACAGCATTCAAGGTGGTTTGGATCACTCCCTTCGGAGTCATTCAACCGGGTTCCAGACATGACAGATTCGTCGCTCATCCATTAACGGTAACTTTTAGCTTCCATATCTGGCACCAGCTGTTCGAGTGAGCTTTTTTCCTTAACAATACGACATCCCTAACATCTTTTTAGGAAGACTATCTCAAACATTTTTTTAGTAAGGCATCACATCTTAACTTATTTAAAAGTTCTTTTCGAAAAAGTTTATTTTTGCAAGGGTTGAAACTAAAGTGAAAGCTGAGTTATGTAACGGAAAACAGCGCAGGGAAGATTTAAGATTTAGAAGCTCACGAGTTAGACGTAAAGACGGCAAGAATAAGTTCTGGTTCTAACTATAGCCTGTTTCCATACCTTGGGCGATTATTCAACTTCAGAGCTCATCTAATATACAATGCAATTCAAGGTAAGTTGTAAACCCAATAGTCAGAAGATCTCCTGGTACCAACGATGTTAGCACAACCATAAGCTTGGTATTGCGCGCATTCCAAAGTCCAACCCCGACTGTCAAAGTGTTCGCTAAGCTACGCCAGTTATGCCATTCTCTCAAAATACTATACATTCAGATGCTTGCGTGTTACGCTCAACGAGCTTCCCACATGAAGGAATTTACGAGTTGACGAAATTCTTTCAAGTAAACTCCCGTGTTTATGATGGAAAAAGAGGCAAGACGAAGTTAAAGACTGCAGTGCACCAAACGATGGTCCATCTCTGAATTACTGTCAATGTGTTCTCATTTCATTTTAAAGTATACACAGTTTTAGTTGCAGGGTATGTAAAAGAAAAATAGTTCTAAAAAGCAAATTTTTTTTCGAATGTTAAAGACCGTGTAGTAAGCTTTATTTGCAAGCAAGCTGTGTCTTAATAAATTTTTTTATTTGTTCAGGGAAACACATTAATAATAAGCTCAACAAACCTTGTTTCTTACTTTGAACCAGTTCAGTAGTAAATGAATAATACATTGTCTCGCGTTGTCCCACAGGAAGCCGAAGAGTCGTGCCATAATGCTCAACTAACGTTCATCCCTCATGAGACTGACAGCCAATCAGAAATAATTCTTCTGATACGAGCCCAAGAATATTCTGCCACTTCTACAACTATTGTGGATGTTAGTAAGTCTTCCACGTCTACTTCAACTTGGATTTCCTTACCAGCTTCGTCGTCACCATCTTCACGTCCATTTTCACTGAAGTTGTTCTCGCCAATAATCGCATTCAGTTTGTCTATAGCGTATGTCAAATTGAATTAAACTGTACATTTTTAAATCCATGTGTGGTAAAGACTTGATAAAAGAAAATACTCGGTTTTTCTTGACTGAAAGATAAGATTGGTATTCCATGTCGTCTTGAGACAACGATAAATAGATCTCTGTCTTCGTTATACAAACAACCTTCTGTCACATTAGTTCAATCATGTCATCTTCTTCCCTCTTCCAAAACACTTTTGAAAAACAAACAAGCAAACAAACTACATGCGCCAGTCGTCATTTTTTCTGAATAATCCGCACTAAAAAAAAAAACATACTTATTCATGGTTTTCAATCGTTTAGGCGAGCTTATACCAAGGCTTTTTGTCTTGCTTTTCTACAGGTTAAACTCATTGTTAGACGAGAGAAAAAAGGTAATTTACATAGACTTTAAATATGCACATTTTCTTTCAGAAAAAAACTCCCTAATACATCGGTTTAATACAAACGCAATTTCTCCCCTTTATTTACCTTTATTTCGAAACCCATTTGTTTCGCTAAGGAGTTTCACTTCCAAATTAAATTCGTTAGAAGAACGCGTACCATTTGACCATAGATGAGACTATTCTTTTCTGCTGCAGAATGCCAGGAATGACAACACGACTTTATGAAACTTTGAAAGAACAAGAAAAAAAGTATGTAAAGTCTGTTTTCCGAACTCAAAAGATTAAGACGGAGAGGAAAAAACAAGAGACCGTTAAACCAAAGACTGTCTTGCGTTAGCTTATGACTAGAGGAAAAAGGAAAAAACAAAAAAACGACGCTTGACTTTGGGATGATTAAAGATTTTCTGGCTAACAACCAACAAAAAAAAAATCCCTTAATTCGTAGAAATATTTTTTTTGTCAGGGAACCATTAGTATTGTTTCCCCACAAAATCTCCCTTGTCGTTGTCACAACCATTCGAAAACCTACTGTTTCCCTTATTTCCATTTCCCCTCATGACTAGAGAAACAAAAAAAGCCGCAAAGATTCACCCCCAAACTATACGTTTTAAAAAAGAAATTTTTTAAGTTGAAGCGTGCGATTTTAGCACTCAGATACGGATGATTAATTATATTAGTCAGTTTTCCCCAGTTTCGTTTCGACTGAATCTTGTGATGATCTCATCTAGGTCAAATTTTTGCATAGCAGTGAGAAATTATCGCTCCATTGCACTGGTAAGTTTTAACTTCTCAAGGGGCACATAGATTTGCCAATTAATTCAAACATTTTTCTTCCGAATTACAATTATTCTGCTTACATCCCAAGAAACCTTCGATGCTTTTTTTTACTAGCATGGAAAACCAGAAACCAAGGAACAGTTGTCAGGGTAACGTGAAAAAGAAGATAACGAGAGCTAAATATATAAGGCCCAAATTGTGTAAATTTCTTCCAACTCTTAGACTTCCTATCACGAATTCGCTTCAAAAGATAAGGAAAGTAGGAAACCGAGAAAACTCTACATTCGGAAAACCAAATACGCTAGAAAAAGTTAATTATAACGGAAAAAGTTTCTAAAGTTGCTAATATCTGGGCCCCTGGGCTGCTTGGATATCTAATATATGGGATCAATTATCACATGACGGTCTATATACCTAAGGCATAGCCTTACAAAAACCACAGGCACAGATCAACGGCAATTTTGGGAAAACTGACCAACCCCCCCGCCCACTGCAGTTTTTCATCATTTCTGCATCCTGGAACAATGGCAAGCGCTTTTCTGGACTTTGGTTTCTTGCTATTTTTTTGTTTGTTTCGTTTTAAGTTCAAGCACCGGGAAAATATTACCACTTTCTCCGTTTCCATGCTTCAATCTGAGGCAGTTCAAGTCCCTCCAAGAGTCGCTTTTGCGAACGAGTTACGGGTCGGCGACTAGTATCGGCACTGGCACTGGTAGCCTCACGCTGTTTTCGACGAGTCCGCTTCTTGGGTCCAGGCACAAGCCAGGATTCGTGCTCGGTCGGAGTCAGTGTTTCATGATCGCCATCATTTGAAGGACTGGAGACGGTCGCGACCTGTACTTTGGGGGCAGAGGAAGTAGAAGGGGTGGGGATTTGGCTGGTTTTGCAGGGCTCCGTAGAATCTGTGTCAAGTCCTGGTACAATTTTGGTCCGCTTGGCCTTTTTAGCCACCAATAGCAAGGAAACAATGGGTTGCTGCTCGGCAGTGGCTGCCGAGTAAGCTTCCGCAACTTCTGGCGTCAGGTTCCTTATGATTTCTTTGACAATTATCACACTGTCATCGCGTTCATGCGGGGCGGGCTGATGACCCGGAGTGCTGGTACTCGTACTAGCACTGAAACTGCTGTCACTGTCTTTACTGCTGGACAAACGTTCGCTCTCGGTTTCCACCTCCGCTTCCGAGAGGCTGGACAGATACTCTTGGACACGGGCTTCGCGAAAGGAAAACACGTTTTCCTCCTCGGACCGCTTGCGAGGAGTGAAACCCATCGACGAGACGGAGGCTGAGCAATCTTCTTTACTCATGGTCCGCATGGAAGAATGACCTAAACAAGCACAGCCCTCATTAGTATTAAATAATCATTACAAAATAACCCAAGCCGAGTCGCAACTTCTCTCATACATTTAAATCAACTTTTTTCTTGTTCGTCGCCATTTCTACGACCACATGTCTGAAATACAACTATCACTGGCCTTTGAAGCCTACTGCTGCACTTAGGTACTGTTCGCAACACGATATACCTTCTGCTTTTCCCAGTCAATAAAAGTAACTGGTCACTCAGCTGAACAACCTGCTCATTTAATTGACTGGGGAGTTCGAAGGGATTTCTCCCTAAGCGTAGTAGAAGGCTGGAAAGGACAGGAAATAGTCAACACGACGTAAAAGCAATGTCATTGGTCAATATGCAAAGTCAATGTAGCAAGCGCTACCATAGTTTCGTTACTATACATGTGAAGATTACTTAGAAATTGATTATAATATCCGAATGCGTGACAAATAACCGATTAAAATGCTACGAATTTTATTATTTTGAATCGGTCTTTTTTAAAAAATTTGATTCCATAAAGCGGTTGATTCTAATAACCAGTGACCACAACAAGCGGCTTCTAATGTAATTAAAATTCCAACAAGAGAAAGCAACATGTCACATATAACACACGTATGAACCTCAGAATTCTCTAAGCACTCATTAGACCTAATCCTTCGTTTCATTTGTCTATTCATTTTTCTTTCAATTAATTTTAATTTTTCTCTGAATTATTTCTTAGCTTTACTTGAAGAGCTTGGAAATACGCAGAGGATTTTCTTCAGCTGATTTTTCTCGTTAATTACATCTTTCTTATTTACCTGAAGAGCTTGAAGAATAAGCAGAGGAATTGGAACCGCTACGAGCATCATTGGAAGATCGTTTGGCCTTCCTGCGTTGGGCCAAACGTGCATTGGACACGTCTTGCAGTCGAAACCCTTCGCGAGCCGCCATGTGGAAAGCGTCTAGAGCTTGATTCACCCCTAACTCAGCTCGGCGGTTACATCGCCCACCAAGGATTTCGGGTGTCATAAGCGGAGGCGCTTCTTTCTGGGCATGCATTGAGGTTCCGCAAACCCAATCCCAGTGGAGTAGATCTGTCATGGTTAGACGCATTTTGGGATCCACAGTCAGCAAACCTACGTTAAAAGAAAAAAAAAATAAAGTGTTACTGTTAGCCAACACGGAAGTTCTATCTTGTGAAAGGGATATTTTTCTGATGGAAATCAGGCAACAATGAATTTCCCCCAAACTAGTCAACAGTGAATTTATAACAGATTTCAGCTCCCAAACAGCTTTGCCGAGCTTACGACAAGACTTGCTTGCCTTTATTTTCTATATATCTATTGGATTCATTAATTTCTAAAAAAAAAAAAAATGTTGACCCTAGTTTTCTACAAATTTTTACAGTTTTTTCTTCATACTTGAAAGACGTGCTTGTAAACAAGGGAAATCAGCTCCGTAGCACTACATACGCAAAGCATTCAAATCAATAGGCAAAGTATAATTATAAAAGGGGAGTAAGATGCAACAAAATAAAAAATATATGTTATAGAAGAGACCAAAATACATGTTCTGGGTGAAGAACCCCCATGTCAAATATGCATATTAACCGAGTAATTAATTATTTAGCGCTTTAAGCTCCGCCCCTTCCCCCACTTTTCCTATTTTGTAACAGTGGGGGACATCTGGCCGGTGGCCTAGCGACTTTACCTACGAGCGCATTGAAAATCGATCCCAGATCTCATAGGGACCGTACCATGACCTTTCTTCTGAATGTTCAAACAAGTCTGTTGGTGCTTTGGTTAATTTACAAGCTAATTACAAAAACATTACTTTATCTTCGCGCCGAGACTTGTGGGCTCCGCTGAACGCCGTGTAGGAAGCGTTACCCGCAAAGTGGGAACCGTCACTTTCAATCCCATTGCCAGGGGATGGGCTCTCGACTGCGAAGCCGACCCAAAACTTGCCCAAAGGCTCCCAGGCGCGGATCTCGGCCTGGAAGGACAACGATCGCGGGATGGCGCAAAGAAAACGTCGCTTTTTGTGATTGACCTTGTAAATTAACCAAAGCAGAGACCAGGGATCGATTTTCAATGCACTCGTAGATGAAGTCGGTAGGCCTCCGGCCACTGTTATAAGGATAGGAAAACTTGAAAAGTGGGGAAAGGGCCGGAGCTTAACCGCCAAATAATTAATTACTCGGTTAATATGAATAATGGACATAGGGGTTCTTCAGCCAGAAAACTTAATTTAATCTCCTCAATAACTTATAGTTTTTAAGGTTTTTTTGCCCCTTACTCCCCCTTCAAAGTTTTCTCCAAATATCTTTCCTGCAGAAGCGAACTACACGTAAAAAATGCAAATCAAAAGCTTGATTGTTTGCTCCGTTCCTCCCTAAGGCAATGTGGTTCTTATTCTTTGGCTGGTGCTTCAACTCAATATCGAATCCTACGGTTTGTAAAAGGAGTTGTGTAACAGGTTAAAATTACCTCGGATGAGCCGCTTGGCTTGGGACGACACATTTTTCCATGCTTCGCCTTCCACGGAAAAATCCCCGCCTTTAATACGTTGCATGACTATCCCTGAACTTTCATCTCTACTTCGTGCTTGGAAAGGCGCTCGTCCACAAAGCATGGTGTACTGATAAATATAATAAGACATCAATTGGGGTGCTCCCAAAAAGTTTCATCTTATTTTACCAGGATAACACCTAGACTCCATAAATCACAGCTTTCATCATAGCCGCCTGCTTGGGCATTAGCTGCTTGGCGAAGGACTTCCGGCGCCACGTACTGTAGCGTGAAGCACGGCGTCATCATGGCACTGCTCGGGTCCGGTTTCAAGCGTGCAAATCCAAAGTCGACTATTTTCACACTCGCTTCCTCGTTGTCACTCTCAAACAGCAGATTCTAAGGAAATACAATCCTGTTAGAGAAAATGATCCGCCAAAAACGCTTCCTCTCTCCCTCCGAATGACTCACTCCTTTCTATTTGTCCTATTCATTTACTTTTTGGGGATCTTTCTCTTTTCTTTTAATATTATTAACATAGACAGGAGAAACGAGTCTTACCTCAGGCTTTAGGTCACGGTGCACGATGCCCTTTGAATGTATAAAGTATACTCCAGCCACTAACTGTCGTAAAATACGGGACGCTTCCGTCTCAGTAAAACGGGCCTTGTTCCGGATTCTTTGGAGCAACTCGCCGCCTTTAAGGGGCTCCATTACGATGTAGGTATGCATCCCATCGTGGAACACTTCCAATAACTTGACCACGTTAGGGTGGCCCTGGCAGGCGCGGAGCAGTCCAATTTCGCGGCTGCAATCCGTACGGCGAGACACGATTTTGACTGCCGCATCTTGACCCGTACTCCGATGAACGCAGCGTCTACAAATGGAGAAGCTGCCGTCACCCAACGCAGGCTCTTTAACGTCCATTTGGTACGTTTGGAAAAACGAAGAATTCTGCAATTACACGTACCAAATTATTAGTATTGCTACTAAATTGTTATTATTGTTAACAATTATTAACTGATTATTTTCAAGTATACAAAGTTTTCTTTCTACCTTGAACTTGGCAGAAATGAGGTCAGATGTGGAAGGCTTGGAATCTTCGCTGCTCGAAAACAATTGCTCACTGATGGCATTTTCAGTGAACAAGATGGAAGGCGCAATGTATGAATAACCCTGAGCAAACAGAAAAATGAAATTAAGTGTTCCCTTCTTCGTCCGATAGAAACGGATAAGTTTCTTACCTTGAAAATCTTATCCACATTAGGCGGCACAATAGCAGGTGAGTCGGTTGCAATCATCCCGGTAAATTCTTCGGAAAAATTGCTCACGTCTAATTCGTTCACGATGCGAGGCACAAAAGGGGCGGGCACTTTTTTCTTGGCGACATCATCCCAATTCAAACACTAAAAATTAAAAAATTTTTTTAGATATACTTTTCACAGAAATCTTATCATTTGATTATATTTGATTTTTCATTTGATATTTGATCCATTAAAGCTAAACTAACTAATTTCTAGATAATTTTTTAGATGATTTTAGTTAAATTATTATGTTAAAATAAATTAACGGCATATTGATAGATTTGGCAACTAACTCGTTTTCTAAGAATTGGTAAGAAAAGTAAACAACGTTTTGGAGACAATTCGTTTCAAAATAAGCAAAACAAGTTAATTTGGAGAAAGAATCATGGAAGACAATTACGTCAAAAAACGGATGAGACTTCAGCTCTTCGGAATCAACGGGACCGCCTCCAAGACGTTTGCTAGGCTCCTTAACAAGTAAACGCGTTATGAAATCTTTGACTTGGTACGATAAATCGTCTGGAATCGGGGGCTGGATGTTGAGGATTCGCCGTGAAATTTCCTGTTGACTGTTTCGTTCGCCTTCGACCGTAAAAGGCGAAGCTCCCGTCAGCAACTCGTACGTCAGCACGCCCACTCCCCACCAATCCACAGCCTATACGATTTTAGAGTCCAAGGGAAAATCAAATAATTATTCTCTACAGTTCCACAAAATGTATTATATTCATCTCAAGTATTACCATATCATGTCCCTGATTGCCTCCACGAACGATCTCGGGTGCCATGTACTCAATTGTCCCACAAAAGGAATAGGCTCTCGCGTTCTATACAAACAAATCAAACAGGAATTAATACGCTATAAATATTGATCACGTTAAGGATCATTTTTTGTTTATGTTTTATTTACCTTTTCATGGGGCAGGAATTCTTTGCTTAAACCAAAGTCAGTGAGAACAATATGTCCTTGGGAATCGAGCAGAATGTTCTCCAGCTTGATGTCCCTGTAAATTATTCCTAACTGTAAAAGAAAAAGGAGCAAAAAAGAGACATTAAACTAGAGTTTCTCTTCCTCTTGACTCACGAGCTTAAAGAAAAGTTGGCACGAAAGCTGTTTTGCTCGTCGTTACAGATTCAACTAACACCAACAGGAAAAGTGTTTGGCACTGAATAAACCCAGTAACAACACGATATATACACACAGACACACACAAACAGTACCTTATGCAAGTGCTCCAAGGCCAGGATAATTTCGGCGATATAGATCCGGACTTCGTTTTCCGTAAATTTCTCGCGTTGGTACAGATGCGTGAACAGTTCCCCGCCGCTTACATATTCTACAAGGAAGAAAAGGAAGAAAACACCAGACATCACAATTACAATTTTCCATTTTTGAGAAGTTTTTTTTTCTCATTGCCATGCACGTCACGATTGTCATTATTCACATTCGAACACCCCATAATACGCTTTATCGTACAATATTACAAGTCTGGCCCGGGTAAAACAGCATATTACTGGCAAAGACCAGGCAGCAGAAACAATCACAATCTGAAAATCCGCCTGAGTTTGGAGAACATGTCATGGCCAACATGAAAAGAAACTTGGGCGCTGCCGTTCAAAAAGCATACAAACTAGAGAGAAAATAAAAATACGACCTTTACCCAGTTACCTACATCTTTTTAGGCATCAACGCAACTCGTACTCAATTCCCATCCTCCACGGAGACCTACATTCTTTCCCGTTGACATTGTAACGCATACGCTACTTATTACAAAGCATGTTGGATTACTATCGAAACTGAAAGGCCGGTATTTTATTTTATCGCAAATCTGACGAGGCCCTGTTTTGAAGGGAGAAGAAGGGAATCTCCTTCAGCTGTAACCAAACTATCCGCAGTTATAAATGGGATAATAGTATAGTTTTTTCAAGAAGAAATAATAACTTGTATTCAAAAGCTCGGAGATTCGTTGCTCGCAATGTTGCTTTGTTATAGAAATGCTCATTTCGAAGTCTTTGTGCTCCAGCTTTTCATTGTTGACACCTTTTTTAACTGAAATTTTAATTGTTTTCAAAATGCTCAACTGCGCCATGTTGGAAACGACCATTTCGAAGGGATTTAATGAGAAATTTTGCTCTCATTTTCGTTGCTATATTGACACCAATTTCAGTGCAATAAATTCCATTTCGATCAGATGACGTATAATTGCCTTAAGCTAATAAGCAAGTCCGCTTGTTATCTTAAATAAAACCAACAGGGATAAGACTACAGGACGAATGCAACTATATTTAAAACTATGCTAGAACTATTGAAGAACTAAATGGACCAAACGTAGACATATCCAAATAAAAGTGAGGGAAAAAATTTATTATTTTCCCTGTGTTTACTGCTTCAAGAACGTGTATCTTCCCGCTTTGAGAGCTTTTTTATGTTTTCACTACTCCAACAGTTTCAATTTCATTGTTAGGCAGATCTCACTGCCTGAATATACTCTTTAAAGTGATTCGAAATAACAAACTATCAAACAGAACAACCTATGCTACAACTAATGTATAATAAAATATACTTTATCATAAACTCCTGTTTCGTTATGCCAAGCTTTCCATAGTTTTCATTTGCTTTCATTTTCATAGTTTTCATTTTACGGTTAACTTTGACCGCTGAACGGATTTTCAATATAACCGCCATTTTAGTTGGAGCGCGGATATTGCGACGTCCAACGCAGCGCAAGTCTAATTATGTGAAGTCAACGCTATTTGCTCGTGAAGCTCTTTTCCTAAGCTTAGTCGGGCCGACGTGAAACACCACACATGTTTTCCTTCCACTTGTCTCACTCTCGGAATTCCCGTTTCCCATCTAAACAAAACCTACAGATAAAAAGATACCATACCATACCAAACCAAAGTATCTTCGGTCCTTCTCTTTTCCACCCCGGTTCCTATGTTAATGTCAGTTAAATAGGATACTTTTTCTCTCTCTCTTTCTTTTTTCTCTCTCTCTTTCTTTCTCTCTCTCTCTTTGTTTGCCGTTTGGCTAACTGGCAACATGACAAGTAGGACAAGCCTTTACATTAATAGAGAATGATTCCCGATTCCCGTTCACCTGTTCTGCGTTTGCTGACAAGCCTAATGAACTCTCGGTAACCAGGTACTATGTATATTGAACGCAATTAAGATTATAATTGGTCTATTCCACCCGGACTTGGCCCAACGGACACGACCCGAAAATCCCCACACAGATACCACAACAGACTTCATTACTGAGGGGGATATTTATCGGAAATACAGTAAAAACCCAAATTCCTAAAAAAATTGGGTCACACTTCTGACTGAAGATATTATATCGACTGTGAAAGTTAATTTTTTACTATTCTACATAATATGTATTCCTTTTTTGTAATACTTTACTTTTCGTATTATTCTTCTGTCTGGGAATTTTTTTTAAATACAAAAGCACACCTAATTTCCACAATCCACGTAATTTTTCTCGATGCGAGTTTTTGTCTTTCCCATAACCCTTTGTTGAGCCTATGGGACACAAAAAGCGTGACCTAAATGCACAAGTAATTTTCTTGTTCGGAGAATTGTCGGGTCCATAACGGTTTCAGACATACTTGCTTGTTTGCATGCTGGACTATGAGTCTAAGAGCACTAACAAAAGAAATGGGAAAAAAATGTTGTAAGAATACTCGAGAGCTCTTTTCCATCGGCTGACTGTCCCTCTTGCTGGGCTTAATTGATCTTTTGTGCGACTTTAATCAGTCATGACTACTTTCTTGTCTCCTTCAAGTGGCCCGAGATTGAGCCCGGAACCCCATTCTTGTTTCTTTGCTTCTGTTAACTAGGCTAAAAAATTAAATAAAACGTCTATAAATAAAAGGAATGTGAAAATTGGGAATGGTCGGGTAAAATTGAAGCCAATGCGTTGTATGCGCCTCAATAGATGCACGACTTCCAAGCTACCACGATTGTAGGTCGAGGAAAGTATTTCTTCTTTCCCTTTTCTTTCCTTTCCGTCTTGTCAGCTAAAGTAGCACACTGTCACTTCTTTAACTGTTCTATCTGCGAATTGTAACTGTATAAGCATAGCCAAAGATCTGTTAATTGCCAACTATCCAACCGTCATGTAAATCATGAACCTAAACCCCTTCCCCAGCGATTTCCCTTTGCTGGAGAAGGACAAAAAACTAATACTATCATGTATCTTTTTCCGACTTTCTAAGACGAAAGAAGAACCAGCACGAAGAAGAACCGGCCTTTCTACAACTGCTGCACCCCTCGCAGTAATACTATTTCTGCTGCTACATATTAACGATACTGTACGTATATAAATAAAAAAAAGAAAGAAATCGAGCCTGAAGACATCACGGTGCGAGTTGTTACCACAAAATCAATATGAAGGAAAAGTTCCCTTTCTCTCTGCTACGGAGAGCAACTGTGACCCAAGTTTAAGCTAAAACGAAAAGGCAAAGTAGATCAGTAGCACACGACACATACCGAGTCCTTCCCATTACCCGTTTCTTACAAATATCGAACCTTGAATTACTCGTAACTAGTTCAAAACCCTGCACCAATATATGGCTCATCCCATTATACAACAAAAAAAGAACTCGAAAATGCAACTGGAGCACGGGAAAAGCCTTGACTAACCTTGTAATCCTTGTCTAAAAATTTTTTCTTTCTTTAATGCTTCTCTGCTTTTGCTTTAGAGTTCCAATAATGGCCAGTGAAAGTAGATTTCCGATCTATTTTTCTAAAGTAGACTTTTACTTTATTTGTTTACTAGAATACTTAGACCAGATTATACTCCGCTAGTTGACCTAATATAAGGTTATCAAAGATGCCCCAATTAAGAAGATTTAAACTTCCAACACGTTCGAGTGCCAAGTGAACGGTTTGAAACAAGTGTAATGACAAAAAGATTAACTTCCTGAATATTTTGTTGCAATAACGCGAATCGTTCGGACGTAAATTACGGAAGTCTGACAGATGTTCATACCGAGCTTTTAAGGTCACTCCTTAGGATCAAAGATTGTCGCAGTGCGTTTCCAAGGGAGGGAAAGAAATTGGCTCAGGCGTTTTGTCTTTCACTCGTGTGGATGGAAAAGTGAAGGTGAAGGTGAGAATTGTTGGCGCAATATAACGAGCTGGTGACCTGGATACCAAGACTGTATAGGTAATTTGCCTTTTGGCTCGTTAACAACCCTCACGAAATGGCAGCAGCAACAGCATATAAAGCTCATCTAGCTTACACCAGGTGTGCTAAGAGGTATATTCTGGAGATCCTTACAAGAACACACCTCTTTTTTTCCATACAATGTTTTCCTTTCGCGTTCCTTATTTCTTATTCAACCGATCTCATCCGGTGTGTGCTGTGTATACACATATATAAAACGTAAAGCAAACCACGCTTACCAGCTCCGGGACTTACGTAAAGCAAGACTTCTCTTCGGTCACGAGCACGACCTACTTTAATTCGTATAACGGCTTAAAACGTTTTTCGAAACAACTCCAAGTATAACAAGTGCATACATCGCAATATTGTCCTTCAAAAAATAAAACAAAAATACTCTTTCGGAGCGCGGAGAGGAAAAAGTGAATACTCTCTCTCCCGTTCTTTTTGGCCTCGTTAATTCCTATCAAAGAATATGTGCCCCTAAACTCGCACCCATGACCTAAATCTATAACTCATCGTATGGCTCGACCATATCCTTTATTTAACTAATATCCGTATGCAGCTACTCGTTCCTATATAACTGCAAGACATTCTAAGAAAGGCTAGCACATTTATTCGGAATGGCTATTTTCCGAGAAGTGGATTTTTAATGTTTTAAGTATACTATCTAAACAACTCCTTGGAAGCATTAAAGACGGGAGAGGGGAGAAGTCAGTGGTAGGCGTAGCTGGGTACAAAGACCTAGTTTTTTAAAAAAGGCGGATCGATAACCAAGCTGGATCACCTGCTCTCTTTACTATAGATCCCCCACATACATGAGGTCCATAGAGCGAGTGACAGGGAGCAAGAAAAACGTTCCATAACGTGCTCAAAAAATGACGAAGGTTGACCCACATCGGACTCTGGAAATAGGTCACACTAGTAGTAAGCGTGTACACATAAGGACATGCTAGGCGGTGTCGTAGTGACTTATGGCCATAGTTCATTAAATACGAGGCTGAAACGCACTTTCTATGGATATGTACAATTTAAGCCCCAATTGTTGGGATAAAAACCCTCTAATGCAACTCCCACGCAAACTTCACATCTCCACGGAAAATAATTGTTTTTTCACAGAACTAGTAAGAAATCCGTGTTTCATTATAATATGTAATTAAGACCGAAGACGTTCCCGAAACATTTGTACTTTCAACCAAAAAGCAAATTCACGTTTGAATCGCGTTAACGTGTGTTGCGGTTTCAAAATCGGGTTTCAACATTTAACTTTTCAGTTGTGGTAAGTTTATTAAGCAATTAAAATTACTCTTGGAAACTTTCTTGTTATTAAAGACAATTAAGGACAATTTGGCATACTTTTAAGAGAATTTGGACCTAAGCGAGAAAACCTTCCGAGATCAATTTTTGAAAGATTTAAGTTTGCAAAAGTAATTGTTTTTTATGTTTACATTAACAACAATATAAAGCGCTAAATTATTCGATATAATGCAATACAATGTTGGAACAAAACAGTTATAGTACAGTTAAGGGGCTAACCTACGTGTCCGAATTCTTTCTTTAAAAAAGAACAATGCTTTACAATAAAACACATGCGCTTTTTTTTATAGTAATACAAGGTCAACCTGAGCATTTCTGTCAACGCACAAGACTTCCTATGGAGCGCACGCTTTGGTACGCAGAATACTACTACGAACAAGTGTCCTGCCATGTTTCCTACAATTTAAAATATGTAAGGAAGTTATTTAAACCTTAGACTGAGAAGGCTGTCCACATTAATGACGACATCCGCTATCGGTGACTTTGCTTTTCGGGGAGCAAACGCCGAAAAAAACATTCGGCGTTACATTTAATATTAACCGTTATTGCGCGATTCTAAACTTTTTCTGTTACTGTAGTCACTGTTGACTGTGGTTCTGCTCTACATCGTCTGGGAAAAGTCTTCAAACGGGAAAACTTGTTCCACTCATTCCAATCTCCAAAAGCGGAATGTGGGCAGACGAAGGGCGTAACTCTATGAAATATATCCGTGCGGTTAATGAAACATCTATTCATATTCCTTGACAAATATATCCAAAGTAGGACAGCATAAGTATTGTTATACAACTTCACATTTGGGCCTCTATACCGTTCTTTCCCATTCTTCACGTCGACAGATCATTAGATTGTACAAAAAGAAAAAAGAGAGACCCTGATAGAAAAAAAAAGGGGGGGGGGGGGGGTGGGGACAAAACGAAACGACGTGTGTGCGTGCAGGCTTTCTTTGTTTCTTTATACTGTTCAGACTTGCATATCTTTTATTAATCGCTTTACTCATTTATCTTTCTGATCTCGCGAAGTCTACAACCGCAAAACCGGTATTCAATTGCTGTAGAGGCGTCTCGATATTGTGTATCCAAAAGTTTTAGCGACATGTCGACAACTCGCCTTTATTTTCCCCTTAGCTCAACACGTTGACTTCCCTCTTTCTTTTCTGATCGAAACGTCGTAACTTTTTTTTACAAACAAAAGAGAAAGTTCTCTAGTCGTGATGAGGACACAGTAGCGGTGATTGAGGGCGACCTATTAATCAAAGCAGCCTCAACTCCATCAACTCTCACTTCATCTACCCGAATTTCCACGCCCTTCTCAAGCGTATATAGCAAGACACGAATGTAATTGCACTCCGGCAACCTACAATTTCATTCAAAGTCCTCCTGTGGTACCAAGAATGCTCTCACTTTCCAAATAATTTGAAACTACGTACTTTACAGTTTTAGAAACTTGTATGAATTCAAACAGTTCGATTGAAACAGCTACACCTCAAAAAATAAATTACAAAAAATTTTAATTCTACAACTGAATATGGTGGTGCCTTTCATGCCAGTTAAATGTTGTAAACGTTTTGCAAATTCTATAAATTTATGTAGTAAAGTGCCCACAAAATCTGTAATTATAACGTAATATTACAGACCCTTTTAACAATATCTTACTATCACAAAAGTTACGGTATTAATTGCATAATTAATTTTCTTTGCTCTATAAAGAGACCTGCATGCACTTTCAAAAGTCATCATTTGACTATCAATATACGCAATAGTTGTTACAATCCCTTAGCTGTAACGGCGTTTACAATAATTTATTGGTAATGAAGCAAATTTAAAGAATAAATTATCTCTAAATTACCCTTTGAATTTGTTCTGGTTGTTACTTTCACAACACTTTATTGGCATAAAAGGTTATCAGGCTTTCTTCTGTTGTGTAGAGTTCTCTAGTTTCTTGCTGTTAAAATACAAACTGTTCCAACGGGGAAAAAAATGAATTGCAAAATAGTTGCAAAGTGTACTTCTATAAATACAGAAAATCAAGTGCAACAACGGCGATACATCCGAAAACAATTTCCATCAGCTTTACAACTATTTCTATTTAAAAAATATTAGAAATAAGTGAGGAAAAAGAGTGAAAATTACACTAAACGTGTTGTTTGCTCTCGACAGTTTCAATAGTTTTGTAGATTCAAGTTTATCCCTTCGATCTGAATTACATAGCCGAAGAAGCTTGCGAAATCATTAGTAAATTGAAGCACGTGAAGGCCATTACAGTTCTACGGCGCAAGCAAGTTGCTGCCAAGAAACGTTCGCTGAGTGAACGCAATAAAATAAAACAAAAACAAACTCCACGCTCAATGCCATCTCCGCAGATTCACGCCGCTTGCACGCGGCGAACAAGTGAGACCTTTTCCAGACACTTCGCCCGTACAAAAGCCACGAGTTCGTCGACAAACAACTCGGAACTCGACACACTGCTTCCCTACAATACCGTCTTGCAAAATCTCGACTTTGAAAAAACATATAATATTCGCCAGTAAAGTAATTGCTTCCTTATTCTGCACAAGTTCCTTATAAGACAAAAACGTTGGGTAAAGAGTTAGGAGATTGAGTTGAAAAACCTAACCAGGTGTTCTGTCAAGTCTATTAGCTTATAAGCAGCTTTAGACGAGACGAAGAGACCATGGACTCCCCACATCTCTACCTGGGAGCTGGGAAAACCATTTGGAATGTAGAACACGCCCCTCTGTGGCCACTAACGTTGTCTTGCCATAACATCAAAGGACCTTCACGTCGGCCCAACCTTTCGTGGAAACCTCAATCTATATAAAACCGATCCCAACAAGGCGACGACACCCATGTGCTTAAGTGCCAAAATATTTCTTTCCAATTTTATTGGCTACTTTTGAATAGCTTTTACAGACTTGAACAATCTGACATTTTAGTTTCTCAAACATCCCGAATGCGTTTCGTTTTAAACTGTAAACTCGATCACTCCGATCCGATAAGCCAATAAGTTCAATCATCCGAAATTTGGTGGCAAAGTTGGTTTTATCATGTACATCCATCGCGAAACTACATTAGCTACACGTATTAATTATATAGATAATTAATAAATGTAAGTAAGCAGGGGGAAAATTAATTTAGCTGGCTTTAAATCTTATCTTGTTTACTGTTCAAGTCAAGCCTTACTGCATAGAACCTCTTTAGTAAAAACGAAATGGGTCACACATTTCGAGCGTAAGCTTAGAACGAGACTTGAAGTTAAGCTGTTTATGAGCTCAAGTCGTGCATCTGCATTAATTAGGGTTATTAAAAAGGACCTTTCCTGATAATTCTTACCGAACTTCTGCTGCTCTACCTGGGGTTCGTTCTCCATTGATTGTGTTTGATCTAGATCGCTCTACAGCCAAATCTTCCAAAGGGTTTGCTTGAATGGTTAGTTCTTGAATTGTTTAGCTTGATGGTCTCGAGTCGGCTTTACCTTTGGAAGACGGAACCCATAACTTGGGCTTCCACATAGTAATCTGATTTTGAAACTACCTATCGTTACAGCAACTTGGCCTTAGGCTCTTTATTGTCTCGCTGCAATGACTTGCGTCTTACGCGTGTGTCAGTAGGTCCAAACGAAAGCGACACACGCATTTATAGCTGTAAGGAAAGCATACACATACATTTGACTCGTTTCTTGCGATCCGCCCTTACAGGAGACCGAGAGAAGACACGGGCGAAAGAGAGGGTTAGCCTGGACTTTTAGGCAAGCTTTTAGGTATTGTATCGATCGTAGCCGTGAAGGAAGCGCCCTGTTATGGCGTTGTTGGCATGCCTGCAGTATGAAGTGTTGATATCTGTATCCTTGGAAAGTGAAAAGCGTGCTTAGCCTCTATACTTTGCTCTAAGGGTGTCTTTTCTGGGGTTTTCTGGCTAATGAAACAGATAATTAGTGTAAGTAATCTAAAAATAATCTAGAAAAAAAAAACATTTAAAGGCCTTTCTAATACATTTCTGTCCATTTTCGAAATGTTTGCTAGGTACTACTTTCTATATATTCGATAGAGTTTAATTCTTTAAATTTATGTGATTTTATTGGTTCACTATGTTTTATATATTCTAATCCGATTGCGTCTTCGAGTTTAGTATTGCTCCCGTTGCGTCATGATCTTGAACGTGCGGAATTGCGGAGTCGGCGAAGGAGAAAGGGATTGGGCGACAACGTTATTTGGCATCCAAAAAGAAGAGGACTTACCCAATATGAGATGAAGTTTGGCGTCAGTTTGGAAGGCATAATAGAGTGTGACGAGGAAAGGGGACTGACGTACAGCTTGCAACACTTGACGTTCCGTCATGGTATGTTCCGCCGTCTTCTTCTTCTGCACGATGGATGCTTTCTTTAGCACCTTCATGGCGTATAGCGTCCCATGATCTTGGCCTCCTCGTTTACGCACCAGAAACACTTTACCATAAGCTGTGGGGATACACAATGAAAGACATTTTAGTCGACGTATACAAAAACTTGACATTCTTTTTGTTTCCCACATAACAGGATATTACAGTATACTACAGTGCAGTACTGTACTGTTACGCATAACATAATCCGGCATTGTCTTAGCTAATTAAAGCTGGCTACATAAAACAGTCAACATTTGTCGAAAATTTCTAGTCCGTGTTTTTATCTATTTTTATTTAAAAAGAAAAAGATTTCCTAGTAATTCAAGTGGGATTTAGGGGTGAAACTAGTATGACACTGTGACAAGTCCATTATTAGAACGGGACGTTAACGGCGTTGTATAGTGCAACCAGGTTTTCTTTGCGCGCAAGGCATCTTCTCCGTTGAGGCAGTCTTTGTACTATGCGATTGACAGATTCACACTAACAAGCCTTTTCATGGTTGTAATCAAACTTTCATGTCGACAAGATACGTTACCATTGCACCCCTACATTTCCTCTTGCATACCTTGAAAAGACGTGTCCTCCTTTTGTTTACTTTTTCTTCCTTCTTTCTTGTATCTTAGCTTTAAGGTCGAAGATAGAAAAAAATGCAATAAATTCTAGGCTGGGAAAACTCAAATCCTTTTTTCTATCCTTGGTACGAAAGTTTATATTGATTTAAAGCGTTCAATTACTCGCGTCCTAAAGCTTAACATAAACTTTGAACTCCTGAAAATTTATGTCAGATTCTTTTACTTGAGGTACTCTTGAATGATTTTTACACAAAAATTGTTGGTTTAGGATTGAACCAATACCCTAAACATCTTTTTATCCAGGGCATTTAACAAAATGCTTGTGGAAAGGAAAGGCGTTGTTGCAACTGCACCAATCGATACGCAAGAATTCCGATAGCTCGGCAATGATCTCAAACCCTTGAATAATTCCTCGGCACATGTAACTTGTTAATCCGTGCTGTTGAGACCAGAAGCGATCTTTATGGTCCCTCTTATCGATTTATTGACAAAAGCTTCTCCACGGGGCACTAACCCAAGTATAGTTGTATATACGTACTGAAACTTGGAGAACATGAAAACGTTCTTGCGGAAAACCCTCTCCAGCCCAAAGGCATACATGCACACTTAAAAAAAAGTCCCAAACGAAAATTTCGCTCGCCTTCGATTATAACCTGGAAGAAAGCAAGTCAGTCAAAGCCTCTGCCAAGATCAGGAACAAAATTCCGCTCGTTACAATGAATCCGTAAGTAGCACGGTTGCGCTTCCGCCGCCAGCTAGAGCTGCTGTTACTTGAATCCAATCCCGTTAGGACCGAAAAACGCCTCTTTTGCCGCCACAAGTGATCCAGCCGCAAGAGGACAGTCCCTTGGCAGTTTTACATGGCAGGGGAGCTATGGATCAAGGCCGGTCATTTGCCTAAAGTTATAAGGTTCCCAGCGCCTGGATGCAGAACCAGGAAAAACGCCCCAAACTAGCTTCCACACCTTCAATTCCACCTTTTTTTTTATCCAATTTCAACTACTAATCTCTCAAACACCCCTCCAATCTCCCCTTTATAATACACACACCTATCTCTCCAATCTGGAATGGCACGCGTCCTTTTCTCTTAATTTTCTAAGCAATTTAGCAAACACTGAACTCCATTTATTTATTTATGTATTTATTTATTGTTACAAAGTTCAAAGACCCAGATTTTCCTCCCTGAATCCCGCTTACGACCAAGTAGGGGCGAAAAGTATTAAATTTCGACTCCCATGCATGCACGACTATCTTTTTCAGAACCTCCCTTCCCGTTGTCACGTCTCACGTTTTGGACTCAACTTATGATTTTCATATTTTCACCCTATTAAAAAAAGAGCTAGAGAATCGGGGGTTTCAACTGAAAGATGAGAAAAGCCCCGCTGCTGTTACGCTCTAGACACCGCGGAAAATTAAAGTAGAGCAGTGCAGTGCTATACGTTAAAAAAAGGAAGGAAAAGGGGGTGTCGGATAAGAGCATTGAGGGTGTCAATGAGCTGGCGATGCTGCAGCCGCTTGCATGCACGGCGCCAGGTCGTCGTCCTGGATGCGGGACTCTTGAAAAGCCTTCGACGTCTGTTCCTTATCACGTTTCCCATACTGAAAACGGGTCCTGGGCTATATGCTGCCTTCAAACATATTTCCCGGCTTTTATATCTACTTATCGTTTTGCCTGTGCCTCCGCTTCTTAAGGTCTTATTAGTTCAATGCCTCGCCGCATTAGCTGAACAATTCCAGTTCTTTACACCATCGTGGTGAAACTCGTAAAAAACTAGATCCTCATTACGCTTCAATTTAGACGAAAACGAATTTAGGAAAAGAAAAACTAGGACATTCTCTATTATGTGTAAAGGGCCTCCAAAGGTCCAAAGTTCATTTCGGGACCAGACTAGAATGACGATTTAGATTTCATGTTCTATACACTGTCACTTGGTTAATCTCCAATGTCTGTGTCCGCAAGTTGTAGTAAAAAGAATCATTTTGGGCAAAGGAAAGAATTCTCCCAAATTCGCTACTTGAATCTGTAGGTAAAAACAAACCCTCAACTTTGCTTTACAGTATAGTTCGTTTTCAAGAACAAGGAAACATTTCTCCTTTTTTTAATTAAATAATGAAGACAGTTATTAAGCCATCGAGAAAGCTTCACCGTAAATAGTCATGGTTATTCAATGACAAGTTTTCAAATATGTAACATTCCAATATTGTAATGTAATAGTGTAACTTTCGTTCTAATTTTCTAAGTCTAACACCGTTTGCAATACTACATTGTGCATTTTATCAATTCTTGTAAATTCTGATAAAATTCAACAATGATCTCTACATTGTAAATTACATAACTTATCGCAATTTTTGCAACATTTTTAATTAGCATGACAGATGCCAGGTAAAAATTTCAAACTTAAGAAAATTCACTATACTGAATATGCTAACTGAAGTCATTATATTCCCCAAAAATATCGATTTTTATTTTTTTAAATGGTGAATTCCCTTCTTTGCACAAAAACCTTTGTAACAGACTTACAAGTTCACTACAGACTTCGTCTAGTTCCCAGCCTAAATATCCTACAACTTGTCTGACTTGCTCTACAACGCCATTGCACCCTAATTAACTTCATGTAGCCCAAGTTGGCCGTGTTAGGCTGGTGGTGTTACTACTGCAGACAACCCTGCACACGGCGTCTCGCCTATTTTTAGCCGCCAATTACCCCTCTTCTCTGAGTCTTTCCAAAAAGCCTCTCACACCTTATATACATAAAAGTAGATCTGGAACATGCCGCCCCCCCCCCCCTTGTAATCGGCCTAAACCTCTTTTCTGTCGAGCCTGGGTGTATGCATGCTCCTGGGATCCCGGGTCATAACCTAATCTCCCAACTTGTAATTCTGACATTCAAAGTCAACCTAATGTATACCCTCTATTGTATACCTTCTACGAGAGAGAGAGAGAGAGAGGGGGAGATAGAGAGAGAGGGGGAGAGAGAGAGAGAGGGGGAGAGAGAGAGAACGAGAGAGGGGGGGAGAGGGGGGGAGAGAGAGAGAACGAGAGAGAGAGAACGAGAGAGAGAGAGAGAGAGAGAGAGAGAGAGAGAGAGAGAGAGAGAGAGAGAGAGAGAGAGAGAGAGAGAGAGAGGCAAGACAAAAATGCATTCCATTTTTGGCTAACAATATTTCTTTCCAAGTTTGCAGCTGTTTTAGTAAAGGGGATCCCAAGAAAAACGTTCGCTTGCCTCCCGCAGTGAATGAACTTTTCGTTCATTTTTCCGCCTGGCTGCAGCCCACACGGCTTTACATTACGGCCAACAATGAAGCATATGGCACGCCTCTCCTAAAGCAGCCAGAGTAAAAAGCACACCATTGCAGCTATGCTATGCATCCCTATCTAATAAGTCTCGTCCTCCGTCGACATGTCCGCCACCACCACCCCGCCACCACATCCACATGACTCCTTAAGTTCGTAACTTCCTACTTCCTCTTTTACCCCTACAATGAACTCCCTAACGTCGCTGACTATGCCCAGACCCTCGACGAGACTGCACAAGACCCTTCCGAACATTCACAGACAAGGAAAGCCCCCCAAGCCAACTTAAAAAGTGGCTCGTTTCCTACCAAATGAACCCTACTCCAGTCCTTTCTGCTCCTACGCTATGCGTGAATCTTTTCTTCACAAATTGCCCTTCTAATGCCAGGTAGATACGAAGTGAAGATCAGGAAAAAATTAAAACAAGACAAAAGTGCCCCTGTTTTCCAGATTCTTTCAATTGACTACAAAAATATTTTAACCTTTTTGTTCTTTAGTTATTTTTGTCTAATATTATTTTTCATTGGTAAATTATAAGCTACCCGTAAGCCTCATACTGGAACATGACTTAACTATAAACTGAGTACATACTTTACACTTTGAAAAAGTTGATAACCCTAACGAAAAATGCACTGAAAATTCGTTTTACTTTTAGAATAAATATATGTGTAATTCGTTACAATGTTGGCTACAATTTATTAGCTACTGCGCCATATAGAACATTTTAGTTATTATTTTACACAATGTCAACAAAGAATTACCCTACAATTACATGCTATATACTGTAGGCTACAATTTCTTGTAATTTTACAAATATATTATTCGCTTAAAAGCTACTAAGGGTATCAGCACGTTTTTTGTAGACTGTGTGGAGAGACGACCAAAAGTAGTTTTGGACTAGACGGCCTTATCTAGCCTATCTGCCTACTAAGCAGGGCAGTTGAAGAATCGGGAAAGTGTATGTGCCATTTTGTGTGCTTTGGTTGAAAGAGGAAGGAGTGCAAGGGTTCGACAAAGATGTCGGGCTTCGATTTGCATAAAAGCTTCCTGTATTTCGGCCATCAAGATGGCGTATAGCCCCTTTTCATCGGTCCATTGGAAAATCGTGTTAGGAAGACAAGAGTTCGCCGGTTATATAGTGCATCAGTCTTCGCGTCCTCGTAGAACAGCCCAGAAGGGAGGCCAAAATTAGGAAACCCTATGTATCCAGCCCAGTCCAAGCAACACTGCACAGTCTCGATCTAGTCACCTCGGGCTTTTACAGTAAGGGAGAGAAAGAGCGAGAGAACGCTCTGCAAGAGATCTCAAGAATATCGCATTCCGAGCCAAAAATGCTCAAATAAAAGCGAGGCGGAATACCACCACGACCAACACCATTTGTATCCTACTTAAGTAGAAAATCTTGACAGCTTTTAAGCCAAACACACTTACCTCCCGTTCCCAAAACCTTAAGCAGCTCGAAGTTGGAGATGTCGACACGTCCCCGACCGGTCAAATTCACTACGAATAAACACAAGAACACATATTTATGAGTTAAACATAGCCATTTCATTTATATCACATTAGCTTCAACAGATATCAATAGATCCAGGAAACCTTGACAAAATACTCCAATATCAGACCTTTAATTTCCGTCCTAGTTAGTCTTAGGACTGAATAGTAGACACAAAGTCTCCATCCTTGGACTTCTAAAGTCTTCTAAAGTTCCGTCAAGGACAATACAAACTCCATACAAGGGCAATACTCTCCAGTAGCGTAAACAAGAGGCTTTTTAACAACTTATTGCTCAACTAACTTTTTACGCACGTTACGTCAGGCTAATGAATTAAAGTCGCCTGAAACCAAATATGGTGCTTCATGAAACGCTGAACCCTCATCCCTAACTTCCCATAGGCTAACTCATTTTCATTTCCTTTCCTCAAATTCGCCCTTGGTATTTTCTAAATTTTCAGAGACTTTCCTCCCCGTTTTGCATACAAAATCTACTTTTGAAAATCGAAACTATGGAAATTACCTCCCGACAAGGTAATACCCAACCACTAAGCGCTGTTTTTAGCATAACTATTGCATTTGGGATGAGTAATAGTCTAATATGAATTTTTTCCCATACAAAAATGTTGTCATCACATCTGGTTTTGGTCTAGAAATAATTTCCAAAATTTTCCCAAATCCCTCACGTCGTGCCCTTGGTCATCGAGACGGATCGCGTGAAACCCAATTTGGAAATCCCCCAGTGAACTAACCTAAAGCATCAACAGCTCTTACCATACTTCTCCAAATTAAGACAGGAAAAAAAGATAGCAGACGCACGCATATTCCCAAGATGTCTCTTTTTTTCCTTTCCTTTTTTGTATTAATCAGCGTGAGAAGCCGTAAAAATATGAAAAGAAGTGTCTCATATCCCAACTCCTTCGCTATTGGCGCACGTACCTCTAACCATTTCTTGTTTGTTCTCCGAGTCACATGTTACATGACAAGTATTCCAAAACGTAAAAAAGCAATCCTTTTATGCATAACAAGGTCTACCAAGACCTGACCGCATGGCGCTTCTGCGCACCCTGTCCGAGACACAAACACATTTGTAAAAAATACGAAAAGTTGCTGTTCAACCTTTTAATTCTGACTCAATACGCTCCTAACCAATCTCATCCACCTTCCATCCTCTTGCAAAACATGTCTTCTCGTCTTTCCACTCCATCTGGGATCGAAAACGTAGTAAGTACGCACTACGAACGTCTGAGTCGCAACAGTTTCGGTTTTCCACCCGCTCAGTGCCCCTCTTCCCCTTCGAGGTGAGTGGAACGGGATAACGGGAAGCACCGCTGCCTCAATTCCACGACGTGGCCATCAAGCATATTTAAAACCGGGACTTTTTTGTCTTTCTTTCTTCCTGCAAGCTCAAGTCCTCTTCCTCTCGACTCATTTTACCGCACTGCACGCAGTCCCGCAACTGTTACGTTAATCCGCTTACAAAATAAAATCTGTAATGTAGACACAAATCTACTTTTTATTCGCGTCCAATAACCACATTGGCAGGGCATTAAAACGCCCAATAGATTAACGGATTGACTTTCCACTTCCAGTTCGACAGTGTTCTGGAAGTTAAAGACGGTAAAAGAGTTTTGTAAGAGAGTCAGTGAGGCGTTGTCTGTGGTGAGGTGGAAGTGGAAGCGTATGGAGGACCATCGGGTAAGGTCATTTGCATAGAGCCAAACGTTGCTTTGCTGCTTCCAATGGCCTTGTGTAAGGTCAATGAAACGAAACGAAAACCGTACGTGCGCGTCTTGCACAGATCTGAGATATACAGCAAGAGCACACAACCAACAATGACCCTAGAGACGGGGTATAGAGATCCTGTTGCCCAGTCTGGTGTGCCCTAGTCCACTAAGGCGCCAAGTTCGAACACTTGCTATCTGTTCCAATGCCCGCATCGTCTGTATGCTTGTTCCCTTCTTTTTCCTTATAGCCAAAGCTAGACAGGGAAGCAGTTTTTCCTTTGTTTGGTGCGTCTCGGTGGCACATGCCAGTTTTCGTGGTCTTGAACATCGGGCTCTAATACTACCGGGGAGCTTCACTTTGACATTATGGTTACCTAGCCCCCGCCCAACCCAAATGACTTCCTTCATTCTACTTCCTACACCGCAGTCAGAATAGAGGTGCTTGCTTCGTTACCCGTTTCATAGTAACCCAAATCACGCAAGCCTAAGGTACGCGTATACTTCGCCTACATCTCCCACACATCCTAAACGCAGACTTGCCCTTTTCGATACTCCAGCGCCTCTCGGGAAATTCGAGGATTCGATAGATTTATTCTTGTGCTCGAACAAAAAATCAATTCCAGACAATCTTAAGAGGAACGTAAATAATAAAATAACAGTATAAGCAGCATTGGCAGAGCATCTCAAAATCAAAACAAGATAAGACTATCAGCAACACACTGTAAAAAATAAATAATAAAAAAGGTTTGCATTGTTATAAACTTTCGTTGCAATAGAAAATAACTCGTTACAATAGGAAAAAACTGCAGTTACTAGTCAACCAAAAGGTGTATTTAATGAAAATCTAGTGCCAATTGTAATGAAAATTACTCGAGCAGTTACGCTGAAGGTTCCCACTTCAAAAGTTCTGTGTGCTAATTATAGAATTTAATTACAGTATATGACGTTTATTGTGATCACTGGTTATTATAATCAGCCGCTTTATTGAATCAAATTTTAAAGGACCGATTCAAATGATAAAATTGAAAGTATTGTATCGGTTATTAGAATCACACTTTCGGATAATAGAATCAATTTTAAAGAATCTTCACACGTAGCGATACTACAGTAGTAAATTGCTGCACTGACCTTGCATATTGACCAATGACATTGCTTTTACGTCAGTTTGATCAATCCTCTCATTTCCAACCGACTACCGTGCATAGGAAGAAACCACTTCTATACTCCACAGTCAATTAATGAGCAGGTTATTCAATTAAACGAGCCTTAGATTGACTGGGAAAGTTAGAAGGGATGTCGTGTTGAGAACCCTACCTAAACGTAGGAGTGGGCTTCAAAGGAGCTGTGTTATATTATTATTATTATATATACCTGGTCAGCCTAATTAAGTCATACATAGCACATATTAAGTCTGTATAAATTTCCAGTACCAGTCCTGTACCATATGCTTCTCTTTCCGTCTGTGTCGCTGCAGATGCATATATCAGACCAGCCAGTCAACAAGGTAAACGACCTTTCCAAATTTTTTCCTAGTTTTTCCTTTTTAAGCTCTTCTTTCGGTTACATCAAGTTGAACCGAATGCCAGAAACAAGCCCCACATGCCTTCTAATACCCTAAAACTCGAACCGAGTTGTCTTATAACGGAAACGCAGTACATCGCCAAAAGTGAAGGTAAAACTGTCCCCACACAGGATGTGTAAATTGACCTCCAGACTTACACATACACACACACACGCATTTACACACCCATACCCAGCCGGTCTAACTATCCTCTATGTCCTGCATAACTCTTATAGACCATTAAATGAACCTCATCATGACCACGAGCCATCTGCAACCGTACTCGGGTATAACCCGCTTTTTCTCAAGACTTTGGCCCCTAAGACCAATTAACAAACTTGTGTGTGGTTTCTTTTCTTCCCACTGTGTGCGCCTTTGACATTTCCCCCCCCCCCCCCCCCCTTTATGGGACTTCTTCCTAAACAATTGTAAAAGCTCCGGTTACGCGAAAAAGGTCGTTACATGATTGTTTTGGTACGTGTAAAATCCGCTATGTATTACCTAAAGGCGCTGAGGAACGTGACGGCGCAGTATCTGCGGGATGACACCTGTTATTGTCATAATCAACTGGATCCGTTTCATTCAAATCAGGTGGTGGAGCATGTGCTCCCATTCGGTTCAATAAAAGTACGTCTTGGAGACAAGTGTCCCCTGCATCGGAATCCTCGTCGAAAAAACCACTTTCACCTTGCGTGTGGACACCCATGGTTTCAAAATTGTACGCAAACTTTCAACCTTGTAATTTTTCAATAAACTCGATCCGGAAAGTTTCCTTTTTTTCCAAACAGGGTTATCCGATAGTCACTTCAGAACTCGTGGAAAAAGCCAAGGGAATCAACAGATTTTTGTTCACATTTGGGAGAATATTTATCCCAGTTTTTTCTGCTTTTTTCCCCTCGTGGGCGCTCAAAGCAGCGAAGAACAAAAGACAAGTCTGGCTTCCCCTTCGAGAGGAAAAAGTCACTAAAACTCCCAACTTGTGGCTGGGTTCCAGAAATATATAATGGTATTAGGTGATGTCCCTATAAATGCTGTTCATGGTGATGATTCGATTGTTAAGCTCACGACACATGGCCTAGGCAGCAGGATAAACCGAATGCAAGTCTTGGTTCTTTTTGGGGGGTTTGGAGAATTAAAGGGGGTAAACACGTTGGCTTTAGGATTGCTGTGCAACGTCAACGCTGGTTGGACATTGGAGTCTCTGCCACAATTTTTTCCTTCAAATTTCGTGGAAATGTTTCGACTTTGCTTATGTAACAGTAACACAAATTGCAGTAACGAGTAATCAAGAAAATGGAATGCACAACGGCGCAATCAAGGAAAAACACACGTTACGTGAAACCGAAAAAGAAACTCGACAAACATTCGCAAACGCTTCTGTACCGCGCAACGTTGAGCACGCGACTGCCGCGGTCCCGTTGTTTCACTGCAGTAACCAGGTCTACATAGGAAAGTGGGCTAGGACCAAGGGCCAAGCCGGTTGGCATGCCTGGAACGGCCTGACGACAAACCGGGCTTGGTGCAACACGCCCGGGCAGACTCGGCACGGCGCGGGGAACCGTGTACCGTATCGTTCATCGCTATCCCTGCCTCGTCCTTCAATTCCCCCATAACTTCGCCTTGCTCTTTCTCTTTTCCCTGGTGCCCGATAGCCTACATTCCTTTACACCTTCTCTTTCACAAGCTAGAAATCTTCCACATTACGAAAGCTCTATATCGATACTCACACGCCAATTTACTTTTGACGAAGCCCAACTTAGTACCAACTGCACCAACTCTGTATATGTCCCTTTTCGCTAATCATTTCGCAATTCCCAGGTGTAAAAACCCCAAGCCCTTTTTTCCTTCAGCCAGCTTCCCCACAAGAACTTTTAGTTCATGTTAGTTCAGCTTGTTAAATTTAGACATGTTAATTTAGCTGGATGATGTTTAATACAGGAACGAGATGCTTCATAGAAGGTTCCGACCCGACCTTTGTATCACCCTAAAAGACTTTATTGTAGGAAGAATCCACCTTCTCTTGCAAAACACAAGTATTTAATACGCAAAACTCCCCCCAGTTTGAATGCGGAACTCGCACGAATCCGTGAACGTATCGAAGCGCGCAAAACCAGTCATAAATGTGAGTAACCGAGATTCAGGTCGGCAGACGGGTCGTTTCGAGAATAGAGGACAGGGGTTTAGTGGGACCAAACTCGACTTGTGCCCGAAAACTAGTCGCCGACACAACCAAAACGAGTCAGAGAAGCGGGCTTAGGTTTTCTCAGAAGTACTGACGATACCCAGCGTTATCCATGCCCTTCACTACAAGTGCTATACCTTTAACAGCCCTTTTTAACCGCACAGATCTATGGATCCCTAGAAAAGATCCCCCGAGCAGAAAGTTTGGGGCAACAAAGTTAAAATTTCCATATCTAACATGTGCAAAAACAATAAAAACCCTAGAGACTTTAAAGCTCGTTATTGGTTGGCGTTGATATCAGACAAGGAAAGACAAAACGGATCTTCGCCACGTTTTGGCTCATCGCATTTATTAGTAACAGGATCACATAGGGGCGGGGCCAAATGAGAGAAAAACACGCATCCCCAGCGTGATGCCTTTTAAATGTGCACAAATGTATACACATTGAATGCTAACTTTCTTTTCTTTTTTTATATAGATGTATATAATCCCTGGGTATGTGTGCCATCCAGGTTTCCTTCCAAGGTTGATCATTTTGTGTGTGTTTTTTTGTGTGGCCTTTCGGTACCTCAAACAATACATTCTCCTACCTTAGCCCCGCCCTAGGTCACTGCGTTTTTGCGTTGTTCTAGAGACGTGCATTTGGAATATAGTTTGTTTTAAAAAATTGAAATCCGACGGTTTCAGAGAATTGGGACAGACTGTTCGAAAATCTGGTAAGTTTTGCCTAAAATAAGACGAATTTTCCAGCTGGAAAAACTAAAAGAGAACTGCTCTGCCGGGGCCATAAGCAAGCGGCGGCAGCTTTCACAAATAGAAAGCTGTACGACTCACTCCCATCCAAATAGAACCGAAACAGAACACACGATAGACAGACAGACTAACGTTTTGCTTGCTGATAAGTCGCGACTCATTCCTTCGCACTCCATGTACACTTGAGATTCTTCACTATGCCTCTGACCCATAGGCAACCCCACCCCTCAACCCCCTTCCACAACTGCTGGACACGTAGAAACTGAATTCGAGGACATTTCAAACTTTCTTTTGAATGAAAAAAAGAGATTGTGAATTATTCCACACATATTTCCCCGATGTCCATCACAAGTCATTATTTCTCGCTAGCCATTAATGTAAATTAGTTCACACAAATTTGAACCGCCTTTATCACGGCTAAGATCCCTGTTTCAGTTTTTAATTGCTAGCTTGAATTAGCATAGAAGCCAGAAGCCAAAATAAGAAATTATTTGTTATGAATTCGATACGAAGATAACCTAGATTTGTTTATCAATTTACTCAAAGCTTTCATTGCGTTCAAATTCCTCCCTGTCTCCTAACAAAAATATCAAAATGTTTATTTTTTAGGGAATTTTCTTAAGTAGGTTATCAAACAATGTCATGATCAACTGATTTTGTCCCGAAACCTAAAAAGGCGGCTGCCTACGGAATATGTAGGTTAGGTCAAGGGTATATATATATTGCTGTCAGATACCTGACGGATTAGAACAAGTCATTTCGTCTCGGGACGAACGAAAGAAAGGCCAAAAGCTTATGAAAAGTGAGACCGCCTTAGCCTTGTTTCCTTTAAGAAAGCTTGTGCAACGCTTACAACAAATAAAAAAAATACAACGTCAATCCATGCAACAAGGATGTCTCAGAAAGCAGTTGGCGAATAGATTAAATTTTCCATGCACAGTCCTACCCCAGAACTCCGAGTAAAGTAACGTTCCTCTAGCCTTGGCAAGTTAAATCAAGCAAAATGTTCGTCAAGGTTGAAAACTCGTTCGCTAACATTGAAAACTCTTTCCGTTTTGGTTTCGCCCCCCAAAGTCTAGTCAAATAGTTCTTAAGTACGGAGTATAGTTTGCAATGTAAATATCGACACATGAGCCCCTTCTTGCCCCCATCCCCCCAAACTCCTTCTAAAACGTCTAAACTTCTTATCTCGAGCCACAAAACTGGTGCGAGGGGGGAGTAATTATCTCTCTTCTCTGTCCAAGTTCCCCGTGCACAAGCAACACAAACAAATGCACACAGCTCATTTTTGTTGCCTTGAGTCGATTAGCCTCCCCCAACAACTAACAGTCGGAAACTCTCGTCTCAGTTTCACATGTCAACTCTAATGAACTAACGAAAAGCTTATTGGGGACCCCCAAACTTTGGTAAATGTTGCTCCTTTTTGGCTCACTTTCGTTCCTAATCTTCGTTTGCTTCGTACTCTCCGTCCGAACGGAACTTGTGCAGGATATACAAAAACAACGCTCCAAGGCTGATATGGCGAATTATCGCCTTTCTCAACCTATCGTAGAAAGGTTTAAAGGACAATATGTACACGAAACTGGCCTTGGGTCGCGTCTTTTTACCCGCATTTCTGCCCAAAGTGACTTACTCGTCTTTCAGATTTCGAGGTTGAGTTGTATTAGTACGAAGTTTCGGTAACCTTCTGGTCAATAGTTTAACCTTCTTCTAATTCTGCAAACTATAAAAACTTGACGAGAAGTAGACAAGAAACGAAATTTCCGCTGTGTAATTTCCACTAAATGGGCAACTCATGTTTCAGAAATAATTCATGCCGTGCAAAGCGGTGCAAAGTGAAAGTAGAACTCTTCCTTAGTGGCCCTGAAATGTAGATTCTCCTGAATATTACCAGTATTCAATTTCTAGTTTTTGGTCAGCCTTTTCACTGAAGACTTCATTGTTAGCCTTGGCTACGGGTTTCACCAAATTTCCTGCTGCTTTTTCTTATTAAATCTTTGGTTTTTCTCCGTTGGTCATGGAACATTCTGTATTTGGATAGCTGTCCTCTTTCCTCGTTTTGTCTGGCTAATATTGAAATCTCAAACAAACCTTTCATAACGGTTTCGCTTGTCACTGTCATTATGATAGGTAACAGATTTTTTACAATTCCGCGTTTGGTGATTCCGGTTCAAATCTTAAGCCTCTATGCTTGGAAAAACTCTAATTTGATTTCTCAATTTCTGCATGAAACTTTAATCTTTCTACTGGATTTTTTTTTGCATTACAAGGATATAAAACAAACATAGAAACAAAACTTTCACCGTTGGGAAGAAAGCCATAAATATCATACAAGAATAGTTTCCTCCAATTTCACCGCTGGCTGTGAGAACCGCAAATCTATCCAATTGCAACAGAAAATACCTTTTGTTGCAATTAAAAATTACGAAATTAAAATTAGACGGCAATATTATAATACAAAATATAATTTGCTGGCACTTTACTACGAAAGCTATACATAATTGCGCACATTGGTTGCAATATTACTTTCAATGTTTAATATGTACTATAATTAACCAGTACTACAACACTAAAATAGTTGCAAATAACGCGATCTAAAGTGCAACGAATGTCCCTGAATGTCCCTTAATTTAAAATACTAGGAATATTCCTTTGAAACGATTGATTCTTCTACTGACATAAAATTTTACATCGTGAACTCATTTATAATTTTACAATCTATTTATTTAACTTGGTCACAATTCCTAACTGTAACGTCGTTTACCGTATCGTATACCTTATCTGACACATTCCAATAATGAATTACCGCCAAGTTAGGTTGGCTTTTCTTTGTAAATTGCCCTTTCTGTTGTGCAGTTACGTATTCATTTTGAATTACCCTTTTCCGTTTTAAGCTAATTTTCGTTGTAATTACAGTTACAAGTTGCAGCATTGTAATGGCGGTAATTTGCATGGCATAAAAGGTACCAGGCAATTTTGGGAAGTGTAGTAAGGTAAAGGTCCTTGAAGAACTATTTGTGTCCCATAATAATCTTGGAAATTCTCCTCAATTAAAAAATTTTCTCTCACGTCTCGTCACTATGTCAGTACGACGGTCACGTCGGCCTATACCCCCAGGAGGCCTTAACTATCCACAACCAACATCTTGGGCTCGACTTGCATATAGGGGGAGGAACCGACTAGTCAAACTTGGATATTAGTCTGCCATCCAAACGTCCTGTTCTGTTATTCTAATTAAGTCAGCGCAAAGTTTCCCAGCCTCTCCAAATTAATGTCAAGCACCTTGATTATCTGCTCCAGAAGCCGTCCCTCACCTCGTCCTCCTCTTCATACACTGTATAGACCCGTACAGACTGTCGCCTCGATTCCATGCTGCTCACAGACGATAAAGTATGGAGGCCACGCGATAATCCGGAAACATGGTATGCAATGAAAAACGCCAAACCTCAAAAGCCACAGTTACAGCAGCAAACGGCACCGGCGTCTTCGTGGCTCATTCGGTCCTTCCAGTCTCCAGCACGTTTTGCTGAATGGAACAATAGGCCCATGGGCCATGACAACAATTAAGCCCCGTTTCTGGCCCTCGGCGTAGCTAATTTCGCATGCAATCACGAACAATTCACTGTTTCTGATAATAACCACCGATACGTGAACACAGCTCTAAGCATTCCTACGCATACATCAGAGCAAAGACGGACATAAATACGCTACGTTATAAAGTGGGTCATCACCCATTACTACCAGGAAAAAGTCTGCAAGTCCACACTTTTCCCCTTTATTTCAACATATATAGACAATCTCTGTATGCAAATGTCGGTTTGTAACCATAGTCTTCCCTTTCCGAGTAAAATTCCCAAAGACGAACCTTCCGTGCTTCGTAACGGGACATTTCTACGCAACTCCAAGGCAAAGACCTAAATTAGGAGATGTTAAAGGAATGCATGGGAAATAACTGGAAGTACACTGATCCGCAGGTGAATAGCACTCGAGCGCAAGTTCTTTTTCTGTTTTTTGTTCTTGCCCCACACTTATTTAACAGAAACATCACGTAAGACGAGAATGTGGCGCGGCAGGTGAGTTCCAATCTACGTATCTTTCCAAATGACTATGCAAATAGGCTACGAAAAGATACACGATATGGATTTACACCCGCAACTGCCTGGCATCATTTCCTTATGATTACTAACTGTTTTCTTGTTAAAGAAAAAGATAACAAAAGAATTTGGAAGGTTTTCGATGAACGTACGAGACAAGCCGAAGAAATGTCACCAGAGACCAGCGCGACGAGAAGTGATGAAGAAAGAACCATTGATTTTCCTCTCGTGTTCTTGGCGAAAGCAGTGATCAGACTTTGTAGGGCGAGGATGGGGGAGTGGTGGTTAGAACAGACAGATATATCCGGGCCTCAAAAAGGGGAGGTTTTGAGCACAATAAGGGAAGAAATTGGTATTTTACTGAGAAATGTAATGGTAAACGTACACGTGCCGAGGACGGCGAAAAAGGAGGCTTTGCTCAAGTAAAGAGGAAGCGTAATGCTGTAAGATCACGCATTGATTACCGATTCTCCCAGTACACGGAAACATTTTTGGGCTCTTTATTCGTTCCCTGTGGGTTCATAGATGTCCCCAAGCCTGCCGTTAAGTTTCAGTGACATTCTTGTCACGCACATTGGAAAATATCTTGCATTTCCTAACTTAAGTATTAACTAGAAATTTCGAGCGCGCGGATCAAACGCAACTGAACGAAGATTCTGGCCTGAAGTGCACTTAGTGCTAGATCTAACGTTTACGTGTGCTCGGTTACTCGGTTTGATGGCAACCAACAATGTAATTTGATACGTGTCAAAATGAAAGACATTTCGCCAAGTTTAAAATGACTTCAACGAGAGCGCATAACACACTAAAAAATTTCGTATGCATAATTTTTTTAATAAAAAAAATCGTCCAATTTTGTTCAAGTTGCAAAACTAGCTCTAGATGCAACGATTATTGAAGGGATTGGAACAAAAGTAGGGCTTTTCATCAAGTTGTTCTTTTCACTGTTCTTCAAGATCCTTTTTGTACCGCTTTGGAAGATTCTAAGATGTATTGTTTCTACGATACATTTTTCGTATATGTATAATTCATTGCTGGTATTCAATGCATTATCGTACCTTGTTCTTAAAGCTCAAATTTCACCCATTTTTTACATTAATACAATGCTTAAAGAAGAATACTCCCTAAAAAGCTTTTGAACTTTCGTATACTTCTAAGAAAACGTAAGCGATGTTTTCAATGCTAATATTTGGCATGGGAATTCTTAAAGATTAGGAAAGCTCTAAGAAAGGTAATTTCAAATACTTAAGTTTCAAATATGGTCGAAAATATGCTTTTGACTTTAAGGAAACTTAACAGATTTTTGTATTATGAATTGAAGTTTTCATTCAGATAATTTTCGTAGTTTGCCGAAAGTTTGAGTTACCTTTCAGTATTTTCCTAATTAACTATAGACAATTTTGTTCTTGACACCGGAATTTCCCTTTTAAAGTAAAATTAACGTTCCCGTTTCATTAGATAGCTATCTTATCTTCAATATAACCAGTTTCAACCTTCGCCAGCGAGAATAATTCAATTGTTCGTAGTTGTAATGCAACAGTAGTCTAACAAGCCAAATATTTGACAAAGATAGTAATAAAAGTAATTTACAGTTTTGGACGGAAATAAAACCCGTTTCTTTTGGTGCCATTTCGTACGTCAAAAGATATGCCTGAGAAGCCAAAGGAGTGGGACTTGAGACATTTCTACGGGAACTTCTTGTGTTCCGCTTTGTCTCTTGTTGTCTTTTCCTCAATATATGACGAGGGCACCGCTAAGGAATTAACCCGAGCAGCAAAATAGGCGGAAGCGACTGCGTCATTACAAAGCTACCTTAGCAACAGATGCGCATAATCCATGACGTCAAACGTGCGAAAAGTGTCGTTAATTCAGTATCATTCCGCAAACTCTCGAGTCCAAACCCTTAAAACAAAGTCGAGTAATCCCCATGAATTGAAATAAAATTTCTCTTATGAGTACTAACAAATGCTTCTTCCAGCTCAACAAGAATCACTTCACTTGGGGGTCACTCCAGCATCCCTTCGACGCGGAATAGTGCCCGAAAATACAACGTAACCCAGTGCAAGAAGTACTCTACTTAAGGAACGCAAGCATAACTGCTAAAGAGCCACCATAAAGGAATCAATAAGTGCCTGCATCATCTTATAACTTGACAAGGTACCTAAATCCCTCAATCAATCTCGCTTTCATGTTCGCTCTTAATCATAAAATAGGAATACTAGCCACGATACGGCCTCCTAATTTCGCAAAAAAACTCCTCAAGACTTGTATCCTCTTCAAAGATACTGTTCAAGTAGGAATAAAAATGCCCATTTCGGTGGTGAATTGCAACGACTCGCGGTTTGCAGTCCAGCTTAGTCAACGATGACAAGCCATTTCCTAGACTTTCTGGCTTTTGCCTTTGCTTTGGGGGGTACTAGAGGAGCTATTGATCGAAACGTTTGCTCTAGCGTGGAAGATGGCGGTTTGCACGGATAGGAACATTTTGCAATATTTTTTTTTCTTTTGTAATCCTTCTTGTGTTAGGGGAAGATGAATCCAAAAGTCCGAAGTTTTCATGAGAAAAAATGGAAAAAACCTATGGTCGAATTATAATAATGAGCGGCTAGTGCCTCTTCAATTGTGCTCAAACGATGAGAAAGACGGAAAAAGAAGCGACGCGGAAGAGTCGGAAAACGACTCGAAAGAAACCAATATACTATGCACCTGGGACGGACAATTTGAACCATCTGATTAGAGTCAGGGAGACCCAGTTCCTGCTGCTTGCTTAGGTTCGTCTCACCTGGCCCGGGTGAATGGACGGCCTTGCCTCGAGCAGTATGGCATTGAAACGGGCAATTCGAACATCCTATAGCCCACCCAAACGAGCCTTTTGAGAGTCAAAAGCTTGGAAATGGGATTCTAACACACCGCATTACTAATTCTTAAGTTACTTTCAAATAAATGTAGACAAATACAAATATTTTAATTTTCCCCAGCTAGAAACGTGTTATTTTATACATCAGGCAATAATACGGCCGAGTAATCCTTTGGCATTACCTTAGTCTTATTTCCCTTATGCCAATTCATTGTTCTTTCGCAACTTAAAGACGACAAAATAAAACGGATTATTTGCAACGTGACACATTGTCTTGAAACAGTCTTCTAACTTATGGATCTATTTTTTTTTTTAAATCATTAGAGTATTTGCTTCCGTCGTATCAAAGTGTACATCTTAACTCGAAATTTACACCTTTAAATTTTTTTTACTTAAAAAGGATTGATAAATTTCTTATCTCTGCAATTTACGGAACACCATAGGGCAAACGTGATTGTCGCGTTTGATCTTGATATTCTATAATGTACAAGCTGGGTGTTACGCAATGCAATGATACCTGGAACAATACGATAATGCCACGTAACGTCAAGAGTAGTCACTGATCAGACGCTCACAGATTTGCCCCACAATTACCGTAATTCCAGTCTGGCTTAAGTACAGAATGTTTATACTTATTTCGGACTTAACTTTCCCACGAGAACTAATGAACTTCCAAAACACGCAACAGCGTTTCGCTTCTTCCTGCTCTTCCTGGGTTAATTAATGCAGTTACAGCCTATCTCCATCAAAACTACATGCACTTTGAGAGAAAATAAAAGGAAGAATACGAAGAAAAATAGACCATCGACGAAACTCAGCTCTCGCGGTATTTAAATTAACATTTACGTTGTTGTTAAAAATGCGTTAATTGTTGAAGAACCCAAAATTTTACCCTTTCAAAGACTCTCACGTTCATTGTTTGGCAAAGAATTCTAGTTTTAGTTGTAAGGGAAGTTACCAGACCATTCATTGTTCGCTTTCATACTGTGCAAAGCATTGAACAAAACACACAAGAATGGATTTGAAACGTTCGAAAAGCAAAAATTCTGTTTTTGCACCCGAGTACCTCCTCGACCACAAAAGCCACAAAACTGGAGTTCAAGCCTTTAAACCAGTTTTAACTCGGTATAACTATAATCTAATGTAAGTGGCAAGGCCCAAGAGTGTGTATGTACACGTGTGTAATATGTTAGCTTGAAAGCTTGCATGGGGATCAATACTATCCGTGCAAGAGCACAGCAAGTTTGCCCGCTTGAATACGTAAAAGGCCAATGTGCATGGCATGTGGCAGACAGAGAGAGAGAGAGAGAAGAGAGAGAGAGAGAGGGAGAGACCGAGGGAGGATATGGGGGCAGGGAGTGAGTGTTTCGTGTGCCACAGAGAGGAAGACAGCAGCGCGGCACTTGCACAGCTTCAGCTTCCTTCGTGATTCTCTTTTCACTCCATGCTTGCATTATTAGCCACTGAGGTTGCAGCCAAGGCAAGTAATACATAATAAAGCACCGATCTTGCCACGCAACTCAGCCTTGTTACTACACACGATCCTTCACCCACTCGTGAATAAACCGTTAGAACGCGTTAATTACATAAAAATATCTTTAATTCAAAGAGTATTCACTTTATTTCAAACGCACTTTAGCGACGCCTTGTTTATTCATTTTAAGGTTATAAAAGCTGCAAATCTAAACAATAAATCTAAATAGTACCCTATACACATTGCGCACTTTGACAGAATATTCATCTTCCAACGAAAACCTCCGAATGATACAACTTATCTTATTAAAAGCGAATTGGAAACTTTAATGCTTTTAAAATAAGACTTCCTGTTGTGAAAACTCCAAGCTGCAAGCATTAGGAAGTATTTACATCCCATGCTAGAGTAAATTAAAATTGAAATTATAATAACTAAACGTGCATTAATTATTTAAATTTAAATAATGATCACATTTACAGTATTTTAGTTGTATCTCAGAGTGGAAGTATTTTCATGATTAAAAGCAAAATTGGAAGTATTTTTAATCAATTTTAAAAACCTTCCTTGGAAATGACAGTTTATTTCATGCATGTGCACGTGCTTTTGCGACCCCGTAAAAGTGCAAGGGGATTCGAACGTATCTAACGCCAAGTCCAAGACCCCAAGGTCAATACAGGTGTGACGTTATCATTATTCCATCACTCACTGTTCACTTGTTCGTCCTCGTCTCTCTTCGTATGTTCTTATTTCGCCATTTTCGTATCCGGGGGGCAATTTCCTTCTACTGTTATTCATTCCGGCTTTATTCTGGACGTTTCCCGGTCCACTTTGACAACTTATTGTGTTCCCCTTATAACCCCACCTCTTGTCCCTTTTATGCCAATTAGGCAAATAAAGCACTAAAAGGAGGAACCCGAAATCTTGGATCCATGACAGTCGGTCTTAATTGCAAGTGTTCGGACTCCCAGACTGAAAGTTTATTTCAAGAAAAGTTGGGCCTGAACCTCTTCCCCACTGGTTTGGCCAAAGAATATTCCCCAAGCGATATTGAGCCTCTTAAGTAGGCTGAATGTATGCCGTTTTGGGACACAAAACCATTTGTTATGTCGTGTCCATGCTATATTGCATTTCCTTGAGAAGGGAGAGAGCGAGTAATAACACTTACTTTGGCTGAAACAGCTGAAAAGTGCTGATGAGCGTTTCGGAACAGAGGAGCAGAATGCGGTTCTGGAGAGGAAGAGGAATAAAGGAGACTGTTCCCGAAATAAAAGAGCACCAGACAAGCTACACAACCGTTGGAACTGACAGGCTTCTGAAATAAGGTGCGATTTTTTCTATTTTTTTAGACACAATTTCTAAATACGGAAAATAATGTAAAAAAATCGACATGAATACTATACGTGTCCGGCTTGAATGTTAGTAACTTGTAGTCTTTAATTTTTTGTTAGTTTAAGGAAAATAAGACATTGGGAAAGCGGGATTAGCATTCAGGAAAATTGGGGACAGGACGGTTTAAGTAAGCATAGAGAAATTAAGAAGTAGGTGTGGAGTTTGGGTTGGGTTGGTGGTTTGTTCGCTGGTGGTGACCTCAAAAAGCGCAAATAAGCTGAAAGTGATCTCGTTCTGGTAAAAAGGCGAAAAACTGTCCTAGATAGTCAAAACTTGTGACCAAATTGTTCAATTTCTATGTAGGAAGAAGAATCAAGAAAATAACGAAGAATTAATTCAGCAGAAGTTCCGTAATGACAAGATCAATGGCAAGCTCAACTTAAAGACGTCATTCGGCAAGGATTTATATTGCAGCACGTGCTGTTTGTTAAGGAATTCGCGATTGTCAGCGAACACTTGAGAAGACGGGAAGCTGAGGTCGATTCTTGAAACTGGAGGCACTTGATGCAATTTCGTTTTGAGTATATGCAAATGCCAATACAGTTGCATACGTTGCAAAATTTTAACAAATTCCATGACAGGCAAAAGTCATTACCATAGATCAGACAAATGCTTCTATTCGAGAACAAAAACCCTTAAAAAATAACGCATCCTTAAAAATATATTATAAATTGATATTATATTGCAAATCACTTTATTGTAACATCAATAATACATATTACATAATATATTATACAATACATTATAACAAAAACTATATGTAAAATCGTATAAATAAATGGAATTGTATAAATGAATTGATTGAATTAAAATCACGAAATCAATCATCTTAACAAAAACGTATAAACATAAAAAGAAACTTTCTTATTTTTTGGCTTTCATTAAACGTTACGCTGTGATAGTCTACTCGCGCATTGCTTTGAGATATATATTTTAATTAAACATTTACAAGGTCAGGACACACTAGTCATCACTTTTGCAATACAATAGAAATAAAACAGATAAAAAACTGAATTAGTAATTGCGCCATTTCCTTCTACAATTCCAGGTCTCTATACCTCTGGTTGCAATCTTGGGGTCATTTACACTAAGTAGCGAGACCTTTTCAGCAAGAAGATAGATCTAATCCCCACGTCGGTAAGTAAGAAGAGGAGTCTTAGAAGTGAGAAGATTTAAGTCGTTTTGAAACCGCAATGCTGACTTAACATTGCGGACCTTGTCACGTGACTGTCTCTAATGTCATCCCTTTGATTAGCAACAAGGTCTATCAGTTTCTCCTGGCGAAGGTAACGTTTTGAGCTCTGTAGCATTTGCTTTTGATTTTCCGACTATCGTCAGCCAAGGTTGGCATTGGCACGTTGCCTTCACCTCAATTGTACATGCAAACGCAATGCAAAGGGCATAGTGGCAGATCAGGGCGAGTCCTCTTCCTGAAGGTGTCCTCCCCCCACTTCTGTTTTGCATGTTTCAGGGGAACAAATGTGTTCCTCAGGAAGTTAGGATCGCAACAAAATTTCCCTTCGATCTTTCGCATTTTCACGTTACACGGGGGCCTAACGTCTTGCCTTCTCTGCGACTCGTCCCCGACCTCACAAGTTATTTCCTGACGAACCGTGTAAACTTGAGCTTGAGCTGCAAAAATTACCTTATTAGTCACGGCTCCCAAAGTGAGGGAAACAAGAACTTTGTATTAGAAAAAGACTCGTCATCCTCCTCGGGGGCAGTAATTGGAACATCCTCTCAATCCCCGGGTTTTGGTTTTTGGCGAAAATGAAGTATAGTAATAAAATCTGCCCCGAAATTAGGAAGGAAAACCTACAAAGCGAATAAGATCAGGGAAGTAAATGGCTTGGAGGAATTTCATAATGAACTTTGATAAATCTGGAAAATTTTGTTCCCGAACATCTCGCTTTTCTGTCTCCTTCGGCTGCGGGGAAGTGATTCATTGTTTGAAGTGATTTCCAATGAATCTTTTTCTACACTACAGAATTTCTGTTTTGATTTATTTGGCAATGACAGCCTAAAGCGTTGACTCAGATCAATGCAGAATTAAGGATGGCAGTATTTTGTTTCTAAATTAACCCATTTCTTTGAAAATCGCTTTAAATTTCTTTGCAATTTTCCAACGAAAACTCATTTGAAACAATGCTAGTATATCATGAGCTAGTACTGTATATCATTTTGATTGTATGAAGAGCGAGTTCTTTACACAACTCCCTTTCATCACATTTCATCTGATTTTACGAGAAAATGTCTCGTTTTTCATTAGAATTGTCTATTCAATGTAAAGAAAATCTAAATTTCTCTTTGTCACTGATCCAAACGAGTGAATTTATTAAAAAGTAGTCGAATGGCAGAGAATTTGAAATCGATTCTAGCGTAGAACTCAATCTGAGTAGATCATCAATTAGTTCAGCTTTATTGCGCACCACCAAACTGAATTGCTTTATCGCGCTTAAAAATCGGCTGGAGAATCGAGAAAGTAGAAATTTTGACTAACTCTTGTAGAAGGAGAGAAACCTTGTATCATTAGGTACAGTAGAAGCTTTCCCTTGAGCACCGTTCGTAATTTAAAATTCTGGAAAATTTCTTCAAAAGATTTGCCATTTTAATCTTGTCCTCGAGCGTGAAATATCGCTACATAGTTTTCGGGACGTTTTCTTTTAGGTAGTGATTCTCGGGTATCTAGAGACCATTATACGTTTTGAACTGGGTCTTGGCTATTTCTGTCCGACTTGCTACTGTTCCACGGTCGGTCATGGCATTCCGTGCTCCAAACACGTTGTCATGGGAAGCTTTTTCCACCGCATGAAACAAGTTTGTCCATAATACCGCTGTTCTTCGCAACGTCAAATTGACTAGAAAAAGAAAGAGAAAAAGGACACTTGGGCATGCACACACACAGGAGAAGAAGAAAAGGCGTTGGTGTAGAATCGATAAGAAGCCAGCGATAATTTTTGCTCCCGACTTTTGGAAGAGCGTAAGGTTCAGTTCAGTACCGTGTTTTAAGTCGCTAACGTGATATAACTTGATTCAACGCATCCTTGCTTTTAACGAGCCATAATCAATAAAGTCGGGAAACCCCTATCTGGCTATACATACATACATATACCAACTCCCCGGATGTAGTTCAACAGACTCGACTCACCAAAAAACCTGGCTCAATAAACGGCATAAGTCTGCACAAAACCACTGCGGAAGCCCTACCAACCATATTTATACACTTATAAAACCTTTGTCTTCTTTTCATTCTTTCCGTTTTTTAGTGTACTTGAAATTAATTCAAATACTATTTCATCAATTGATTTCACTCAATATCAATTAGTTTTGTTGAGAAAGAGTTTTTAAGCAGCAAATATATTTAACATACTTCCAATTAGTTCAAGTATTATTTCTTGAATTCATTTCACTTAATATGCATTACTTTTTCAGAGAAACAGATTTCGTAAATAGATTTTTTCCTCGTGTAGTTCCAATTAATTCGAATACTATTTTACCAATTACCTTCCCCTCAATATCAATTATTTATTTGTAGAGAAAAAGATTCCCTGAGAAGAAAATACAGGCCCATATTAACTCAATTGTTAAACCGAGTCTAGATACTGAAATTTACCGTTTTATAATAACCATACAAGTTTTGAAAGTTCAACAGGAGTTTTTATTCAGCAATAAAAAGATTCACACGAAAAAGAAATAAAAACGCAAGCTTGGTCTCGAAACGTCAAAAATTTGCCAACAAGTGGAGTTTAGATTTCCATAAGAATCAATATTCGCGGAATTTCATAAACAGCAAAAACTTTTCTCCACAAAAACTAAACAAAATATTTCTCCCAACAATGAAGAACCAAACATGCGTGAAAAATCCCATTTCTGTTGCTTGCACTTGTCAATTTCCTATAACGTTGTCTCCTTAATTATTGGCGCTGTTGCCATGAAAAATTTTGTGTCGTCTTAGGTGACATGAGCAATGTAAGAACAAAACTATATCGCACATGACTACGTCAATTGCAAACAACGAAGCTCAATTTCTTTGCGATTTGCACTCAAGATTTCTGATCTTATTGCGCAGAGTGAATGTCTAGTTAAAAAAAAAAACAAGAAAAAAAAATTTTGTACTACGCGGTAAGGAACCTTGGTAATGCCAGCTTTTTGGGTCATCATTCATTAGCATGTAACGTTTTTCCAAGGAAAAGACAGAAAAAAATTGGAAAATCTCCAAGAAGCCTGATCAGGACATAAGGAGGATCAGGACATCAGGGCTTGTCGTCCGGAGCAGAGAACCACAAATATGCATTTCGTTCTATTAGACTCTCCCTTGAACTCAAATGCCGACAACGAAGCTTGCGAAGCGGGAAATAAATAAGGAGAAAAAATTCTAACCGTGAGTCAGGATGTGAGTAACGGTGTCGTCTTCTTCTGCCATGGAAGAAGCCTTCGCACGTGTCGGGGCTAAAACGTCTAGCAACAATGGCGAACCCGTTGATGGATCAAAGTTTTCGGGGTTGGCTAATGATATCGACGCCATGACATGGCCACTTTGGATTGACTTTGTTCTCTGATCCCAATCGCTTACTGCATCCCCCCAGAACCTAGGCTTGGTCCCTAAATGACCAGCAAAAATGCCGACTTGGGGTACCACTTCCGGTCGCTACCACACGGAGTTTTCGCCCCTTTTTCCAGACGTTCGATAATGCACTAGAGGAAGACTCAATCGGAATGCTTGAGTCCTCCCTAATGTTAGAAGTGATGCATAAACACACTACAAAAAAGTTATTTTTAAGTTTGAGTAGCCACGAGGATCTTCAAGGACGATAACCTGGGGATATTTTGCTACTTGTCACACATTACTTTTGTACGGGTGAGAAGCTTGTTGAAAACTCCAAACACTATCGCGAATTCGCGAAATTGCAGACTGTAGATTCGCTTAAAGAAATCGAACGTTTTCGAGTCCCAGGCGAATGTTTTGGTAGACCCACACGGGCATGTGTTATATACAATTAGGGTTATCCCAGGCGCAAGCATGTATGTCGACTTGGAACCAGTCCTAAAACCTAAGCAAACCGAAACCGCGCCCCTTTGGCTACCGCGCCGGGCCAAAGCGCAATGAAAACGCTATGGAGCGCGAGGCTCCAAGAATTCCGAAAATTCGTGCCAAAACACGGCTTTATACACCACTCTCACGCAACAACACGTCTTAAAAAGAGTGCCACTTGTTTCAGCAAGGAAGCTAAACGCTACGCATGTTAATCGGGAAACTTTCAGCGATAATCGGGTAATTGGCACGTTTGAACGTACTACACGTCCACACCTGATCGCCCGACTGCTCCCACATTTAAAACAATTCCGAGGAGTCGAACTGCATATCGATAGTATGATTTGTTGACGAAATGATTTTGATCACCCGGGCGAGGCAAAATGGTGAAACCGAAACGGATCGCGAAACAGCTATCTTATTGGGTGGACAGATTTGGATTCAAGAATGCCGTTTCGCGTTTTACCTACCACAAAATTGGGAGTGTTTTAATCCAATTTAAGGTTGCAAGCACAATATTTCATTTGTCTGTAGGTTTCCCTAAGAGTAACGAATTTGTTATGAATAGCGAAGTACCTGAGTAGCGAATCTGTTACGTTAAATCATGAAATTTTTTAACATATTAAGCTAGAGTTAAATACTGTTTATTCGTAAATTCCGTTAGGGGATCTTAGATTAGGTTCAATTAAGTTTGACTAAGAATGTGTTGCAATTTCTTGTCTTTCTAAGTAATATTTACAAATTTAGCATACAATTTCTCGCAAGTTATAGTTTCGCATCTTACCCATTTCGCGTGTCGCATTTCGCGTTTTATCCCCATCCACAATTTCTAGTTCATGCCAATAAAGGACAGTTAATCGATGTTGGCTGGTTAGACTTGAAAATAAGTGTGCATCCTTATATGCATCAAGTCCGATTGTGGTTACTGTTGATCTGTTAATACACTTATTTTTTTGCAGTTAAATATACCGCGACCAAAATTATCGATAGTTAAAGAGCTCGATATATAAGCGTTTATTTTCAGCCGTTAGGTGGCTCATCAGGATTTGAAAGTGAGAACATTGGTGACTGGGTTGGACAGTCGAAACGGCAACAAAATTAAAGTAAGTTGTGTTTCAAGATTTTAGAGTGTTATTTTTTTCAGATTATCAGATTCTTTCATTATGTAGTTCGGTGGGCTCATGACGTGCCAGCGTCCACACTTTGCAGAGTTTGAGCCATGTCTAGTTGGAGTGCTGGTGAGGCAAACGCGCTTGATGTAATGAGAATTAGAAGCATTTTGGCCTTTAATTATGTGGGAGCATCCCTTGACAGGGGAATTATCGAAGCCTTGCTACAGGTTCATCATGATGATGACCAACGGGTGGAAATGGTCCTTTTAGTGCTAGAAGAGGTTCTCGGCATTTCACTACAAGACCAGGGGCAGATGGAACGCTGGCGGCATTTCTCCCAACAGTTTCTTCCATCGAACGTATATCTTTCCTCTCCATTGGTACTGGGAGCTTCGGTACAAAATGAGGTTTCTGAACCTACTCAAAAGGAGATAGATCTGGATATGGAATTGGACCGTGAAACTCTACTTGTCAGACAAGAGTTTTCTACTTTGAACTACAACGAAATCTTTGTCTTCTTGCTAGCTCACAAAGACGAACCACAACGTTTTCAACTGGCCAAAGACTATTTCGAACACGAAAGACAACAGTTGTTGGACGAGTTTTTGTCGTCTCCTCCAAACAGTTTCTCTCAAGATATCAAACCAGCCGGAGGTTTCAACTTGATTCGAATCAAAAGTGAACCCTGCTCCCCCGTCAAGTCCCCTATAGCATTTGGGTTTGGTCCTGCCAGCTTTGAGAGTGATAACCTGAATGCAATGGCGGGCCCAAGTGGAGTAGACAATCAATCAGGCGCTTCCAAATCCTCGGATAACTCTAATCAACGGCAAGAAGCCGTGTTAGTTCGTTTTTCATCAAGTGATGAGCCCAGAACAGAAACTGCGAGTAGCACTACTCATCTCGTGGAAGTAGACCTTCCTCCCCCACACAGAAATGCCAACCGGAATTTAGTTGTGGTCGTGAGCGACGATGAAAATCAGGATCCAACCATCGAATGGGACGTTCGTGAGCTGAAGCAGATCTTACCTCATGTTCCTTACGAAGAACTGCGTAATCGCCTACTATTTCACAGTCATCAAGGTGACCGCATGGTTCGTGTGATCGACAATCTTTTGGACAGAGGATTGGTGCCACATAATGTTGATGCACCGGGTCGTAAACTGATTCCGAAACGGCCTAATGCCACAAAGGAAAATTCGTCAAAATCAAAGCGTGCTAAAAAAGAAGACCCATCTAAGCCAATAGCACGAGGTATTTACGTCTAGATTTATGTTCATTTCGTATGTCTGAAAATGAATGTCGTATAAATGTAAAGTAGGTCTTAGGGACAAAAGTTAATTTCGAATAAGCTTAAAATAATTGGCTTAATTCAGATATTAAAGTCGATTTTAATCCAATTTCGTTTCATTCCAGAGATGAATGTCGCCGAAGTTTCTGATTTCGCGCTTGCTGGCGTCAACCGAAGAGGTGCCTCCTCTGTAAAGGCTATGGTGACTGATAAGAAGGAACATCGTCCAGTATCAGCTACTTCTTCAAAGATTGCGAAAAGACCTCAACCAGCAGCTACAGTTGAAGACACAGAGGTTCCCGAGCCCGCTAACCCGGATCCCGACCAAATAATCGGTGGCATTCGAGCCAAAGTTCGTCCGAAGACTAAGCCAATTGCCAAGCAAGCTTTAGCCACAATCTCTCTATCAAACAGCAGTAATGATACAAATCCACATGCCAAGAACTTAAAAAGAGCCCCAGGAAAAGGAAAAGCGCTAATCAAACACACCAATTATCAGCCTACTCCGCCGGTCTTAGCTGAGGACCCCAACGCTTATCTCAACGGGGAAGGAGCTAGCTCTGAGGAACACCTTATGGAGACCAAAATTGCGCGGATAAAATCATTATACAGCTTCATAACACGGAAGATCCCAAATATCCATGTGTTGTTTGCAGCTAATCACGCGGTCAAATTGGTGGAATCCGGTTGGAATTCAAAGAGAGACGCAAGTCAGACTGTAGTCGATGATATTTTTAATTCCATTTTTCCTCGAGTGTTCGACGAGTGGCTCATCCCGAAGTCGGAAGACCCGCCCGAGAAAGTAAACAACGTCAATTCCTTGCGAATAGCTCTTTTGAACGAAGTAATGGAAGAGCAAGTAGCAAACGCAATTGAAATATTCCCTAACTTGGATCCGGAATATTTGGAAGAGAAAGTTATGGCTTGTAACGCTCGCGAAGATCTAGTCCAAAATGTCATTATGATAATCTTAGAGGATTCAAGTAAATGCCCAACGATTGACCAGCACCTGAAACGCCAGCGATATGCAGAAATGGCCAAGAAAGTCTGGTCGGTGGACGATTTCCTGGAAAATTATGAAGACCCAATCGGATATTTTCATGACCCAGACAGGCAGAAAATCCCAGCAGGAATGGAGGAGAAGTACATGGCCCAAATGGTTGGCTATTTGCGTAAAGAATTCCCCTTTTCCTATCAGCGAGAAATTAAGACAACGATAGCGATGTATGGAGGACAACTCGTCCTTGTTTCTCATTCCTTGCGAACGTCGGTGGTACCCGAACGCAAACTTAAACGCTCCACATATGAACTTAAAGGTTCCGGACGTATTACGTGTCCAAGGCTAATCGAAGAGGTAAGATAATCCGGGTATTTGTTTAATTATCACGTCGAAATTTTAAGGATCTTATTTTTGTCTCGTCTCTATTCAATTTTAAAAGTTTTAGTATTGATTCTTCTTCATTTACTCACTTTGTTGTATTGTGTTTAAGGCCGCGGTGTAGTTCAAGTAGCTGTTTTTTTTTTGTCAAAAGATGGCACTGATGTTATGGCCCCTAAATCATGCAACACGTTCTGCGGATTTACTGACAAACGCACGTAAAATGTCCCGCTGACAAAAATGACACTAGTGTGCTAATTTCGAACAATGATTTTTTTTCAGCTAATAGAGTAAAAGAAAGTACAATGTTAACCATTCGTGTCGACTAAAGTTGATGAGGATCATTAATCGAAGCTAACTTAGCCTAACCTAACGCATTCTCAATCACGTGTCCCGTGGCGACGCGACACGTGTTTGTCATTCTTTTCGGAGAACGTTTTACAACAATAATATACAATAGTGCCACTTTGTCTCCGGGTTCTGAAACTGGAGGAACCTGTTGATTTCATGAGAATTATGTAAATTGAAACAAAACTTGAAACACAAATTTAAGAGACATTAAACGATATAATGGAATTTTTTTTTAAGAATATCTTAAAGGGGGAGTAAGGTGCAAAAAAATAAAAAAAAATAAGTTATAGAGGAGACAAAATAAAGTGTTATAGAGAAAAAAAGTAAAAAAGAAAAAAGTATGTTATAGAGGAGACAAAATAGTGTTCTGGCTGAAGAATAGCTATGTCAATTACGCAGTTTAACCGAGTAATTAGTTATTTAGCGGTTTAAGCCCCGACCCTTTCCACCAAAATTCAAATTTTCGAATCCTTATAACATTGAGGGACAGCTGGCCGGAGGCCTAGCGCCTTTACCTGCGAGCGCAATCAAAATCGATCCCTGGACTCATAAGGACGGCACCAATATTTATCTTTTGAGAGCTCAACCAAGTCTATGTGTGCTTTGATTAATTTTCAAGCTCAATCAGAAAAACGGACTTTTCTTCGCGCCGTGACTTGCGGGTTCCGCAGAACGCCATACAACAAGCGTTATCCGCACTGACGGAACAGCCTCGTGCGGTCCCATTGCCAAGGGATGGGCTCTCGACTGCGAAGCGGGCCCGAAACTTGCCCAAGGGCTCTCAGGTGCGGGTCTAGGCCCGGCAGAACGGCGATCGCGCGAAGAATATGTCACTATTTTATTATTGAGTTTTTAAATTAACCAAAGCTCCCACAGACTTGTTTGAGCACGCAAAAGAAAGGTTATGGTGCCGCATCTGCGAGTCCAGTGATCGATTTTTAATGCGTTCGTAGGTAAAGGCGCTAGGCCACCGGCCAGCTGTCCCCAATGTTATAAGGATAGGAACATTTGAATTTGGGCGGAAAGGGGCAGAGCTTACACCGCTAAATAATTAATTACTCGGTTAAACTGCGTAATTGACATAGCTATTCTTCAGCCAGAACACTATTTTGTCTCCTCTATAACATACTTTTTTAAAAAAAAAAAAAAAAAAGATTTTGCCCCTTATTCCCTCTTTAAAACGCTGTGTCAAAAGATTTTAGGTACATTATTTATTTAACATTTTTAACTTGAATAATTTAACTTAAACTGTGTGATTAAGCCATTTGTTTAATTATATGTTTATTTTGCGCAGCTTTGCTACAGTTTGGTGTACTTCAAAATCCGCAGAACTATGAAAGTTTCTTGTAACTCTCTTATTTCTGTTCTAGATTAACTTCCTACGTCTGGAGAACGAGATTAAGGCTAAGTTAGACGAGAAGAAGGCATGTCGATTAAAGGCCATTCAACGCGCCAGGAAGAAGAACGAGCTCCTAGAATGCGCTATCTGCTGCGAAGATGAGTTGATAAGGTTGGATTTCGTTACTTGTCCGTTGGGGCACAAGTTTTGCTGTAATTGCGTGAGAAAGTGAGATTTTATCCATACAAAATTTACGCGTTTAACATGTTTTCCTTTTGCGTTCGATAGGCACGTCGAGGAAATTATGGGAATGGTTAAATTCCATTTTCCCTGCTTGGATCCTTCATGTACAGAGGAATTCGAGCCGGACGTTTTGAAAGTAAGAGTCTTCTCGAACGTCTGTACAAATGTATTTTAACTTTGCCACCATTTATAGGATGTATTGAAACCTCCTGTGTTTAAACGTTTAATGCGTCGTCTACAAGTCGAGGAAATTGCATCCGCTAATATTGATGATATAGAAATGTGTCCTTTCTGTGACTTCGCAGCTATTCCTGCCGAAGGGGATAAGACTTTCAAATGTCTCAATCCTGAATGCTCCAAGGTATCCTGCAGGTAACTAAACACTTCTTAGGAGTTTAAAAAAAAATAAAATAAAAAATAAACAGGCTGTGCCAAAAAGAGACGCATATCCCGTTAAGCTGTCAGGAGCTTAAGACTTCCAAGAAGTTGGATAAGTTGCGGACATATATGGAGGATAAGATGACAGAAGCCTTGCTGAGGTATTGTTTAAATTTCGCTGCTGAATTGTATTTTTCATTAGTGTATTAGTTTCAATTTATTAGCATAATTGTTCATTCCTGTTGAATTTTTATTAGTTAGTCGTAGTTAAGATTTGATTCATTATATTTACTAAGTTTTATTTTTAGCTATATTATTGGCTATTTCCTGGGTATTATTTCTCTTGTTGATTTCTGTTTTCACTTAATCTATTTAACTTTTATTATACTTATTTTGTGGTATCAGTGCAATAACGGATTCCCTTCATTTTACTTTGCGTACCAGAGAATGCCCCCGCTGCCAAAAGAAGTTTTTAAAGACTGAAGGATGTAACAAAATCCAGTGTCCCTGTGGCACCTTATCATGCTATGTCTGCCGCAAAGAAGTTAAAGACTACTCTCATTTTGACGGCCAGGGTGCCAACACTGGAAAGTAAGCGTAATACACGGAATTGTTCCGTTTTTAATTGCCTCTTTACTTTCATTAGATGCCCTCTATGGACCAACACGGAAATTATGCACCAACAGGAAGTCCAAGCTCAAGCTATCAAGACGCGTGAAGAATTGACGCAACAAAATCCAGGCGTTACGCTGGACAACATTTTGCCCAAGATTCCCGAAGTTTCTGCGATATCCCGGGCGCAAGCTCAAGCTCAGCGAATGAATGTGAGATTACTTGTCCCTGCTCTTGCTCAACCCACAGGCCAGAGAGCAGCTCACGCTAGGGTTGAAGGAATGGGAGTTCAAATTGCGAATGGTTTGCGCGCGCAAGGATTGTTCAATTTTGTCATGCAGGAACACGACATGCGAGAAAATCGTAACATTCGCGATAATGAAGTTTAATAGGAGCAAAGGTTGGCTGAGTTGGCACAGTTGCGAGATGTTTAACAGGGGGGCGTGGAGTTACCGGTGGGCGGGGCAATTAATGCAACTGTAGGACGTCTTGATGTTAGCGCTGCCGATGCGCAAAGACAACTCATTATAGCGGCAGTAAGGCGACATACTTTGAGGCAAAGGGAGGGCGGTGGGATGGTAATTAATGTGTTTAACCGACCACAAGTTGATCTAGTCGCCGATGTGCCGAAAACAAGCCCATGCTCAGCAACCTCCTTCAGGAGCTCAACCTCAATGGAGTCATGGATATAATAGGATTTTAAGGCGACATTGTACTTATTTGACCTTAGTTGCCTTTCTTTTGGGATCTTCAAAATGTTGAACTCAACGTTTAAGAGTGAAATTTTATGAGAGTCAGTCTGAGGTGGTTTAAGAAAAGTGAATTGCGGTTGATTACGAAATTTGTCCTCGTTAGTTGCCCTCTTTTATTCAAGAAAATTAAACTGTGTCACTTTGAAAATGTTGTGGTCGAATGGTACCATTGGAACAAATCTATCGAAGTTATTTTTTTGAACATGATTTAGCAAAACGCATTACTTATAAAAGAAAGTGTTTTTCCGTGTTTTTATATTGTCTCGAGCTGCATTCCTCCAACGAAGCTCGATTCTCTCGCAAAGCTCGGGGGGAAATCAGTATAAAGAATTATGTTTTTTCTGAATACGAATCTTCAATACACACGTATTTTTCTAAAAATTGAATATTTATTGTGTTTCATAAATGTGTTCGGTACATGTTTAAACGCTACTAATTTATTAGGAATACGTCTCTTCCGAAACAGCATTTCGGCATTTTCCAAGAGGCACGTTTCGTTTTACATTTGGAGTAAAATATCAGCCCCATGAGACGATGCCGAGAAATCAATAGCTTCAAATTCTCGGTATTTCACTACAAGACCAGGGCAGTTGGACGCTGGCAGCATTTCTCCCAACAGTTTCTTCCATCGAACGAACATCTTTCCTCTCCATTATTACTGGGAGCTTCGGTACAAAATGAGGTTCCTGAATCTACTCAAGATCTGGATATGGAATTGGACCATGAATCTCTACTTGTTAGACAAGAGTTTTCTACCTTGAGCTACAACGAAATCTTTTTGCAAGCTCAAAAAGACGAACCATAACGTTTTCAACTGGTCAAAGACTATTTCGAAAACGAAAGACAACAGTTGCTGTCCAAGTTGTTGTCGTCTACTCCAAACAGTTTCTCTCAAGATATCAAACCAGTCGGAGGTTTCAACCCGATTCGAGTACAAAGTGACCCTTGCTCCCCTGTCAAGTCCCCTATAGCATTTTTGGTTTGGTCCTGTCAGCTTTGGGATTGATAACCTGGATTCAATGGCGGGCCCAAGTAGGGTAGACAATCAATCAGACGCTTCCAAATCTTTGGATAAATCTAATCAAAGGCAAGAAGCCGTGTTAGTTCGTCCTTCATCAAGTGGTAAGCCCAGAACAGAAACGGTGCGTAGCACTGCTGATCTCATGGAAGTAGGCCGTCCTTCACACAGAAATGTTGATCGGAATGCAGTTAGTGGTCGTGATGAGTGACGATGAAGACCATGATCCAACCATCGAATGCTACGTTCGCGAGCCGAAGCAATCTTATCTGATGTTCCTTACGAAGAATTGCGGGTCAGTGAAGAACCAACGTTGAAAGAAGCATCTTTGTTAATGAAAGGTCGCCAGGAGGTATGAAAAGGCAAGCAAATGTAAAGAAAAGGTTAGTCCGGCTTTAGAAAGGAAAGGAAATAAACCATTTGAAAAACGCGAACTGCGAGATTACACAAAATGGAATATTTATTTTGTTTCATAAATGTGTTCGGTACATGTTTAAACTCTTTTAGTTTCTTAGTGTACCCCACTTCTGAAACAGCTTTTTCAATGTTTACCACCTTCTATAATAAGCTTGATCCCTTTAATGATTGTAAACTTATATGAGAGCTTAATAAATCTGCATGTAAAGTCGCACTTTTGAGAGTCATGAATTATAGGACATAAAATTATATGGAAGAACATCAAGTATACACACCAAACTATCTTTCGCGGCGCCCCATCAAGCCTACCGCGGCGCATAGTTTGAGAACCGCTGAGTTACGGTATGATCGTCAGGTGGCGGTACCTGACATCTGCCAACGGGAAATCTGACTGTTGTTTTGCTGCAGGAATGAAAGTTTTACTGTGGTTTCTTGTATATTAGAGTTAAACCTACAATTTATATGTAGAATGTCTTCTAATTTATTTAATTTTGGATGGCAGAAAGCTAAGCCTACCCAGCAGAAAGCTGACGATGATTTTGGTGAATTTGCCTCAGCCGCAGAACCTAGCTCATCAAGTAAATCTTTTAATCTACTTAGATTTCAGTTGCCCTCACTTTCGTTTATTATCTTCATAGAATGCCCGCCCTTAAATTCCAACATGTTAGACCATGACTTGCCCGTAGTTGATTATGTAGGAGTCCAGCCCACTACCCCAGTTCCCAATGGCTTCTTTACCACCAAAAAGCACCTGACTTCATCATTCAACAAGCCTGTAACAATCCCTGGATGCAGAATGACGCCCTCGATTGCTCCACAGTCATTCCCTGTTTCTCCCGTTTCTAGTCAGACAGCTGTGGACAGTTCGGACGATTTTGGTGATTTTTGCACCTCGCCAGCTTTCCCAGTTGCATCTGTGCCTACGTCGACGCCAAATAACAATTCAACTTCTTTCCCCGCTGTTTTTCCACCCCCTCCCAATATCAGAATTTCGGAGCCGAAACTTCAAATTCAAAATTCGACTAATTTACACCAGCAACCCAACTATTGCATTTCCCTCGACGAAGAAGAACTGTTCATGTCCACAATCACGTGGGCGAAATCAAGAGGAGAATTAGGGGATGCGTCAACCCTTCAAAAATGCCCAATCGAACCCGTACCATTGAATCCAGTTGAAACCTTAGAGGATGACGAATTTGGCGATTTTGCGGCAGCTCAGGCCAACTTTACCTCGCCTCTTTCTTCCACTGCAATTTCCTCGCAAAACACAATCTCATCAACGCCTAATTACAACCAAATCGGCCCCATGGACGCTTTAAAGCGACTCAGGACGAATGCCCCCCCGTCCGTACATTGCTCTTCCATTGGAGACCTGAATCAAACCGATTTCCAGTCCCCGAGAGAGCTAGAGAATGTTTCAGTTAAAAATAATGATATCGCGTTCCTGGACGATGAACAGGGCCTCACGATGGGCTATTTTAACCCTTTAGACGAGGAACCGCCAGGTTTCGAGGCTTGGGAAATGAGCGCGCTCCATAGGATTGAAGGAGAAAGTTTTGGTAATTTCCTCCAATCACCTGCTCCCACGGAATCCTCAAACGCTTTCAAATTCCTTGATAAAAAGTTGGGGGCCTTTATTCAACCCAGTTTGGGGTCAGCGCCAGTTCTACTGCCCTCGGATGCCAAAATTGACCTTAAAATGGAGTTAGTTTACAGAGAAGAGCTCAACGCGTCAATTGAAGAAGAAGTGGGAGTCGTTTCGGTCGACGAAAATCATTCCAATTCTCCCCAGTCAGAGTCGCGCTTAAGTCCGGAAGGTTTATCGGGAGGTGAGGAGGAGGAGTTTGGGGATTTTGCAAAACAGTTGGATCCGCCCCTACCGGTACTCGAGATACCCGTCGTGAAACCAGTCTTGAGTTCCTTGGAACGCGAGGAAGATGACGACTTTGGCGATTTTGCTGATTTTGAGTCAGCGCCCATGGAAATAAACCATGTAGAGCCAATTGCTCAGCTTTCTATGGCCAAGGAGTTGCTTTCGGATTGTTCGGATGATGGATTTGACGATTTTGCAGCGGCGCCTTCTTCATTGCCTTTCAACTTGGAGCTACAGTCGAGTAGCATTGAGACTCAGCTCCAAACCCTAGTGGAAACCATGTTTTCCTTGCCTAGATCAGTAGGGGCGGGATCAGGTCGAAGCCTGACACCCGTAACTTCCCTAGAATTGCTCTGCCAAGGAAGTAAAGGAACCATTTGGGCTTATATAAGAGATCCCAATTCTACACCAGCCTTGTCTTTCCAGTGGTCCAAGTCCAAGCTAAGAAACACGTGGTTCAAAGCTATTGGCATTGACGAGCGTGGAACAGTAAGTTTGCTTACATTTCTGGCTATATTTAACTTCTCGTTTTTATCCTAACGCAGTAGACGCACTATTCTGGGCGTATTCCTGTATTATGTTCATCTGATTTGTGCTTCTGAATTGTTTTGTAGAATTTTGGAGGTTTGTCGGGCGTGCCTCGATTTGCTGTTAATCTGAATACCCCACTCCAACCAGTCAAGTTAGGGTGTCTTGTGACGCCAATGAATGACGTAATTACCCATGCATTTATAATTATCCGTTTTTACCGTAATATTTTATTTTTTAAAAATCTTGATGAAATGCTCTAGACGTCTTTGACTTCTACTCTTGATGGAAGCGGGCTGTGCAACACCTTAGACCTTGACTTTTTTGTAAATAGATCACCTGCTGATGAAGGAGATTCTGCTTCAGGTATTCATTGAAGAGTGTTGACCGTGGGAGATTTCGTAATTGTATTTTGTGTTTAAATAGTATTGGAAAATGGTTTGGATGTGGTTTTTGCCAAACCAGCGTCCGATTCGCCCTTGTCCGTCCCCAAGTTTAAGTCGAATGCTGAAATGAGTGGCTTGGTTAGTCCGTCGTCTTTGTTGGACGACTTTCTTGTTTCGTCACTTTCGCTTTCCGAGTCACAAGCTGTAAACAGTGTAGGGTCATCGGATTTGCTGGCGTAATACCAGTATAATCTGATGACATAAAGTTTAAGTTTAGCAAAAGATTTTAGGTTTTCCCCCAACCCCAATTCCGTATTTGTGATATGTACGTAGCAGTTGATCTACTTCATTTTGGGTTTCGAGGGAAAAGAAAAGTTTCTAGTTTCTTGTAAAGCTTCTTGTCTAGTTGGTGGTCCGTGTGGGGAGAAGTGTTTTGGCACCGCTCACATTCCAGCTTCTTTTTTTTTTTTTTTTTTTTATAAACAAGCTCATAACTCTCGTTTAAATGCACATCGCAGCATGGCAATATTGTAAACTTATTTTCAGGTATAAAACGCAGAGAAAGTCTTGAGATTATTTTTTTTGTCATCGTTATGTCGTTCAGTTATTCTTAGAAATATTTATTACGAATTTTAAGGTGTATTGGTGTATTCGAGGAACTTGTCTGGACTGTAGTCAAACAACTCGAAGTCTGGCTTGTATTTCTCGTATACTTCCATAAGTACTGCTCTTGAGACTTTTGAAAAGTACTGAGCTCTAACTTCATCTGACTTACCGCCGAATGTCACATGATCTGTTTGTGGTTGGCCGCTGCCTTGTAACCCAGACAAGTTTGTAAACAATTGCAAATCTTCGCTTAAAGTTTCGAATTTGGCGACGACACTATACTTGACCAAACAAGGCGTGCAGAATGAATAGTAAGGGATCCAATGATCGTCTGCGTAGTGCAGTACGTTCAATTGACTCAAGTATCGCATAAATTCTTCGAAAGTGGGCTCAATTTTGTCAGAAGGCGTTCGACGATACTTTTGCACAATTTTCTTGCCATACTTTTCGTAGAAGAAATGTGTACCGTGTTTGCGGCCTCGCTCAGAGTCTTCCAACTTATCTCTGTATGCTGAAAGCAAACGATCGAACGGATGACGTACGATTACTAAACTGGTTGCTTTGAACATTAGCTACAAAGAAACGTTTATTGAAAACTATTTATCATTTCCAAGCTTTTGTACGGTACCTACCCGTTTCGCTTCTGGGAAGTCAATTTCAGGGTAATGACGTCGAGCAAGCTCGCTAATTTGTACTTTGGAAGTTTGAATAGTTTCCTCGTCGACATTAGCAAGGTTTAGCAGCCAGTGGAGAATGGAAGTCGAAGCTGCTTTATATAAAGGACAGTATGCAAAGTTTCCGCCTCTAAATTAAGAATTTTCGTTTTTTGAAAACATTAGTTTTGATATTTTCATTACTTACCTGTGGAAGTAAAAAACAGTATAAGCTGGTGAAGGAGGATGTTTGATCACTGGAACTTCTTTGGCATTTTCATAAATGCCATAATCGCGACAAACCTGATCAATTTTAGAAATCCGAGCAGCATTTCGTTCCCGAATGTCCTGTAATGACGTCATTACGTAGACATTATTTTTTTGTTCTTTGAATAAGGTTATCACTTATTACCTCTGGTGAACGTGGGATATCTTTCAGGGTTGTAGGGTGTATTTGTTGTGAGTTAAGTGTGGGACTTCTAAGGCATGTTTTGCAGACGATGAGCACCAAAAGGGCGAGCATCAGAATTGGTTTAATGCGGGCTCTTATGGTACCCATTGGTACGTTTACCTTAAAACGAACCTAATTGTTAATCTTATTAAATTACTTTAACTTTTTTAGAGTTACTCTTTTGACAGCTAAAACTTAATGCATCCAGAGAAGTTGGACTTGAGACATAACGATGTTATATCTGACTAGTTTTGAATGAGAATCCGTATCTGGTAGGCTTCAGCAGGTAGCTGCTCTTGACCTTGTGCTTTTACCATTCGTTGACTTGTTACGCCCAAAACGAGATAACCGGATTTTACAATCGCGTATTGTAAGAAAACCGCGCAGTTCAAACATGTAAGTAAGTCCAAAATCAGTAAATCACGAAAATCACTTTTATTTCTTAAAAGACCAGGTGACATACACATTATCAATAAACACTTGTGATACTATGACATTTCTGAAGGTACCAAATTCGGTGGTTATACAGGTTTTTGCAATTTTTTGTTTCTCGTAAAATCACGAGCCTCCTTAAGCAAATCCACGACTTCACTATCGTCTCCTTCTTTTACGTTCCAGTCGTCGTCTTCGTCGTCATCACTCGGGATGTAATCGCTGGTGTCTTCATCTATGTCATTAATAAACGGATCTTCTAGATCGTATTCATTGTCTGCATCTCCTTCTAAGTCTTTACGCCTCTTTCGCTCGCCTAATTCAGTAAAAAAATAAATTCAACTTCTAATGTTTAAGCTTCAGCTTGTATGCTTGCCTCTCTTTTTAGCTGCTCGCGTTGGTACGGGCATTTCTGTATGTTTAAAAGCTTCTCGGTGTCGGGGATTTTTCCTGTAACACGTTAATCCGTACTCACATTCCGGGCGATTATCATTTCCATCCGGTACATCAGGCTGTTGTGTTTCTTTTACTTCGGCGTAATCGTCGTCTCCAGGATGACTGAACTCTTTCGTATGTGCAGGATTCCTCCTAAAAAGAAATTCGTTAATTTTCCAAAGCAGTTCCTTTATTGCACAAGCCCGAACAGCATAGCAGTCCATGTAGCATTTTTCTGTTCAATTACTGTACCTGTAGCAAGCACTTCCGTACTGACAGGCTGGTCTTCGCGAAGCTGCTCCGACTGGTTCATCACCTTCACCAGATTTCGTTGTTTCCTCGCTTAATTCTTCTTTGGGAACTGTGGGACTTGCGGGAGGAGATTTGAATACAGACCTCGCTTTGTGCTTCTTAGTTGCAGGTTTCTCTGGAGATACTGAAGTTCGGGTCTGATTTGCTTGATTATCGAGCAGCCACCGTGGTAATTTTCGCTTGCTTTCAAGCTCCTCCGTTTGTAATGGCTCTTTTTTGACAGGAAGCTTCTCTTCTGGCAATTTCTCTCTCGTTTCTTGATCTTGTTGTTCTGCTTTTCCAGATTTCTCAAGACCGATGGCTTCTTCAGTCGTGTGATTATCATCCTCGCCATTTTTGGTAGCTTCTTTTGCTAGTTCCATAGCTTTGCTTTCGTGGCCATTAGAAGTGTTGATTGGACTCTGATCAGGGACCAACTCATAGCAATAAAGACTGGGTAAAAGCTGAAACTTGTCTCCAATAGACAACTCGGTGCTCTGATCCTTGTGAAGAATTTTTAGCCCAGTTTCTTCCTTTTTCTGGTAGAAACACGGGTTGGTATGTAGCTATGGAATAAGGAAAAATAATTATTCAACACTTGTAATTTAAACTTAATAAAATGTGATAGAGAAAAATGATTAATTATTTAAATGAGAGAAAAATTATTAATTATTTAAATTAGAGATAAATGATTAATTATTTAAATTTAACTTACCGCGGTAACAATAACTTTTTCATTATCTGAAACCTCGAAAGAAGCATGTTGCCTTGACACACGTTTATCGGAACACTGCAAAAAGTACATTGTACTGTATTGATTTATTAACTAATTTTCAGAGACTAAATTATATTTTACTTTCAAAAATGGCCCTCGTCCAATTTCAACTTTTCCGTTCGGTAATTCTGCGTTAAACTGGTCGTCTCCGTCAATGCGCAAGAGTTTCATGTTTGTTTGCCAAATCTTTGTTTACAAATAATGCTTAAAACTGTATAATTGTTCCCTCTTTTACCTTTACCTAGGCGTTTTCAATTGTTTGTTTTTTCTTATTTTGTCATTGCTGTGAACGAAACTTCAATACTAATCGCGAACAGCGAATCATGATTGACACTCTGTCACGCGCGAAACCGTTTTATTACAAATATGGGTCTAATATGTACATTTACACGCGCGGTAATACAGCTTTGGCTGCTGAACGCTTATTTTTTTTCTTTTTCTCCAAGATCTTCGCTAATAAGTTCAGCGTCGGCTAAGGCTTGCCAATAAGCGGAATCCGTTCCTTCGTGTGAACTCACAAAAATTCTAAACACCTCCAAAATCTGAGCCGGGGTAAGTGTCCTGAACTGAGTGAAGACTCCATGCTTATTCTTTATAAGTTCAATGCCAATACCGGGAGCCCATTTCCTATAACACTACGACTTAGCCATGTTTATAAGAAAACAAATTCGTTTTACTCTAGGGCACCGATGAAACAGGTGGAAGGTTTCGCCATAAGATTTCGTACGAATAACGCTAGCAAATGGTACTGCTCTGGCCGCAATTCATTTGCATCCCTCACTCTTGGTGTGCACTTAGCTAAGTATATAAAATCGTCCTTGACTCCTCTCTAGGAAATTTAATATTTGAAGATATTTTTTATATACTTAGTTATCAAAATATATGTATACTATGTTATTTCCCACGTTGCTAACAACATACGGAAGGAATTGCTTGACAGGAAAAATTTCAAGTAACTCGACTTTAAAGAACAGCTGCCATAAAACGAATATTGCCCGGTAATGACGAGAGCCGTCTTCCGGCATACTTCTTAATTTCTTAAAAAAAAGAACCATTATAACTTCAAATAAATAACGTCTTGTCTGAAGAAGCATACCGCATATAAGATACCAGGCAGAAAGAAGTAACAATCTAGATTGGACTCGGTTGCCAGAATTTTTCTATCGATGAGCAACAAAAGTAAGGATCGAAGCAAATATTGGTCCGACGTGGGGATAATTAATGTCGCTTTTGGGGGAAATATGAAATAAACAGTAAGCAGATGAATTTTGTCCTGAATGTTACGAATATTTTACCTTTATCGAAATTGCTCTCGAGTAATCTTGGTAACGTTGGAGGTGTCACTTGGCCAGTTTGTTCCCGCGGAGGTATATTTCCGAGTACGGTATTTGGCGTTATGTTTTCTGCCCGCAATGTTTTGGGAAAGGTTTGCTCGAGTTTCTTTCAAATAAACATGTAAACGCTAGTTATTTATTAACTAACAATTGAAGGAAAGATTTTACCTCGAACCTAGCGTAAAATTCTTTGTTGGGCTCATAAATGAGTAAATTTCGAGCTCCAGCTTCTAATACCGCATCAACCAGTCTGCCAGGACCCGGATGGCCAATAATGAATATTCTGGCCATATCTTTGACGTCGCTATTCAATTTCTTTACAAGGTATTCTAAAAATTGCAATAATAATATTTTACAATTTAAAAAAAAAATGAAGAACATTTATACCGATAGGATTGCGTCCAAGAACATAGAAAGGCTGTCGTTTGGATGCGTAACATTTTTTTATAAGGGTTCCTTTATGAAGTAGTGCAGTTTCTTTAACGTCTTCGTCAAGTTCCGAGATTAACTTTTGAATAATACTGCGAGCTTTGGTAGAAAGCTTTTCATCTGAATTGGTTTGTTTTTCGACAATCACATCTTCTTTCACGATATTTGTAGTTGCATTAGCTAAAGTTCTTTTCACGCTAAAGTTAGTACGTGAGAGCTTTATGAGGTTTATACGAGGGTAGTACGGGGCTACATGACAGAAGAAACGATGGAAAGTTGGCTTTACAATTGCCATGGTTCTATAATTTCGTCCGTTGTGCGGAAACAACGTGTTCTACCTAAACGCATGGGTTTGTTATTGTTTGTGCAAGCCGTAAAAGCTTGTCAAGTCAGCCTAAATCCTGAACGGCCGTTCGTCGAATGTCATATTTTCCCTTTCCAAGTTCGGTTTTCTGCGGACAACAGCGTAAACGAACTCGATTAACAGCAGTAACGAGTGCTCGAAAACGACTGATGTAACAATTGCCTCTTCGTGCAATTTCTTATTATTAATTAACCAAAGCTAATTGTCATGGATCAACCCACTATTCAGGGTATAGAAAAGATGACGGTGATCGACAACGGTGACAAAAACGCTGCCGAAGACTTTGTTGACCCTTGGAATGTTGTTGGCAATTCCGGTAAAGGAATTGACTACGATAAATTAATAAGTAAGTACCTATTTCTTACAAACATATCTTACCTTTGAGCTAACCCTTTACACGATAGAGCGATTCGGAAGCTCAAAAATCGATACTGAATTGATCGAACGTTTCGAAAAAATTACTGGCCATAAAGCCCATCATTTTCTCCGAAGGGGAATTTTTTTTTCGCATCGCGATATGCACAGCATTCTCAACCAATATGAGCAAGGAAAGCCCTTTTTCCTGTACACTGGTCGTGGCCCGTCTTCAGAATCTATGCATATGGGACACTTAATTCCTTTCATCTTCACGAAGTAAATCAAAATACGAAGTTTCCCTTGAGCGGTTTTTATTCATTTTCTTTAATTTAGATGGTTGCAAGAGGTGTTTGATGTTCCTTTAGTGATCCAACTGACTGACGATGAAAAGTTTTTATGGAAAGATCTGAAACTGGAAGAAACCCAGCGACTGGCTGTTGAGAATGCCAAAGATATAATCGCCTTGGGCTTTGATGTCAATAAAACGTTCATTTTCAACGATTTAGATTTCATCGGGTAAAGATTCTTGGAGTACTAAATGGATCTTAACTCATTTTGTTATTTATCTAGCCAATGTCCTGCCTTTTATCAAAATATGGTCCGAATTCAACGCTGTGTTACTTTCAATCAGGTGAAAGGCATTTTCGGGTTTGGCGACAGTGACGTGATAGGCAAAATCAGCTTTCCTGCCATTCAAGCTTCTCCTTCCTTTTCGAGTTCGTTCCCTTTCATTTTTGGGAACCGGAAAGATGTTCACTGCCTAATTCCCTGTGCTATAGATCAAGTTACGAGTTTACCCTGTTCAAAACAAAATTGCAGACTTAGTAATCATAATTTTATTTACAAAGGACCCGTATTTCCGAATGACGCGTGACGTAGCTCCTCGGCTGGGTTGCCCCAAACCTGCGCTGCTTCACTCAACGTTTTTCCCGGCTTTGCAAGGCGCACAGACCAAAATGTCAGCCTCGGATCCCAATTCGTCCATTTTCCTTACGGACTCCCCCAAAGTTATTAAAAACAAGGTAACTTAGAAAAAAATTAGTAGATCTGACATAATACTCGTCTGTAGGTTAATAAGCACGCGTTTTCTGGAGGTCAACCCTCGTTAGAAGAACATAAGCGTTTAGGAGGCAACTGTGATGTGGATATCGCATATCAGTATTTGACGTTTTTCTTGGAAGACGACAACGAACTGGAACGTATTCGTAAAGTAAAGAAAAATTACACAAAATAGCTGGTACGATTTTACTTTTGATTTATTAATATTTTCGTAGGAATATACAAGTGGCGAGCTACTTACAGGTCACTTGAAGAAAGAATTAATTGATTTATTGACGCCTATAATTACGGGGCACCAGGAAAAACGGAAATTAGTAACCAATGATACGGTGAAGCAGTTCATGCAACCTCGCCTTTTAAACTTTAAACTATAACTTATTCGCTTTACGGGGATATTGACAAGGTGAAATGCAGCGGTTAACTTGGGATGGAGAACAATACAATGCATCGAAAGGCAGTTGAAAAACACGTAATTTTCTTCCGCAGTTAGCATGAACTGTAGTAATTATTGAACCCCAGCGTTAGCACCAGATTCTGCAGTTCTGAATATCCATATTCGGTCAGCTTTTGTACCACTAGTCAAAACAACCAACGTAAAAATGAGAATCAATCAACTAATTAAATTAAAAAAGCCATTAATTAATTTGGAAACAAAAATTCAACATTTTCGTCCTTAAGGTCAAGAGACATTTGATTCCCATTCCTGATCTTCTCGTTGTTCAACAATGAGGTCGATAGAAACAGGGCTTGTAAAATAGTGAAAACGTCTTAGTTTCTACGAAAGTGGAAGCAAGTAATTTGATGCCGAAACCATGCATAACAATATGAGACACATTTTCCTGTTTTGAAAATGGACACCATATTTCGTGACAAAGTCACAAAAACATCAGAAAAGATTAACTTACCTAGAAAAAATAATTTTGCGCATTCTTGCCACTCCACATGACATTTCATAATTTCGTCAAAACGAGGATGAGTGTACTCCGTATCTTGCACCCATTGGCCCTCTATTAGCAATCTCCTGAACCTCAAAATCGACGTTAACGCTTGGCGAAACAAACCTAACGCAGGTTTGGCTTCCGGCTTAAGTAAACAGCTACAAATACAAGGTTTCCTCTTCAGGTTTCAGTTTAAATCTTTATATTATACCTAGTAATGGCCAGCTCCAAATACTGAGAATGAGCTACGTAAAGATCTTCCAGGCATTCCACCTTATTTTCCACATTTCTGCAAAATTCCTCCCACTGCACATCTAAGAGTTGATGTGCCAAGTACATATGGAAAGAACGTACGAAATGGTTCATTTTATGGCGGGCGATATGTAGTTGCAGGTACTGTCGACTCTTTTGTAAGCTAGCCAGACATCCTAACAGAAATCAAAAAGTAAACAGTAAGTATACATTTGAATCGCTCGAAAAATACCTTTATGATTCAAATATTGCATAAGGTCAGAAAGCGCCCATAATGTATAGCGGATTTCTAACAAAAATGAGCCCACTTTAATGTACTGTGTAGAGGTGCTATCAGTCAAAATCAAGTTTTGGGGCCAAGCTACTAAATATTGTAACGTGACAAAGTTGAGAGCACGAGAATCTAATGAAGTTTTAATTATTAAATAATGTCATACGTCTTATTACAGAAAGACTTCGTTACTTTCGAGAGAAGTTATATCAGGTACGTGGCAAATCTTGAAGGACAAATTGTCCGAAAATTCCGAAGAGCAAGCGGAAGCTATTGCGTCATTAAGAATGGTCGTTAATGCGGGTATAAACAGATGCTTATGAATGCGAGATAATTCCACCTAGATTAAAAACTGATTAATGCAAACTCCAAGGCTACAATAAAATATACATGTTTAGCCAACTTAGAAGTGAGAGTATCCCCAAAATTGGCTTCACGCATCAACAGAAAAGCCCTTAACGCTTTAAAATGCGCAAATAACTTGTGCTCTTCCAATAAGCTATGCAAAACAGCACGATTGACCAACTTGTTCCTAGAAATATTCACAAATTACTAAGTCTAATTTCTTAAAAAAAAGTTACTGAATTTTGATTGGCTTAAGCAAACTCTTTTCCAAAAGCACCGACCAAGGTAAAACGCCCAACTGGCTCGGATCTACTATTTCCGTCGTCTCATCAGGTTTGATGCGTACTTGAAAAACGTCTTTCATTGGCGGTTCACCTGAAAGAAGTAAATAACAGTCTCACTAAATATTTTTTTTTCTTTTCTCGAGAATAAACGTACCAACCCTGCGCAAATCATCCTCCCATGAATAATTCGATCTTTCCACAACTTCAAGTGTGGGGAGTTGCTCTTCATGTACCTTTTTTGGTACTAAAACTTGACACTCTGCTTCGGAAGACAAACGGTCGTTACTTTCTTTGTCTCGCACGGTGGATACGGAAAATTCAGATTCCTTCGGTAATTCTTCAATTTCTCTCTTTTCTCCCGTTTCCTCAGCGTTCTTCGATGAAGGGTTTTCTTCGACTTGTTGATTAAATAGTTCTGGTTCTTCAGGCGTTTTTGCAGGAATTTCTGTTGGGTGTTTAACCGTTTCTTCGCCTCGAGAAGGCTTTTCTTCAATAAAAGCTATGGGTGAAAACGTCACGCCATACTCTATACCCATAACTTTCCGCTTATTAACTTCACGTGGAAGTAAAGGATTTGCGGTAGTTTCCAGCGAAACATCTTCTATGGGAGCTTGGAGATCCGAGGTGAAGTTCTGGTTCGCAATATCGCTTTGGGTCATGACATTACCACTATCCTTCGAGTCCAGCAGTGGAGATTGGCAACGGATATTGTCCACAACATCTTCAGAGCTCTGGGTGGCGATATCACTAGCAGGCACTACTGACGAATGTTGTAATTCAACAGGATTTTGGTTTATATCTTCCAAATAGGCATTTCTTAAGAATTCCTCGCGCTGTTCTGTCAAACTGCGACGTTGCGCCAACCATTGCACCCGTTCTTCCCTCTTTTCCGACGCTTCCATCAATTTGGCGTACTTCTGTACTAATTCCGCTCTACCAAAACAAACAGTTACTAAACTATTTCATACAAAAGTTGATTTTTCTTTACTTCTCGAGCTGCTCCTTAACGTCCCGCTTTTCGAGCACTTTGGCACGTTTTTCAGCTTCCAAGTTCTCTAGCTCTATTTCTTGATTATGTGCTTCACGTTTTTGCGCTAGTGACAACGCCAAGTTCGAGTTCAATATAGCTTGTTTCTGACGCTTATCAGCAGTCATATTCCTCAGCCTGATGCTTGTGCGTTCTACTCAAAATACCCATATTAGGTCACGGCAATTTAAGAAAGAACAATCAAATTATACCCTTTATTCTTAACAAAGTTGCTTTTCTTCCCAACGTTGCTTTCAACGCTATTTTATTCGCGTTACTCAATTTTCTAAGATCACTGGGTTTCCACTGAGTCCACGCAGCCTTTTTGTCTGTCCAGTACCTCTCGTACTGATTGAGTAGAAGACTTCGTCGATAGCACTGTTCCGGAGTTAGAACCAAGTCCAGATTGGGAACATGAACTCCAGTAACCATATCGTGCTAAAAAATAATTAATTATGTTTTAATTTGACCGAAATATTAAGACTGACTTCAGGATTTAGCACTTTGAGTAGAGTAAATGCCTTTCCACATTCAAAAGTGAGAGTTCGAAATTCTTTCAAGAAGGCTAGGGGTCGCTGGCTCTCTGCCAGCATGAAACCGTGAGTCCAAAACCTACGATTTCTGCAAGTAAGGTATTCTGACTTCAACTGAACCCAATATTCTGAGTGTGGATCACTGCAAATTCCTCTCCAAGCCCAATTTTCAATAAACCTATTAGAACAAAGGTAGATCATGGAAGGGCCAGGATTAAGCTTAAGAATTTTACTTACTTCAATAAAGGAGTTACACAAGCTTGCAAAATGGAAGCCAGAACAAGCATATCTTCCTTCTCCTCCACCAACTCCAGCTTTTGAAGCAACAAAACCAAGAAACTGAAGACTGACTGGTATGGTGCCCAACTCTGTTCCATTTCGGAGTCCATTTCGTAGCAAATCCGTAAGGGCGAGATCAAAGTTTTGATGAATCTTACGGCCAAAGAACAATTCAAGTTCTGGAACTTGTTCGTGATGAATTCTTGGTAAAAGTTCAGGTATCTGAGGACTTGATCCTGAAATGCTTGAAACACAAATCCTCGACGACCTAGGAAAAAAAATCATTTCTCTTCCCCCGAAGACTGTCTATTTTACGGTTGATTAGTATGTCTCTGGTAATGACTGCGTGTCTAGGCAAATGCGCCACTTGCCATAGGTGCCGGTACAAACGTCCACACATCAAGAAAGGCTGAATCCATGACGCCGTACAATCTGGGGTTAAGCCTTCGATCGTGAGACCAGGGATAATCTCAAACGAATCCTAGGATGATTAAGTATTAGTTTTGAATGTGTTAAGGGATTTTACTGCTTACGCAACAGGATATGAAGGACGTGGAAGGAATTCCCAAGCAGAGTAACAGAATATGTCTCCAAATCAAGATTTCTTCGGTGATTACACGGGCTGCAGGGTTGAATGACGGGTTGATGAGCTTTAACTGGCTCATGAGGAAGACATGGAGATGGGAAACAGCCTGGGGGCCTGCATCACTGATATGAGGGAGCTCTTTTGGCACGACGAGCTGGCCTAAACTCTCCCACGTTCTGCGACAAGGTGTTTGGAAGTCTTCGCTGGCAACTACTTGCCAGTCGCAGGGTTCTTCGTGAGTTTCTCGTGCACTGTTCGAAGATTTCGTTGGCGTTAGTGATGGAGATACATAGCCTTCATCACTCATTAACATCTCCTAAAAAACTAAATTACCAAGAAGTCCTATGATTAATTCGAAAGACTTACAGATTTACTGGAAGCTAAAGTATTAAAATGCACAAATCCAGCTTCAGGATTATCTTGGCCTGGTAGATGCGGTATATCTAATCTAAAACCCGAACGTTTCAAACCCATGCCCAACAAATTGCATGGTGGATTACTCAGCGCTCCGAACAATGAGCTAAGGTAACAATTTAAGAAGGTTAACTACGTTAAGATATTGCGAAGTTCAAACCGTTGCGAAGATTCAGCATGTGGAGACAAAAGATTCCATACTGGGTGCAGATGATCACCCGGATAGGAATCCAACAGGTTTGATGACGTTGTTTCGCTAAGCAGAAAGGTACGATGAAAGAATAGGGCCGGAAATTGCTCTAAATTCCGGGTTTGAAATGGAGCAACATATTTGGAGTCTCCAAACATAAGAGACGAAGTTGGGAACAAGGATTTGTTATCCTTCGGGAGATAAAATTTTATAAATATACAGGAAAATTAAGTTTTATTATTATTAATTAGACTTACTTTAGGAGTTTCCACGATTCGTTCAGAAATTTGCTCCAGTTGCGGAGCGGTGGAAACTTTGGAGTGCTTTAATAGTAGCAAAAGCTTGAGAATACTGTCAGGAAAGCTGGATTCTTCAGTTGACTTCAGAGTTTTTAGCTTTTTAAGGTTTCGTTCAAAGTCATTAGCTTCATCATACTGGCGTTTTATGCGAAAGTCGTAAATGGCTTCAGCAAATTCCAGCTCGAGCGCCACTGAATGATCAAAGGATTCGGCAGCATTTGATGGTGTTTCTTGGGTTTCGTGCGCACCTTACATCAAGAGTAAGAAAATATCCAGATTTGAGCAAGACATAATTTACCAAAAAGCAAATTTTCAAAGGCAAGTCTCTTCAAGTTACGTTGCAGTTTAATACTCTGTTGTTCGTCATAATGTGGAACAGGAATTAAAGTTGTTAACGAAAGTGGCTTGCTCTTGCTGCTTTTCAAGTCGACTTTTTCGTAAGCTTTGATGAGAGAACAAATATTATCATATATGCTTTCGCTCATGGTAATTCATGCACTTCGCCGATATTTTAGACGCATTAAAATGCTAAAGCAAATTTATTACTATTTTGATTTGAAACCAAAACAAACTAAACCGAAACCGTATGGCGAACAACGAACTAAAGCCTCAAGCCGTATACCGAAACTACGGTTCGAGTTTCGTCTTTCGTCGGCGGGTTGCTCCAATTTACCGAAGCAAAGAAACTTCGATCAACGATAAAATCTCAATTTGACTACATTGTTAGTTCCACTAGTACTTCGTGTCACAGAAGTTCTCTACTTCGTTCTCTATTTACGAATCTCACGAAATCAGAGAAACATGTATTTCTTTTTAAAAATACATCGAGATGGAATAATTACAAATTGGCGAATAATTAACTATCAATCGCTAACTATCCGCACGCATAGTAGCCTTGGAACATTTTATATACGTTCACCAATAGAAACATGATCACAGCTCCCACAAAGGAACCTACTTGAGTGACGGCTCCACAGAGGAACAACGCCCGATTACCTCCATCTCGTAAAACTGACGCAACAGCGACTTTCACGTACGAAAATACTGCGGTCATCAAAACCCACAAAATTACCTAAGATGAAAAATTATTAATCATACTGAAATAAATATGTTTACAATGTAATAACAAAATGACCCCAATGATAAAAGACTTACTATAAAATACTCTCCGCCAGTAGTGCCGGCTAAAGGGGGACTTGGACTAGTAGCTGCGGTAAATAAAATAACTCCTGCAAGTGAGGTTCCTATAGCAGTCAAACTACAAATAATGCTTGCCCTTCGTACGGGCACGAAAAATGCCATAAAACACGCGATCGGATTTGCGATACTGGCTGAAGTCACCGTGATGTGATATGCAATATTGCCGTAGGGTAAACAGGAATACGATTGAATACTCGGAAGTACCCCGTTACTCAATGCACAAACCCATGCCTGCAGGCAGAGCATTAGTACGAGTAAACACTTTGGTACGGGCGAACTCGAGAGCAGCGATGGTAAAGCTACCGTCGAACTTGCCGAAGAAGATTGCGCGGTTCTTTTGATGGGATCTGACTGTAAAAGTGCCTGTTGGCTAGTCAGTTCGCTCTTCACGAGTGGTAAAAGGTTAAGGCACGCAAAGGACCCGGTGCTGGCCATCATCATGACGAACAGTACGTAAAAAAATGCGCTGACTCCGAACCGTGGATCAGGATTGACCGCGATTATGTCAAAAGTCCCATTTTCCTTGGTGACATTGACACATTCTTGGTTTCCACCAATACCTTGAATAAGGGCGACTATACTGGGTATAAACCCGCTGAGACCTTCGCCGACGAAGTACGAAATAAGATAGATTCCGCGGAAATGTGCCATAAAGGGTAAAAAGAGGACAGAACTGGTACAATCCACCAGCGCAACGAAGAAACATAGTGTCAAAAGCGCGGTACTGTGCTCCGAGCTACCGATAGTGGTCGTATAATTCCAAAATGCTCCTAATAGCAAGGTAGCAAGGATGCCGGTACCCAAAACACCGTATGTTATGGGGGTTTCACGTGCTCCCTGGGGTAAACACTGTCGAGCGAGGCCGTATAACAGCGGTCCGATATTGGCCACTTGAATTATAACAGATAAATATGACGGTAGGTTCCAACCTTCGGGCAAAGTTTCGACTAATAAGGGTAGTTCTACCCAAAGTCCATTGATGGTTATCCAGGAGCCGATTCCAAAAACAGCTGCTAAGACATCTACGGCGACTTTCCGACGCCTTGGTAAAACTTCGGGTTCAACTTCGGGTTCATTCATGTTGAACAAGATTGAGTTAACTCCGCCCCTATTAATGTAAACACGGTTTAATTCAAAATTGGAACACTGATTTGCTATGTTGTAAATGACGTATTTAACAAAACACAACAAAAAGTTAGGGTATATACTCCACAGTATAAGTGTTAGTATATGTCAAACGAAACCACATATAGCATAGTGCAATGCACACATTATTATTACATTCGCAACTTTTCCAGATTATAATCGAAATAACATTTAAAGGATGTACGAAAATTAATGCCTAAAAAAATTAAACTAAAAGAAAAAAAAAGAAGATTCAACACAGGACACAATTTACGTTACTTTTTTCTTTGATAACACTTCTGTTACAACGTTTACGAATATACGGAAGCAAACAATTTCAGACAATCACCCTTATCACCTCGCTTCCAGACTGCTGACACTATACCAGCTGAATGGGTAAACAGGTTTTATTAATTGTAAGTTAATGCTATCGCACGCTTGGGAGTGATATCGCAACAAAAAGATCAGGTTAATGCTATTAAAGGAGACTTTCAGATTACAGGATGGTTTTGATTGCGTAGCGTAAGCTGATAACTTTAGACATAAGATAACATTAATAAACGGGTTACGGTGTATAAGTAAATTAATAATCTGAACACCTTCCAAAAATGCCAGAAAATAACGAAAAAAAGTGTATTGAACCCTCTTGCGCACGGACTGAAACGACAAAATAGAAAGTGGGCGTTAAGCCAGTTAAATTGTGTATCTCCTGCGTCTGCGTCGCTTAACCAGTGGTCAACGGGAAAGCTTATACGTAGTAGACATTCTCTTAGTAGTTCTCAAGGCCTATACACATCTTTTAATTTCCCCGTCCTCCCTGAGGAATGAGAAACATGAGATCCTGGGCTACTTTCCTAAAACTGGGATACCAACAAAGAAGCCAAAGAAATTGCTACGCTAGTCAGCTGAAGGTATAAATACGTAAATACAAATAATGGAATAGTACTTACATAAAACCTTCCAACTGCAGGGCCAAAAGATCCTAGAACTGAAGAAGGCGCTTATCTCTGTCTTGGGTAGCGACAACGTTTCCACGGCTGGTATTGTTTGTCAGCAACATGGTCGGGACGAAGGACCTTTTCCAGTTTACCCGGCCGATATGGTCGTCTGGCCTCGTAGTACCGATGAAGTCTCAGAAGTGGCTAAAGTATGCTCAACTCATCAAGTTCCAATGATCCCGTTTGGCTCGGGGACAGGTTTAGAGGCTGGCGTAGGAGTTTTGCATGTAAGCAAAAAAATAAACCTTTGTTTTCCTTTTCTTTTACCTACGAGAAGATGAAGTCGTTTTCTAAGATACGATTTCACTGCAAGAGTTGACTTTCCTGTAGGGCGGTGTAAGTGTGGACGTAAGCAAAATTGACCAAGTCGTCAGCTTTCACCCAGAAGATTTCGATATCACATTACAACCTGGCATCACACGCAAAGCGTTGAACCATTTCTTGAAAGATTATGGGCTTTGGTTTCCTGTCGGTAAGAAAAAATATCTTCTATATTATTTAGTATTAGTACTGCAAAAAAAACGTAGGTCGAATATAGGTAATCTGACACTCAAATTCGTAAATTAAATTGACTAACTTTCAAAAGTGTGATTGACGAATTTACTTATTTCTGCATGCAAATCTGTTGCTGTTGCATAGAACCAAAGTTTTTTTTAATTATGACTTCACTAACTGGGTAAACAAGCCATCTGTATGAGGATACCGCGCGACCTTTTGTTGATGGTTGGTTGATACCCGATTCTCGGTTTAGTTTAGTATCTCGAAATGGAATAACGTTGGAAAGAAAAAAATTAGGATAACCCAGCTTTGAAAAAAATATGGAGGCTCATTGAAGAGTACGTGTCATTTTACATGTCAGATTAAAATAGTTGTTTGACCGATTAAAATAATGGTTTCGCTTAATCTTCGTTATAGATCCCGGTGCGGATTGTTCTCTATGTGGAATGGGAGCTACAAGCGCTTCGGGTACCAACGCAGTTCGTTATGGCACTATGAGAGAAAACGTTTTGAATCTGCAAGTGGTTTTAGCTAACGGTGACGTGTTTCATACTGCGGGAACTGGTCGCCGTGCAAGGTATAAACACTACAACTTCTCGCGTACATAATGCTTAATAAACTAGGTTACCTTTAATTAATAAATAGAAAAACTTCAGCTGGGTACAACTTAACTAACTTGTTCGTGGGATCAGAAGGCACGTTAGGTTTTATCACAGAAGTAACTCTACGTTTACACGCCCTGCCAGAAACTATGGTTTCTGCGGTTTGTGCTTTCCCGGATGTCAAAGCTGCTGTGGACACTGTCCTTCAAACTCTTCAATCTAGTATCCCTGTCGCACGAATAGGTGCTTAGCTTATAAGCTACAGGTTCTTTTAGTTACTAGTAAATTCATTTGTAATGCAGAGTTTCTTGATCAGTTGGCTATCGAAGTTTGTAACAAGTACTCGAAAGTCAACTACGTGGAACAACCTACACTTTTCCTAGAATTCCATGGGTCCGAACACGAAGTAACGGCCCAAGCTGAAGCCGTAGGTATTTTAGTGCGTCTCATATTTTAAATCTATTAATTCAATAAATCCAAGCTGAGATCGCCCGCGACAATGGAGGATCAGACTTCTTGTGGGCTCGCGAAGCAGAAGAGCGAAACAAGTTGTGGAAAGCTCGACACGAAATACTTTACGCAACCTTAGCTCTCAAACCTGGTCACCGTGCTGTGATAACGGACGTGTGCGTCCCAATCTCGAAATTACCCGAGTTGGTACTCCAAACCCAAAAAGACATTCAGGAGGCTTCCATGACAAGTTCCATATGCTTTTTCTGTGAAAACTAAAGTCAACAACTTGTGTTCTGCAGGCCCCATTCTTGGTCACGTGGGAGACGGAAACTTTCACGCATTTATGCTTTTTGACCCCGACAATCCTGCCGAATTCAAGACAGCCAAAGCTGCAGCCGAACGTTTAGCACTGTAGGCTGCGACATACTCACAACAAAGCAAAATACTTATGACCAATACTATTTTTACAAAAAAATACTTTAGACGAGCACTGGCCTTGAATGGAACTTGTACTGGTGAGCATGGTATCGGCCTGGGCAAAATGGGTTTGTTGGAAAAAGAACTGGGGCCTGTAGCCATATCTGTTATGAAATCTATCAAAGCCGCATTGGATCCGCACAATCTAATGAATCCGGGTAAAGTTATCAATCTCTATTAGAATTCTTAACACGAAACAAGCACAGAACTACTTAGCTTCTTGTATCCTTTAAAGTAAAATATTCAATCCATATATCGAATTTGCAAACGATTTGTCGTTGTTGTATTTGCCAAAGAAATAATAAAGCTGGACCTATTATTACCGAAACATAACCTCACTAAGATTTATATCCCTGGCATTACATAACACAAAACTGTAAACATCGGCCCAAAATAAATAAACTAGCCAAAAAATTCTGAAATGTTCCTGTAGGAAAATAACGAACTACACATTTTAAACAATAAGAGGGACGGGTATTGTCCTTTCGCAGTAACCTTTGCAAATCGAACAATGCTATACTACAGCTTTTACCTTAAAAAAACTCAAGGTTTACACCGGTGTTTCGGTCGAAGGGGACGAAGATAACCTAACTTTCTCTCCTTCGCCCGGATCTTCAATTGTGATTGCAAACGTTTTCGATGCTGAATCCGTGGTGCTCTGTCCTTCTGGTGTTTTTATCTCACTGGCCTTCTCCGCCACTACTGACAACGCATTTTGGGCCCTATGTAGGATTGATAGTGCTAAATCCGACAAGTTATTTTCTCCACCCTCTCGTTTCTCCACCCGTTTCCCCGAAAGCTGATGGAAATCCCTCACCGTGGAATAAACAGTTTCATCTTGATTTTCGTCATCACTAGAAGACGTGGAAGAGGCAGACAAGGATTTATTCATGGGAGTGCTTTGTACGGGCGATGGTAGGGCTAATAACGCTGAAGTCTCATCGTTTTCATCTTCACTAGCTGTATCTTCTTCTTCTGGTGGCGATGCTATAGCCATTTTGGTCGAGGCTGGGACTATTGCTGCTGTGCTGGTGGAGGCAGTGGTAGGCGTGGCAGCTGTAGAAGAAGAGGATTTGGGGCTAGACGTAACCATAATATCTTTGACCATCGGTGAAAACATGAAGACGCCAGTTGGCGTGGGGGTACTGCCTTTTGTGTTTGTGGTTACATTTGCACTCGGAATTGCAGCTAGATTGGGAATAACGGGTTTGGTCGATACAGCAGCTCGCCGATGACGGGTCTGAGGAGGGGTTCGTAGGCTTACTGAGCTGAACCGAGAATCGTTCTTTGCGTCCATGTAAGGAGACGACATGGCTGAGGGGGAAGCGGGGGTGGCGCTAGCTTTGGATGGCGGTGTGCTCCAATCGAACTGGCTGTTATCCAACACGAGGGAGGAAGGACGACGCGGGGAATTACAGTCGTTTTTGCGGGTTGAATACGCGACGCCCGCAGTTTCAGAACCTTTACTGGAAGTAGGTGGAGCAGGGGAGGTGGTTTGTGCCACAGACGATTTACCCACGGATTCCGAAACGCTACGCTGAGACCCGCGTCTGTGCAACTGAGTATTAGAACCTGACACGCTTTTTTGGGAATTTTGTCGGGTTAAACGACCGTAATCAATGATGGATTTAATCGAATCTGCATGAGCTAAACTGGAAAGGGATCCTAGGCGGGAGCGAACCGCAGAAGCGAGATTTTCGGGCCAAATGACTTCAGTCACGTGACGCTGTCGGGCTGGGGTATTGGAACCGCGTTCGGCTAGTGATGCTAAAGACCCCGCTACACTGCTTATCGAATCGTCGGTGCCAGCATAGCCCAAGGCGGGGCCTAATTCTGGGACTACAGACGTTTGAAGATACAAAACGTCCATTTCGGAAGACTCGGCCACAGTACAAATGCTCCCTTTTAAGTGAAGATCATAAGAATAGAGCCAAACCAGAGCAAATAGCCACCATTAAACTTGATTTATAAAACCCGAGATCTTTGTTCAGATCTTGAGATTCGGCGTCATAAAAACTTCCCGTGAAGCCAGCCTCATAATCTGCGCTTTTTCTAATCAATTGTTTTTCTTTTAGAGTCATAATTCCTCTTACTCGCGTAATTGTAAGAAATACGAGTTCGAGGCTGCGACTTTGGCTTTTATCAACAAGTTTTCTGTAGGTGGCTATCCCTCTTTTGCTTAATAGATTAACCAAAACCAGAGGCGAAGACAAAAGCTGCAGTGCTTGTTCGGAACATTCTAGAATAACTAGCCTAATTTCAGTAGGGAATAAATCCAGAAAAACCAAGGGTTTTACAATAAAAATAATCTTTGCTAGGCACAGGCATACAAAACATACAACAACGAAACTTATTTTACTGCAAAATTAGATTTAGTAACAAAACTCAAAGATGACTAACTTGATAAATATGAATGGTATGGCTTTAGTTGCACTTATTTGGCAAATTTAATAAAATTTCGCCACGGCCATTAGAACTTGTTTTCCTTGCGTCGAGTTACTAGAGTAGCGCCACCACGAACGATTCCCCGCGCTTATTGGAAATTTCTCGAAAACAAGCATTTAGTTATTTAGAAATTTAGCCTCCACTTCACCTCTGGTTTGTGTTTCAAGAAGTAGCTAAGCCTATACCTGCGTAAGAAGAGAGTGGTCCTCTTTCTGGCAATTGAACATCCTCGTCAATCTTCTCGTCCAAAACGTCTTCCATTGCTTCTTCGTTCAACGTCTGCAATGCGCCATATATCATTTGTTCTTCTAACGTGACCTAAACCAACTTTCTTAAAAAATTGCTTTCAAAGGCAACCCACAGAAAGTACTTGTTTTTCAACTAACGCGCTTCTCTTTGGCAGTTTGAGACCGGAATTATAATTAAGGTCGTTTTCATCTTGTCCCATGGTACTTCTCATACTACTGCCTAAATAAATCCCAAAGTTACATTACTTTATATATAAGTAATTTTGGACAGATCTTTACTTCTCGACATCTTTCCTTGATCATAATCCGTGTCAAGGGTTTGCATTGCTGATTTTTCTTCCATTTGAGATTGAGACTGGGAAACGGTGCGCTGCATTTTGCCACTCATTTCCTTCTCTCGCAAAACCGTGACTGTCATTTTGAATAATTCCCAGTCTCCGAAGTTCATTCCAACCAACTATATTGTACAAACAACAATAATGTATTTATTTGCTGCACTTTTTTTTTAATATACCTGCTTGAGTTCATCCAGATTACAGAAAGAGAGTACACGACCAGTAATGTTATTTTCCTGAAAGGCTCTTTGGTATCTTTCAATGGCACAGGGTTTGAGACCATCCAGTTTCTTGAGCATATCACAAACTTCTTCGGTCGTCAAAGTGCTAAGGACTGTATCCGGTAATTTGCTCTGATCAAACCGGATACATCAGAAAAGGAATGCAAAGCAAGCTAATTTTTTTTTGTTTACCAGATGAGGCAAAACTGCCCGAGATAACGCTGAAGGCATGGCACGCTGGCCAAAATATTCTGCCATGCTCGGATAGCCAGGGTAAGGCGTAGGAAAGTTCATTTGAGGAACCCAGGTCATCATAGGGTTCGTTGACTGAAACCGACCCTGCATGAAAAATTAGAGTAAATCTGAAAACTATTAACCATATCAAATACTGATGAGAAAAACTTACATCTTTGGTATATGTTGGTTCAGGTGTAGGTAAGGTGACTGTCCATGGTGGCACAGTGACATTTGTTTCCCATTCACCATTTCCAGGTACGTTAGGTTTGTTTCGATTGGGTTTTGTGTTGCTGGGCTCCAATTCTATGGTTACCTGCTTCTCCTCTACAGTAAAAGTAGTGGTTAAGTAAAATAATTCGACGAAATTTTCTAAGAATCAAATATTACCTTTGATAACCTTACGGAGGTATGGATCAAGATTGATCGTAAAAGGCAAAAACATCTTGAGATGCAAGACGAGGAGATTATTCTTGTGCATGCTGAGGAACACGTCAATCTTCTTGTCGTCTTTATCCATGTCCAGCAACGCTTCCGATTCTTTCGATGGAATCTGGGGCCGCACCCTAAACATCGCGTCAATTAAAAAAAAGTTGCCAATCGCCTATCAACGAGTTTTACTTGTCGTAAATCGATTTCAAGGTCATTGTGTCTTCCACCCTGTCCTCGAACGTCTCGTAGTACAAAATGATCCAGGACGTTCGATAGGGCCATTGCTCCGTAATGTTGATCCATGTAGCTAGATGATACCAGTTGAATTCAATTTGGAAAGCTTTCAACAAACGACCTAAACAATACTGATTCAGTTTTTAAATAATTAAAATAAATATGCTTTACCAGTCACGTAAATCACGTTTAGAAGTCGTCTCATGGAACGAGGATTTACATCACTAAAGTAATCGTCAGACAGTAGAACTTTGGTCAGATCATGTGCTGCGGCTACGCGTTGCCCTGTAGCAAGTCCTAAGCAACTTTCTAAGCTTTCCGCGTGCCTTAGTTTTGAGCCAGGTAAATTATTGCCTATCCCTAGACCGGGAGCTAACAAACCAGCGCCTTGAGGACGAGACGCTCGCGAGATTTTCTTAGGAGCTTGCGCTGTCGATTCAATTGACATTCTCCGAGGAGAAACCTAATAACAGATCTTTTATATTTTGGGGGGTCTAAGATTTAATTAAGTATCGTGTTACGCCTGCCAGATTGTTGCCTACGTGTGGCATTTCGTCTGATTCCAGCCAGTCACGTACGGCATTAGATAATGCCGTGTTGGTGGGGCGAGAGGCTCTTCCAGCTAAAGCGGCTTGTTGCGCTGCCCGCACTTTCCTCAAACCTGCGTTTTGCAAGAAGAATGGTAAATGCACCAAGTTGCGTAAATATTCGTGAGCGCCGATATTCGTGTCTGAGAGCATTTCGTGAATATTTAACTGAACGGCCTAAAGAAATAAACAAAGTGCATTAATTAGAAGCCGAATAAGATAAATTGACAGGTTTTACTTTAGTAATGACGTGTGGATCTACAGTTAGAAGCACAATAAAGGGGGTATTGGCGTCGGCGAACAAAACTCGCACAGCATCCAACACGTAAAGTACTTTGTCCTGCTCACAACTGTCCAATCCATCCACCACAACCACCAAACGCGTTTGTTGTCGCGTAAACGCGTCCAGGCATTTTACCTAGCCAAATAAAGACAGTCAAAGAACACAGGATTGAAAAAAAAAAAGCTGAATACGATTAAATGTAAGCGAAAATTATATCAAAGTACAAGTGAGCTAACCACCGTGAATCGAAGCTTTAGAAATCGATACTTGAAAGACTAAAAAAAAATCTAATTTCAATCATACAACATTACTTTTAAGCACTAAATTAATTTAGAGGATGAAAAATAAGAAGAATTATGAAAGCAAGAATGTTAATAATATGATTTTTAAATATACACATAATTATGAAAAGTAATTATTAAACGAAGAATTAAAGTTGAATGTGGTGTTGAAATTTTTTACCATGTCTACTAATAGTGCGACTTCTTTCTTCAATGCTTGCAGATAGCCTTCGCCTTTCACTGCGTGGGCGCGAAGTAAGCCGTTTTGTAGCCGTCTTCTGGGCGAGAGCCATAAACACTTGACCAAACGACTCCACGTGTACAAATTGGCCACGAAAACCAAGCCTAAGAGGGTGGCCAAGGCGATAAGTATGGCTTTAATTGAAAGGAACTCGTCGGCGTGACTAAGAAATGACCAAAATAAATTAAAAACAGAAAGGAAAGAGAAATTTGACGGATTTCTTACATGTCCCCAGCTAGAAACAAAACCAGCAAAACCAAAATGGCAAAAATGCTGTCCACACACGAGAGGAATACAGCGAAGTAAGGCAAGCAGCAGAAGCGCCTCCAGCGCCATGACGCCGTAGATTTCACTAATGGATTTAAATTTAAACTGTATACTTTTTTTTAAGTTTAAATTGAGTCCAAATTACCAGGCCCCGGCTTGAAGGCGCGGTATAATCGTGTGGGGAATATTCCATAGTCCGTCTCTATGGCTTCTAACAAAGATCCCAGGATTTGGACTACTGTTTCTTCTCCATCGCCCGTTCGGGACACTTTCGTTTGCTCCGTAAAGAAAAACCTAGTGAAATACATTTTTTACTCAATCACACAAAGACCAAACGCATAACAAGAAGGGTTAAAGCTAAAACTGAAAAATGTTCCGTACTTGACTGGGTAAACTTGTAAGCCATCGCCCCATTTGGGTCCCGGCGGCGTACAGAACGTGACTTTGACAATGAGCTCGAAGGATTGCAAGCGTTTGGCCAAGGAGAGACTTATTGAATGTGCCCAGCTCCAGGAATATCTTTAATTAAGAAAAAATTAAAATTACGCATTAATAGTCAAATACATTTAAACGAAACCGAAATTAGTCAACGAAGCGAAGGAAATTTTAGGGAGTTTTACCTATGGCTGCCCCACCATACCGTATAAAGGAATGTGTAAGTCGAAACCAAGGAAGCGGCCACCACGGTCACGCCTACAACCCACGAATGTGAGACGCACGCCAGGGCCAATGCCAGCAAGGCACAACCGTGCAAAACCAACACAAGTAATAACGTTGTCCATTGAAACGTAGGAGAAACCCACTGCCTCGCAAAACCCTTCATTTCCTCTATAACATAAATAATTCGGTTAGTTCTACGTCGAGTTCAAAGACCACGGATAAAAATCTTCAATGTAAGAATTATTTACCTTTGAGTTTGGTGAGTAGGAAGGATTTCCCTGATCCCCACTTCGCATAAAGACCCAAAGTAATCGGCATGGAGAGTAATGGTTCACTCAAGATGTCTGCGAGGGCACTGCTGTACAGATCATAGCCCAATAAGCTTTCATTATCCTCATTAGCATTCAAGCGGCCTAAAACCAATGATTTAAATTAAACCTTTGCTAAAATTGGTCAAAGAATGAACTCACGAGCGCCAAAAATCTGACCCATGATGGTTTTTTGATAGGAAGCATCAATATTGTATGGCGTTTCTCCTGCACGATTGGGTCGGTACAACAATTGGCTGTTCTTGGGGTTTCTTAACAACAGCTCCACGATATTCTAAAAGCAAGTAATAAAGACAACTATACACAAAACATCAACAGTAACCATTTTAAGTAATTTAAAATACTTTGGATCGAGCTCTCATGGAAATGTGTAAAGCAGTATCTCCAACTTTATCCATTGCGTGCACTTTGGCCTTTTTGTCGAGAAGCATTTGCACGATTTCCACATTTCGATTGCGCACCCCCTTCAACAAAGCTGTGTCCCCATCCTACAACAATTATATAATCTCAACAATCACAAGAACATATGTATGAAAATAACTTAATAAAATGTTTAGACTTTGCAAAAAATAAAAATTGATTTACTTACTTTAGTGGCGATTTCCAGGTTTGGTTCTGCTGTTAACAAGCATTTAACCACATGGGCGTGATTTTTTTCCACTGCCCAATACAATGCCGATTTCCGGTCCTTCCCTTGCATATCGATATCGGCATACTTCTTGACTAAAGCTTCTACGATGAATTTGTGGCCCGCCTTGGCAGAGTGGATAAGGTTTGTATCCCCAAATCGATCCTTTTAAAGATTGTCAGGATACCAAAATTAATTAAATAATTGCAAATCATTAAGATAACATTACTGGGGTATTGACATACGCGCCAGCGTTGAGTAACGCAACAGCTACATCAGTGTATCCGTTTTTACAGGCGATCGTTAGAGACGAACATCCATCTTTATCGCAGGCATTGGCATTGGGACGCTTTTCTAATAATCTCTGCACGATATCAACAAAATTCCCTTTGACTGCTACCAATAATGGTGTCCAAGAATACTACGAAACAAAAATTAAAAAAATCGATTGGTCATAGTTCATAATACCATGCCAGTGACGTCAACAACGGCCCCAGCTTTCAAAAAGACATCTACGATCTCCAAGTAGCCTTTCCGACATGCCCAAATGAGCGGCGTGGTTCCGTGCTAAATATTCAGAAGTTTAGGAACGTTTCATTCAAGGAAAGTGCATAACTGTACTTTGTCGGTGCAATTGACCCGAGCTCCATGGTACAGCAAGTCCTTGACGATTTCTAGATGACCTCTTCCGGCTGCCCAAGCAAGGGGCGTCATATGAAACTGACCTTGCAAATTTACCTCTGCTTTCCTTTCCATGAGCAAACGAGCCGTATCCGTTTGGCCTTTATAACAAGCCCATAGCAAGGCTGTCCAGCCACCCTATAAAATCCAAACTCAGAGAATCTTTCCAAGTGCTGTACTTCAGTTCAACTGAAAGAAACTGAAATAAAACTGAAGCAAACGAGAGAAAGTAAATTGAGTAGAGAAAGTTTGTTCGATTTTTCCATTTGTGAAACTACACTTTTGATTATCCTAATCGGTCAAACTAGTTAAAAGAAAGCTTAGGGATTGCGAACTAATTTTCCAACTAAACAGTAAAAAGATTAAATGTCGATCAGCAAATGAAGTTTTGCTTTAGCATGCTAAAAAAATCTACTTAATGGATGCATAAATATCGCTTATCCACTTATTTGACTTTAAACTTCACTTTCATTCACTTCTTTCGTGTCCAAATCAAACTCCAAAAGTCCGTTCTCATGGCTGACTTTCTCATTGTTCAGATCCTTCGCTTTACAGCGAAATGAGTGAAACAATACAGAAAATTTTGGCTGTATGAAAGAGAAATTTAAACACGCTGGCCAGTAAAGGCCAAGAAAAATAATTGATGAGCTGTAAGCATGTTAGTACCATGTCTTTGTGGTCGATTTGGGCTCCATGATCCAACAACTCCGCACAAATGGCCACGTGACCCTCTTTGGCTGCACTTAACAAAGCTGACCAATTATCCTAGCATAAAAGAAAAAAAACATCCGATAAAGAAACTTTGCAAAGAACCAACGCGTTTATTGACTTTACCAGATCCTCTGCATTGACGTCTGCTCCGTGGAGGATTAGATCTTTGACAAATCCCAGCTTCCCTTTACTAGCCGCCAGCATAAGCGCGGTCCATCCATTCTAATCAAGAAAAATAAAATATAGAAATACATGAAAAATTACTTGCTCGAACTGTTTTTCATGTTGATAAAGAACAATTATATTAAATGACGAATCTTACGCCAACTCAAAATTTCGCTATGTGGGTACTGTAATATATTGCGTAAAGTATTGTCATTCTGCCGCTAAAATCGTTTTGACGAATTCGAAAGTAATTTTTACGAAATTAGGCACTATTTCAATATTAAGAGTGCTTGAAAACATAAAAATATAAAGAATTTGAATTGTATGCGTAATACTTCATCTTTGTCGTCGACACAAGCGTTTTGCGTATCCAAAAACGACCGAAATCCCTCGTAATTATTGTCCGATATATAATTTGCTAATGCCCGGTAGTTGAGCGAAAGCATGGAGTCGGCTGGGGTTAACGACTGCGAAATTGAAAAAAAAAATCCAACACATTAGTATTTTTTCAAACCAAGAAACTTGAACTTTCTAAGCTATTCAAACACGTTTCAGTTCAACTCAAACAATACCCATATGTGCACGAATATACGTTTTAAGGTCACCATATTGACTTATGACGGAAGTTATAACTATTTCAAGCTCATACCTTTAATACGTGCGAGATTAGACTAGGCAAAAGATGGTCAAAACAGGCATGACTGGCTGACCCATTCTTCATTCGTGGTATTTAGGCAAGAAGCTTAGGTCAAGCAACCTCTTGGGTGTTAAGTACTTGCTCAACTTTTGCTTTCTTCCTGTATGAAGCAGACGCTGTTAGGTCGCTAATTATCTACAGCTCAAAACAGACAGAACGAACCGCCCACGAAGGTCTTCGCAGCGCTAAACTGAACGAAAAGCGCACGGCGCGCAGTGTAGGGGCGGAGCCCGGTTCAGCACTGGGTGTGGCTAATGTCGAGCCAGGCGGGGTCAGAAAGTCCATCAGCGGTCTGAGTTTCAACTGGGAAGTCATGGTAACGCTGTCTTTCTCTCTGTGCTATTACAAAAGCCCTACATTCAAACATTACAGAGACAGAAAAAAATGGAACAAAAAGGAGAGAAAATTAAGACAAAAACACACTAGAATGAGGACAGGCCATGTGGGGTTTTACAGACTTAAATTAACGCAAATCACGCAATGGTTTTTTTTTTGGGGGGGGGGGGGGGGGGGGGGGGGGGACCGAACGAGAACGGGTTGTGCAATAATACCTTGCTCAACTTTCTAGAGATCAATTAAGCCGCAAAGCTTTTTTCCAGGGAATTTTGTGTCATCCTGGCAAGCGTTCAAAATATAGGCACCCTTTATTTATTTTATCTAATCAATTCTAAGAATCCCTTCCAAGGACAGGACAACCGACACGGTGAACCTTTTTTTCGTTGACCGAAGACCTGTCGTCTTTTGACAAGAAGAACTGAAGATGGGAATAATTTTAGGAGGAAAATGTCAAGTGACGATATAAAAAGAAACGATAAAATATGAAGATGAACGATAGGTACGATATTTAGATAAACCACACACAGTAAATACTTGTAATATATAATACAGGAAAATGTTTAAATAAAAAATGTATAAGTATAACGACAAGGATTACCTGAACATGGAATCATGAATTTTCTTTAAATATAAAACAAGAGCAACTATGAATAAGTACACAAATCACGCCAAAACGACACGGCTTCACGTTCACATCTACCGTCGTACACTCTAAAATCTCCAGTAATCACACTGAAAGATCAAGAGCTACCGACAACTGTTTGTCGGACAAAAATGAAATTACTGAAACGCAGGCAAGCCCATTAAACTGGCTGGCAAACCTGGCTAAACGCGGGGGATTGTGGACTGAACGACAAAGAAAGGTTCTCTTTTGGTTGCCTGCATACTAGGGGTTTAATTTCTCGCTCCAGAAGAGATACGGATAGCCCCGTGGACAGTAACAGCTGGTTGGAGTGGAAGAATGGCGAACCACATCAACCGAACTTTACTATTGGTTAGCGAATTCCGGCAAATTTAGAGCTTCGCGAGGCAAGCAAGAGCCCATAAACGGGAGACCCATACAAGACTAGAATAAATTTAAAATATAAAACTATAATATTTTATGAAAATGAGGATACTATTATTTCCATGCTTAGCTCCATAAACACATAATGTTGTATTAAAAAGCGAACGAATGTGGTTTTCACTCAGTATTATTTCGCTTTTGACTTTCGCTGTTCAAACCATCCGTTTGACTGTTTTGGTTACACCTCCTTTGCGATTTAAGTTCATAAAATCACGTGCATTTCTTAAAGAAATACAGCAATTTGCAAGTTCTCTTTCCTAAAGAAATCTTTACAGCAAGTTAAAAATGGCAGATAAGGAATATGCACCACTGAGTGCAGCGTGTGTGCGAGCCTTAAATGATAAACTTTACGATAAAAGGAAGGCTGCAGCTTTGGAAATCGAAAAGTATGTTCAGATGTCATTACTTTTTCTTTTAAAGAAAATAATATAAAAATAGAATACGTGAATAAATTATAATTCTCGAATTAGAATGGTAAGGGAATTCAGCGCAGTGAATAACACGATACAAATAAGGAAGCTGCTTAAAGTACTGGGGCAAGATTTTGCCATCTCCCAAAACCCCCACACCAGAAAAGGTGGATTAATAGGATTAGCAGCGATGGCTATAGCGTTGGGCAAAGTATAATATTTTAAACGTTATTTGAATTCCTTTTTAATGACTAGGAGGTCTTTCTAGGACGTTGCTGGTTATGTAGAAGACATGATTTCACCCATTGTGGCATGTTTTTCGGACGCAGATTCACGAGTACGTTATTACGCATGCGAGTCGCTATATAACGTCGTTAAAGTCGCTCGTGGGTCTATTCTTCCCCACTTTAATGAGATTTTCGATGCACTCAGCAAACTAGTCGCAGATCCGGACCAAAACGTGAAAAATGCGTCGGAGCTCTTGGATCGATTAATGAAGGTACTAGTGAAGGTCAAATCACTTCGTAGCGTGACGTTAGTAATAATTTGTGTCCGCTAATTCTTAGGATATCGTGACCGAAACAGGTTGTTTCGATGTGGTGGCTTTCATGCCTTTATTACGGGAACGAATCTACACTCGAAACACATTTACGCGCCAATTTGTCATTTCTTGGGTTTCGGTGTTGTACGCTGTACCCGATTTGGATATGCACGTCTTGCTACCAGAGATTCTTGACGGACTTTTCAATGTTCTTGAAGACCCCACCATGGAAATGAAGAAAATGTATACCAACAGAAAAAAATCCATAAAGTGTAAGAAACGTGGTTTCTAATTACTCCATCGTCTTTTTCAATAGGTGTGAAAGCGTCCTTGGGGATTTTTTAAAAAGTATAATATCTAATCCTGGTACCGTCGAATTTCCAGCGATGATCAACATCCTAATTAACCACGCACAATCATCAGATGATCTTCTACTCAAAGTACACCTTTTGTAGCAGAGCATGTACCGTACAAGTAATTGATTTTTTTGGCAGTTAACAGCAATCACGTGGATTCGCGAATTTGTGGCCCTGTCGGGACCTACAATGCTGCCTTTTACATCAGGGATATTATCAGCCATACTTCCTTGCATGGCTTTCGACGAAGAAAACAAACAAAGTAAGAAGAATTTCAACAGTCTAAAAAGTGACTTCAATTGGCTACGTTTTCGATGTAGGTATCAAAGAAACGGCTAAAGCGGTCAACGCCAGCCTGCAGAAACTGATTGGATCCCAGGAGGATCAACCGTTGGACTTTGAAGCAGTCATCCAAGTCTTAACGAAGCAATTAAGCCACACTTCAGTGCAAACAAAAGTCGCGGTTCTCAAATGGGTCCACCATTTGCAAGTCAAACTTCCCACGCAAGTATAAAGCAAAAACTATCCTACGAAGTGTTTTTTACGTGAAAAAAGGGAGACTATCTACAAATCTACACTTTCAATATCTCTGCAGATGCTTAACCATGTCCAAACTGTGTTTCCCGTGTTACTGGGAACGCTGTCTGATCTTTCAGACGAGGTAGTCATTCTAGCGTTGGAAGTATTGGCTGAAATTGCGTCAACTAAAGTTGGCGACAATATTGACTCCAAAAGCAATCCTTATTTTCAAAAGTTTATGCACGCTCTCTTAGGACTCTTTAGCTCGGATACCTTAATCCAAGAAGACCGATGGGCTTTCATTGTTCGGTACAGACAACATAATACTCGAAGAATTCAGACTTATTTGTCATTTCGTAGGCAGTTGTGCGTTTTTCTAAATGCAGAGGATATTTACAGCACTTTCGCCGAGATTTTGCTTAAAGAGAAAAATTATAAATTTGCTAGTCTAATGGTCGAGACTCTCAACACTATCCTGCTAACGTCATCCGAACTTTTCGATCTACGTATGCAACTCAAGGAACTTAAAACCGAAGTAAAATACCACAAAATTAGACAATATATTTAGCGATTTATTACAAAATTCGTGCGCTTAATAGATTTAATAAATGTTTAAGTTGAGAAATTCATTAAAAAGTTACTAGGCAAACAAAGAAATTAAGTAAATTAACTGGTTATGAATAAGTACGGTACAAGCTAGTTACGAATATTAATAAATAATTCGATTATTCAACTAGAAAATAGCTTAAATGATTTCTTAAACTACACGATAAAAATTGACTTTGCAATTCGATATTTGACAGAGAAGTACGACTCTTTTCAGAGGATTGTACGAATCGTGGTGCCACAATCCGGTAGCCACGGTTGCCTTGTGCTTCCTATCCCGGCACTACACCCATGCTTGTAATCTTGTCCGCAATTTGTAAGCAACAAACTTTGTAATTTATCTTGACCTAAGAGCTCTTCTTGTTGCAGTGGAACTTTGGAAATTACGGTTGAATTTTTAACCGATATCGATAAGCTAGTACAACTTATCGAATCTCCGATCTTCGCATGTAAGTTCAGATAGTATTTTTTTATTTGTTTTAAATAATTTTTAAAGATTTGCGGTTGGAACTGCTGAATACTGAGCAGAGTGGGCCTCTACTACACGCCTTGTATGGGCTTTTGATGCTACTGCCCCAGAGTGACGCTTTCCATACGCTTCGAAGACGTTTAGATTGCGTTCCTCGGCACACTTCCATGATCACGTAAAAAATGTTTCTACTCTTAAATCCATGAAATACTTAATATCTAATGAGATTTTAGACCTGTACCGAAATCCCAACTTAGCGAAATTCCGTTCCACTCATTATTGGAGCATTTCCGTGTTCTACAAGAAAATCACCGCGCGGATAAGAAAGCTAGCCGAGCTGCCTTTGTTTTACAAAAAAGTCTTTCAAATTCTTCTTAAATGAAACCTTAACGTAAGAAAAAAATACTTGTACACATTCCCTTGTTCCCTGCTTAAAATCAATACCCATAAACTGAAACGTACTGTCACCAAAAGACTTCTTATTCGCTTCATACAATTCAATTATGATCTGCATTGTCCAAGATGAGTTCTTATGACCAAAATTACGTGGTTTTCGCTCGAATAGCAGCACGTTTGCTTGTAACGGCCTAAAAAGAGATAAAGAAAAAAGTGAAAACCAGGAAAAAACGTTGAGAAAAATATTGGGGGGGGGGGGGGGATTTTTACCTGGAAACCAGATTTGATACTCGCTACAGAACATCTTGAGCCACAGGTTTCACACTGGAGGAAGAATAACCGCGTGTCTTTCTGGAGAATGGTCTCAGGGGAACGACAGGTATGGCACGTGACGTACTCCTTGACGTAGCGTCTGAGTACGTTCTCCATCTGCTTCTGTTGGAATCGGCCCTTGATGATTAGCTGGTTGTTGCCGTCCACCGAACCGCTAGTACCCAATTCGGCCAATAGAAAGGCTAGCAGATGCTTTGGTTGACGATGAAGCCTAACAATCAAGGAAACCCATCAATAACCAGGAATGAAGGGAATACATAATATAAGCCAAAAGAAACTAAACTGAAATGACGGAAGTTCAAATTGTGATGCCTTACATTTTGCAAATTTCGGTGAAATTTGCGAAGGAGGTCTTCTTCGTTCCAATACGAACCACTTGAGGTGGTCTCATGGTAAATTTCTTCTTTTCTCCAGCCACCATTTCGGGATTTTTCTCCCTCATGATGTTGAAAACTCGGTTGAGCAGCTCGTCGTAAGTGTAATCACGGTCAGAACCTGCCCATGTAGCTCCAGGTCCCATTTCTGTTAACGTTCAGATAAAATATTAGCGATGAAGCACCTCGCAATGGTAATCTGAGCTACCAATATCCATTTCTTTGGCAAAAGGTTCTTGCAGTTAGTAGATTTTAAGTTAGAATAGGTACACAGAAAGGAGAAATTGCGTGAAAGAACTGGAACTTACCATTTTCAATGTCATCCTTGTCTTCTCCAGCCATGAGTCCTTCCAAATCCTTCTTTTTCTTCTTCTTCTTTTTTTTCGAGAAGTCCAGGTCAAGATCTACATCTTCGATTTCTTCCTTGTCTTTTTCCTCGTCTTCTATCATTTTATTGTCAGCCTCGGCTGGCAGAGCTCCTTCTAGGTCATCCATCACAAATGGCTTCTTCTTTTTCTTCTTCTTTTTGCCAAACGTGTCCAGGTCCAGATTCGTGTCTACATAGAAAGAATATAATTAATAATGACACAATATATTTTACACTAGCAAGAGAATTACCATCTTCCTTGTCTTTATCTTCTTCTTGCTCTGTTCCAGCATCTTTGGAAGCTTCTTCTTCTTTGTCACCAATTGTGGTCTCGCCCAAGGCAGCGTCCAAATCGAAAGGGGTCTTCTTTTTTTTCTTTTTCTTTTTCAAGTTAGGGTCGAAAATCTACAAAAATTCCATACGATTAAGAAACATGATTAAGTTAAGTATAAAGAATGATGCAACCGGCTAAACACAGTTCTCAACTCGTGTAACTCTTATAATGTACGGTACACTGTACTATGCGACAGAATTTAGAAGAGGAAACCGAATTTCGAAATCAATACATTATTAGGCAAGTTCAAGTTAACTTACTGCTTCTTCTTCTGCCATGTTGTTCGGTAAGATGTGTGAAAAGTTACAAATCACAAAACCACACCAGAGACGAGTTCCCTACGACAGCGGTCCGATACGAAAGAATGCGAGCAGTGAAGAAACTTCATAGAAGGCTAGATGTCGATTCAAAGATTCTAGCGGTAAATAAAACTTGCTGGTATCGAAACTAACGCTATGCGAATCCTAGGTTACAAATATTTTGTGACCATAAGTAGAAGCTCCACGGCGTTGAAAATCCTACATTTTTTCCACTAGGCTTATGTCAATATTTATTGGATTTGTAACGTAATCATCGCATTTCAAATCCAAAAATTGTTACTCACGACTGACTAGATTAGCCAGTTATCATTATGTTCTAAACTTCCAAAAATATCTCTTTTCATCCAAAGAATAGCTATGACAAACTTTTGTCGAGGTAAATAGTTACCCTGGGGTTGGGACGGGGACCTAGGACACTAATAAACCGAAGGAGTTCAGGTAATTATGCAGTATTCTTTACAAGGCATAGGCCTTGGAACCTATTACGGCCTACGCGGAAAAGGGTTCTAACAAAAAACTTCCTGCTTCCCTTTCTCTATGAATATCCAAATCCGAGGACAGGGCGTGACCAGCATTGCATATATACTTCGAATGGCATTGCGTTTCAGGGCCAACTTATTTGCATTTCGAGTTTGAGGTGGTCGACCAAAAAAAAAGCAAAACCTGCTCTAGAAGTTTTCCTGAAGTAGTGTCGCTTGAACGGAAATTCAGTTTCGGAATAAAGAAACGTTTCCTTTCGTTAATTTCCACTTGGCTGCCTCTTCCATCCCGTCATCTCGGTCTCCCTCTGATTTCCCTCGTTCCCAAGCCGTAGCTATAGTAACTTACCTGGACCACAGCTCCAACACCAACCAGCATACTGCCATCAGGGGAGTAGTACCTGAGTTGAGAGAAAGGCAAAAGCCTCTTTTCAGGTCTGCCCTGCTGGCCTCAGTTTCCGTTGGAGTATTCACAAGGCTAGTCTGCGAGTTTCCACATATATTCGCATGTGTGGGTGATTCTACGGTGAAAGTGTCGGAGAGATTTTCCCCCACTGAACCATTGTCATGAGTTCTTGAGAAAAAATTCCCAAATCTTTTTTTGTGACGATACAAAGGATATACTATCGTGATTTATAATATATTCAGTGTGTGAATGCCTCGGATTAAGTAAAACAAAACCATGAATCGGATTATTTACACTCTGTTCCTCGGATTCTTTGTGATATTTCCAAGTAAGTTTCCTTTAATTCTACGTTATGTTCCCGGATCTTCACGGTTCTAGTTTAACAGTTAACGCCCTAAAACGTTCTAACAGTTGCCCAAATAGGGTATACCATGGTTATGCAACCGAACATTTTGAGTGGTTACGAGTATTATTCTGCATACAAACTGAATCCAAGAGTATTATTCTGCATACAAACTGCGAATCTATGACTCATCACATCAACGTAGTACGGAAGGCTTGGTACGAACATAAAGGAAATTTTTTTGGGTCCCTTGGGCCGCATTTTGGGCCTTCATCCTCAATTAACCAGGGAATCTGGGTAACTTCTGGGATCGTTGTTGTCGCATACTTGAGCACGGTTCTCTTCGTTCTAGAAACGATTTCGACAATTGAGGCCAAATGCATAGGACATTTCTCTCCAAGTTCCCCAAATTCTTCACGGCTTTAAAGCTTTCCCTTAAAAGTACTAAAGTTGCTCTAGTTTAGCCTAACTTTTTTTTTGCTACTCCTCGTTTCGCTGCTTTGCTTCAGTTCTAAGGTAAAAGATAACTACATTCATGAATATATCCTGAGCCATATAAACATGTTTCTAGTTTTGCGTGTTTAAGCCTTAAGGGAAATTCTACAACCATAGCCAGAGGAATCATCGTATGAAACTAGCAGGAAGTTTTTGTTATTTCCCAAGAAATTTCCCAAGGCAAATGTCTGTCATCTTCACCTTCGAAAACAAGAATGTAGGTTACAGTTGTTTTTCGCAAATTTATGGATAAGAAATTTTGTGAATTGTAAGAAAGTGCTGGAGGTCGATTCTTTGTGCTTAGGTCACTTGAAATTGAAAGGGACTGTCAGCGTGACCTAGGTAAACACGGTTTGTAGTTATGGTTATCTGTTTACTATCTGAGTTTGGCATCGACACGCCATTAGGAGGCCTACAATACAATTTCGGTCACCCTGAAAGAAGTGAATATAGGCGGCGGTTCCCTGATGCATGAGCGTGGTTCCTTTTATCTAGGTCAACCGGTTTGGAGTTTTCCATATGACCAGGTGAAAGGAAGCACTTTTCTTTTCCATCTCCTTATTCCCCTTTTTCACTTTTTCGTTTTTGGCTTACCAAGTCTCATTATTTATCCCTCTCCCTTTCGCTCCCTAAAAGACTGCTCGAATGCCACACAATCAGTGATCACGAACTCACCTTCACCATCTTAATAATTGGAAAAACGAAATAAAGAAATACGGTCGCGTTACCACCTTGACACCCATATAGAACACTAGCTAACCACCCTCAACTTTTACACCGAAGACAAAACGTTTGGATTAGAATCATTGAGTTACAACAGATGTCCTTCCCTTATTTGCGAAACGGTTGAATTAACAGGAAGGTTGAACTATTTAGTCAATACGCTACCAGTAAAGAGTGATTATGTTAAGAGTTAATTATCTTGAGCGTTCCTGGCACGTTTCAGAAGCAAATTTATGGTAGAAACACTTTCTGTGCACTTCTTGGAAAGCTTGCAATATTCACTTTTGCATAATGAGCTTTAACTCGGCTATTAACAGACTTTGCTTGATCTCCTAACATACAGGAAGAGTACGAAGTTTTCCTAACAATACCACTTTCTCACTTTTTCAAACGCTAATTTACATACGTAGGATGGCTTGCAGCTTTTCATGTAAAGTGATATTACCGGTTTGAAGTTCCTTAGTTTTATCGCTACAGACAAGTTTAATTTTCACTTGCTGGATTTTATTATAAGAAGTTGAGTCGCTAGAAACGTTCCTTGACATAATTTTTATATCTTTCTAACTTTTACATCCAGAAAATTGTTGCAAATTTCAATTCTGGAACGTTTTCATAGGGAGTTTCAGTATTGACGCTAGAATTTTCATCGTAGAAGGGACGCAAGATGCTAATCTTCGTATTTCCAAAAAAATCCCTTTACCGTTTCAAAACTTATTGCTTCAATTGTTGCCGAAAATTCAATTCCGGTTTTCTAATATTACTCATTTCATTGTTGCGTGTAAGGATTTGATTATATATTGTGAGCTGTGTAATTCTACATTTCTAGCACAACTGACCTACAAATTACACGGTGACGGAGTTACTTTCTAAATATAAAGTTAAAAAACGTTTTTGTCCTTTTTCAAATTAGGCGAACAACGATGTGGATCCCCCTCAGTACCAGCCGGAGCTCAATTTGGCATAAAACCTACGCCTTCCATTAGTACAGACTTAAAGGACCTAATCTATGATGCAGGGAGTGTGGCAACCTTTGCATGCGATCTCGGATTAGAACTAATTGGGTAAGCAAGGTTACCTTGACAATAAAATAAGAGTGCACTACCGTATGGTTAAAATAATGTCTTGCAAATTCACAGGAATCCGACCATCTCATGTAACGCTAACAGCAAGTGGGACGGAAGTTTACCATTTTGCGGTAACCTTGGAATTTTATTTTAAGCAGCACGCTCTAAAGAGAGACAGACCGTTTTAAAAATTAAAATGTGTTCCTTGCATTACAGGGAGTAATGTAGCCAATGGGAAGAACGCAGAACAGTCTAGCACTGCCCGAGGTGGGACTGCTAATAATGCATTAGATGGCAATCGATCGCCTTTTCAGGATGCTTTGCTAAATGGCAATGGCCAATGTTCGGAAACCAACAAAGAATCATCTCCCTGGTGGATGGTCGATTTGCTCAAACCGTATCCGGTGCGAGCAGTCCGCATTTCCACCAGAGCTTGTTGTGGTGAGTTGGATGTTTTCCCAGGCCTTACTAAACTTCCTGGAAACACTAACTTGGGGTGTTTTTTGTTTTTATCTAGACTACAAGTTGCAGGACATGGAAATTCGTATAGGAAACAGTACCACAACTCAGAAGAACCCATTATGTGCCTGGTATCCAGGAACTGTTGGTAAGCCCTAATCGCTAACTATTTCCCATGCCAAAAAAATATAAAAAAACTTCGAAAGTTTTTACCAAAAAAATACAAAAATTAGGAAAATATTAAATCGTTGCGAGCGAATTTTTTTATTTCATTGCACATGCTTAAAAAACAGAAACATATGGATTCTATCGCTGAAAGCTCTGATTTTTGTTAGAAGTTGTTAATTAATTCTTAGAGGAATTAGAATAAAATTTAACAGATTAATTTTCGGTTAACAGATGATGGGGAATCCAAAGTCTTCGAATGTGCGAAACCCATCACGGGTCAGTTGGTTTCAGTCCAACTGGTAGGTGTGGAAGGCCCTTTGTCTCTCTGCGAAGTTGAAGTTTTCTCTGACGGAGGTAAAGAAGCATTGTATCAAATTTTCCATAGTGTTTGTTAACCTCACATTCAATCCGCTAGAAACTCCTCGACAAAGATGTACGAGTAGTTCGACCCTTAGTAACACCTTAGCCTTCAACCGGACGTGTTACGACTTACAAATGCAGGAAGGCACAACTTTTGCCAAGGCGCGTACCAAGTGCATGGCAAATAAGGGCGATCTGTTGAATCATGTGGGAGGACCCGCTTTAGATTTAGTCATCCAAGAGCTTGAGAAACGTCGATCTAGCCTGAGGACACCTATGGTGTGGCTAGGAGCACAAAAGGATCCTGGCATGACGTCCAGAATCTGGCGCTGGGTCAATGGTAGGATGAACAATGTTTTCTGTTTAAAATTAGAAAGTTTTTATTGATATGTGATTCGTGATCTAGGCGGGGTCGTCGATAGGCCTTCTTGGGGCAAAGACCAACCAAACAACTACAACGGCGAGCAAAACTGCGTGGCTTTGGACGGAGCCCGAGATTGGCTCTGGAATGACGTCGGATGCAATTTGGATTATTTTTACTCTATTTGTCAATTCCGTAAGTCCCTAGATTCATTTTCAAGCAAAAACATTCTGAAATTAATAAAACACACCGGCATTAACGAAAAACAAAATAATATAGTCAAACATGACTAATATACTAATTAAACGTAACTAGTACTAACTAATACGTAATATACGTAACTAATAAACTAAAACAGTCTAACAATAATACAGTCTAACTAACATACAGTTTAGGTCATAAACTTCTTTTTTTCGGGCTTTATTAGTAAACAATAGTTTAAAAAGATTAGAATTATTGTTCTTATATTTTGAAAAAGATGTTTACTTTTTTTATAGCCATATGTAACATTCAAATGTCTCCGGTAGAAGTACAAAGTTTGGGATCAAGGTTTTTGAAAAACCTTTTCAGAAGCCAAAAATTAATTTCTGTCCATTTTTTAGCTCCTTTGACCTGCGGTAACCCAGACAAACAGTACAATACGACAATTGTGGGGAAGGATTTTGGCCTGGGGGGTACTATCAAGTATTCGTGTCCCACCGGAAGTGTTATGCTTGGTATGGAGTCCAGAACATGTGACATAAATGGTGTTTGGACTGGCACGGCCCCTACGTGCAAACGTAAGTTCGCAATATGTTCATAGATTCTTCGAAGTTATAAAAAGTTGCAATTTCATGTATATTTTAATCCTTAGATGTGGATTGTGGAGCGCTAAACTCGATCAGCAACGGCGCGCTGACCCTATCCAACCGACGTACCACGTACAACGGTAAAGCCGAGTACACTTGCGCTGATAATTACACATTGGTGGGTGAAGCTCAGCGAGTATGTACCGCTGATGGTACGTGGAAACCCGCGGAGCCCCAATGCCTTTGTAAGTCAAATTCTTTTTCTTGGGTTTCATAAACTAATTCAACTCCAAATTTCTAAAACAGATGGACGATGCCCACCCTTACCATCGGTGGACAAAGCCACTTTGGTCATGTCAGGAGAAAAGGCTGGTGATTCCGCCAACTACACTTGCGATAAAGGGTACAAACTGGAAGGAACTGCTGTAAGTTACAATTTTATTGACTGTTCTTCAGAAAATCAAAAAATGTGAAAAAAATAGAAGAAATTCAACGATTATCTTTTAGAACTTGAAATGCGAATTGGGTGGGAAATGGACGGGAGAACCTCCTGTTTGTAAGTTTATCAACTGCGGTTCTCCGCAGCAAATTGAACATGGACTTCGGAAGCTCCTCAATGGCACTACTTACGAAAGTGTGGTTGAGTATGACTGTCAAGAAGATTACGAATTGGAAGGACCCATGTTCCGTACGTGCCAAGAAGATGCGGAATGGTCGGACATAGAACCCATGTGCATGTGTAAGTCAATTTCTTTTCCGTGCAGCTTGTTAATTAGATACACAGCATCAACGTTGTAATTTCTAATCGGATATCTTAAAATGACAGTGATCGAATGCGGCGAGCCGGAAGTCCCAGCCGGTGGATACGTAACCGGCTTCGACTTCAGCGTGCATTCGACAATCAACTACGGTTGCGAAAAGGGCCATTTATTAATGGGCGCAGCCACGCGAACATGTCTCAACACGGGCATGTGGTCCGGCGAGGCACCCATGTGCAAATGTAAGCTTGAAGAGTTCCTTAACGGCAATGAAGCGTTAACCAATCCTCAACCTTGGTTTTTTGAAATTCTATAGATATCGATTGCGACACTTTAAATGATCCAGCCAACGGTGAAATTACTTTCCTCAACGGAACAGATGTTACGTACTTGGATAGCATGGTGACCTACTCATGCAAGGACAATTATCGCTTAGAAGGTGTCAGAACACGTATTTGCGCTGCGGACGGTAAATGGACCGATTCCATGCCCCAATGCCGAGGTAAATTAATTTGGATTACAAACTAAAAAGAAAACTAGACAACCACCTATACAGCTATATATACAAATTACCAGCCTAAACTTAGCTTATTAAAAAAGATATCTTATTTCGTTTTCTAAATATATTTAGTCAATGAAATTTAAATTATTGAAACAAATTTTTACACTTTCGTTCTAACTTTCCCTATAGAAATACGTTGCCCAATGCCAGACAGGCCTGACGGCAGTATCCTTACGGTAACGAGTGAGAGGTTTCGACCTATGACCTTATTCCGGGGTTCAGATCGCGATTTAACGTCCACAACCTTCAAAATTGACTCGATAGTCGTTTACAAGTGCGAGCGTGGTTTTCGTACTGATGGAGAGAATAGCCGAAATTGTGCTAAGAATGGCGTTTGGACTGGCAGCGCCCCTACTTGCACATGTAAAATTATTTAATACTTCTTCAGTACTTAGTTTTTACTTCAATTAAAAAAATAGCTTGAAGGACCTAATAATTGGCTTTCTTTTTAGACGTGGATTGTGGGTCGCCCACAGAAGTTCCAAACGGTCTAGTGACGCTGCCCAACAACGGAACTTTCTTTGGATCATACGCGCAGTATAGCTGCAACACTAACTACAAACTAGAAGGCTATGAAAGGCGAATGTGTTTAGAAAATGGCTCGTGGAGTGGTTTCTCCCCGTCTTGCAAAGGTAAACAATGACGCCACTGTCCAACTTTATTTTTTTTTTACCATACAATCCTTGCCTTTCTAGAAATTATGTGCGTGCTCCCAGTTTTGGATCCGTCGTCGGGCTTGATTGTTTCAGTTTCCACTTTGCAAGTAGGAGGCATTGCTACGTATCGATGCGATGAAGGTCGTCGTTTAGTAGGACTACCAATCCGCACTTGCTCTAATACGGGGCTTTGGGTGGGTAATTCACCATTTTGCGAATGTAAGTTCTACAGGAATTGGCTTTGATTTTTCATGGTAAGATTCCAATCGTTTTCATTTGGTATTCTAGGGGTGGACTGCAGTTATCCACAAGATGCAGAGAATGGGCGCGTCTTTTTGGCGAATGGTACTACAACGTTCGGCAGTATTGTGGAATATCACTGTATCCCAGGATATGAACGTAAAGGACCCTTTAACCGAGTTTGCCAAGCAGACGGTAAATGGAGCGACGCTGCTCCATTATGCGATCGTAAGTATTTCCTTTATTTGTGCGCTGCAACTGAATTGCATACTTAATTATATTGTCCAATTAAGTTGCATACTCAAGTAACAAAATTACTAAAAACTATATAAATTAGTCAGTTTTGAATTGTGATGCTAGTGCGGTGTTTAACCTTTACGATTTTTCTAGTGAAAACCAAAATCAATCCTGAAATTCCAGACCAGAATTTGGATGCCCAGCAAAGTGACGCGAATCACGGGAAGGTCGTTGAAGGATCGGCAGTGGGCGTGTATGTGGGAGTGGCTATTGGCCTTTTATTGGTCATCACGCTCATCTCGGCTCTTTGTTACTATCGATTGTACGTTTTCTTTTCAAACTTTGGTTAAGAAAGTGTAGTTAATGAATCTCATTTGTTAGGAAACGTGGAAAATGGATATGGGCAAAGAAAGAAAATAAGACGAATAATAGTACGCGGAAATTTAATCCACCTAACATCCCACTGCCTCCTACACCCGTTAATCACTTTACCACAGCCACTGCCCCAGTGGGTCACTTAAACTCCAATCCCAATTCCGGAAGTCCGGGTTTTCCGTACAGCGAAGATATCTACGCGACACATCGAGATGATATGGAGAATCATCACATGTACGATCTGACGTACGAAGAAAATGCGTACTCAAGGCGATCGGCCATTGCTGCCGATCCCAGCAGGAATGGGACGGTAGCCCAGAGAGTGAGTCAGAGACCGTCGTTACCGCCCCCGGAACCGCCCCGGAACCTGGGCGTGACCGTGAATGGCATAGCTCTCTGTTAAAATTCCTTTTAAGAGGGGATAATTTGTGTACGAGTCTAAAACTACAGTTGCAGTTGATCCTGCCCCTTGTTAATTTACAAAATGTGTACAGTCCATGTACTAATCATCCAATCTTTTTAACTCTCGTCTCTTTCTATTTTCCAAAGATGTATAACTAAAAGGGTCTACGCAGAAAAAAACGCTGTACAAATGGATGACAAGAGAAAGAAAGAAACTGTGATGCAAGTTTAAAATGCTTATTATTGTCATTTCATTTCTAATTAAATCAAATGCGTACTACGAATGAGACTATGGAAAACTAACCATTAATTGTTCATTCCAACCCACTATCTAAGTTCAACCACTACGAAGGTGAAGAACGTCATAGCTTTTTCAAGAATGACACTAATTAACCAAATAAAGACATTACTTTAATAAATTATGGTTTCATATACCACAGGCTCAACGCAATTGGACGTAATGAGACATCTGGTGAGGAAACAAACTGCATGAAAATAAATTTTGACAAATGCATGAAAACTTTTTGACAAATTCTTCCCTGCATTTCCTCAAGTATATAGGTGTACACGGATGTTACTTCACCGAAAGGTAGAATCAAACTGACAATTAAATATCAGGGTTGTGTTCTCGAGACCTGGTCTTGGTCTTAAGATCGGTCTCGAGGCCAGGTAGGTCTCGGTCTCATTCTTGTCTCGATTTTTTTTTCTGATCTTGGTGTCGGTCTTGGTCTTAAAAAAATTACCCGGTCTTGGTCTTGGTATCGATGTCTTGGTCTCGATTTTAAACGATGAGTGAAATTTTTATGTAAGCGGAACTCACTGTAATTTCAAAATAATTTAGTTCCGTTTTGCAAGGCCAAATTGGCCCTTTCTACCCTTCTAATCCTACGACTTAAAACGGGGTGTTCATTTTGAACGGATTTAGAGCTATGCCGTGAAAGCTATTTTCGCGGAATTCTGTGGAACTGACTTAAGGCCACGGTGAACTTTCACTACTATAAACAAATCATTCAACGCGTTGAGAAAGTTTAGTTTGAATTCAATGCCAATCGGAAATGGAGTGTAAGATTGTTCCAGCAAAAGTTCCCGCTGTCGTTGAGTTCGGTTTTAAAGACTTGCACTATTGTGACACTTCACGGCAAAAGTGGGTGGCGACGTGCAAGTTTTGTGCAACTCAGAAAGATCTTCGAGATACTTCTGGCACGAAGCGGATTATTGATGAGACCAAACAGAGCTCAAATGTCTGACGAAACTTTATCAATGTTAATGATTGCATCGGTAAATAAGTAAAATAGTAATATTTGTGCTAATAAAACTCGTAGTAGTTAGTTAGGTAAAACTCATAGTGAAAGTAGTTATCGTGGACGACACGAAATGTTGATAATGTTTTAGTAATTACTAATATAATAACTTTACGGCTAAAAATCTGTTGTTTTTTCTTGTCCGAAACAAGTGCAAGACAGATTAGAATTTCGAGACCGGTCTTGGTCTCGAGACCGGTCTTTGGTCTCGATGGTTTTTGATCGGTATTGTCTTGGTCTTGGTCTCGAAACTTGCGGTCTTGGTATTGTCTCGGTCTCGGGAACTTTTTTCTGGTCTCGGTCTTGTCTCGGTCTCGAGAAAGTCGGTCTTGATAACATCCCTGTTAAATATATTGCTAAATAATCTGAGCCACAAACACGGATGATTGTTTTGATTGTCAGTATTTGCCTGTGGCCTGGTATTTTCAGTGTACTTGTGCAAAGTGCAATACCAGAAATGGAAAAAATCGCCAGTCACGATCGGTCTCTTATGTACTCGATTCTCAAAGATACCTTCCTCGCTGTAACGATTTGCAATAACAACAATCAATAAGAAGCAACACGTCAAGAAGTCCGCTTTATACAAATTCCAACAATCGAAATAGGAGATGATACCGATATTTCAAGTACAACGATTAATTACTGTAGTTTTATGGAGCATCTAACAACTCGAAAAAGTGAAGACGTTTTACTAGCTTTGACTAACGTCTATTCGAGATTCAATAGGAGTCAAACCCTAATTGAACACTTAGCCAACCTCTTAAGAGCGGATAAAGTGTTCGATTATAATTAGAATCGTTCGTTTCTCCTTTCCTGCGGTGAGTAAGCTGGGTTTAGCCGTTGGCGCTGGTACAGTTCGATTGTAATTAGAATCGAACACTGTATCAGCTAAATTACTGCTGAACTACCTTAATAACGTATATTAAGTACGCATATTTTTAAATTATGGTAATAAAATGAAGTTGAATCTGTACAATGAAATTAAGCTGCATCCGCAATGTGACGAAATATTAGTGTCCTGTTCGTAATCTACCCTTGTAGCAAACTCTTCGCCCGGACTATATCCGACGAAGGCCACTATTGCTCGCTTAACTACTTGGGTACAGCACATCGACATGCTTCGCGGAAAAAAGTATACGTGACGACTATGCTACCGAAGTTGATGAGATTCATATGGGGCTTACTGTGTTGCTTTGTGTATGTATGTACCACAATAAACACCCCGGACAATATCCGCGCTATTCCGTTAGCAAAACGCGCCTGTGTCTTAAACAGAGAAATATCCTTAAAGTATTTCCCGTATTTAGCCTCAATAACTGTTTCCTTGAATGCAAGCTTAACCACATTGTCGCTCTCTATGGCTGCCTGCCTTTCTATTACAAATTTACAGATCTCCAATCAGGTATACAAATTAATTCTTTCCTATTTAACCTTTAAAATGTTTATGATATGAGTACATTATTTTATCTAACTTTCTTCAATCGTATTTCGCGAATTATAATGACAGTCATATTTCTACAGAGAACTTACAACTTTGTTCAATCTGGGACTATTACTGTTTAGCTAATATCCAAACAAGTACGCAATGGATCGAAAAAGTTAATGTTGCTTATAAAAAAAATAGATTAATCACATCAGAGGAAATGGCACAATCGTTTGCCACAATGTGACGAGCACAAGTACCGAATTACTGTATCTCAATCTCCTTTTCCCGGTGTGGGCTTCTATGCCACCGGTGCCGCAGAACTTCGGCAGCATTTCAAGATCAATGTGGGTCCTCGTACCATTAACGACAAGTATAGTAACCAAAACCTTGTCTGAATTGCTTAAGAAACTGACACAATTGACAGGAAGGAGCTATCCATGTTACATGTGTTTTAAAACGACCCTTCAGGATTATTCTACCAACGCGGCATCAGATATGAGTGGGAAGATTTGCTTTGTACGTACATTTCTACCCTCCCATATGTATCTCTTATTAGCACGATGAACTAATAACAGTTAACTTGTTAACGGTTAATCTATGGGCGGATTGCTGGGCTTTTGGGGGGCGGATTGTGCCTGAATAGCGTCTTAGAACTTATTTATTTTTGCACTGTACGTCAAAGCCGGGAAGGGCCATCTGAACAGACCGCAGAAAACTTAACCCAAGTTAAACTTTCTCACGTTGACCTTTTGCGGGCGGACAAGGAATTATAAATAGAATACCTAGAACCTCTACATCACTTGTTAGCTTGCCAAATACTTCAACGCAATAAGTATTGCTGCAGTAATAAAGAAATACCAATAATTCCCATATGCATAATTAAACGGCATGCCCTCGGACCCAACGCCATTCTTGCATGCTAGTGATTGACATGTTTTGCACCAATTCTAATGACACAAAAATAAATACGGCCGAAGTCTACAAAGCGGTGCCGAGCAAGTTTTTTTGTCACTACAGTTTCTGTGACCATTTTCAACCTACAGGTGTCCCCGTATCCTTATCCATAAAAAATGCTCAGCAACATCAGAACAATTTCACGAACCATAACACCGAAAACTAGCCATATTTTGACCAGATTTCTGAATAGCTGTTCTATACATGGACTGTAATATATTGGAAGCGAGAGTACTGGACTTTTAGATAAGTATGTTTAATTTAGTGATAATGTAGTAATTCAAATGGGTCTGTTTTATAAAGACTGAAGTGGAGCTGTCTGTTAATTAGCAGCTTAGGATTTTCCTTATTTCTGTGCCGAATGATGTGGCAGAAATGGGAAGATTCACCAGTAATGATCACAATGAATTCTAACCTAATACCACTCCACAATCCATTTCCGGCATTTATGATTTGGAACAATAATAACACAGATAAGAAAGCCTACTTGCGTTACTTAAAACACGCAATAACCCAGACTGAAAACAAAAATTCGTAGATACCCTTCACGGGAGAAGACATGCATAACTATTTTACCATTGTGTCCCATGCGGATTCAGCTTTGATTGACGAACGCACGATCCAGCACTTAACTGTGTTATCTAAGGCGTACAATTTCACAATCTTCGGAGCCGTGCATCGTATGAAACAAGTAATAACTTCTTTTCTTTACCTAGAATTCCGAACAGATTTACTATTAAAAAAATTCTAGACAAAAAGTATTCGAAGATTACTGCGTTTTTGATTTGCCGCATTAGATTAGAGTAAAACCAGCATTGGATTAAAAAGCTTTACTTGGTTGTTTCACAGTTAAGACCGTATTGTGCCATTTTTAGTCGTTTTGCTTCTTTCAAAAGTACGTCGTTTATTTTACGCACTGGCCTAAAATTTCTGGAGTACTTCAGCGAAGTTCCAACGGACGACGGTATTTGCTGCTCTTTCAACTACGGACGGTTACAACCACAGTATAGAGGTTTACACAGTATGGTAACAGGGCTATCTTCCAATGTTAAGGTTTTCTGACGACCTTCTCGGTCCCCAGAGTAATATTCAGCTAAAATGCCAGAAGACGAAAGGGTACATTCGCAAACCTCCCAGTGCAGTTCAAAAAAGGTCACGACGGTTTACAAAGCGCGTAATTTAAATCTATTGCTTTAAACTATGTGAGCTTAAAATAAAAGATGAATTAACTAGGTCAAAGCACAACACGTATACACATTATAGACTATTTCGCGTTACCCAGGTTGCACCACAAGGAAGCAGTCTCTTTTGCAACCCATACATAGGTGTTTTATAGTATACAGGTTTAACTCCATATACTATAAAATACCCATGTATATTAATGCCTATTTGTGTTGTTATGACTATTTATGTCTATATACGAGTTATCCATTACATTGGTACTTTGCAACTGTTCCTAAATGTTACTAACTTTTGCAAGTTTAGTATTTTTCTTAACACTTTCAAATGCGCGCGTTGCCGATAGGACGCTACGTCATCCCAAAACTCCCTAGAGTGCCCGAGAGAAAGGTCACCAGTCCCCCGTTTCCTGAATGTTTTCTTCTCTTCTCGAACCCTTTTTCTAGTAGAATAGGAATGCCTACATGGGGGTACATAGCACAGTCTGGGAATCCATCCCCCATATAAACCTTCGTACCCTCACATCCTCTTGGGACCGAGAGATTTGTGAGAAAACCTTAACATTGGAAGGATACCCCTGTTACCATACTGTGTAAACCTCTATACTGTGGTTACAACCATCATCAGAGCCAAGACAAGTACGAAAAAGTCCAGGCGCTGGTGTGTACATGGGTTTGAGTGTATTATTGTACGGCGATCTAAAAGAGTACGGTATAACGAATCACGGTTTCGACGGATTCAGAGTAAAAGTAAGTCTTACTTCCCACTAAATTCTCATAACGATCCAATTCTTAAAAATATTAAGGTTTTCTTTCTAAGATCTTCATCAGCGTTTTACAATCTAGAATAAGATTTTTCTAAAAAAAAAAAAAAAAAAAAAAAATCTGACAGCATCAAATAAATAATAGAAAATAAGACTATGAAATCTCGAAAAAACATTTAATGTGCTTTTAATGAATAATCGAAGCTCTTTGGCCGCACAAGTACTCATTCACGATCCTAACGAATTTCCCGAAGTGGGTAATCGGGGGTTACCTTTGCCGATCCAAACTGAAATGTTCGCTGGCATAAGAGTTTCCACCACTGAAACCTCAGCTGCCGTGATAAACATTCAAGATCCGATTAAAAAGGCTGTACCGCACAGAATCACCTCCAATTCTTTCACCGCTACAGCATGTCGAATTGCTACATGGAATGTCAACTGGACGCGATATTCAAAAAGTGCCTTTGTATTCCTTTCTATTACCTCGAACTCACAAATTCCGTGAAAATTAAGTAATTTCTATTAAGGTACACACATGTAAAGAAAAACTGGAAACAAGGGTGAATAAAAAAATAACAAGAAAAACCCCATTCTAAAAAAAAAATCCTTTACCCAAAGATATTAAGGCTTGTGAAATTGAGGATTATTTATGCCTCCAGCTAGCACGAAGTAATTCTACTTTGTACTCATTTCATCGAATAACTCTTGATTATTATATAAAGGAGAGGTACCTGAAAATATTACTGCGCTTTGTCAGTGCCCCCTAAGTTGTACCGTAACTCGGTACACGATTACCCTATCTCACGGAAAGTTTCCAGGCCAAGGTTTTAATAGCACTACTGCTGGTCGAGCTTTATACCGAAGCGAAATATCGAGGAACACTAAACATGTCTTGCGCTATGACAGGTAATTAACTAAGCAAAAAAATATTTCAATCACATTAATACCATTGACATTTGTTCACCACAGGTCGGAGCTGGTCATGCTCAATGTATTTTACGAAGAACAAGCCGGGGTTAACTACAAACGAGACATTCGCTTTGGCTGGGATGATTTTGTTTGTAAGCATAACATTTCTAAATTCGACATGCGTTAACTTTAACAAATATTTTAGAAAAACAATAAACGTATAGCAGCTGTAGAAGACCTATTAGGACTAGGAGTGGGTTTCAGCCTCATTAGTTGCATAGTGTGTGTGTACTTCCTTGGTCTTCGCTCGTGTTTGGAATTTGTCGGAACTAAGTTATCTTAGATTTATAGATACATAACCAAAACTCAATAGCTAACAATACATGTGAGTACAATCTATTATTAAATTCAGGCACTTCGGGGCTCTCTTTTAGTAGCACATCATTAAAACGATATAACGCATGTAAAAATTTAACATAATGTCAATACAACTTCAAGTACGTGTCTTGCGCGAATAATTGCTATTCCGTCAGATGTACATGAACGATAAGGATGTGCAAACAAATCTTAATTGCAAACAACGGAGCACATCCCTTAAATAGGGAAGACCTATACCTACTCGTTTACCAGTGTTCTGTTACGCGTGAACATGGACAAGATCCAGGTAGTACAAGTATACCCTTACATTCCTAATTTCAATATACCCAAAGACGACTCGGTCAAAAGTAGCAAACCTTTTAAAGCGCCAACATTCTTGGATATGTTACGGAATTTTTTGCGAAATTCTTCTTTGCACGGTTTGCGTTACATTGACAAAAAGGATTCTAGCTCTATCGAAAAGTAATTTTCTAAACAAGCGTTTTTCTTTTATACCAAACAGACTAAGCGCCAAAGTAATATATCTTTAGGTTGTTTTGGTGTTTGGTGTTCAGTGCTGGCTTAGGGTTTTCGTCCTACTTGTGTTACATCATGTGGCAAAAATGGGAAGATGCTCCTGTGATGATTACGTTAGACTCGAAAGGAGAGTCTATTTTCGACTTGCCTTTTCCGGCCGTCACTATTTGCAACAATAACAAATTTGAAGACAAAGCCTTGTTTTCTCTCGAGGAACAGCGTTTCAAACGACACATGAATATTTCAGATAAAAACAAGTATCAATATTTTAAAACTTAAAATTTAAGCGGAATTTTCACATTACAGCAGTTTAATTGACGAGCAACTTCACTATTATTTTGCCGTGTTATCCAATGTTGATTCACCGTTTATCCAAGAGAATTTATTCCAGAACCTAACTAAAATGTCAACTACGTTTAATCTAACATTGCAAGGTGGTCTTCTCAACCGAATGCGACAGGTATGGAAGGAGGAAAACACATATGGAAAATACTCTATTACGTTTCTTCGTACCGTTTATTGCAAGATGAGGCCTCACTGTGGCACTTTTATTAAATACGCAACATTTATGAACGAAGAGTTGATGACTCGCTCCCACCGCGGATTGGTGAATAAAATCTTCGATCAACCAACCACTGACGATGGTATTTGTTGCTCCTTCAACTACGTAGGACCTCAACAACAAGCTAAGTACGTATCTATTTTTCCTAATATGATTACTACTTTGTTATAACTTATATTTCCTAACATTATTTCAAACTGTGACATTTTTTCAGGTTTAATTTAAAGTTCGCTACATAAATCTATTTTAGTTGTTTATGAATGGGCGATCTTATGTTTTGCAGTAAGACGTTAAAATATGCCACCGGTGCGGGTATATACATGGGCTTAAATATCTTGCTGTATGCTAATCTGAGTTCGTACGGCATACCAGGTCATGGATTTGATGGATTTAAAGTGAGTGATAAACTTGTAAGCTCAACTGGACTTTTAGTTAAAAATTTGTAGGTGCTAATTCATTCGCCCTACGAGTTTCCTGAAGTTGGTAGTCAAGGCTTCCCATTATCTGTACAAACCGAAGTGTTTGCTACAGTGGACGTTTCCCAAACACGAACGTCCCCCGAAGCTTTGGCTGTACCCACAGACTTGAAACGCGGTTGTATAGCTCACAACATGCTAACTATATTCCCCTGCTATAGCACCGCTAACTGCTACATGGAGTGCCAATTAAAAGCAATGCTACGTTACTGTCAATGCATTCCTTATTACTACAAGGATCTAACCAAGGCCACTCAAAGTCATTCCAATATCAACTTTGTTAGAATTCTAATTATCGACAGTGACTATCTTGTAGAAATGGCGATTTGCGAAATTCAGAGCTACAGTTGTCTTCGTCGCGTAAGAAGTAACGATTTTCGAATCTTGCTAAAAAATGTTTTGCCAAACTGAAAACGGTTAATTATGAAGACAGTAGACGAGAAAACATCACCAGTTTATGCAACTGTCCGCCAAACTGCACGGAAACCAGGTACACGATCACGTTTTCGCAAGGAATTCTCCCGGGTTTGGGTTTCAATTATACGGCAGCTGGACGGGAACTAATCTACATGGAAAGTAAGGGCCGGAAGCCACAAATTCACAAAAGGTAATTCTGTACAAAGCAAGACAACGCCAAGGTGTACTATCGTTACTGTTACAAAATGTAGATCAGAGCTGGCAATGCTTCACGTGTACTACGGAAATGGAATTGGCACACACTACAAACGAGAGATTCGTTACGGCTGGGAAGATTTTGTTTGTAAGACAGGTTTATGACTTGATTAATATTAAGGCCTTAACTTGCCGTTTGTTTACCATATTTTAGCAGCGATGGGTGGATTGCTGGGATTAGGCGTGGGTTTTAGTCTCGTTACTTGTGCTGAGCTAATCTACTTTTTAACTATACGATGGTGTCTGGAAGCTTTTCGATCCGGAATTGAGCCGTTTTTACCTACGAAAGCGACCGGTCATAAAGTGTTAGCTTGAGGTCATAATATAGTATGTTCGTATTTATTTATTATCTTTCGGTTGACCAGCAAAGAAGGTATCCTACTGTCATTACGCCGCATGACAAAGATACGGAGAAATGTCACTGTGATTTACTTTTCAAGTGCACGAGGTCATCCATCATGTCTCTGCAGTTAACTGTCTCTTTGTTATGTTCATATATACTACCTTCGCATCCTTCGAACAAACCGCTTCACGTCAACTTCATTGCATGAATTGGCTTTTTGGTAAAAAATGTATTAACGTTTCGAAAACCAAGTGAGTCTGACGAAGTTCCGCAAACAGCGTAGTAAATCGCAAGTGTGCATTCTGTGTTGACTTGATTGTTGGATTTGTGAATCTCTGCTAACACAGAGACAATATTTGGCTCACATTAAGGCACGTAATCGGTCACGATCAATTTGTACGGTCGCATGACAGCCTCTATATGATAAAGATTAATTTGTACAATTGACTGAAGGGCAGACAACGTCGCAATTAACTAGTTTCCCCTTGCTTCTGCACGGTCTTGAACCTGCACACACTTGAATTATGTTTAGCTCTAGCAGCTGAACATATTGTGAAAATTTGGCTTATTATTGTCAACTTGCTATAAATTTCCAAACAAAAAAGAACGCCATTGGCTAGTAAAGCTTAATAATAACACATATGATTTTTGCGAGGTTTAAATACGAAGAGCCTGAAGCTTCTAGCAAAATCCTGTGTCAAGAAACGGCTGTAGCTGTATTTTCTTCCCGCGGGCAGTAAGAGGAGTAATCAAAGGGAAGTAATATTGAAGTCTTTCAGATTGAAGTTATCATGGTCGCATCGGAAAGAATAATGGCTTGACAGAAACACACTTTTGAAGACACCGACTCAATAGTGACACATTGTAGTAGCTTGAAAAAAATATATTTAATTATCTCCCATATCTAGACTACTCCTTCCCTTCCTGACTAAACTGTACGGGAATATACGTTCTGGAAATTAAAATCATAAATATTTCACACTTTTATGGTAGATACGTAGGCGGTTTCGTCAATGTCGTGTCGCAATTAAGCAATGAACACATTAAATGAAAACAATGAATCCTTTACTGGCTGCTAGAAAAACCTGCCAAGTAATTTATGACCTTAACAAGCCAATAAGCTATCGCTCGATGTGATTGCCACGCTTCCGTTCTCGTTACTCGTCTAAACCGACGTTAACACAAATACGAGGCTTTGTTACAGAGAAAGCATGTAAAAATATTAACGCACCTAGAAAATTTGAACAACCAAGTCATAAAGAATTAAGTGAAAAACAAATTAAAAAGTAAATGAAATAGGGATATATAATCTAATTTAATTCATTATATAAACAAATTCGATATTGCTTTTGATATCCTGAACGGACGCGGAACTCAAAAGAAAGATTCGTTTTTGTCTGTTGTGTTATCAAAGTTCATTTCAGAACACTCACCCAGATGGCAAAACACCGTCCAATAGGAATCATGTGTAAACTGTGATAAAATAATATCTCTGTACCTAAATTACAAGGAAGCTCACGTGCCAAACTCCACAAAGGTTTTCTTTTGTAAATGGGAAGATCTGGAATGTTTTCAAGCTCAAGAGGCAAATTTGCGTAATAAAACGATACAAATTCATACTCGTTGAGCTCCATCCTATTTTTTTTAATTAAAAAAAAATAAAAGATCAGGGGAAGCTGTACGAAGTAAAAAGTATTGGAATAATTTTACCTTTTTACCCTTGTTTCTAATCACGGCAATAGCCGAGTCGGTGACGTGCGTGTGAGGGAGCTCATAGGTAAAATTGGCATTAGCCAGACGCATACACTCTTCCAAGGTTTTGATAAAGGTGTTACACGTTGCACCAATAAGCACCGTGGATTCGTTCACCCGCTAGGAAAAAAAGGCAAGTACAAAAGATTATCGTGTGTAGAAACCCAGATAAACAAAGCCTTTCAAACTCACCTTTGCAGCATCTTCAGATTCGGAAAATTCTTCTCTAACTGAATGGACTTGCTGCATCAATAAATCACAATATAAACGGAGCTCAGCACGCTTGGTTTTTAGTACATCTGGACTAGTGTCTGGAAATAAAAATGAAAATGTCCCCAAAAAATACAACGTACTCACATCATATAAAATTTAGTATCACACTGTTTGATTACCGGAGTCTTTTTTCTGTTGGCTAGAGAGACAGGCTTTGGCACTTCCTAGAGCAACCAGCCACTGTTGCCTAGCTTGTGGTGTAGCGGCTTTTATATAAAAATGTTGTTCTCCTGGAATTATCAGGTCTAACCGAAGAGGATCCACGTTGTTCACGGCTATTTCACAGGCCGTCAGGCTTACAGAGCCTTTGCAGCCTTGGTTAACTTCTTCTTGTGATTTGTAGTATGCCAAAACGCCTTGATCTAGTACAAACCATCTAGCCTGCCAACCTGTAATGCATACACGGTTACTTTATCAACTATTTTCCAAAGTTGTATTTTAATTACCGTTCCAATAGTTGGTCCATTTCCATAACAACCCTTCCATCGTACAGTTAAATAATGAAATAAAGTTCCCGGTCTACTGGTAACTTGTAGTACACTGACTATGCAAACTTCCGTTCTTTCCTTAAATTGAGTATACAGAACTATTTTCCTGCTGCAAGACACTCGGCACATAAGCACATTCATAAAAGAAAGGAAAAAAAATAGGACACCGTAAACTAATCAACGCCACATGCGCCAGTTTACGAGTTCGACTACGGCAAGCGAACTTCACAGAAATAGAAAAATAATGACAAAGTCGAGTCCAATCCGCCGGGTCAATCAGCTTAAACAATTGTATGTAACAACCCGTTCAAAATGTTCGCGATGAATCTAATTACCATCATGAATGAACAAAAAAGCTTTTCGATAACAAAAAAATTAATTATAAATATTATTAGATGATTATTCTCTCGTTAAAACTTAAAAGCCAAGAAAGGATTAATTAGCCTAAGCAAAATATAGCCCGCGGATCCTTTCTACGTTTCCAGCTGCACTGCAAAGGAACAACCGGGTTGGCTATATTTGGAATGGAGGGGATACCTGGCACGGTTCCAAGACCCTCTTCAAGGTTTTCTTGACGTCGTGGAAACGTAAACAACAACAGAAAACTCAAACATTGAGCAGCTACACTAAGAAGAAATAAATCATAATGAAGATACGGATTAAAGTGTACCAGCATAAAAAACCGTTGGTTATAGAGTTGGAGAAAACTAACAAAGTATCCCAACTCATTGAGAAAGTGGCAAGGTCATTAGAAGAGCAATTCCACATCAAAGAGTAAAAACAGAAAAAAGCTCGTTTAGTTTACAACCTCAACAGTAAGTCAAACTTATACTTTTTTCTTCCTATAATGTAGGTTCCCTATAACTTTAAGTTTAAATGGGAGGGAACCCATGATCGCAGACGTCGAGACTTTTGTCGAAGAGCTGGGTTTCGTGTCAGGGGATTTGCTTTATTTACTCAGTGTTCCGCCTCTTGCAGGAGCAAATGAAAAACCTCTAAAGAACACAGCTGAGGCTTGGACTAAAGCGAGGCTGGCTTCACCAGCTCCTGATTTACATCCCAAATTAAGGTATATACTAGTACTTAAAAGTTGAGGCCAGAGTGAAAAACAAGATCATAAAAACAGGAAAATGGAGGAACCCTTTCAAATCCACGAATCCAGATTAAACGCATATCCTCCGAACTTACAACACTTTGTGGACCACCACAGTCCTCTTTTACAGACGCCACTCGAGTTTCTCGCAGCAGTCTTCCACATTGTCATGCTTGAGACCGGCTTCTGGCCTGGACAGTATGACCCTTACAATGACACCGATTTATACCTCGTTTTACCTGAAAAATGGGAATGGGTTGGAGGCTGTATGCAGCTGAATTATAGGTCAAGCCTGTCACCCCACGCTACCTGCACCTTAACCGTTATGAATCTCGGACCTTACAGCCTTACCCGAGGTAATACCTTGACCAACAAACAACTTTCAGCAACCGTAACATCAAGAATGCTTGACATTGACGTTTTCTTAGGGACCTCATCCCTGCTGGAGGAAAGCTTTGGCGTCAAATTTTTCGTCGCTGATTACGCAACAACTTCAAATGATCAAAAAGTGGAATTTTCTCATTTGCATAAGCTTTTGCTCGAGTTTAAAGACAAAGTCGCATATAAGCTACTTATCGCGCTCCAGCACGTGTCCGGTGGCAGTTTACCTCCTATGCTTACGAATCTTCCCGCCGAAATCACATTTACTCTTTTGTGCAAATTAGATTTCATTAGCTGCCTTCGTTTAGGTCAGACATGCCGTCAATTTAAAACCTGTCTTAATGATCAGCGGTTGTGGAAACATCTAATTTTGCGAGATTTCTCACTTAAAAACGTCCGAGACCAAGAAATTGAGGATTGGAAGCGACTTTATAAGCAATATTGGCTTGCAAAGAAAGAAGTGGATAAAAACACTCGGGCTTTGTGTATCTACGGCTCGCCTTTACCAATGTTTCCGGGTTTGGTAGGACCTGACCTAATTCCTATTCCTCTACCTAATTTTCCAGGGATGATTGGCGGCGACGACGATCGGTTTCTTAATATTCTTGGTAAGAATTTCCCTAGGGGACTTTTCGTAGTAACTTTGGGAAGCATATTATGCTCGAATGACAGATCATATCAATGTGCCTACTAAAATAAGTTTTGTATAAGTACAGTCTTCGGCCTTATCCGGTTTTTTATATTTTATAAACGTTAAGAACTGCTGAAATGTCAAAAAACATTTTCTACTCAAATGAATGCTTGTTTTTGTATTAGCTACGCTCGTAGTTACCTGGTATTACTTGGCGAAATGAGTTATAAGCCTAAATAGTCTGACATGATAGGTTTTTCTGATAGTTCAATATTGTACATTTATCGCTTCCAATTTTGTTACGTAAAATCTCCTCGAAGCTAGGAAAGAGTGAATAAAAAACATACATTTGTTTCAGAACCTCCTAATCGATTGCGCTTACCAAACCCATTTCCTATACGACCACCTGTCTACAGACCAAATTTTGGTGGTGGTGGTGGCGGCGGATTCCACATGTTTTGATCCGAAAATTGAAATTGTAACGAACAGTGAAGCATTTGAAAACAATAAAGAGAATATAAATCCTGTTTTGTAACGTCATAAGCGGAAGCAGACACGCAAGGGACTAGAAAACTGCAAAAGGGGGTCAAAGTACTTGTAAAAGGATGGTAGGATGGTGTGTGGGTCTACGGCAGGAAGGGTAGAAAACGGGAAATATAGGACGGTATTTGCAAGTCCATTGCATCAAAACAAGTCATACTGACCTGCCTATATGGCAGCTGCAGTTACAAGAGAGAGGAAAAGGGTAATGACCTAGCTCTGCTTTAACGACAATAGGACCCAGTATCGCCCAGGCCTACCGTTATACTGCATTTCGTTTTGTATATAGGAGACCCCATAAAACGGCAGTCCCTTTTCCTTACCCTTAGCATAATAGCAGCCCTTGAGGGGAAGGGTAATCGGCGTAAGGGCATAAGACGACACAAGAATTCGCGAAAAACGGTTAGGCAAAACATCTTTCTGCGCGGGTTCGCAAAACTTTGGTCATTCTCACGCGGACCCTCTTTCGCAACGAACGTGCAAGTTACCGTAGTTGGGCCTTAGTGGCTTTGTTACCCTTAGTTATCATGTAAACGACCGGGATTAAAACAACCGAATTCACCATGTACATATTGTAAAGACAATTTTCCGCGTTTCTGTTTTCAACGTCAACTATATGGTAAGTAGACTACAGCTTCAGTTTCTTATACTAGTTGATCAGTTAAATAGTTTCTTGGATAGTAAATTCTTCGCTTTGTCTGGAATGAACGGATTTGGGTTTCAAAACCTTCCCTTTTTGTTTACGTAGTACCCTCACGTAGCCTGTAATGAGATAAAACAGTAAACTAATGAGTTCTATGTCGTTTTCTTCCCATACAGTTCTTTTGGCTTTTGTTACTATGCTATATAAGAATAGAAAAAACGTTCGAATTTAAAATGGACGGGCGAGTGAAAATCAAAAGCGTGCGACACGAGTCCTGCTGATGCGCAAGGAAAGGGAAATAAGTTCACTTTTCCAACGGGACAGCAGATTCAAGCTAAATGGATGGATTTCCTAAATACCAGGAACACCGTTGGAATTTTAAAAAGCGAATGACTTTCTGCCCTCTCGATCAACTTAACGAGAATTTTGCATCAAATTTTGTGTGTTTTTCAAAACCGATTTTGTTTTGTCATATGAGCGGATGAGCAGCCCAGTGATTATGGAACCGACTCAGGGTATTTAGACTTATAACTGTTATTTTCAGTTCTTAGCTTGCTGAATTCCTAGTTTCTTTTCAGTAACACTTATACTTTTCGATTTCAAAAGTGAAGTTTAATACAAAACTTAATAGTCAACAAGTGAGACATAAAGTGCACTTTCGAACGACACAAAGGTAAATAAAGAACTACAGTGGCCTGTTCACTCGATAAAAGGGGAACGTAGTTTCAATTTTTGGTTTCTGTCACAATTGGTACAGGATATTCAACTTACGACTTAAAAAAAAAGGGTAACTAATATCTTAAATAATGGCAACTTGGTTTCGACGATGTGAGCTAATGAGAATTTGATGGTCAAGACTTGCCTTGAGATGGACAGCTGCATTAGGTGGGATATTCGGAGAATACCCATACAAAAACGTGGCCCCTATTACCAGTAAAGCTCCGCACAGGAAGGCCGGACTCATATCCAGGTCTTGAAATACGATGTATGAGTAAACGCAAGACAGGATAATTGAGATAGACGTGGCAAACCCTTTCAGAATATTGTCTGCGTATTTAATTGTAGCTGCCACAAGTAACCCACCCGACGCCTAAAAGAACATTATAAAAGCAATTTCAGCAAGAGGTTGAATGACTTCACAGATTAAAATGAACAAATCTGGCGGATACTTTTAAATGAAGTGCGTTTTTATTTTACCTGAAGCGCAATGACAACCCAAACTATAGGTTGGTAACCGTAAAAGAAACCTTTACTGGTCACATTTTTCCAGTCGATAACCAAAACACCAGCAAATGCGAACACAATAGAAAACACGCCTATTGGAAATTATTTAAAACCTGTGCTTTTAATTCTTTAGAGTGAATTTTACCCAACTGGAGATTACGAATAATGACCGAAGGTTGTGAGCCTTCTTTAAGCAGCTTTTCATAAAATACTCCAGCAAAGCCACTGGAAACACAAGAGATGAGGACGGCAGCTAAGCCTAACAATTTCTTATAGTAAGCTTGGAGAAGAGAATCAGGTGAGCAATTGTTGGAGGAACTTGGTATGCAGATTTCCTTGCCATTTTGCACGGAAGGATACTGAAAAGGGGAAAAACATGGCTTAGAAAACGAGTTCTTTTACAAGTGTTAGGTTACCTGAACTAGAGCTACTCCCAACATTAAGAATACTAGAGCTGCCCATTGTAATGAGTTCAAGTGCTTCCGTAGCATTAGGACAGAAAAGATGGCTGTGGCCAAAATTTTTAGCTGATACGTAACCTATTCGATTTAAAACATAAAATAAATTAAATTGGGCGAAGATAACAACTTCATTTTAAGAATGTAATCAACGTACTTGATACGTAGCAGCATCCAAGCATGTCAGAGACAAAATTAGCAAATTGTTTTGGATGGTGTACAAAGTGCTAGGTATAGCAAGTTTGACCGTTTCGTACGGTTTCAATAAAACCTCTCCAGAGAACGTTTTGCATGTATCTTTCACCGAAAATTCTATGAAAAATTAAAGAAAAAAACTTAATACTTTAACTCAACGGAAAATTACAAGCCCAGGCTACTTTGTTGATAGGAAAGGAGGAAAAAACACAATCCAAATTTGACCAATTCCGACACTAATACGGAAGTACTGGCAATATACATTTCTTGAGATTGTGTGGGTGTACCATGACTCGAATCAGGCGACTTTAGCCGTGAGTATCGAAGAGCTAATACAGTGGCAGTTGTCTAATATGAAAATATAAGTATATAGTGCTGCCGAACAAAAAATGGTTACGATTATTCGAATTCTACCTGAAAAGTCAAGACGGTAAGGCTCGTGTACCGTAAAACCACCTTAACGTCCAACCCTTTAGATCCTGTCTGTTCTTTTGATATCTCCATATTATACTTACAACTAGGTCAGAAACAACATGATTTAAAGTCGCAGTCTTTTTTACTCCTTCTCCGATCGGAAAACAAATAACATTTAATACTTGTTCTAATCAAAATAACAAATTTACGATGAAACCGTTCGCAGCGTCATCTGATGCTTATATAGCCAACAAAATAGCCCGTTCAGAGTTTTCGGCTGGCAGAAGGAAATTTGAATACTTTTATTTTTATGCTACGCAGCTTTTACCTTTAATTAATTTTTGTTGTTGCTGAGAAACAACTAATGCATGCAACATAATAATCAAAAAACTGGAAACGAAGCAAAATCGCGTTGATACTCTGTGCGTCACATATATAAACTCAAGACACGCTAGTATAAAACAAATAAATCACAATCCAAGACGGATTACAAAATCTGGGGCTTAGATTCATTGCATCTTGGATACTTCAAATTTAGTTGTCACAATCTCCTGAACACAAACTATATTAATATCTCAAGAAAGCGATAGAAGCTATGTTAAATACCTCATCAGAATCCAACACCGGCAGTGCACTTTCCGGCATCGATGGAATGTTCTCTTCAATCCATTTCAAATCATCTTCCTCGCCTTGACTTTCGCGATTTCGAGGTGATGGCGTTCCTTGTGAACGATTTCCACGCATTTTCATCCCCTCTGTTAAGAAACAAATCATAATAGTGACGTGCCCTTGTGCTCTTTGTAATTAAAAAATTTTAAATTCTTATCCTCCCTACCAAAGCTGTCATGGATAAGTTGATCTCCATCTTCTTCATCACCCGAGTCCAACAAAGGCGTAAAGGCGTACCTTTGATTGTTATTCGTAGGACGCCAAAGCACACAAATAACTGTCAATAATACCGTGAACAGAACTCGCCAGAAAGCTTCATCCACCCACAACTCTTTCCAGTCCTTCAAGAAAAATATTTGATTGAATTTGTTCTACGCAGTTTAAGGGGCTACACGAAACAACTTGCTTTAAGCCTATTAAAAAGCGGCCTTTTGAACCGTTCAATTTTTTTTTCATAACTGTATAATCAAAATTAATTTCCATTTCGAATCATTTGGCCATTCAAAGACCAGTATATCTTTTTAATAAAATTGTCAACGAAAAATTTCCTGTTGTTTACGTGCTACGCACAGCCCCTTTTCACTGTAAACTTACAGTTAAACAGTTGACGAAACGGTGGTACTTCAAGGACCAAATCATAAAAACTAACGATGCTAATACAGCTAGGATCAACGTATTAGTAAAATGGCGATACAGTGACAACTTGACTAGATTCCTACAAATATTTTTGTAGTTTAGAACGTGAAAATTGAAGGTCCAACTTGATTGCAAAAATTACCTCCTAAGACGCAGGGTTCTCGTGGTCTGAACCAAAGATGAGAAAACCCACCAACAAAGCAAAGCATCAAAAAGCGCCAACACCAAGGAAATAATCAACGATTGCTTCGAGGTATCGTGCGGCGGGCGCAAAACTCTCAGGCTACCTTCCACGGTTGCCAAAACAAAGTACAAGGTTCCCGCCAAAACGGCTCGCTGGAGCAACGGCCCTAATCGAGGCCTATCAAATAAGGCCTATCAAATAAAGCTTATCAAATAATCCAAACAATAATTACTTGACAATTCCAAAACCCATGGAGACAATTAGCACTAGAATGCGAGCTAACGTTCGCTTTGCACAAGACATAACTTCAGCAACTAATAGAGATGTTTTGGTTAGCTCTCCCGACGTACCTAAGCTCTCATATTCTGCAACTAGGACTGCCTATACGCAAATAACGTAGTAGAGCAAACTTAACCACATTTGACAGCTATACTTTCTCCAAAAGTCCTAAGACTATGACAGCAGCTATCCAAAACTGAATTCGGAGCAAGTCTCGCCAATTCCAGAAGGAGATAACCATCCAAGCAATGGCCAGGACACTATACACGCCACACAGCACTCCGTAAAACTAAAGCAACCAAAATTATTATGATTAACCGAAAGGACAAAAGTCTCACGTATAGTAAAGGCCAATCTGACGCGGAGAGATACGTCCCTTCACGCGATTTTATCTCGAGAGTAATTGTTGCGTTAAACGATGCGCCCGATACGACGGGTTGCATAGCAAACAGATACAGGAAAACGCCTTCACCAGGAATTATATAAACAGGATGGTTCGTTTTCTAAAAGCAAAAGAAGAAAATTACAGACTTTCCAGCCGATGATTGTTCCATATTATATTATACCGTTGGATTTGAATTCGAAGCAATGTCCTCAGTATTATTGACAGCATCCCTTTTCCCCTTCGCAGGATTCTGCGAAATATCCGTACTTTGTCTATTTGTCAATTTCATTCGCTCAACCACCAAAGGCTAAATGTTAAACGAGATCGTTATGGAAATAACTCAAGAAAGTCAATTTAAATACCGGTATAAAAGGAACTCCATCGCAGCCATATTCTGTGTCGTCAAAGTGCTTTACGTATTTGAATTCATTGTGATCTTCGGAAACGGGAACCAGATCGCCAGGGCTGCTTAAATAGTAACTCAAAGTATTTGGAGTACTATTCGTTCCCTGAATTAACCCAAAAAACTTTTTAATGTTTTCAACAATGTATACATCTACTCTTACAATGTTGTCCAATAACAAGTACTCTTCCCAGCACGGTGACTGCCGAAGGGTCCACTGAATTCGAACTTTGACATTATCTCGGCTGGTACACACTACCTTTGTAGTAACTTGAGCCCCTGTATACATATTTTTAGACACTGCAGCGATGTTGTCGATCTACGAATAGAAACTCTTTGTCTTACAATAACAGGTTAAATCGAGTATAATATCAAATACCTGGTTTATGTGTAACGTCCATTTTCCCAGCTCTGGGTAACAGAGACTGGGACTGGGTTTGCATCCCAGAATAAGCAGAACAGACGTTAGCGCAAAGCGCACATTTGGCATGCTTGGAATATGAGCTGAAAGAAAAAAGTGCTAAACTACAACGTCCCCAGATTAATTATGCAGATTTACGAGTTTTGTCGCCCTTACACTTCTGAGAACGTCACCCAAAATAAACAGATAAGATACCTGGTGGGTAAACTGACGAAACAAGAAAACCGGCGCCAAATACAAATGTAAATTTTGTATACTCATGAAAATTCCGTAAAATACTTAATTGGTACCCTCAATTAAAAACTAAATTACTTCAAATATATTATTATTATAATATTTCTAATATGAAAATTGTAACAGCAATAATAATGCAAATCAAGTGGATTTTCCAATGGGGGAAGCGGGTACTACGGCGCGTATTCCTGTCATTTTAACAAGCTCATTAGTAATTTCTGCACTCAGTAGAAGTAAATGTTTAAAAAAAAATTTCAATGTAAAAATAAATATAAATTCGTGATAAAAATTGATATTTTGAAAATAACACGTACTTCGAATACAAAATACTCAGTTGTTCAATACTCGCCGAACTTATGTCATATACCGTAAGCATTTGAAACTATATTGCGAACATTTGCTTGCACATTCTTCTACACTGTGATTACATGGATTCCTTTATAAACGTTCCCAGTACTATTAAAGTAAGCAGGAATTGGACTGTATGGAAAACAAGCATTAGGGCCGACATGACAATGTCTAACTTGAGAATGAAACTCTGCCACGTAATGAAGTAAACTACAATGACAACGCTTGGCACGTAGAAGACTAATGCCAAAACTAAAGAAATGGTTCGTCTGGTCAAGTTGCCTTTCTTCGAGAACCGGAGGCGTAGAACTTCTATCAGCCCGAACAACAACACTAAGAAAATGTCGCACACCAGAGCATCTGTTTGGTACGGGAAAACGACTGCTTTGAAGGTGAGGAGGCCCAGTTCCATTAACACAAAAAAAACGACGTAAATGCCATGAAAATATAGCAGAATTTGCAACACCAATTGAGCCATTTCTACAAAACACAAAAGATCTTCTCGTGTACGCTTTTCGCTGTTTTCTCTTAGGGACAACAAAGGGTTGCTATAGCAACGGCTAGAATTCGTGTGTTAAAATCTTTTATTGAATAGATAACAATTACAAAGTAAAATAGTTAAATCTTCTGTAATCCGTTTGAATTGGTTGCACTTCGTAGTTTCTTCTCGCGACTAGCAGCATACATTCGTAAAAATATCGCGAGGAACACAATGACCACGCCCACCGCTCCGATTGGAGCTAAGGGATGCTGATACACAATGCAGGACAACAGAACCGATAGACCCTGGAGGAAATAAAAGAAAGCAATTAATCTAGTTGCCTAAAATAAAGTGTCTAATTTCGACACTAATAAGGAAAACACTTTCACCTGTCGAACAGTCATGATGATGGTGAAAACTACTGGTCCAAACTTGGCTATTGTATAAAAGATAAACAACTGTCCTGTTGCCGAGGTCAATGCTGTTATAAGGCAGTCCCAGATAAAAACAGGATACTGTAGTTCAATAAGTGGGGTTAATTTAAGGAATAAATAAAGCAGACATGATTTACTTGAATAGCAAAACTGATGGAATAGAAAAATCCTCCTTGCTGAATCAAGGAGGCCGAGGTTAATAAGCACGACACAAAGTTGACACCGCACATCATTTGAACGGATGAAGGCTTGTACCTTTTAAAGACAGCCCCTTGCCAGTTGGCCGTAAAGCTATCGAACACCAAGTATCCGCATAATAAAACAACACCAGAAAGCGTCGTGACCTTGTCACCTAAATACAAGGTTTGAACATTAATTGGCTTTTCTTTTTTTTTTGCAAAAAAAGGAGAAAAAATATTCTTACGTAAATAAGGTTCGTTGGCATTGCCCAAGAGAAACGCAGTCATTCCGACAGAAACGAGGATGGCACAAACATATTCATAAGTGGGGTAGCTTGTTTTTGATATTAGCTTCCCCATCAAAAGCACCGGAATCACTTTACAGGCTTTGGCTAGCACCTGTGAAGGGAAAATAGAGATTAACTTAGAGCTGAAAAGAACTGCTTGAAAAGACTCCATTCTATTAAGAACCTGGGACTTTTTTTTTTTTTTTAAAGGCAACTACATTATTTAAAACAGCTTGCCAGCTAGTTATAAGCTTGTCCGAACGGCATTAATGCCCCGGGTAGCTCTAATAATGATACTGCCGAAACGTAAGTGGTTAGTTGAATGACGAAACAATTAAGTAACTATGAAGCAAACTTTTAAATGCAATTAATATAAGTGATGTAAGATTACAGTTCCATTATATAGAGTACAACACTGACAATCCATAAGAGCTGGCTCACTTTTTTTTTTTTACTTTTTTTTTTTGCTACCTGAGTGGGAAAACTGACAAACTTGAGTGCTTCGTACTGGCACCAGGAACTCAAAGTATTAGACAGAGAGCAGAACGAATATTGATAAAGTGGAGTTCGATGACGCGGTTGTGCAGTCAACATTAAGTATGTTCCCGATACGATAAAGGCCAGGATTCGGTTCACGAAAACCAAGAACTGTGAATCTTTAAAGCGTCCAATGGAACCTAACATGCCAACATGATTAATTAAATACAAAATTAGTAACAGCCTTCAAAAAGGGAGAGTGCACCTGTGGCCAGATCCTGGTAGTCCTGGGTCATAATTTTTTCTTGAAGCACACCCCATGTTAGATACGACACTTGTAATCCTGACACGCAGACCAGCAATAAAGATGCTTGTTTCGCCATTGACTCCTCTTTCTTGGCGTCTTCTTTAAGCCGGACGATATCATCGATAGATTCGTCGCCGAGCACACATTTTTGTATGATCCAGTTCAATCCTTTGGTACTGTGCAGCTCATTGTTGCGGACGTAGCGAACAAACATGTAGCCAGGAAGGAAGATGGAAGCGTAGCCAAGCAAGTTGTATACAAACTTGAGTATCCATCCTCCTGGGAGAGTCTCAGCTGAAATTCCCAAGGAAGCTAAGCACGCAAATAGAAACTGGGCAGAGAGGATACATCCAATGAATGAAAGCAGTACTAAACTAAAGAGATAGAACAGTAGGTTATGTTTTTGTTCTCGAATTGTATTTCACTTACAAACAAAGCTGTCCTGTGGAGGAGGCAAACCGAAAGGACGCGCTCGAAAACATGCTTGCTGTTAGTCCGTCTGTCACTGTTAAACAAAACAAGGAAAACTTTAGTTTTATATCCTTCGAAGTCTTACGACACAAGGAATAAAATTAAATTATAGAGCACCATAAGAGTAAGACGCCAGATAAGTTTAATGGATCGAGTAGGAGAGTAGCTACGAACAATTTTGAGCGAGGCGTCCTTGAAATTAAACTTGTACCGTTTATGAATCACGTGCCAAGTCAGGTAATAAGACCTTAACTGTTCTCATAAATATATACACACATGACTAATTGCAGTTTCCACGTAATAACTTTCAGCAATAATGCCCACGTGCGATTGAGATCAAAACATACGTGTCTGTGTATACGTTGGCGTTCCAAAATAAAACGCTCGAACGGGTAGATCTTGACTGAATAAACCGTAGCGCGAAGATTGAATTTGTCAAAGAAACCCGTGTATACAAAACGGCAAGAGGTAAAACATGAAGCTGTACGTCTCGTATTCCATGCCTAGTATTTAACGCCAAAAGCTCCAGGTTACGAAGGTCCGCTTCAAAAACTGGTTCTATTTTTTAAACCGGAATCACAATTTTAAACCTTCACTGTAACCTTAACAGACGAATAACAAAGTTCAAGGTCGACTTTCAGCATTTCTTGGGTTCTCTTCTAGGAAACTACGTTCCTCCCAGAGTGTGACTCCACTACACATGCAGAACTTTTTGGGGTTCTGAAACAGCCCAGCCGAGCGAGCAATTATGCCACATGCTAATCTGAAATGCACGAAAAAATAAATTTCTCAGACCTCTTACGATAAACGGAAAACTGAAACCAATACGCCCGTCTGGTCTACAAGGAAAAGCCTTCTGTAAGTGAGTTGAGTAATGCAACAAGTTTTGTTTTCCATACAAAAGCTGACAAGCTTAAGCATAAATGGACGTCGAACTTTTAATGAAACAAATAAAATGACGTCAGAATACGCCACGTCATCAACAGTACGTGCCGCTTATTGTGATCACATTTGTCAAGTGAAACTGATTATATTAAGCGGCTTATTCTAATAACCAGTGATCACGATAAGCGATCATCATACTACCTCCTTTAAAATTTGATTCCATAATGCGCCTGGCTCTAAGAAACGTTATCATAATAAGTGGCGCCTACTGTATTTAGAGCGGCGCTCTGATTGACTTTACGGAGTAAGGACGTTAAAGACATTGACGTTACGACTTGACTTGTCTGAATTACGGCTGTTTTTAAAAAAATATAGAAAGATTTTAAGGTCAACTTGACGAATAGAAGAGCTTAATCAGCGCTTCGTGTCAGCTCACCTTTTAAGGCAAATACACATACCTGTCACCGGAATTTCCGTTAATTTTGGAAGCTTCTTGATCCCCTTTCGCGAAATCGTCTTGGTTGCTCGTTATCACAATAGCGCGTCCGACTATGTCAGACAACCGTAAAATCGGGTCCACAAAGCGAAACGTGGCTCTTCCTTTTTCGTCAGCACTCACATTGCCCAAATCCCCCATATGCTAAGGAAAACAAAATATGTGCATACCCAATTTTAAATTTCAATAAACCAATACTCTAAGATGAGATGGATCGGTGGGCGAACCGTGAGGGCTCCCATGAGGATTATAGTGATCTCCGACACTAACATAAAAATTAAGTTATGCTCCTTAGATTAGATTCGGAGCTTAAAAGATAAACCTGGCGCAGCCGGAACTTAGGTCACCGCTTTCGTGAACATGGAGCCCATGAAGTCCGGGGGTGAGTCCATCCAAAGTTCCATCTACGAGGCAACCTTGACCCTCTTGAACAAACCTGATGACCCCTTTAACTTCATGTCCTGCACCGAGTATGCCTCCAACAATAGCGACTGCCGATGCGCTCGATTTACCCAGACTAATTAGAAAACATGAGGAATATACGCTGAGACGACATATCATACCCAAATACTAAGTTTTATATAAAGCCAATACTTGGGAGAAAAAAAAATACCCTTTCACTATGGCTTTTTTGCCCGATGATTCCAATATCTCTTGTAATTTGCCAATGGGCAAAGACGAGTCAATAACGACTTGCTGACTATCTTTATTCACATCAAAGTAGCGGACTTCTTCTACCCCGGTCAAAACTCTGGTAACGGCTTCAACGCAATTATCACAAGACATCTGGACAGCGAATTCAACCTGAAATACATCACGTCAATAATGATTATACTAAACTTAAGACACAATTAATCCTACCCTCGATTCTGGCCCTTTTGCGTTTTCCATGATCAAGAACCTTTCGCTGGCTTACTTTTGAATGTGGCGCCCTTCGCAATTAGACTAGTTTCTACAACAAGCGAAAGGAAAACAAGCAAAAATAAACGCGCTTTACAAGTAATGTTCAAGATGGTAGTTTAGCCCGTGATGCACGATTGATAATACCATTAGTACTTAGTCTTTTTGACCAGGTGTTTTTTCTTCACCAGAGAAATACTCAAACGTTTCATAGACGTCAGAAATCGTGTTTTTTCTTTACCTTTCCTTATAAACAAACAGCAGCGCCAAGAAAAAATAGCAAAAATTCAGCTAACCTCTGGATTCCGCCAAGATGAATCGGTCCCCGGGAACAGTTTCAGGTGCCGTTAATACTTTACAAGTAGAAAAACAGAAAAGTAAATGGCGCAATGTCAAGTTAATGGACCATCTTCTTTCTGTGCGCATAAAAGCTGCTGAATTGGCTGCAGCCACAGATGAGCAACGCAGAAATAAAGTATAATTTCTTATTCTTATTCGCTTCTTTAAAGCAGAAGCGTTAGTAACGTCTGACTCTAGGACCAGTACGAAAAATGGCTGATGAAAGCGAATCCTATCCTATGGGCCCAAATACGTTCACCAGAAGTATTGGAAATCTCCACAGAATTTGAGCCCCAGGCTCCGGTAGTGCGACCAATACGTCCGAAATCTGCTCCTAAAAACCGAAGCCCCATAAAAGGCGAGAAGACGGCCAGGGCCCGGGAGGATCCTTCTGATACTTCGTTTGAAGACTCTCAACCTATTGCCGATACTCCGCCAAAGCCAATACGACAAGAGCAGTTTTTCACTCCCATGAAGCAAGATCCACCAATACGCATAGAACTTAGCACAGAAATTCACGAAAAACCTTGCCAAGAACGTAGAGAATCTCCGGTCTCACCTCGTACGAAATCGTCTAGCCCAGAAAAAGCACCACTTGACCCCCAACTGCACCCAGTTACTTCTGTCCTCAAAATAAATGAGATTGAAGAATTTCAATCTGTAACGTCCTCAGATATGGTCCACAAATGTATGCAAGACGAGGTTCGTACCATGGCTTCTGATATTCCCGAAGTTGTACCAATACCTTTACCGGATACGGCTAAGAACATGGACGAGAAAGCAGCGGAAAATACTGTGGGCGAAACGCCTTTAAATATGAAAGCTTTAACTTCATACGCTGCACTGTTGCAAGGACCACCAAGTTCCAGCAGTGTACAAAAAGAGGAATCGAGTCCAGAATTACCACCGTTAAAAGAAGACACGAACCCTACGTGAGTTTTAAAAACATACATTCTAAAATTATATTCTTTGTAATTTTTTTCAGAACTGCGAAAGTAAACGCCGAGCCACCAAAACCACGGATCAGCCTTTTCCATGCCGATTCAGATTCGGAATCTACAGCTCCTGCGATACAAGGTCCTACTACAATGCAATCCGGCAACAGTAACGATTTTGACGACTTCTGGGACTAAAATGACCAATTAAGAGAAATTGCGTTATAGTTATCTTGCTTTCTTATGATTTTTGTAATATACTTCCATATTTTCCCAACAATAAACTGAGTTATTCTACATTAGATGGTAGTGAAACTGGATATTTTTGTTAGTACAGTAAAGACAAACAATTACGCAAAAGGTTGAGTAATAACGTCATGTGCTTGTTTCTTGTGCACGCTGCCAATGCCCACGGCAGGTAAAGGCAAGGTAGGACGTCCTACGTAACGCAATTTCATGCCTATTAAATTGGCAAAGCGAGGCTGAACGAAAGACCACGGTCCAGCATTCTGTGGTTCTTCCTGACTCCAGATAAACTCTACAAAACCACCAAATTTGAGAACATAGCTTCCCAAATGTACAGTTGTATTTACCTGTGGCACTTTTATACTTGTCAGCTATTTTTTGTAAAGGAGCTGCTGGGAAGGGCGCCAATTCTTCTACCCGAATGATTGCCACATCCGAGAGTTTTTTAGATTTTCGCTCCTCGTCTAAAGCGTAGTAATGCTTCCCGCTTACAAATATCACTCTTTTGACTTCACCCGCATCCGCTTGAGTATCATCTAACGACAGGAAACAGAATTAGTCCACTGCGTAAGATTTAACAAGACAAGGCAACTAAGTAGATTCAAAGTACTGCACGAAATTACCTAAAACCGGTTGAAAGCACGTTCCAGGCGCTAGTTCATCCAGAGATGAAGATGCAGCTGACATTCGGATTAGTGTTTTGGGGGCGGCGACTACCAAGGGCTTCCTAAAGTTGCGGAGCATTTGCCTCCTGAGTAAATGGAAGTATTGTGCAGGCGTCGTTGGATTCACAAATGCAAAATTCACATTATCGCCATCGATTCCACCCTCCTTAGAATCCGTGATCTGCAGCCATCGCTCTATGCGGCATGAAGAATGTTCGGGACCCGCTCCATCAAACCCATGTGGAAGGAGCATGACTAATCCACTTTGTAACATCCATTTCGCTGCAAAAAAAAAAGTTTAAGCGTCAATTAATTTCTTTCTTGCTGAAAGAAATGGTCAAGAAAGGATGGTTCAATGAACAATTACCTTCGCCCGACGCGACGAAAGTATCAATCATAATTTGGGCACCGTTAAAGAAATCCCCAAACTGAGCTTCCCAAATGTTCAACATTCGCGGGCTTTCGATACTGTACCCGTACTCAAAACCAATCACCGCCTCTTCTGACAAAATGCTGTTAGCCACTTCTAGGTATCCAACTTGGTTTTCTGAAGGCATGTTTAAGTTATTCAGGGGAATATAAATGTCCCCTGTCTTCTGATTAACGACCATGGCGTGCCTATGCGAAAAAGTAGCTCGGCCCACATCTTGTCCGCATATGCGAACACTGTAGCCTAAAAATAAAATACATACAATAAACTGTAATGGGGTTTAAACTACAGTAAATGACGCTTATTATGATCAAGTTTGTCAAGTGATGGGTCGCAACGTCTCTTTTACATTCAAATCAACCCTTTCTTGTTGGTCGCCATTTTTATACAACCGCACGTCTAAAACACAACTAACACTGCGCTTTTGAAGCCTACACCTACGCTTAGGTTAGGGTTCTCAACACGTTATCCCTTTTAATTTTCCCAGTCAATGAAGAGAACTGTTTATTCAATTGAATAACTTGCACATTTAATTGACTAGTGAGTTTAAAAGGGATTTCTCCCTAAGCGTAGTGGCAGGCTGGAAATGACAGGATTGGTCAAAACGACGTAAAAGAAATATGCATCAATATGTTCAATATGCATCATTGCTCAATATGCAAAGTCTATGGACCAATATCACTACTGTAGTTTTGTTACTATAGTACATGTGAAAGATTCTTTTGGAACTGATCCTAATATCCGAAAGTTTGATTCTAATAACCGATTAAAATGCTATGAATTTTATCATTTTGAATCGGTCCTTTAAAATTTTATTCCATAAAGCGGCTGATTCTAAAAACCAGTGATCACAATAAGTGGCATATATTGTATGTACATTAAAGTGTACTGGGTTTTAAATATGAGCTTTTCTGTGACCGACAATCATGACTTGAATGATTTGAAGAATTAATTAGAAAGCATGTTCGAAACGGAAGTGGACTATTAAAGAGACACAACCTTAATAACAGCTTTCAACTGCAACTTGAATGAGTACTCGTTCGGTAATTTGGCGAGTAATTCTTTGAAGTGCGTGCTATTTTAGTTTCCAAAAACTTCAAATTTTACCTTGAGAGAGCAATGACGCCATTGCTAAAGCTTCACCGCTGCTCCAATCCAAGGCTTTTCCGTTTTTCAACTTGGTTAAGCGAGCTTCAACGTGGGATTTCTGTAACTGGGGATGTAAAATAAACCCCTCCGGGATTCGTACAGATTGCGCTCCCAAGTACTGCAATAACTGAGTATCAACGCCCGTATCCCATGTAGTAATCTGTGAACCAGCACTACTCAGCTTTTTCCATTCCCCTTTCTAGAAAAAATAATTACCCGATTATACTCGTATTAAAGAAAAAAAGGTTTAAACTTGCTTGCAAATTCGAAAGAGGTAGTACGAAAGCTTCTGCCTTCTTAAAGCATTGTCCCAAGTATTCAAAATGCTTTCGAACTCCTTCCTGAATCTCAGCTTCGTTTATAACTCCTTCTTGGGTCAACTTGGTGAGATATTTTTCCGGAACGGTCTGCTTTTGTAAGTGAACGCCTTTTAGATACATGTTGGGATTGGTTAATGTTGGGTCATCTAGCTCATTATGGCCCCATTTGCGGTAGCAAACGACATCCACAAAGACATCTTTCTGAAAACGGCGCTGATATTCCAACGCCATTTTAGCGCCTCGTAAAACGGCCTGTCATAAACCACTACGGTTATACCTGAATTTTAGAAATGGACCAGAACGGGGAGAAAAGCTTACGTCGACATTGTCCCCGTTTATGTGTAAAACCGGCGCACCGATAATCTTGCCCACGTCGGTGCAATAACGTGAAGAGCGGCCACGTTCAGCTGGGGTCGTAAAACCCACCTAACCGGAAACAATTAAACATAACAGCATAAACAGTCAGCAAGCTGCTATAAAACCACATTCAAGTGTAGTTTATACCTGGTTGTTAACAACCAAGTGCAAAGACCCTTGGACCGTAAAATGCGGTACTTGAGCCAAAGCCAATGTTTCATGAACAACGCCCTGGCCCGCCACGGCCGCGTCACCGTGGACTTGCAAGCATAAGACGTGACTTCGGTCCTCCAGTTCCAGGTTGTAGGGGCCTTCTCGACGAGCCCATAATCGGCCTCGCGTTCTGCCCACGGCCACTGGGTTTACCGCCTCCAAATGCGAAGGATTGGGCAACAGTGTCACTTGTACTTGACCATCAGGTACGGTTATTTGGGAGGAGACAACTGTTGTACAAAAAAACAGATTATTAACGTCCCAGGGAAACCAAGGTTTATGGAGGCTTACATAAGTGGGATAATACATCTCCTACTTCATTTACATTGGCAGGAAACTCGGATAAACCCTTCATTTTCCTGAACACCGTTTCGGGCTGAAAGTTAAGGGTATCGGTCAACAGATTCAAGCGTCCCCGATGAGCCATACACATAACAATTTCCTCGACGTGGTCTAAAATTAAAATTTGTCGTCAAGTTCAAAATTTTTTTTAGTTAATATAAAGTACGTTGCGGCGATAGACGGAAGAGCTCATTAAAAAAGGCAGTACAGGCTTCAGCACCTTCGCCGCCGTACCGTTTAACAGTGGGAAACTTTGTGGCTACAAAATGGTCAAAGGCTTGCGCTTTCATCATCGTTAAGCAAGCTTGTTGGCGAGATTCAGTGGGTAACTGTTGGTTTTTCAAGATTTCTATTCGTTGGCTCCACCATTCCCGTTCCTCTTGGCTCTTTTAAAAAATTTAAAACATTTAAAAATAGGCACAATAAAACTATGAAAAGTAACCTCCAAGTGCTCAAACTCGGCAGCAATCTGACCACAATACGTTTCTTGCAGAAACCTAACCACTTCCTCTGTGGTTAAACTCGTAGGCAAATCTGCGCTTTCCAACCAACCCTTTACATGGTGGACATCGCTTGCGTTCAAACGATACAGGTTAATGTCAAGTTCAGGAACAGCTCTAGTAACTGTGGTTATGTCCAAGGGATCCAAATTAGACATTTTGTGCCCATGTTGCCTGTACGCTTCCACCAAGCGAAAAAGATTGGGGTTTTGGGCTCGCCAGTCAATCGTTTCTTTACTTACTAAATAAATAAAACGCAGACACTATTAATACTGTAATTATTTTAATAATAATACAAGAAAACAGCTGTATACATTCCGATGGAGATTTCTCTGGTTGTGGCACATGGCCAAACACTCCAGTTAGAGTCTGATAACCACGGCCAGGATATGAAAACCCACTGTGAAAAATAATTTTATTGAAAGTGGTCGGAAACCAATAAATTTAAATTACCTGTGAGGTTTTCTGTGAAAGTCACATTTTGTGAATCTTATATTTCTGACGAGTTTTCCACATGTAAACATGGTTGATCGACACTATGTGTAAGTACCGCTCTCTATGTATTGCAGTTGCAAGTGTGCTGTACCGCATGAACTCTGAATTTCTTTGGATTGTGTTCAGGAGTAGATCCCAGTGGAACATCGGAAAATTTCTGCGCCGAAATTTTGAATGAAAGGAATACTTGCATATAAATTTAGTAAGAGGTTAGGAAACTAAAAGTATACGAAGTTAACTTTCGGTTTGTTATAGTGTTTACTAAATCTATCTAAAGAAGTGTAATTTTCCGGTCTTGCTTTTGCGTAACGTTTTGCGCAAAACTGCATAAACAAAAGGAAATCTGCGCTCATTTCAATTAAAGAATAACAAGTATTCTTTTTATTTTATGTAATTGTAATACCACATAAAACGGAACTAACAGACAATAATGATAACAAGCAAGAGAACATATGTAAAAAAAATTAGGTTTAATTTTTAAATTCAACACTTTCACGAAGTTGACTGTGGCGAGACATACGGTCGCCAACGCAAGTACGCAGCATCAGTGTTTCTCCAGTCAGGTCCGCGTCGTCTACTGCGCTCTTCGAAGTCTTCTAATATGTCTTGTCGCTTGAGAATAATGTGCTTTCCTTTCCAATACTTGAGCATGCCCAACACTTGTAATGTGCTCACGATATCCGAAGCATTAATGGCTAGTTCCTGGCTTAAATCTGTAGACAAGAATTTCTCTCACATTAAAAATAATGCTATCGAACCAAAATTTACCTTTAATGGATAATTCCCTTTCGGGGAAATTCAGAAAGCGTTGTAGAAGTACGTCTTTCCAATATGCACGATAAGAAATGAGACCTAAGTCGCTCAAAGGTTTTTCAGGAGATCCGATCTTTTTCTCTGTGCGAGTTAGTAAGTAACCTAATTAAAATAGCCAATCAAGAGCAAGTCGAAAGATTAAAGATTTTTTTTTACTGAAGTCGATGAGTAGTCTTCCGTAGCCTTGCCTCTGGTACGGGGGCAAAGTCATGATGCAGGACACGTTATAATTAAGGAAGGAATTTTTTTCTTTAGAAAAGTAGCCCACCGTGTGGCATCCTTCGCAATCAGCCACTGTCATGACGTAAAACAGAAAGGGTTCCACGTCGTAGTACAGCGTTTTGTGATCAAGGAAGCACTTGGCTAAGAGACACAGATTCTGACAGTAGGTTTTCGCCTGCTCTCCATTGACTTCCCACACAGAAACCTTATCTTTCCTAAAAATAAAAAAAAACAGGATACAACGTTAAGCCAGAAGAAATTAAGCTAAAGAAAGTAGTACCGATAAATTTCATCGCCTGGAGGATGTTTCCACACGCACTTGGCTGCATGTCTTCTTAATACTGTTCTTGATTTCATGTAATGGAGGCAAAACTCGCAGACAAACACCTTGGGTAGCTTGGCGATGTCTTCTGGATACGGTGATTGATACCAAACTTGCATTTCAAAGCGACCCATTTCCAAAAACTTCATGCCTTCGCCTGCAGGGAGTAGTTTCAATTCGTCTTCCTGTAAAGTTTTTTTGTGTAATATTTTTACTTTATTTAAAGTGAAAAATTCCTTATAATTACTGACCACTCACGCAACATCTGTTAATAGGAAAAAGGGGGGAATAGAATACAGTAGATATCGCTAATTGTGATCACTGGTTATTAGACTGAATTCCAAAAGAATCTTCACAGTACAATAACGAAACTACAGTAGTGATGGCTTCATGAACTTTGCATAATGACCAATGACATTGCTTTTCAGACGTTTTGACCAATGCTGTAATTTCCAGTTTTCTTATACGCTTAGTGGAAAACATCTTCTAAACTCCCCAGACAATTAAATGAGCAGGTTATTCAATTGAATGACCAGTTTCTTTAATTGACTGAGAAAATTAGAAAGGATATCGTGTTGAGAACTCTACCTAGGCGTAGGAGTAGGCTTCAAAAGCGCAGTGTTCGTTGTGTTTTAGACATGTGTCTGTACAAAAATAGCGACGAACAAGAAAAAAGTTGATTAACATGTAAAAGAGCAGCTATAGCTTACTGAAACTTGTGATAAGTTGAGTTTAAAAGATTTGCCACGAAGCGACACAGCCGTTAAATTAATAAGTCCTCAATCAATTCGATCAAAATTATTGAAAAATTGTTTCGAAATAAACAATAGTGCTGTAGTGAGTCTAGAAAAAGGAATCGTGTCCGAAAGTGTCAAAAAGTAGACGATGCTGTGTTGCCTTAGTTAACCGATTTTCGGTTATTAGAATCTCCGCTAAATACAGTGCAATCTGCTTTTTTGAATCGACTCGGGACTGGACGGACAGCATTCTTATATGCGGAATATTCAAAAATACTAAGTGAACTTAGGTTTAGATTGAATTAAATGGGACTAAAACGGGCCCGTAAACTTTTCATTCAATCGGGAGGAATATTTAAGTAACCGTTATTTATATAATTGGAGTCCACTGCAGAATCAATATTCACTTGACAAATGTGATTACAATAAGCAGCATCTACTGTACTGTACTTTAAAAAGCTTTTCCTGGTAGGCCGTTCTTGACTTCAGTTTTTAAATTTCATAACTAGACCTAGCAAGAAATCTGATCATGTTGCGTGACTATGATCACGCATAATGAATAACTTTATCATCATTTTAATATTCTTCGCACAAGTCAAGCAAATACTCGTCTAAAATTAGATTTTTCGTCTTTCGTTTTGGTTCGAATAAAATATGAAAATGTTTTATGAAAGTTAACTTCTTCCAAGACCCTCACCAGTTTTTCGGCCGCTTCTGCCTGAGCTTCTAGGAACAGCTGCAAATCGTAGTCGGATGTGAGACCACCCAAAAGTGGTTCTTTTTCCAAACTGCCATCCGCAGTTTTTTGGACTGCGTTGCTGAGTTCGTTTTTCTCGGACAAGGTATTGCGTGCTTGGCGTACCTGTAATAGGTACTGTCTCTGTTCCGATGTAGGGGCATGATGATGAGAAGGTCCAGCATGAGAATGACGCGGTGAACGAAACGGTTTGTCTGAATGTTTCGGTTCCATGCTTTTTCGCTCCAACTCTTTCGCTTCTCTCGCCACACGCATGGCCTTGAAAGGCAAAAGAAAGTTTGGTTATATCGTTTTTCTTCAACCGAAAGGAATTATTGGAAGACTACTAACCACGCAATGATCCCATGTCAGGTTATGGTACTTTGGGCAAGCTTGGAAGGTAAAATGCTTCTCGTACTTGCCATTGAGATGTCCTGTAATAAAAAAAGGAACACATACAAAATGCTCAGATAAGAACCCACGGTTTTTGTGGTTAAAAACAATGGCGCAAGCTGGTTACCCAGGGAATCACATCCGGATACAGGGCAAACGCGATCAACTGGAGGTGAAGGACTTCGGTTATTTTTGTTTTTTGCACTAACATGTTGACCCTTGGTTTTAGACCGAACTGGGATTTTCCCACCTTTCCGTCCATTTGTCCCAGACGACGTAGTCAAACTCGGCTTACGCTTACCACTCTTTGAAGAAGATCCGTCTGAAAAGGGTGACAAGTAATACAAATTTATAAAAGAATATCATGCAAAGACTTGTTTCTTTTTATATAATAATAAAGTTAAATCAAATTCTACCTGCTTCAGAATCGGAGCCAGATGTTTTCCCAAGCACATGTTTGCTTATACTGGGACGACTAGTAGACGACCTGGTGAACTTTTTTTTACCGCCTCTATCACTATTAACACTGGACGGCTTGCTGTCGTTTTCGCTATCGGAGGAGATCTGAGGTCTAGATTTGGGTTGAGGTTTTGATCGGGCTAAAAGTCTAGATTTGGCTGGCACTAAAGCTTTACTTTTGGTCGCAACTTCTTTCTTAGATGCATGTTTAGAATTCTCTATTTCAGAATCTGAATCTGAAGAAATAAAAGGAATTCAAGAGCAGGTAAATATGTAAATCCAAAACTCACCTAAGCTAGACAGGTCTTTATCTTCGCTCGCACTGCTATTGTCAGGGCTAAAAATGCTCTTCGGCTTAGACAAAGACGCTGTTCGCGAAGATGCAGCTCGAGCAGGTATTTTTTTGTTGGCCGCTGGCAATAGCTTCTTTTTAGGAGCTGTATCTACAGTACTGGGTTCAGGTTTCTTCTTCGTTTTGGAAACGGGCTTCGCTAAATTAGGAGCTGAGCTAGCAGGTTTAGGAGCTTCTTTTGATGTCTTTTTCGAAGCATTTGAAGGTTTGGCAGACTTTTTGGGTAACGGAATTGGTTCGGAGTCTGAAGAAACGGCGCTTTGTCGAGCAGTTCCATTTCCATTATGGCTAGCAGCACTAGATTGCGATCCAGATGATTCGGAATCTGACGAGGAAGAGTCTGATGAAGATGAGCTCCCTGACGATGAAGTGGAGGATGATGAACTTTCTGTGCTCACAGTAACCTGTACGTACATCAATGGGTTTATATGCCTTGTAGTTTCGTTTGACTCAACGAACCATGCATTTATAAACTAAAGCTATCTATACAAGTTTACCCGTCGCCTTCCGGTCATTATCCTTATTGAAACCGCTACTGATAAAAACTGAAACGGCCAGTCCGAAAGTCAATGTGCTTGTAAACAAACAACACGATAGGGCTTGGGAGGCTGTTTGCCTAAGTCTTAAACTGCAAAGCGCTAACTAACCGACAATGAGACGCAAACCGCATTATCTTGAATTGCGAACTGAACTGTTCGCTTTTGAACCTCGAAGGTTCCATGAACCTCTCGAATACGTAACGAAATTGGCTATTTGTCTTATTTTCGACAGAAACTTACAGTTACGCAGCAATGTATTGCCCAACCATGACTAACTACCGTGTTTGGCTGCTGCATTGAATAGATAAACGAGAATTCAGGAAACTTTGTATGTATTAAACGATTTCACAAACGGCCTACACTACACATGACATTCAGAACACACAGACCACGCGAGATTTTGCTATAAAAAAACGAACAAGAAGGTGGAGGCCATCGTGTAAATTGCACTCCAACAGGTGCCGGGTGGAGCTGTACCAGAGCACCTGATGAAGTACAATGAACAACGGGCTTATTCCCAGCGCTGTCAACAGCTCATACCGAGGGGCCAGGAATAAACAAATGGAGCAGGAAGAAGACCAATTCCGACGAAATTGTTCCCGAGTCTCCGCGCGCTACTTCAGGTACCTGACTGATTTGACTCAGACGCAAGCACCTGCCGTAGCACAGGGGAGCCAAAGGCAGTTTGTTCCGGACAGCTTTATGATAAGACAAAAGCAAATAACAAATTAAAAAATAAGAATCCCACGCCCAGTAATGCCAATAAAACATCCCCGGTCGATATATGCACCGCCGCCGCCACAACTTCCATATCCTGTTGGGAGAAGACATCATCGGCCACGTGGACACTAGCCTTTTTGAGTAGTTAGGGTCCGTGAGCCCGTTCCCTTGTGCTTTTTTGGCCCTCATCCCGTGCCAGAAAGGAAGTAAGCTGCGAAAATATCACAAGAAAATGGTCTATGTTCGTCAATAAGCTGGCTCAGTCTACTCAAGTCTCCCTTTTTCCTGCGCTCGAGAAAGATCCTCCTTTTCCCAAAGGTCCGTTCACACTGAACCAAAAGCCACGCAAGGGTCACATGGTTTCCGGGGTGACCGTGCAGAAACGAACAACCGGCTCGAGTTGGAATTGGGAACGGCAGTCTGCGAAAGTCGCTTCCCAATCATAGTAATTCCAACCGCAGGCTTTTTCTTTTTACTCAGTGGTGTAGATCAGCCATAACTTCCTAATTCTGCGAAGAAAAGATTCAATTTAAAATAATGTTTAACGTTTCCGTGTCAAAAGCTTTACTCATTCATATAAAAAAAGGAATATGATGCAGCTTAGCCAAAGGTTAAATGATTACAAGCAATAAAACTCTCCCAACACTCGGGGATGCTTTTCCTTTCGAAAACTGAAAGACTTGCCTTACCTTCGCTCGGGGGAAATCCGGTACCACATTGCTATGTTAATTTGAACGAACGAGCTATTGCACCATGATGACTCCTTTTTGTCGATATAAATGCGATAATTACGCAATCTACTCCTTTTAGTGTCTCTTTCACTCTACTTGGAAAAATCAATATTAAACCTCCCAGTGAAATAGGGATAAAAATTCTGCAACCCAGACAGTGCTGTTCCCTTCCACACCCCATGAAGTCTAGAATCCTTCTGTACCCCCGGTACTCCCCGAAAGCCGAAAACTACTCAAATTCACTGCCGTGCAAAATGAAAGGTCCCAATAGAGCCGAACTAGACTTGAAATCAACTTTAAAACTTAAAATGAAAAGTCGGTCTGAAAATTCTAGAAAACACCACCGAATGCGAGAAACACCCCAACGGACTTTGCAGAATTCCCGAAAATCAAGACGACCTAAATGTAACTAAAATGTTACTAGTGAACGGGAAAAGACCGGGGAGTTCCAAAGGATGTACTGCACTACTCAACGGTCGCTTTTGGACTACCGGTTTCTGGAGCTAGGAAAGCCTTCTCATAGAGACGAGGCCGCTCCAGCTATCCCATACTTCGCGGCATGGGATTGGTCAGGCGCAGGGACTGACGTCGTCGCCGACCTCGACTTCCGGTCGATTGTTCGATTCCCGACATGCACATGCAGATATTACATAGCGCGTCTGGAGAGAGGAGAGAGAGAGCGAGAGGGCTTTCGCCTGCTCCTCCGCCTCTTTATAACCCGCGACATTCCCTTCTACTGCCCACAGCTTGCACCCGAGGAACGAACTCCAAAGAACATCTCTTGCCCCCAAAACAAGCTTGTAGCAAGTTAAGGAGCAGACCGGAGACCAGCGACCGTCTCTGACGCAAAGAATTCGGAAGTTGTCTTTTTTATTTGCTAACTAGATCTCTCATCGTATCTTATCTTTGTTCGTGGTCGCTGGACAGGCAACGTGCGTCATTCGCTTTGAGCTGATAGCGAACGCAAGATGCAGCAAGAAAAAGAGAGACCCACCCACACAAGCCATACTTTCGGAACACGAGCAAACGAGGAGGTGACGCAAGGAACAAGGGGGCGACGTTTTCTTCCCGCATTCCATGTGTGTGAATAGTAAACTTCGAAGCCGACCTCAGCGTTCCCTATATGCAAAAGAAGAGACGAAGCATTCATTGATAAATGGGTGTCACTCGGGACTGGTAGAGGCAAAAAAGACAAACAAAGAAAAATCCTAAAACGGTTAAATCCCCCAAGCCTATACGTTGTGAATTGTGGACAATGAATTCACCTTTTACAAGTAAGGCTAAAGAACGCCGCAGCCTTGCCCAATCGCACGTTGGCGCAACCCAGATGACTATCTATAACGCAACCCAAAAGCCAAAACCCAAACCAACGTGCCAGGTGGGTGACTAATCAAGTGCATCCAGGTCTCAAAGTTGCTGGTGCGGAGTATGTGTAACAACGATTCCAGCCCCCTTGCTTGCCCAACGCGGCCCCATAATTTCAAAACCTCACACCAACACACCAATCACCTCCTCTTCGGTCCCCATTTTACCCCGTAATAACAACAGCCGAATCGCCTGAAAAACATGAAAAACCGGGGCGAGTTTAAAAGCTTACCTTCCCTAATTACAACTAGATTCCCAGACTCGTTGCGTTGTTGACTTCAGAGACATACCTCGAACAAGGAAGCTCCTGAAGCCTTAGTCTCAGATCAACGGTTCTGGGCTCGTTTGGGATTGGCGTATCACGATATCACCGGTCTATAGTCATACATGTATACCTCAGCTCAGTCTGTCAAAACATATAAATTTCTCGCATTAGCGACTATGGCTGAGCGTTAGGATCAATGAAGGTAGTAACGCCAATGCGTCAGCAGCATGTGACGACTTTTTGTTTTTTCGCCTGTCGCCTTTCTCCTCATCACTCATGTTGTACCCCTCATATGCTTCCTACTCTAGCTCCCGCCCACCCACGTTTCGTCCACAGACTGGCTCTTTATCGCCCTTCCTTTATTTATATCGCCATATGCATCCTTGTACTTTGCCATGCACTGAACCTATTACGGCGGCTCCACCCTCACCGACCGGCTCTAGAAAGCTACTCTTTTATGAATGGCGCAAAGGACACGTTGGTGTTCCGGCTGAAGGGGGCTTCGAACCACACCACGCTCGCTCCTCGGAACGTCGGAAGAGTCCGAACGGCGCCCGGACTTGTGGAACAGAGACATATACAGGCCAAGATGCCCCGCGCCCGTCCTCATCCGGTATTTTGCAGCTGTCGCATAGCGTTAACGTGTCACCTCGACGCTCAACCAGGCGGCGGAAAAGCCTGGCATGTAATGCGATCCACATCCTCGTCCAACAAGGTTTTGAAGCGTCTCACACCTCTGTGGCCCTAATAAATACCTGGAACCTGATTCGGACAGCAAGGCGATTTTCCAAGGTAGAAACCAGCGTTCTAACCAAGTAATTAAGGCGCAGAGGGGGAAAAGATTTTGAAACTGGCAGTCTGTCTGTGAGTAACGACTGTAATGTGGCACCCCAGGCCCGGCCTGGAGAGTGGCTTTGCTGGAAGGTCCTAAGGTCTCACCCAAAGTCCCTGGCCCCGGTCCCGGCAAGCCGCCTAAGCTCTGCACTGCAGCAAGCAAAGGCAGCAGCCCTAGAGCCAGACCAAGGTCAATACCCCAGTTTGGTGTGTGCAGTGCACGTCACCATGCCCAAGCCAAACGTCTCCGTCTCTTCTCTTTTCGCCCGGTACAATACAGACGAGAAAGAATAGAGAAAGAGAGAAGAGATCGTCTGCTTTTTCCTGCACGTGTGCAGGTTGAGAAACTATGCTCATTCATTTGTAGCCGATACAAGGAAGACACACTGTTTATTTCCAGATTCCAAATCGAGTAATCGCAGCCAGGATTCATGAACTAGCCAATTAAAAGACACGCTGATATAACAAGGGCCTTTGAATTGTAATCCCCATACTCTGAGCCGCAAAAGCCAGTCGTTTTCTCAGAAGCGAGCGGAAATTCCCAAACCCCAAAATATCAACCGCCCTGCACATTGTGCTCAATAGCGCTAAAATGTATGTGGTTTTTCCGAGAAAAGACCAATATTCAACTGACGGTAGGGGCCAACCACACCAAATCCAATCCAAGCCAAAGGTAAAGGTACTATTAACACGCAAAAAACAATCTAAGCTCGAAAACTAAATAGACTGAAGACGTTTAAAAGAAATAAATCTTTTTACGAGAAACAAAAGTAAATACCATTTTTAAACGTTTCCTGTCCCCTTCATATTCGAGATATCAGACGTGGAAAGCAAACGTAAAAGGGGGGTAACCAATCGCATTAGCATGCATAAATCCGATTTGAAACGTCGATCAATAGAAGCTACTGAAATTTCAGCATAACACCAGTGATATATGGTACTACGAGTAGGAAGCTGGAATAGGTCCCCCAAACGCGAAGTATTTTTTATGTGTAAACTTTATACATGATCAACACGTGTTTTTATAGGTCAGTATGGCGCAGAATCTGATTTAATACGACACTGTGGTGCCCGTACACCGTAGATACCGCTTAATTTGATCACGTTTGTAAAGTGAATATTGATTCTATTAAGCGGAGATTCTAATAACCGAAAATCAGAAATATGCAAAGGAATACTGCGATTAATCGGTGCGTGAAACGAACTGGCTTATTTAAACAAGAGAAACAAAGCAGCGTCTACTTTTTTACACTTTCTCACACGTTCTCTTTTTTTTTATTCGCTTCACCCACTATTGTCTAGTTCGTAACGATTTTTCAGCCATTTTGATAGAGATGATTGAGAAATTCCTAATTTAACGGCCGCTTCCCTTTGTGGCAAATCTTTTAAATTTACCTTGTCCTAAGATTCAACGAGCTGCAACTTCTCTTTCACATTTAAATCAACCCTTTCCTTGTTCCTCGCCACTTTTATATAACCATACGTTAAGTACGTAGGGTTCTCAACACGATATCCATTCTAATTTTCCCGGTCAATTAAAGAAACTGGTCATTCAATTGAGTAACCTGCTCATTTAACTATCAGGGGAGTTTAGAAGGGATTTCCCCATAAGCGTAGTAGTAGGCTGGGAGTGACAGGATTGGTCAAAACGACGTAAAAGCGATGTCATTGGTCAATATGCATCATTGCTCAATATGCAAAGTCTATGGACCAATATCACTACTGTAGTTTTGTTACTATAGTACATGTGAAAGATTCTTTTGAAACTGATCCTAATATCCGAAAGTTTGATTCTAATAACCGATTAAAATGCTATGAATTTTATCATTTTGAATCGGTCCTTTAAAATTTGATTCCATAAAGCGGCTGATTCTAATAACCAGTGATCACAATAAGCGGCATCTACTGTAATTGTCTGGACTCAATAATTAATGTAGAAAGAAGGCAACGCGATATTATTAAAACCAGGGTTACATAAGGAACTTTTCTTGTCTACGGAATATGAATTTAATTTACGAGTATCGAACACTCCCTATACAGTTTGTTCCTATCCCCTTGGTGATCACCGAGGAGGGTGGCCAAGCCCCGGCTTGTCTGGACATGTGGCCACTGAAATGTTCTTGCGCGTCCTTTCCAATGCAAGTTGAGACTCGCTTACCGGGAAATAACACTAAATCAGCTAAGTGTTTCGCATTATTTTCCGTGTCATCACGTAGGATTGAATAAACTACGAAAGGCGAAGTCTAGAGCAAACTACGGCAGGAACGCGTGGAGGCGTTAAAAACTTGGGTATTCAAGGAGGCGTTGTAGGTCGTGATATTGTTAGTACAAACACAAACGGCGGTCTGGAAAGGAAAACGAAGTACAATATAACCTCCAGCTCCTTGGCGAGACGAGACAAGTCTCCCCCTTAAGTCCGGGAATTCCACCGCGAAATAATCGATGGTCTAACAAAAATCCTCGGCGTCTTCGGCCACTTTTGAAATAACCGCATTGTGCGGTAGCACGTTTGGCGTGCCCGAACCATTTTTATTAATTACTAAAAAGCCCAGGTCAGAAAGCGTCTCAAAGAGAAGAAGGTCATCAGCTTTTGTAAAGGCAACGGGAAATGATAGAATGTCAAGCATGTTACATAGTTACAAAACACAGAAGTCTTGGAGAAAGGAGGCGTAGGATTAGAACCGAGCAGATGAGCAGACGAGGTTCAGCTGAAGCTTGAAGACCTTGTAGGGTCAAAATTTCGGGCCGCCTGCGTGACTTTTTTGAAAACTGGTGGAGGAAGGCCAAGAATCCCAAGAACGCGAACAAGTTCCGGGGCCAAACAATCAGCAACGGCCCAAAGCTTTTCCCAAAAGGAAAATGTAACTCTGAAGCCATGCTTTTGCTAGCTTCAGATGTTCAAATTTGAAAGTTAGTTCTTGTCAGCTGTTTTTTTTTCTTTCCTTTTTCTATTTGTCCTGACACGTAAGCTCTGGGGGAGTTTTTTTAGTACAAAAATTAACTAGCAGTCAGCGCCTCCTTTTCTTTAATTTCAACTCCCCACCCCACATTATTTTATTTTCCGAAGCTCGAGGATGAGTTCTACCTAGAGGACTGCGAACAAAAATGATAACTAACAGAATAATAAGAAAAAAAGATCCATACATTTTCCAAGTCGGATTCCCACAAAAGAAAATGAAAATGAAATTTCGCAATCCTTGATATGGTGCAAAAGGGCAAATCATATTCGCAAGGCCGCGAAGGGACTGAAACTTCCCTTTTCTAGGCGCCAGAAATTCGCCTAGCAACCACCATTGTCGAGTTACCATGTAAAAGTAAAGTCGATGCTGCGCCACTTGTCAAGATTTTACGACGGTCAGCGTTACCTACATCCATACACGTGTTAATGTCGGTTCCCTCTAGTAAAAAACGCGAAGAAGGGATTTCGCAAACATTGCGTTCGTTACTCCCCCCCCCCCACCCTTTTGCACCCATACGCTTATGATTATATTTTTCTCAGGAGTATTACAATACTGACAGGATCCCTGAGAACATGAGTGGAAGCTTTGCACGCCGTCGCCTCGGAAATCCGAGATAGGACCGGCTACACCAGCTTCTCCACACGTGAGGGAAGTGGCTACTCCACTTACGACCAAAGGTTCTGTCGCAATGCTGGCATTTAACGTTACATGAACCATGCCTGTTTCATACTTCCAATGGACCCTAGCTTGACTCGTTGGCTTAAGCAACCGTTCCACCTACTGTTATGCATACATAATGTTTTAGGACAATATATACTGTACTACGCCACAGTGAATAACAAGCGAGGCCCCCAAGTGAATATCTAGGAAGAAATTCCAGGATATCTTCTCTCTCGCGTTGACTTGATCTGGGAATCCGACGTCACTTCCCAAGCCCCTCCTTTATTGCATTCGTATATATTTTGTCACTGATCAGGCGAAACATCCTAGGACCCGGAAAACTGCCAAGTCATTCTTGTGTTGTGTAAACCTCTCCCAGCCCTTATGGGAACTGCAGGAAATACAGACGTATAGTAATGTACTACGTTTTAAAATTTCCCCTGAAACTGCTTTCCATTGGTAAGAACGAAACCCCACATGAGACCCGCAATTAATTAATTTGCGGATGATTTCACCACGAGAGGCTTGTTGATTCTTGGCATAAAATATGTATTTTTTAAAACTATTTGCATTTGCATCGAAAACAAGGATGCCTCAATGCTCGCTCAACATTTCGTTTCATTGTCTGAGACTTTATTTTCTTTTGCATTCATGTTTAATGTTGGAGATTATAAATACACAATCATGCTCTAACAACAACACAAAAAATATCTGACAACTGAATGAACAGTAATTTACAAAGCCTTCCTGTTTTCCTTCCTGACGCACAAATACCTTCTGAAAGGAATGCTTAATGTTTCTTTTTTTCCAATCAAAGGCATACCAATTTTCATTGGTTCAAGAGGACGGGATGCGAGAAAAGGAACTCCAGTTAAGAAATATAATATTACTTTAATGGTTGAATACTGTATAATTTAAGCTTTTTAAACTCTGAGCTATACTGTAAGCTTAATTTAAGGGACAACTGAAAGTTTACTGGGGAGAAGATAGTGACGACAGAGTCTAGGCCTGGTTCTGCATGTGATGCAAATTCCGGAGGATGACTCATACTAAATGACTGTTCCAAATTCGGGAGGAAAGGAATGGAAATGGCATGCGGATGTGCAATGCGTCGTTTCACACACGCACACACATTTTCAATGCCCGGCTTTTTTTACGTGTGCTGATTGACGAAACTTTTCTCCAAGCAAAAACAACCCTGACCTACCTCGCGCTGAAACTAAGGACATTTCGTTTTAACAAGCTTTTATATCTCGAAAAAAAAGACTGGTTCTCTGATTTGTTAAGAAAACTCAAACAATTCCATTACAAAAGGTCAAAAAAGAAATAAAATAAACCTTTGATGTAGATTCATGCTTCACGCAAATTCAAAAAGCCGTGGCATGGATTTTCTTGTTGTTTTCGCCTTTCGGGGGGGTTTTCCCTTAACGTTTTCTTCGCCTTGGATATACTGTATTGCTTGGCGGATCTGGGTCTGTCCCAGCCCAACGGCTACGTCGCCGGATACGACGTTCAGTTCAGAGGGCCTTGGAAACAAGCTGTTGTGCTGGCTTTTGACTCGCTTCGCTTCGGCCTGCGCGACAGACGAGGGAGCTACAGGACGACGGACCCTTTCTGTTCGGCACCTACAGTACGGGAGAACTCTCTGAACATTCCCAACGCAAGGCGAAAAAGGAAAAAGAGATGAGACAGACAAGAAAATGGGAAAATCGGGTGGGGACGCAGGGTAGCATTGTGCTGCTGTTGGCCTCATTCCCCACCTACTCCCCTCGAAACAAAGATTATGCTCGCATATTCTCGTTAACTTCCTAAAAAGTTGGCACTTTTCTTAAGGAGAAACGTTTTTAATAGCGAGTTTCGTCTTGATCAGCATGATATAACCTTCCAAACAAGTTGAGAGAGTTTGTTGAGGTTGATTCATTGGTACTGCTCAGGTTTGGAATGACAAGTATGAAGAGAATACAGTGTCAGAACTTTAGGTTTGCTTACTAGAGACGTGCGGTTATACTTAGTTTATATGATTAATGAGAAGCACTATTCTGGAGAACAAACTTCATAAAGAAATAAAACAGGAACTATTCCAAAGAACTTTTACCCCCCGGAAGTTGCTAATAAAACGCTTAACTCGCATCTTTCCCCCTCTTCTACTTAACTAAAAGTAGTTAAAAAAGACCCATTAGAGGAATCACTAGCGTAAGATTGTAGCTCTCGAAATGAAAATTATAGCAACGAAGGTCCTTTCCAAAAACGTTAAAACCTTAGTCGAAGACTATTGTTCTCCCTTAACAATAACAGTTGTTGCATGTGAACGCCCTCACAACCCTCAACATATATAGCCAAAGAAATAAAAACTGTCTCCCCCTAACCCTACCCAAATCAGCATTGTTACACCCAAGCAACGTGAAAATCTAAATTTGGCAGCTTATCAAAGCCGCGCATTACTCAGCAACACGCCTGTCAAATAGATAACGTTCTACTCGGTCAAGGCTGAAACCTAATCCCGACTTTCCAAATTCAGGGAGACACACGTTACATGCCTTTTCTGTTTTTATTCTCAAAATGTCATTCTCTATTTCCTACTTATCCGTTAAGGATGCCCAATTCCCTAACCAAACGCCATTAATGGCAAAACTTACGTTCCTAAATTAAATATTTATATTTTCGAAATGGGACGACAACTGTCAAATTCAGCCTGCTTTTGAAAAGAGGGCTAAAGAGGGACGTTCGATGAGTTCATTCACTCGGGGGAGACTTGGTTGCCTGCCTATTTGCCTCCCATCTTCATTTGAATGCTCAAGTGGCCCACAGCGGTGGATATCCACTAAAAGAAAAAGAAAATGGGCATGACGACCCAAAAAGGCCTATGGTATTGCCCTTCGTCTGGTCTAGCCCGCTACACCAGGCCCTGCTTGTCCCAGACGAGCGATCTATATGGATCCGTCCCTAGAAAACGCCATGCAGCAGACGACGGGGAAGGATAGAAAGGGTACCCCGCCTTCAACCCTCATGGACCCCTCCCCCCCTTTTCACACGCTTCGTCTAGACGGTGACCTCGTGCCTGGGTTGGAGGTCAGGTCGGTCCAAAGCAGCAGCAAGCAGGAGCAGCGGTGGCGGAGTGCAATAGCACCATGACGAGCCCAACGGTATCGGGTTGGTTAAGTAAAACGAACCCACCATGAGCTAGCTGCTACGGGACTGGAACAACCGGGGCGTCGCGACGCCGTTAGCCCGTCTAGACAGAAACATTTTTTTCCCTTTTTTCTCTCTCTTTGGCCAGGGAGAGAGATTACTTGAAGTTTTGCTGCCTCGTGTTTTGATACTGCAGCACCACATTAAAACCTCTTCCAGCTAAATACAAACGAAAATGAAAAAAAGAGGGTACTTTATGCCGGCGCCGACGAAAAACCCATAATTTTTGCACCTGATGCTCCCTAACACACCATTGCATACAAAGCAGCAGGGGAACTAGGTCCTGCAGCAGTCCGTTACGCCGAGGACAGTCCCTTATGCAACTTGGGGACGAAAACAAGAATCCAAAACGGCACCAGATTCTCGTTTTCCTCTGAAAGAAAGTTTTTTTTCTATGGAAAATGCGAACCACTGAATCATCATGATTTTTTTCAGACAATTGCGGTTATATATCTATATTTTTTTTTTACTTTTTTTGGGGGGTCCTCCCATGAACTCTCATGAATCAATAGTGAAGCAGACCAATCCCAGTAATCCCATCTGTACAGGAGAAAATCTTCGCGAAAAGATAAATAACAATAAGGATCCTTTTGGTGCACTGCAGTAACCGTATGCAAATGGCCGCCAAGGCTTCGACTGCATCTTGTTCGGAATGAAACAAGCTCAAGGTCCCGTACCTGCATTCTTTATGTTCCTCTTATCAATTAACAACTTGGCATTATCTCGGGAGCGGAGCAGAGCAATATTCATAGGCTGGTAGAAACAGGAATATGGGAACCTATACATAAGAAAAACACACTGACTAGGACATGAGCTATAACTGATGAAAGCGAAAGACTAAATACCTAGACATTTCTCTGTGACTAGTCGAGCGACCTGGGACTCGTTTTTGAACTACTACCCATAATTGTTCAGGCCGAGATACCCTTAAAACGACAGTAGAAAATGCAAAGAAGGGTAGACAAAAGATCTGATACATAAAAAAAAAATTACCCTCTGGTAACGAACACCTTGCGTCTCACCCCCAAACTGTCTCTGTCTGGTTCCACCCCAAATCTATGCGAGGCGAAAGTTTCGGCCCTGTTGCTAACTGCTTAAAACAATTTTACCCTCATCACACCCCAGACCAGGCAGTACACATCCTACTTTAAGCTACTAACAAAGCAATTTCGTATGATTGTCACTTGGAATGGATATTCGTTCCTTACTCGATAGCCGTTACCTATTTCCAGGAACTGTACTATTTTAGCCTATTCCTTCTTGCCCGTGGTCTCTTGTGTGTGGCTATTAGCTAAATAAAAAACAAAAAATAGAAAAAACAGACGCCAGAGCGGCGAGGCTACTACCTAATAGTCCATTTTTTGTTTGGAACGAAAAAAAGTTACCTTTTCAACGTTCAAAACAAAGAAAAACAGTGAAAATTCTTGCCTCTTTACCCCCTCTCAAGCTGACCCACATACCACACCCCGTCTAACTTTTTTCCTTCCAGTAATCCAATTCTATTTACAACAATAAGTGAATTAATATACATCACCAAATACGCTACATGTATTTAGAAAGAAAACGAAGGCAATGCCATAGTTCCGACATAAATTTTCAGATGACTTCACTTTGTCTAGATCGTTTTGACCCAGATTGTTCACTCACATGTTTATAAGTCTAATTAGATAAAAACTCGGCGCACCAGACATGATTTATTTCACTTGTAAATCCCGCCCAAAAAAATTTTTTTATCATTTGGTAACCTAAGCTATGGCAGATTTCGATATTTGATTTTGTAGTAAATTTTGCTGTTTTAATAATCATAAACAAATTCAGTCGATGAACTTTTCGTTTTTTTCTATTCTTTGAGAAATATAACCAGGTTTTAACTAAAGGAAAATACTACTAAATTTAGTAAAATTAGAATACGATTAGACTGGTTTCATAACATACAAGGCTAACCGAATTGATCTTTATCTATTGTTTTGGAATTCAGATTACAAATTTTGCATCACGAAATCTCTTTGACCTCTTGCAAAACTAACTTTAAGTATCCAGCTATTCCAACAAAAATATAAGTAACAGATACAGTCGAAATAAACAAGTTGAATCGAATATATAAATCTTGGCTTCCATTTAGACTTTAAAGCCGTAGGTTTCATTACAAAATCCAGACTTTTCTATTATCTGTTAGAGAAACTGAACAAGAGGTCTCTCTGTTGTTATGACAAGAGGCAGAGATAAATTTGTTTGGGTCGCATTGGACAAGTCCGAATTGATTTTCAAAAGGAAATAACGAAAAACTGACGATGATGGGGTCCGGACCGGGGGAGATAGCTCTCATACCGCAACCGTAGCAGCACAGTCGCACTCGGATCGTTACTCGTTAGCTGCAGGGGCCTACTGTTGTAAGCTTTAACCGGCTGTGCACGCCATTCTAACCCCCAGCTGGGGCGTTTGGGCGTACCGAGCCTACGAATTTGGACGGGGGAAAAGTAGCACGACAACCGAGAACACACACCGAAGGAAACCCAAGACTTTCGGCTGTCGGCTCCGGCAGGGTCCCCGTTTCTCCCCTTGTCTAGACTGGTGTCTAGACAGATTCAGGGTGGACAAACAGGAGGCAAACAAATGGAAGAGGGAAAGAGAAGGGAGGAGGCAGAGAGGATCAAGAGAAGAATCCAAGCAGACCTATCCCTTACCATTCCTGTCTTGTGTGCTTCGTCGGGGCTCCCTTTCTCTCTCCAGGATGATGGTGCAGGAAAGCAGAGCAGAGCAAGAAATGCGCAGCCCAAGAGCAAGCCCCATCGATCTGATGGCAGCCAGGAGCTGCGCTCTTTCCATTCCATTTCGACCAATATAGTCAAGCCTGCAACACTTTCACTTAGCTGGCAGAATCTCGAGATCCGCCAATGGCAAGAGTCGGAATAGTGAGTTACCATGCTAAGAGACGTCCTGCGCGGACGACTTTCATTAGAAAACGGACTCGTAACGTCACCTAGCGAGGCTCTTGGAAACCCTATAGCAAACCAAACAGGGACTATTTTCGAACGGACATGGTGCGATGCCACTTCGCCTGTCTATATGACAAGCAGGAGAAATGAATATAGTCAAACAGCTCCAAATGTTTAAGATGTAACACCAAAGTTTGTGTTCTCTATGTCGGAAAATAGGGAGAAGAGCTGAATTGGTTGTTATTTTGGAAACGCTTTCATTTCCGCTCCTCTAAACATAAAGCTATAGCACTTCCACTGGTAGTACTCGCAAAGCACTCCAGCTTCGAGTATCGTCTTTTACTGGTCAAGCTTGGAAACAGCTAGTACCTCGCTTGGGCTATTAGCTACTTGATCTACAGAGACCGAGCGACAGAGCCAATATTTGGCGCTCGACGTACGAAAAAGGTAGAAATTGTTGCGTAATTTTAAAAATTTTACCGCACGTGGTTACCTCGTCGGCTCTGAACGGGAAACCCGAGTATTAATTAAATACAGGGCCAAACAACGCGGTACGCAGATTTTAAGCGTAGGAATAATCAGCTACATAACGACGTCAAGATTTTGTAAAAAAATTGAAGAATAAGTCGGCGGAATTTCGTTACAATGTCAATGAAAGTGTTCGCCAATTTCTGGTTACAATAGCAAAATTAATACATATTTCGTATCGTGCGGTTTACGACTGGAATCCTTTAAACTAAGGACACTATCGAGAAAGTTGTAATTATTCCGACAGCATTTACACGAAGTCTTTGATATAAGTACTTGTCTTTAATCACAAAATATATCCTGACTGTTTTATCCTTATAATTTGCTTAACTTGTGACGAACAGTCTCTTTTAAGATGCCGACCGTGATTTGCAACGGACACTTTTACAAATTCTTGGAATTTTTTGTTTGGGTTGGCTTAAGAATCTCAACTATTCCATCTCAACCACAAAAACTACTCATTATTCAGTTTATGGAACGTAGAATAGTGGTTTAAAAGGCAAAAAACTGTTGAAGGAGTAACCGACCAAAGAAATCCGGATTTCCTCAGGCTAGTATATAATTACGAGTTTTTTGCCTATGGAAATTGAATCATCAAGCTGGGAATAACAGGGGCTAACAAGTCCCAACTTGCGAAATTACAAAAGCAGTACAATAAACTGTAAACAAAACACCCACTTTTACATTCCAGTCAGTTTTTCCTTAAGGACTAGAGGATTGGAGATTCGAAAGATCGAGGGCAGCATCGCCGCTAAGCTAGCAAATAATTCTTCGGAAATTCCCTGAAAGGGTGAAAAAAGAGACCGAGAAATCAAACTGACACGTCGACAAGAGGTTTGACAAGAAGAAGATTACAAAATTAATTAGGCATTTCTCAACATACTTTAGGTAGCAAGAACTGCAAAGTCCGTGTATCATTAACGCCCCATGCTGTCATCTCCATCATAAAGCCTTTGACACACTTGTAGACCAGTTCGGCTCGCCGGAGACACCAACCCACCGTCATTTCCTAGGCCAAATTACAGCCGACAAAAAAGACAAAAAACAAATAAATCTGTGTTTTGCAGGTAGAAAGAGTTATTACCTCGCTCATTTCGTGCAGCAATAAAAGCGGAAGCGTCAAAGTAGTTATGTCGTACTGACAGCAAGCTTTCAAAATCCGGCGTATGCCTAATAAAACGGGATGTCGAGAGCTTACGTCCCCTAAATGAAAGTATAGGATTAAAAACGTTCAAACAAAAAGAAACAGATTTTATCAAATCAGTGCGCTACCGATGACTTAAAGTATGGACCCTGAAAGCTAACAGAAGCGCACTCGAAGAATGCGTAATTCCTGTACCTCTCACCTGATAGTAACGTGTCGTCGCTCACGGTATGAAATACGACATGGACTTCAGCTAAATTGGAATGCCGGGTTATGTAAACGTCCCCCCCACACGGGGTTTTGACAATAGGCGCCGATTTAGCCTGAGGGAGAGTTTGTGGCAAACGTTATATCGTGAGTTTGGTTCTTTCCAACTCAAAACTTGAGGATAAAAAGCAAAAGGTATGGAAGCAAGCATTTGCGGTTATTACATGTTCAGTTAATGGGAAATCCGTGTCGGACCCATTGGCGGACTTTTTCCTTCTCCATTCTTCTGCTATACGGGCGGTGTCTCTTGTCGCTTGTAATTGTTGTTCTCCTTGAGGAAAATGCAGCTCTGCAGCGGAGTGACACGCCTCTAAAAACCCTGTCACAGCCGAACAGAAAACACAAAAAAGAAAAGAAAGCACACAAAATAACATGACAGAATTATGGAATGCATTTCTTTAAATGATTAGGAACACACGGGTGGCATTCATGGGTAGTATGACGTACTGAATACCTTTTTCCATGCCGGTATAGGATGACAGCCGGTCGTCCACCATCAACACAAAACCGTTCAAGCTGTTGGAGTACAAGGACATAGACATTGCTACACGTTGCGGATCTGGGTTGCATCCAGGGACCCTAGTGTTAAAAAAAAAAAAAAAAAAAAAAAAAAAAACTTGCTATACATTCCAAGTGTACTCATGGTTTACATATGTAAAACTGGAATTGCCTTAACTTACATGTAAAATAAATAGTGTAATTAAAAAGTGTAAAATAGTGTCCCTATTAGAAAGTATCTGTAAAAGGAAAACAAAAGCAATATATTGCAAGAAAAATGAACCCCGTTCAAGTTTTTTGCTAGCTTCAAACTTTACATGTTTCGAAACGCCACTTTTATTCGTTAAATTCATTGCCTTAATGTATACAAGCTTAAATGTTTTTAGTTTGCTTTTTGCGGTATTTCCTCGTTCTTTATACGAGTTTTAGAATTTTGACACGAGGCTTTTCCACAGCTATTCAAATTTCGGTCCTTATTTTAAGAAGATTTTCACAGTTCAGGCGCGAATGTACAAACTTTCACTCTAAATAGCTGTTCTAAGCCATTTTGAGCGGTAGTTTACAATAGTTCGTGACACTTTTACGTGTGACAATAGATAAATAAGCCTAGCACCTTCTGATGTCGTGCAAACCACGTGTTCCAGTTACCAATAGGAAAAACAATGGCTGAAAAAACTTACACTTTAAATCTTCTAAACAACAGGAACCTAACTGAGCTACAATCTAACTTTTTGAACAACGTTTTTCTTGAGCAGAAACTGCTTTTAGGTGAATACAATAGTTAGTTATAGCTCATAAGAAACATCTACGTCGGTACTATTCTCTAGCCGTTTAAAATAAATAAAAAAAATTTAAATGAAGCGATGGCATTATGTTTGCCATAGTTGTTCAAAGAAAATCAGAACATGTTACCAGGAGGGCTGCAAGGGAAGGTGGCAAAAGTCCATAACATCAGCTCGGATTAGACGAAGGTTATGGGTTTGTTTGAGTTGGGTTCCCAAATGAATAGTAAAACTTTCTTCCAAGCGGCCATCGCTGCCTGTTACAGAACTCGACGGATACACGGACATACCCCAACCATCCTCCCTTGAAAGTGGACATAATTAGGAGTGCTGAAAGAAAGCACAATTAGGATTTAGAAGGAAAGGCAAATTACTCAGCTTCTTGCTGCTGGAGCAGCAATTGCTGGTTCAGATGGCCTGTCTGAAGCATTTCACCAATAGCCATGACCCAGTCCCTAAAATGACGACGCTGGTCCGTAACTGCACTTTCAACGCGGCTCTCCCACCCACTTTCAAGCCACTGCCTGTCTTCTACCTGTGAACACAGAACAAAAGACAATAAATGCTCGACTTCATAAATGCAGAGAGGACTTTACCTGTCGCATGGAGAGGTTGTTGATTAGCTCTTCAGAGAGTTGAGCCACAGCTTGACTCATGTCTTGTCCATGTTTGAACGTCAGATTATCCATCTCGAGGTTACGTTCAATCATTAGCTGCTGCATATCTCTTGTTAATTGCTGTTGCTGACCCAAAAGGGCGGTCAAGGCAGACGAATGCACCAGACGATGATAGACTTCAGCCAGAACTTCTTCATCTGTGATTTTCTCACAAGGGGCATAGCTAAGGGTCTCCTAGGTAACAGAAATATTTAGACATGACAGAATATTTAACGAAAACATAATTTTTCTATTACGGTTAATTTTATTCCAGAAAGAGTAGGATTTATAAAATGAAACACCTGTTTATAGACACTTTCCCAAGAGCTCACTACGTGTTCCAGGTCTATTTCACCTTTTCTTGCATTGATAATTAATTCGTCGGCATTTTTAAGGTTTAAATTTAGTTGCAATTCTTTCATTTGTTGGGCTAAGCAATCACCTGCAGATGCACTCATGTTTTTAGCTTATGCGTTTGTTTGAATGAAACTGAAATGTTCGTTTTTTCAGTCACGAGGATTACTATTCTCTTTAATAGTATTTAGTAAAGTTGGATTTATAGACTAACATGCACTGACGGATGTTTCATCGTCCGTTGTGTGTTATTTATTATTACTGTTCTCGATCAGAAGTAAACATTCGACACTCTTATGCATGCAAACGCCACCTGTTGGCAATTTTAAATTATTACCAGCAAATTTTGAATGTTCTTCATATTTAGGTATACTCGTTTAACTATTACGCGCATAAAGTAAGCTTAAACTTAGGAAGTTTAACTCATTTTCTTCAAATATAAGAATTCAACCATAAGAAAGTTACTCTAGCGTTAAGAGTCCAGACAAATCTCATTGTAAACAAATTAGCTGTTTTTAAGCCATCAAGAAAATATTACCGGGTAAATAACTTATTTATCGGAAGTTCTAACATGAGTTGGTACCCGATAAATCCAAAAGTCTTCAGTAAATTAAAAGAAAGCTATTTGGACTCTCGACCAGTACGTCAAGGCTTTCACGATACCCATGTACTTATAAAACTTTGAAAAGTCAATATATCGGATGCTATAGTTACCAAGAAAAAGAGATCAGAGGAGAGTCAAAAGAACCGTGAAACAATTCAACAACGTCTTGATTGCCTTTGGCCGGACTAGTAAACTTGAAGCCTTTTTTTTTAAAAAAAAAGAAAGAATTTAAAAGCTTTCCTACACTTTCGTTTCCTGAACCCAGTCTATGTTGCCTTGAATGCATCCCATTGTTCGAAAAGCTTCTCGTATGCCTCGTGAAAAAGATAACTTAGAGACCTTTTCTGTTTCGTATATATAAGACACAGGAGGCTGGTTTAAGGAAATCTGTAAGCGTGAAAACGGAGCATCCGAACAAACCAACCTAACCTAACCTTCCAAACTCTGGGACGGAAATGTTTTAAAAGCAGACTGGATTTATGTTAGGCAGGGTGCTGTTTACAGCATCACTTTGCATTGCGAACATAAACTCAAGAGCGCGAGAAAACGAAAAAAGCAGTAGCTCTCTCGTTCCCTTTTCCCTTTGGGGTCCCAACCCCATGCCAGCAGAACTCCAAAACCTGCCGAAGATGGACCCAAAGGTGGACTACTTACGACGCAGCACTATAACAAAACTACTTTACTATTACTGCCGTCTTGCGAATGTTTACATCAACTTTCCCCCAAATGGCGACTTGCTCTCTCATCTTCCGATTCGTTTGGTTTGCAACAGACATCTGGTACTGCCACTGGACCCTATAAGGTTGCGAGGTTTGCCGTTTGCCCTTATGGATATCCCCCAAAGACGCCATTTCTGTTCTAAAAAGTGATGTCGGATGTTGAAAGAGATGGAGCACAGACATTGTTAGACTAAAAAAAAAAAAAAAAGCACGTAGATTTACGAAACTTTTCCGAAAGAAATCGATTGTACAAACCATTTCTATGTAATTGTTTTTACTCGAAAAAGTGACACAATAAAGGCGTTTTATTTGACATTTGAATGATAATGTTGAAAGACTGTCAATGCAATAGCCATATTTTTGAAATTTAAGAATATAATAGCATGTCAAGAAAAATTCGCCTTGAAATAGCTGCTTGTAAAGTTTGGTGTGAAATACGCAGTTGGTTCATACTTTATCCATGGTCAGAACGCTATATGGAGCGGCAAGCAAAACCTCTTGACCGAGTGGGAGAGAGCTGCCGAGCTGCCACGACCACTTTCCTCCACGTAAATGTAGAGAGAAATATTAGTAGCATCATAGAAAATAACCTTCGTATCTCCACTTTTATGAGCCTATTCTTTTTTTTAATATACAAAAATGGCCGTTTTTCTCTTAGTTGAGGAGATCTGGCAGCTTCTTCCTAACCCGCAACAGAATAAACAAACTATCTCAAGATATCCAATGGAAACAAAAAAGGAGCCTTGAAAGAAACTCCAGAAGACAAAAAAGGTAAAAAAAGACGAAGCTTCTTACACGTTATATTTTCTTGTTGGGCTTCCCCTCCCCATAAGTGGTTTTCGATAATAGATCATAGCAAACTTGCTCCCGTTTCATCTCATATACAAATATATCCTTCCCAGTTTTCTATGTTGTGTCACCATGTAACAGAAAACATGGTAGCGACCTTGCGAGTGCAAGTTTTTGTCTCCTCCAAATCCATCTAATGGACAGAAAGAGCTGCTCTTTCTCTCTCGACCTTGTCTTGCTGTTTTTTCTCTTTTTTGTTCTCCCTCTCTTTGAATCGAGTATATAGACGTGGTCTTGCTCTTCTGCCGGCAAGCGCTACATAGAACCACAGCTACGGAAGCTGCCGAGACTTGCTCTGTGTGTGTGTGATGTGATGCTGCGCATCCATCCCTTTCAACTTGTGATCCGAAGAGAGAGCATCCCCCAAGATCACCGCATCCGTATTAGTCTTTAGTCATATTCCACAGTGCCAAAACCCCACGCACGAATACTTGCCGGGGTGTGGGTACAATCGACTGTCGTGTGGTTTCATACCAGCAACAATACACTTCGAATCCAATCTGGATATAAAAAAGGTAGTAAAGGAAAGAGCGATCGAATCTTTTCCCATCACAATGAACGTGGTCTTTGGTGGAAATTCCCTTCCTTGTCCCGCCCTCATCCGTATTCTAATAGGTAAATGTACATTTTGTAAAAAACAAAAAAACAAAAGCTGGCTTCTTTAATATTAACAATTTTAAGTTGGTTCTGATTCCGTTATCTTGTTGTCATGAAACAGGTGCTTTTGTGGTTCTACGGGTGTATTGTGCCGGTGACGTAGAGATTTTGAGCGTTGTAGGTGCCACCGCGATTTTACCGTGTGACATTAGTTTAATTCAAGATGAAGTGCACGTGATTTTATGGTACAAAGGAGATACCTCGTCCAAACCAGTGTTCAGGTTAGTTACATTCTCTATCTCTGTTTCTCTTGTTCTTGGTCTATTTAAAAGGGGCTTCGCTGTTCTAATTTCCAACGGACAAATGCACTATTGTTGTTACGATGTAAATTGTTGGTTTAATTATTTCCACACGTTGGCCAGCCAAGTTCTGTATGTACGGGCAAGAAGGTATGCAATGTTCTGGTTTCACTTGGTTGGCTTTGTAGCAACTTTGCATGGTAAGTCCATTTCATTTATTTTATTCAGTAATAGTACCAAGGAGAGAAATCTTTTAACCTGTGGGTATTCCTATATACTCACTTTCTTTAGGTTGTCTTTGTACTATGCTGTAAAATAACGAGTATAGGGAAACCACAATGGTTTAATCTTACCCGTGGGATTAACTAAAGATTGCTCATTTCGAGCCTGCTCCTGTCTAAAACCGAACTAAAACTAAGAAAGTAGAACCTTAATGTTACGAGTTTTCATTCGTAACATTTTCAATAGTTATTTTTCCATATTTGTAAAAAACATACGAGAAAAGTCTCATAAGCTTAGTAAAGTAAAGCTTTCATTGTTTAAATTTTTGACTGATCTATTGTTTGCGTTTCTGTGTACCGTAATCCTTGCCGTGCTAAAGAGCTCTGAAATTATAAATCAATCTTTTTCTTCCCTTGTCGGAAAAGAGCGTGAATATCTAAGGAACCAGCATTTCGTCTGGAATCTAGATGTTATCGCACTGTTGACATTTTCGCAAACGTAAGTTTTTTCCACGGTTAAAGTTTCAGTGACAGCAAGTCCAATAACAATGTATAACTCGACTACATTATCAAAAGATAATGGAGTCAAGTTTTTGTGTACAGTAATCGTGTAAACCGTTACCTGCTTCTGGTGAACATTTGTAGTTGCTATAATGTTCCAGAAATTAAATACTAAATAACTATAAATGCTATATTAATTTTTAAATAATGCTATATTTTAATATAAGAAGAACGGGGTTGTTCGTGACTGAAATTCCTGACATGCTCAATCTTTCCTTCGTTCCATCTTAAGATTTAATATATCTTTTTCTTTATATATTTTGTCAAGCTTTTCTTGTTAATTCATTATTAAACTTTGATCGTTTCAACAGTAGAGAATTGAATAAATCATATTATCTTTGAAGATACTTCCGTTATGCTTTTATATACCTTTGCTTTCTTTCTTTCGAGGGAATATAAGGTGGTGTTAGATTGTTTGGATTAGGACTAAACTTATCAAATACAATCCTATTAATTTGCTGGGATGTCTACAGTCATTACCAATGATTGGGCAGCTGTCCATGTTCCTTTTTGCAGCCCTGAGACATTAACAACATCCTTTGCACGTCCCTTTTGCAACATATGACTCTTTTTAACGCCCGAAAAGGGGTGACAATGATGACAGTTTTAATAGAAACGGCCCCTAACTTGTCGTTCTAATCTTTTTATTCTCGCTTTACAATTTTTTTCTCTCTCTCTCCTCTCGTGCTCCGGTGGTGGGGCTTATACTCTATATGGTGTATGGTGTATGTGGTTTATTCTGCGCCCTCCCGGAATGACGTTAGTTACGATGGTCGTAAAGAAAGTGGTCACGGCGCTCGTTACTGGACAGATCCACACGTATGGGGACCTCGGGCTCAATTAAAATGGAACTCGCTCACTTCCGTTTATGTGGAACTGACCAACGTGACTGACAAGGACCAAGGCGTTTGGAGATGTGGTATCGAATTTGCCACCGCGCCTCGAAGTTCCAGCCGCCTCTCTTTACGCGTCATCAGTAATAAATATAAAAAACTTCCTCGTTTTCACATCTAGTTTTTTTTCCCCAACTTAAGATTTTTTCTACCAAAATCCCTTTTATTTCTTGAAAAACTCTAGCTTCTAAAAAAATATTTGAGGACCTGCACATTGCTATGTTCCTTCATTGATGCCTTTTATTCCGAGCTATTAAAGTCCCCTTTATGATTTGCTCACAATTTCTTCAAACTCTCTCTCTCCCTTTGCCATCTAAGAAAAGCTACCTATCAATTTATATATTTCTTTTCTTTAAAGGCGGGTAATTCTCGTTTCATTTTTTTTCTCCATGTTTTTTTGTCTTGTTAAAAACCATTGCAGTTCCTCCCTCGGAGCCAGTGATTATGGATTCAGAGGGCCGCTCATTTCAGCCACTTTCTGCTCAATTCAAAGAAGACGAGGACATAATTCTTCAGTGCAAAGTTGTCGGAGGTAGGTATATAAAGAACAAAAGAAGATCCCTCTTTAACGTTAATACTTGGGAACGGAGCGGTGCGCAGGTCATTGTTGTAATCTGGTAGCTATTGTGCCCCCCCCCCCTTTAACTCGCGTACTTTGCCACACCGCCTTCCATGGCTCAATTAGAGCTCTTAGATGTGCAACGATGCATTCCGTTGCATTTCACATTTTGCAGATCCCTTCCGCAGTCCCAGTTTTGATACGGGGAAGGAGGAGGAGGAATGCATGGGGCGGTTAAGATAAACCTTAAAGAGGTTATATGTAATAAATTTGGGCCTTTGTGCAAGTTCCCAATTATACTGAATAGATGCATGGGTACCAAGAGCCTTGTAGAAGATTCCTAAAACTGAACAGAGAGTAGCTTCATTGGGACAGACAGTCAACGTTATGGCGCGAAACGTATGAAACACCCATGAAAACTGTGAAAAGGCTTCAGAGCCTTTGTTTGACTTATGTTGAAGGCAGTCTTATCGTAATTCATCTCAGTTCTAAACTACTCAGTAACTTCAAATGCATTCTTTTAAAATAAAAATACACGACGCAAAAAACGAAGTGCAAAAAAGCTGTTAACTTTCTTTGGAGTGTGATATATCCTTTTACTTACATTAAGTGGAACGTATTTCTGTGTATAGCTCCTTTGAAAGCTTTAGCAAAGCAGAAATGTCTAAGTTGTAGACTATTACTTATATAGTTATTAAAATCTGTTAAACTAATTTTAGCCATTTCTTTTAGCCAAACTTAAAGCTCTCATTTGACGATAGCGTACTTAGCGTTTACTTATTTAAAAATTTGTTTACCTTTTGATGCGCTAGTCTTTCAAAAGGGAAACTATACCTATTCGTCTTGTAAATCATATTAAAACATGTATTGTTACTTACAGTTCCCAGGTTTTGCTATATTTTTTTTTTACCATAACTTAATTAAACAACAAAGAGAGAAATTATAAAAAAAAGTAGGATGTTAGTTTGTTTACGTTTTTTTAAGTCAATCCAGCTTTAATATGTTCAGAGTTTCATACTTTCAATTATTAAATGAACAATTTATTTTCAATTATTAGATTTTGATAAGAAAAAATATTTTTTCTTTATTAAAACGGATTACGTTTTTGACCTTCAACGTAAAAATCTATCCGCCGTGCTAATTCATGTTTCATGCAGGACGTCCTCCTCCTCGAGTGGAGTGGTACATGAACGACAACTTGGTGGATGGTACGATAGATTTTTACGTGCAAACCAAAATCATTAACCGTCTCGTCCTGCGGAAAGCCCGGCGTGAGATGACCGACGTGGTTATTACTTGCCAAGCGTCAAACAACAACTTGACGACCCCTTTGAAAACATCCTTCCGGCTAGATCTCGTGCGTAAGTGTAGCTATACTTACCTATCACAAATTACCCATTCATAAGTAAGTCCTTGTCACTCTTGGTACACAAAGTTCCAACGGCATTTTAAAAAGTTCATTATTTGTGCTGCTTTTTTATCTCCCGCTCAGAAGTTCAAGAGGCCTTGTCACTTCTTTCATCTTTTTAAGTATCTAACTTTGGAGCCTTTCTTGAATCCTTTAAGCAAAATGGAGCTTTCCAATGGCTCTGTTCAAGCGGAAATAAAGACAAAGAAAAGAGACACAGTCTTCTTGTTGTTCTTTTTTCTTTCTTTCTTTGACTATAAGCTCTATCAAAATATGAATTCCGTCTGATCTCTCAATTTGGTTAGCCATTTTAGCCTTGCATGTGTACTGGGAGATCCATAAGGGATTTCTTTCTTTCTTGTGGAGCACCATATGTTGTCTCTTATATGGAGTTTTTTTTCTTTTTGCAGTTCGTCCGCTGGATGTTAGCATTCAAAAAGAGTTGTGGCCGTTAGTGGCGGAGCAGCCCGGCGCTCTTTTATGCAAATGTGCCGGCTCGCGACCACCAGCAGTAATCTCGTGGTGGAAAGGGGGCCGACGCATATCGGAGGATAATTACGTGAATACCTTCTTGAACGACTCTGTCAGTAGTCGCCTCACATTCTCACCGACAGTGGAAGACGACGGCCGGATTATAACTTGCAAAGCGACCAACCCTCATTTTCCCGAGACTGAATTACGACATCAGATCCGCTTGGATATTCACCGTAAGTTTGTATAGAAATGTATACAGCAGAAACAGTAACACACACGGCAAACTTTGAAATTACTGTGTACGTGATAATCTGACATGGAACAATGACTGAACCTGACTCGTATAATTACGCGATTATGGTCTTCTCGTTTCCATCCGTAGGGTTTGGTCACGTAAGACTTGTCAGCTTAGACGACGAGTTTTAAGACTAGACGCTAAAGTCGGCATTGGTTGAACTCTTTCTTAAGAACGTACTTTTTGTTATTTTGACTGTGATTCCAATCTCAAAACAAATACTTAACATGAGTTTCGAACAATAATCATACCACAGTCGTTTATCATATATCACAATCGTTTTCTTAAGGTTTATAAACCGTAAATTTGGATAAATCTTTTCTAGTTCCCAATCAATTTTAAGTTCATTTCGTTGGCCTTTGATGAGTCTAATATTTAGCGATTTATAAGTATTAGAAGTAATTAAATCAAATAATCCTTATAAATTACTTTTAGTATCTTATTAAAATCAACAATGAGAATCTAACGTCCTATATTTTAACAATATTATGTCTTATCAGAAACTATAGAGATTTAAACGGAACTCGATATGTAGATTGAATGAAATTCATGGAATTGAAAGAAAGCAAGAGCTGCCATGCAATGTTAAGCTGCATCCTTCCACGTCAGCTTCCATGTCGAATCATAGCATGCTAGCAGAATGATACACAATTAATTCTTTACTGATTATACTATACAAGATTTCTTTTATAATAGGGCAATTACTCGTGTTATGTTTTATTCGATTTCTACATTATGATATTGGACCATATTTAACGAGCGTTAAAAGACAAATTACCACTTTGTTTATATTTTCTTTCCTGAAACAAGATGCTCCGTTGGTTCATCTCCGGCCAGCATCCGACTTAGACATATCAAGTGTCCGTGAAGGGAATGACGTCACACTACATTGTGATGTGGTGGCCAAACCGCCCGCTTTCAACTACTCCTGGCTCCTTAACGTACGTAAGCTCGTAAAATAAACATATCCTGCTTTTAGGACTGCCACTAACTTTTAAAAAATAAAATAAAAAATGTAGGACGAACCTATCTTTGAAAATAGCCATTCTCTGGTGACAAATCACAGTTTGATATTTCACCGGATCGCTCGCAACATGTCAGGATCGTTTCGCTGTGCCGCCTTCAACCCAGTGGGTACCGGCACGAGCCCGCCACTCCAGCTTAAAATTATGTGTAAATTTATGCTTCTATGTCAATCCCACGTTCGTTTTGTCTCTTATCCTTTCTGTAATTCTCAGTGGGAGCTGAGCTTCATTATTTTAGGTCTATTCTTTTTTTTAACCCACACAAAAAGCGGGTGACAAGTTTCATTAATTCCTTTCTCGCTGCTTGTTTGTCTCATGCCTCTCGCTTAGAAAAATTAGACTGCTAAGGGGGGAGGGTGTCAAAAAAAAACGTCGCCAAACTGGCGTCGACTAAGTTATTTTTCAGTCCGGATATCTTTACATAGTTCACACAAACACGCCTCACACTGAGAAGCGGAGTAGAGAAAGAGAGAGAAAAAAAGGGAAGCCGCTGGTGTTTGTTGCTAATTAATTTTCATTAGACGCACCCATTTGTCAACGGCCGGAGCAACGCAAAGCCTTGCTACTTAATGTCACCAATTCCATCCCTTGCGCTGTACAGGCCGAACCGGGTGTGGTACATTTCTGGTGGACATTTGTTGGAGGCCAGGATGGCGACAAAAAGAGATCTTTGCCCTCACAATGGTTTACCAATGAAGGATCGAACAGCACTTTGACGCTCCCGTCAGATTTTCTGCAGACCACCTTTCCCGATACACACTCGTCCCTCGCGCGACAATCGTCTCCCAGTGACAATAATGGAGTTCAACATAACAAAAAACCTACGCCTTCGTACGGCACCCTTTTCTGTTGGGCTCAAAACCCAGCAGGGATAACTCAACATCCTTGCAAAACCTACTTGCAACCAGACGGTATGCTTTTATAGACCAGTTAAATTGGTTTAATTTCAACACTGAAATATCCCCTACTTAACTGAAAGCTTAATTGTGAGAAATTCCGTTAAAGAATAAACTTCTGGATAGTTTACTTGCTGTTGGTAATTTTCGAGCAACCAACCCAGAATAAGAGCCATGAAGACTCTTCGTACAGGCTAGGTCGTAAAGTGTACAGTTCTAAATTTGGAAATATTGTTTTTACTATATTCTAAACTTTGAAAGAATAAAGAAAAAATGGAAGTTAAATTTGTGTAATTTCAACACTGAAATATCGTCCACTTAAATGAAAGCTTAATTATAAGAATTGTCGTTAAAGAAAAAAAAATATGTATTGCTTAGTAGCTGTTGGTAGTTTCTGAGCAAACAACCGAGAATAAGAGTGACGAAGACTCTTCGTATAGGTTATGGTCGTAATGTGTGCAGTACTATATTTTTAGAAGCGTCAGTTTTACTATATTCTAAAATTCGACACTTATTTACAAAATATTTTTCTAACACTATTACTGTTTTGTACAGTTAGTCATATCAGAATTTCAGAAATTTTATTCTCCGTTCTGTTCTATATTGTAATGTAAGAAATGTTCTATCCATAATTAATGTCATGCAATTAGGAGTACCTTCGCCGCCGACCCGATGCCAGGTGGTCAACACGGAACCCATTTCTTTGAACTGCGAAGCTGGCTTTAATGGTGGCCATCAGCAAACGTTTGTGTTGCAAGTCCAAGACCCTCGCAATATGCAAATCAAGGCTCAGTGGACCAGTAACGTCCCGGAATTTCATTTCGGGGCCGATTTCCATATGCCAGACGGGAAATGGATGCTCTATGCTTTCAATAGCATAGGATCAAGTGAATATACCACTATTGATTGGCCCGGGCATATCGCATGGGCCACGACCAGCTCCGAATCCACCCTTCCAGGTTATTACTGTCTCTTTTTACCTAACTTTTACCCCTCCTTCAAAGTTAAAATCTGCATGTATCTCTTTCATACTACAAGAGAAATCCTCTATACGTCCCAACCGGAACAAATAGCGAAAGAAAACAAACTGAAAAAAAGCTGACAACTTAGGTCTGTCTATGTTTTATGCAGATTGGCAGACTTATTGGATGTGGTGGGCCTTGTGTGGATCAGCCTTGCTTGGGGCCTTGACACTGGCTTTGACTATGCTTTGGAAATGTCAATGTTTAGTCGCTACCACCAGAAGACGTCGACCTGTGCTAGCCAGCTCGACGTTGACGACCCATCGCGCGGATTCAGGCACGACAAGTAGTAGCATTGTTGGTGTCTTGGACAATCATGGCCATTTCAAGGAGCTTCATTCAGTTTATGAAGCCCCGCCCCCGTTACAAAAAACAGACTCGGCAAATTCTCCCAATTCGGAGGTGTATCGAAACCGCCAGGGAAGGAGTTCTGTCACTCAAACAACAACTTCCGCGATAATACGAAGCTCACCGTCATCTCCGACTGCTACGACAACGTCCCAAAGAAGCAGCTTGCGGGAATCGAACAATAGCCGAGTCTATGAAAGTCACATGTAAACAGAAACTTAACCCCTACAAAAAAATAAACGAAATCAAACTCAAAAGTATTTCTTCTATTTTTAGTTATTTTTTCCCCTATGAGGTTAGAATTAGTTTTTATCCTTCCGATTTTATTTTTCAATTTCTGGCAAATTTGTTTCTGAGCTACAAGACTGCCAACAGCTGTGTGGAGCTTTACAGAGAGATCACAATAACAATCCTACCTTTCTATTCCGAAACCAAAACTTTCGTTTCTTTAATCTGTAATGCAGAACCCATTTTTTCGTCTTCTTCGTAGCGAACAAGAAATAAGAAATCTTGTTCTCGAAAGGATGAGGTGCTATTGAAAAAACGCAAACAGAAGACAACATATTCAAGCATTCAATCAAACGCAAGGAAAGAAACAATCCCCCCCCCCAAAAAATTGATTTTTTAAATTAAAGCAGAAGACCTCGATAACTTTTCACTTCTTCATAATTGACTTCAGCGCAGCGTTTCCATTTCTGCCGATTCATCATTTTTAAACCACTTAGCTAACGAGCAAGATGAATTAATAGTGCAGATTTTTTTAACCAAAAATAGAAAAAATGGGTCACTTTAATTAATCGCCTCTACACATACTTTATTACTAATAAGAGAAAATAAAAACAAATTGTTCGAAATGAAAAGCAATAGTTGAAATATCTTTTTGGTTTCTGCAACGAAATATCTGCACGAGTCATTGGTGGAGACGGTGTTGCGGAAAGACAGCTTTACGTAGAACCTATATTGCTAACAAAAATAGAAAATCGCACCAATTTACTAATAAAATGTTTATTAATGTTTTTGTGTGCTCTACAAACTGCTCGTTTTAATGTTTTTTCTATTTTTGTTATTTATTAAGTATCTTTTATATTTTTTTCAATGTATTGTAAGGCGTAGGCTTTTGCCTATTGCCCTTCTTTCAATATTTGCAATCAGGATTTTCATTAATCAACATAACATATTGAGTGGGTTTGCGTTCCACTCTTAGTTGGATAATTACTGACTAGTTACATGGTTTCGTTTGGGGGAAAAACGAAAAACCGATCAGGTGAATAACGAACCTGTTAGAAAAGCACTTAAAAAATCGAAAATTCTTTTCTATTTTATTTGTATTAAATAAAATAAAAAATATCGAAATAAAAAGGATTTTTTGTATTTCTTCAAAAATTCTCTCCTCAAGTCAATAAAGGAGGTATTGTCGAGAAGACAGTAATAACTCTTTCTCCTAAAAAGGCAAAAAACGGAGATTGTCTCTATAATAAGCGTCGCAAACATAAGATTTTCTATTTTTGCAGAAAGCAAAACAAAAAGCGACTCTAATTTCTAGTTCGATATGGTGCTCGAACCGCGTCTAAAACACATTAAGAACTAGACAGCCGTATTCGTTTTCGTTCGCTCCAACAAAATAAATACAAATAAAATAAAAGCAGAAAAGGGATCCTAGTCCGGAAATAGCAGTACGAAAATGCTAGATTTTCTGCCAAAGTTGGGCTTTGGATTGGACAGATGCCGTCGACGTCTATTTTCTGAAGGCTAAAAGGAAAGAAAAGGGCGAGGGCGTTGCACTCTTGGGGACCTGAAATGCCATAGAGAGAGAAAGAATATTAGCTCCAGGCCCCGGATCTATGCATGCTTGCTGTGGAGTTTCTATCCTACCCAAAACTCAATTCTGTCGTCAGTTCAGTTTTAAACTCAGGACAGCATAGTCCCAAGAACGAGCCTTTTATTGTGTGCATAATTACCTCGTTAACTGAAAAGAAAAAGCTCTAATTAGCTATGTCAGCGGCCTTCGAGAATGCAGGGCAGAACGCAGGCTTGGAAATCTGGCGGATCGAAGTAAGTTCATTTATCATATTTCTCCATCCTTCCCTCCGCCCTATACAGCCTCTCCTGGCACTCGAAAATCTTCCGGAGGTCTGGAGTGAACACTGTAGTTTGATTTCCCTGCATTTTCTGTAGTGGGAATGGGCACATAATTAGTATAGTTTGCTTGCCCCTAAATACTCCAGCGTTCCAGCTTTCCAAAAGTTTCAGCTGTGTGCTCTGACTTAGCGTGGTGGGGCTCGTCGGCGTAAACCACAACACTCAGACCGGAACGAACGGCAAGGGAAAAGAATGCTGTCCTGTTGTCAACTTGGACTTGGAGAAATGCCATATGCTTCTAGCCAGCCGCCCGAGCAACATATCCCATGCAACCAAAACGGGTTGGTTTGATACAGAGCAACTCGCGTGATCTCATCCTCTGAGATTTCAGAGGCCCGATCATCCCACAGGTTTTAGTGTAGCAATTTTGGCTGACTGACCTTTCACAAGAATACCACAAAAAAGGAGAAAAGGAAGCAGGGACATAAAAAGAAGATATCAAAACTTAGGGAAATGAAAATCAAACCGGTTTGGAAACCCGGCAATTTCGCTGAAATCGCCCACTCGCGCATCATTAACCAAGAACCTCATTAATTTTAATTTATTGAACAAAGGCATTCAAATTTTCTTTGTTATTGTTTAGCTAGTTGGAAAATACGAGTTCTTTTCTTAATGCTTTATTTGTAAACATTGGGCTCGTTGGAATATCATTACCGGATTGTATAGCCAAGGATTCACCTGTATTCTACCTTGAGTATTTCAGTACCAAACTAAAATAATGAAAAGGAGAAATCCTTTAGAAACAGGGCTATCACAAACAGTGCAAGTTTAGCATTTCCGTCAGGATTTTCGAAGCGCGAATAATTCGAAATCAGTGAAACGAGCTTTGCACTAATAACATGTTTTTTTTTTTACGTAGCAAAAGTTTGTATTGAATCTCACAGCTAGCGTAATCTTGAAATATAAAGTTGGCTCCGCTATAACCATAACCTTGACTTATCTTATCTAGTTACCGTAAGGTAATCAGCGGTAATTGTATAAGATAGCTTGCATAGTTTTATAATTACTTACGCGAAAGTACCGGAAGTGTACGCCCAATTAGACTTGAGTGACATGTCGTTAGATTGCTGATGACTCTAAGCGGAAGTTACTTTTAAAGGAAAAATTATAAAATAAAACCTTCCATTTCCCTTCACCTTGAAACGTGTGAGTGCGTGTCACGTCTGGAGGGAACTAACGGGAATCTTTGATTGCCCACTGCGAATTGCACCAGGTGATCAGTAATGCATGACCGGGAGCCAGAACAAACACCTGGGATGACTCACGATAGATATAGATTAGGCAAACCGGGAAGATGTCTAGGATCGAGAAGAAACCTGCGGTGTAAAGTTTGAGGATGGTTTAAGACATTGATTAGCTTGGACTCATTAATATTGCATTTCAGACCTAAAGAATTACCTCTTCGCTTTGGTTTCCTTTCCGTCTAGAACTTCGCGCCGGTGGCATATGATAAAGCATCTTATGGCAAGTTCTACATGGGAGATTCCTACATCGTACTTCACGTGAGTTTTGTTTCAATTGCGTTTCCACCGTTCCTTCCTTTTTTCTAAATTCTAATTATTTCGGTGTCTCCCCCGCAGTTTTTGTTGTTGGAGCACTAAAAACTAATGCTTCAGGGGTTTGGGATATAAATAGAAGCTTCTTTACGTCTTTTGCAATAACACAGAAAAGAAATAACACTTTTACCAGCAGTTACATATTCCACAGAAATGTCTCTCGTTTTTCTAATTCTCGTTTTCTAATGAAAAACAGACCTTCAAGAAAAACGAAATGCTGCGTTGGGATTTGCATTTCTGGCTTGGCAAGGAAACCAGTCAAGTAAGTTCACATTATTTTTTTTATCACTCAGAAGCGATGAGCAGTCAAGCTTCCTGTGATATTACATCCATTGGCAGATGCTCTGTAACCGGTTTGTATAAATAATGTTATTAATTAAAATTGTTATTTTGCAAATTGTATTCGCGTTTTTGCAAATTGTATTCGTTTTTGGTTCCCCAAATATCAGTTAAGCTTTATGTAATAGCTGAATAAATTAAGTAGTCTATATTTAGGATGATTTACATATTAATATTTTTGTTTTTTGATGTCATGTAGGTGACCTTTCATGTAGGTTGACAGTTTGTTACAATTGTATCCATTTTCACTCCATTGTACGTATCTTAATAATCTGAGCCAAATTTGATTTTCATTTAGTTCAAATCGGCTTATTATCTCTTTTGCCCTAATTTAACGTGAAGTGCACACTACTTTTACTGTTAATCAGAGTTAAGCAGCAGACAAGAGGCAATTAAGTAACTCTGAATTGGTATTCTCTGCCAGGATGAAGCTGGAGCAGCTGCCATGTTAGCTGTGGAATTAGATGATTCCCTCGGCGGTGTCCCTGTCCAACACCGGGAAGTTCAAGAATACGAATCACCGCTTTTTCAGTCGTACTTCAAATCCGGTACAAATAACTTACGAAATCTTAACTTTAATTCTTGCTTCTCCCTATCCCATTACCCTTCAGATCTCAGATCTGAAGTTTAAATCCTTAAAGAAAACGAATACTACTAACAACTTGTAATTGCTTTTACACGTAACAAGCACAAAGAAAAGAACAGCACAGAGTGAAGCTGAGAATACCGCATATGTTACGAAAATAACGTGTGGTTCTCCTTTCTAGGTATCCGTTATTTGTCCGGAGGGGTCGCTTCAGGGTTCACCCATGTGGATCCGGACGCGGTGGAGAAGAAATTGCTGCAAATTAAGGGAAAGCGGAATGTTCGCGTTCGCCAGGTGCCCTTGGATATTCACTCTATGAACAAAGGCGACTGCTTTGTGTTGGATGCCGGCAAAGTGATTTACGTTTATATGGGCACTGGCAGTAAACGGATCGAACGTCTCAAAGCAATTCAGGCCGCTAATCAAATCCGAGACCAGGATCACGCTGGCAAAGGAAAAACTGTTATTCTAGGTACAAAAAACATCCTTTTAGTATTTAATTTCCATCTTTCTGCCAAAAAATGGACTACACAATAAAATCAAAAGCGAATTGAAACGTGCGGGTAAAGACGTGATTCCGGTGTATGCGGTTTGGTTTCATATCTTTGTCTTGTTTTTCATTTCCCCCTGCAGATGAATATAGCAACGGTGGAGAATTTTCGGCCTTTTTCAACGAATTGGGCGGAGGAAGCTCTGCAGATATTCAAGATGAAGATGCCGGCGGCGATGACGTAGATTTTGAAAAATCACAGCAAGTAAACAGAAACCCCCAACAATTCGTTAATTTTTTTGGTTAACTCGCAAAAAATACTTTTCTATTGACTTTCGATTTTTTATCGTCATCCATAATCAAGTAGATAATTATTTTCCCCCATTAATCTTCATTTAAGAAGCTTTTTTTGCGGTTTTATATTTTACATTGAATAACTTATAATTGTTCATACTTTAGACGGTGGTGACTTTGTATCGTGTAAGTGACGCTAGCGGGCGGCTACAAGTAGAAAAAGTGGGCGAAAAACCTTTACAACAATCTATGCTGAAAACTGAGGTAAAAACGATTTTAGTCTTCTATTTTTTTGCGTTTGTGAAATGGAAAATTAGTGACTGAAATCCGCTAACCTCAAAGCTACATCCATAACTAATACGTAGTATTTTCCCCCTTTTTATTTCCGCCCCCGAATCCAGGAATCATTAGCCGAGGTTTGTACCTATAAAGATCTTTTTCATTTGCATTTTTAAGAAATCCTTAACGCAAGAGTGCATTCATGTTCGTAATATAACATGACACAGAATTAAAGTTCGCATTGGGGGGATGAATGCGCACGTTTCGCCCTAATTCCTCTGCCAAGTATAGGTCACTTCTATATTGAATGGGAAATGATTGGTTGATTGCTATGGGAACGGTGCTGGGCACGTTTTATCCGCTCTTATTTTAATGGATACGGACGATATTAATAAAAACAAAATTTTTCCACTTCCTCTCCCTTGTCTTCTCTTTTCTTCTGTTTCGTGATCAATAGGACTGCTTCATTTTGGATACAGCCGGATCTGGCATCTTTGTTTGGATTGGCAAAGGCTGCACACGTAACGAGAAACTTCAAGCCATGAAATTCGGACAGCAGTTCTTGGAAGAGAAAGGATATCCTATGTGGACTAAAGTATGTAATAACTTCTACTACATAGTTTATTTTTCTAAAAATAAGAAAAAAAAGTTACCGTCAAGTCGTGGCTCAAAAAGTCACAGTAAAAGCCTAAAGCTGGTAATTCAAATTGTATTTCCATTCCATAAATAGGTTGAACGGATTGTCGAAGGAGCCGAATCGACTGTCTTCAAACAGTATTTTGCTACCTGGAAAATGCCCCAAGATGTCCAAGGCTTGGGCAAGATCTTTAGGAGTAACAAAATTGCAGGTACATAAAATGTAAAAATATAATCACAGTTAAAGATCCGGTTTGTAACTTCCTGGTGGCCATTATTATTGGTTACACACTACTACCAATATTTCATGCTAATCTAATTTCTTCTTTCCGTCTTTGAACGTCGTCTTATAGCCTCTTCCTCCAAGCCCAAGATACAAAAAGGTTAGATATCGCTGGCAGCGTGCCCCCAAAACAATAGAACTTTCTAATTTGCGACATCCTGAATGCTTCCATTAACTTACAAATTGCGTACTAAACCTAAACCATCTATTGACTAAACATGGAAGCTTTCTGCCATGACTAAACCGCATGAGCTTTCGCCAATTTCAACCATAATTTACAGTTAAATTAATTACTTTTTTATTGCGCAGAGTTTGATATCCGGTCACTGCATGCTGGCAAACTCCGTTTACTGCTCAAATCTGGCGGTGGAGCATTAGGGTTTATGCCTGATAATGGAACCGGTGAAAAAGAAGTTTACCGCGTGGAAAACTTCGAATTGGCCCCCGTAGATCCCAGCATTCACGGATTTCTCTTCGGTGGTGACTCATACGTCATCAAGTATACTTATGGAGCCAATACCCGCAAAAGTCATATTATCTATTTCTGGCAAGTAAGTTGTCTTTATTCAACGGATGAGAAGTAGAAAAGTTCAAGCAGAGCTAAAATATTGTTCAACTTTAGGGCAATGAGAGCAGTTTGGACGAAAAAGCGGCTTCTGCTTTACATGCCGTACGTCTTGATGACGAATTAGGCGGTAAAGCTATTCAAGTTCGAGTGGCCCAGGGCCACGAACCTCGGCATTTCTTGAAAATGTTCCAAGGTAACAACTTGCGGAACTTTTAATACTGTGAGAACTGTTGCGAAAATCTAACTTTATTTTCTCTTGCTTTGAACAGGAAATATGATTGTGTTCTTGGGCGGACATGCCAGCGGATTCCGCAACGTGCATGATATGGATTCCTATGACCTTGATGGCACACGGCTTTTCCATGTAAGTGTTGAGTATATACCCTACAATAATTGTTTGTAACAGAAACCGTATCTTCGTATGTTGCTTCTTGTGAAGGTAAGAGGTTCTGGACCCGAAGACGTGCGAGCTGTGCAAGTCCCTGAAGTGGCGGGTTCTTTGAATTCGGACGATGTGTTTGTTCTGGAGATTCCTTCAGCTACATATATCTGGCATGGCAAGGTAACACGCTTCTATAAATCGCTACTGCTGAATTAGTTCCTAAAAAAGTAACGCGTGTCCTAAAAAAAAACAGGGAGCTTCGGACGAGGAAAAAGAAATGGGCGACAAAGTCGCATCGTTGGTGTCCCCAGGACGATCAGCTGTTACGATTCCGGAAGGCGAAGAGCCTTCAGAGTTTTGGAACGGACTTGGAGGACAAGGACCGTACACTACTGAAGTGTATGACCCTGCCCCGTTCTTAAAACCTCGCTTGTTCCATTGTATCTTGTCGCCGCTGGGTAAGCTCCGCGTGGAGGAGATCCCATCTTTCCGGCAAAAGGTATGAATCTAAAGCTGAAACTGCAATACGGGCTGAATAAACGTGGGATCTGAAAATCTGTATGTTTTTAGGACTTGGTTGAAGATGATGTCATGGTATTGGACGCTGGTAGAGAAGTTTACGTTTGGATTGGTAAAGACTCGACCGAGGAAGAACGCAAGAAAGGCTTGAGTATGGCTCAGGTAAAATTTTCTAAAGAAAAAGAACTTTAGTTCCAATTAATTTGACTGTGTGTGTTGTAGGAATACCTGAAAACCGATCCAACTGAGCGTTCTCCCGATAATGCTATCATTCTGCTCGTGAGACAAGGATCCGAGACTGAGAGTTTTACGCAGATGTTCCCAACTTGGAATTCAGAGCTCTGGAAGGTAAGTGTTAGAATAGATAAAAAAATGCAAAAGTAAGCTAAAAATGATTTCTTGCTTAGGGCTTCAAATCCTATGAAGATCTCAAAGCCGAGATTTCTGCAAAGGAAGAGTAAAAAAAAACACACGAAAAACTGAGGCTTTCTTAGGGTCTTCGCCTTTTTTGCTGTAGACTAGAAGTGCCTCGGAAGTGGCAGACATGAGCTACTTTTACTATATATTGCATTGGCCAGCAGCCTTCTTGCTTAAACTGGATTCTTTTGTGAAATCTTGCCTGCGTTTTTGCAATAAGTCTTTGCTATCGATAAAAACATCACTTATTAAGAGTTTGGTCTTGTCATAACCCCGAAATCTTTTTCACAGTATTTGATTTGCTGTACTTCTGGCTTCCTTTTTTAAGTTTGACTATATTTAAAGTGCTTGATGGCAAATATAATAAATATACGCCTTCTGATTCAGCTTCCGTTAGTCTTCGATAAAAAAAAGCTATACCGTTTGGCAAGTATTGAATCTTGCACTTTAAGTTAAGTTAAGTTAAGAGACACGTGCTTCTCGCCGAAACTGAAATTTAAAGGAACAACTAATTAAACGCATAAAAAATATCGAGTTTTTTTTCTATTAAAAAATCAGATTTCGTAAACCTGTTGGGAGTGGAAAAACTCGACAGTATTTTCTCCTGGGATTAAGCGTTTCTTAATGTAACGCGTAACCTTAATATATTTCACATTTAGCTTGAATTAGTACAGCCCAAGCTGTAAAATACAACTCAAGCAAAAAACATTAGAAGGACCTAAGATTTTACCTTATTGTCTTTCTGCTTTCATGGTAAACATAAAAGCTATAGGAATGGTTTCTCACGATTTGCACGCGGGATTAGTCTTGTTTGATAAGATTCGAACAAGGATATATAAGCTTTGGAAAACCAAATAAAATAAATATTACTCGCGTTATAGTGAACATTCCCCGAAAAAACTTCTCAAAATGTACCATTTGGCTTAAAAAGTAGCTCACACTTCGTGATATACAAGAGTTGGCTTTTCTTTTCTTTCTTTTGAACAAGGCCCCAGCCTATCGTTTTCCAAGTTCGATAGCATGACTGCAGGATCCCTATAAAAGTAGTGCAGGTAAGGATGCTTCGATAATGAGGGATTCTTAAAATGTCAACATTGAACTGATTAACATGGCAATCACGTGATTGGGTCGACGTCAAGGGGCATCAAGGATTTGGTTATTATAATGAACAATTTTAAGTCAATTGACAAATGGTCCCATCACCATTCAGCAGCCGCAACACTGGAAAAGTGCCCCAAACACCACAAGCGCAACACGGAAGTCCAGAAGCATATTATTTTCCTCTTCATATATTCGACTTGGGATCTCACATTAACTGCTGGCGATTCAGGGTCGCTGCGAAATGAAACCCCGAAGAATCCATGGCTTCTCGACTCACCACAGGCTGCTGTAGTAATGTTGCTGCTGACGTTGGAGCAGCTACGGGCTTATGCGGCAAGGTATGATAATAATTATAGGCTCCTGATGGGCCCTGCCCGCCGTTCAGCCCATGCAACTGCCCATTCCTAGCATTCAAACTGCTCCGCAGGGCCGAAAGCTGCTGCAAGGTGTTGGCTGTGTTGGCGTACGCAGAAATAGGGCTTGGTTGCTGCTGTTGCATTGCAATACAGCTATCATGATAAAGATCGTTGAGGGAATGTTTGTGAGCTGAACCGCTGTGTTCGTGATACTGCTGCTGAGCCAGAAGCCCCTGGTTTCGACAAGCTTGCCGAGTAAGAGTACTGTAAGCCCGATTTGGGTTTGCGTTTGTTCCATTGCCTATCAGGTTACTGCTACTGCCGCTTTTGCTATTGCTGATGTCGACGGCTGTTGCGGAGGTGCTGTAATCGGCTGGGCTTTCATCGATCTGTAACAGAAGACCGCATTAACACTACGTGGCTTTTAAACGGACTTAGGGTTTGGACTATTTAAGACCGTTGTGAGAAAATGTAGGCTTACCCTCATTATAGATAAAGACATTAATTTCCCACTACGGTCAGCCATTTCGAAACTTTGCTGAGCCGTATACTGGGTGGCCAAATCCGGGGTGCCTTGTCGACTGCCACTGTTGCTGTCGTGTTGCAGAAGGTCTTCGCCTGTAAAAAAATGAACAGAAACACACAAGCATTAATATATGCTTATTTTACAAAAGCCTCCATAGGCTAAATACTTTATCCCAGAATTCTGACTAGCTCTTAGACGTTAGCTTTATATAGTCATGTAAATATTTACTCGTATTTTTTTTAATTTGAAACGACGTAGGCTTACTCATAATTAGTAATCACTATAATTATTTCATTATTGTATCATGTACTGCATTAAATAGTACAATGTATGACAAATAATTAATAGTGTCTTAGTAAACTACTCGTAAATAAGCGAAACCGATAAACGTTAAATACGTTAAATAAATCAGCCAGATTTAATGCTTCCAGAAAAGAGCACAATGACGCAGTTTTTTGAACTGGGGGAAACTTTTGAAACTAGGATTTTTCTAACTATTCGTAACTTTCCGTTATGAAGACACTTGCTAATGTAAACAAAAAATATTTCTAAAAGATCTCTGCGACAATCGGCGTGGATCTATTTGTTATTTCACAAGGGTATAAACTAAAACTGTTTAGGTAAGAGAATTGTTTACTTCTGCTACGAAATTCCCGCCATTAAAAAAAATAATAATATAATAACGTATAACAAATAACCACGCAAGTTGTAACAGTACACTAACATGCAAATCTCCCTGAATACAATGCTGTAAAAGTTGCATTTATTTGAAAACATTGTAATACTACTCTATCTCAACTATTTTTCTTCTTTTCCCTCTCTCTCTCTTCCACAACCAAATTACCTCTCCTACCAGGAATCACATCCGGATCTTCGTCGTCCCGTTCGGTTTTTTCCTTGTCCAGAGCTTTAGCCATAGCTTTACTTTTGTTGTCGGTTGCATCGAAGCGATTCCTTCGAGCCACTGGCCGCCGCAGCCGAGAGGTTAATACTACCCCAATGCAAATTATGAAGACGGTTACCGAGACGCCAACGGTAATACCCAAGACGGACGCAAATTCGTTGGATTCCATGACCACTACATGTACAACCGAAGCTGTCAGGTCACAAATATAACAAAACGTTAGAATTATAAATCTTTATGGTCTAAGAAAGTTTCTTTCGGGACTGATGTGAACGAGACGGAAGTGAATGCCAAGTGACGGGAAACACTTTATGAGTCCCTGTGTCAATACTTGGTGCACTAATGTGTGTGGGCGTGTTGCATGCTTAAGCTGAATCCACCCACTTTTTTTTAGTACAATTTCGGGGTTTTTCATGACGTGCTCCACACGAGGTGAGGAAACGATGTGAGATTGGTGAGGAAATGTAAAGAGAGAGGCGAAAGCCTTTTCAAAGTGTGCCGTTTCAACTTGGTTGCAGCTAATGAGTGCTAATTGCCTGAGCTCGTATGGAAATGAGGCACAAAGAGAAATTCAACCTACGCTAAACGCTATACACTTTACTCGCCCGCTGATAATGGTGCTCTTCTTAAGCCTAAAGAGTAGTCTAAGCACGTCTAAAACTGAAACAAAAAGGGCGTTACGAAACGGCGCATTCCGGTGTTTTGCGAAGCGTGAGACGAGACGTGGAACTATCGTCTTAGAAGTAAACAGTAAAGCACGACGATTACCTGTCTGCTTTTCAGCTGGTTTAAGCGTGTATCCTTCGAGAGTAACCGCCGGACTTCGGCCCTTGGCATTTAAAGCGTAGACAAAGAGGGCAATTTTCATGTCGGCCTCCAGATTGATGAGACGGAAATGTGGGTGAATGTTGGACGAATTGGACAATAATTTGCGGTTCACTAGGTTGAATGCTTCCAATGCAAAGCGTTGTGCCAGGCCGCCGTCGAAACCTGCTTTACACGTCACTTCCAGGGATTCGGATGTCTGGTTGGTCACCGAACAATTCACAGGCGCTTCTGGACGTCCTTTAAAATCAAGACAAATAACCCTTTACTTTAGGGTTTCCCTTAACAAAAGTGAAACCTTGTGCTAGTCAGTGTTTTCTGTCAAAGTCCTAAATGTAAACTATGAAAGATGGACCTTGCATTAGAAATTCCATCTTAATATCCTCAACATATCTTTGTGCTATCGGGAGGCTATTCGTTTCACCTTTAAGGCCACGGTATACTGCAAGTAGTTGATAATTTTTTTGTCAAAAGATGACACTGACGTCATACCATTTCTTGTTCTAATTTCATAAATTTAAACAGGAAACTAAAAGAAACAGAAAGAGATAAGTAAAAAAACATTTTTTTCCTAAAACTATCTTCATAACAAAATCTACTTTCCGTGCTGCTTAAGAGTTTGATAAATTATTTATTTACAATTTTCAAAACTTGATCACTATGGAAAAAATATGTGAATAGATTATTCATTCAGAAAACCATCTAGCGGACGAAACGTTAAGTGAAAGTGAATCACACGGTGGATACACGCTGGAAAATACCTAGCAAACGGCACAGTACTGTATGTACTGTATAAAGCAGGTTTGTAAATTTACCTAGCTAATTTACTTAAAATGGCTTTCCACAATTCATACAAAGTTTTACAGTTCACGTTCGCACGGTTATATTTCTTTTATTCTTAATACATTTCCCCTTACTTGTGTAATTTCAATGTAACCAAGTACATACTCACTTTTAGGTGTGTAGTACTACATCCCTAGCTAAAAGTAAAAGAAATTCGCAACGGTTACCTTCCTATCTGCAGCCTTGTCAAGACCCATCATACTGACGTGACTTAACAAGGCCACACATGTGATGGCCCACCAAAAACGCCAAATCGATACATGTCAATGACTGCTCTTGCTTCTCCGGCTATACTCTTCTCGTTCTATAGGTTTTCTGCCTTGTTATGTAGGGGGGCCCTTCTCCCTAAACCAGAAAGCTACCTTAGCCATAACCTTGTAGTGGGACGGCTTATAATACTTCTCAAAGTTGTTGCTCATTTTTTTCTACTCTGACTCTCTTTTTCTCTCTTATGCTTTAACTTTGTATTTGTCCTGAGCAAAAAAAAAAAAAAAAAAAAAAAAAAAGAGTTCGAAGAAGAAATCGTTAGATAGTTTTTCTTTTTCTTTTAGGAGTATCGAAGAAGGCGGGGGGGATTGGAGCAGGGGGATCCTGGGAATCTTTTGCCTGAGAAACTTTTCCTTCTGTTATATACAGGATTTAACTTTTTGCGCTTTTAAACCCAATTAGCTAGTAGGAGAATCTAGAATTTTTGCCAATAAAAAAAATAATAAAAAATAGAAAAAATGTTGGTAAAATTATAGCATACCTCCTGGGATAATGTAGAAAACGCACGGCTCTGTTTGCTGTCCGATGGCATTATTGGCCCAACACAGCAAAGAACCATAGTCGCGTTCAGCTTGTGGCGAATACGTCATAAAACTGGCATTTCCATCCTAACGAAAAGTTACCGTTGTTTTTATTGTTCAGCCCCCAACTCATACAACATACATCTAAACATATCGCCCCCTCCAGCTAAAAAGATGGCAAAGTACTGGCAGCGATACGAGTTCGGTAGCGTAAAGAAAAGGAAAACATCAGGTCCGTATTCACAAAACAAGGCTTTTTGGCGATAAGCCTTGACTATGAAAAATTTTATAACAATTTTTCATTACAACACTTTCCCCACGTTTCCACCATAAAAAAGACTTCCCGCCAAGAGACATATAATAAAAATAAGGAGAAGAAATGTAATAACTTAAGAGCTGTACACATATATCTATATATCTATACTGTTACAGTACGAAAGCTTCCTGAGATAAAGGAGGCAGTAATTGGAGCTACAGAAGGGCGAAATATCTATCTTTTTACGTCCTCCTATCTACCTTCTAAAATCTATCATGTCGTGTGTATTTTTTCTATTTTTTTATTATTATTTTGTTTTTAAGGAAAAGGGTTTGCTTTTCGTCACGCGCACGTCAGTGAGCAAGAAACTGGAGAAATTGTTTCTAGTTCATCTGAGCAACGAACAATTACCTGAAATACACCGCTATCTTCCTCTCCTACCAGCACGCTTACAGCGTATGTTCTCTTGCCTTATTATTAACAATATAGCTATGCGTATTTCACGCAATATCTCTTTGACTCCCATACTTTGGTTGATTTGTAGGCATTTCTTACATCTTTTCCCACTTACAATCCTAATATATTTCACCTTCAGCGCTTTAAAAACCCGACTCCTATATATTACAATTCAACAGAAGGGGGAAGTTGTTCCTTTGCATTTGAAATCCCATATACTTTATATACAAATCTGCAAAGTTTAAACAATTTGGCTACAACTTAAACAGTTTGACCAAAACGTAAACAAAGATCGATAGTAATGGAAACAAAAAACCCCGTTTGGAAGGAAAACGATAAATTAAATTGAGACTTGATTTATTTACACACTAATATTTCAAACTACTGTTCCATTTCCTGAACTTAAGAACCTTTGATTAACACCATACTGCAAGGCCTGTAAATATCCCAGCCACAATTACCGAATTTCACTTGAAATACGAGGTAAGCATTCCAATATGTAGTTTAAGTATAATTTTAGAAAGGAACTGAACCTTTTTCCTGGAATGGTGTGTAAGTTTTACCTGCGTATGTAAATGGCTCGGCAGATCAATGACTTCGGCGGTGGAGGCGTTGAAAGCCCAGCGAAATGAGACAGGGGCTGGAACGGCGTCGGATTCGCAGCGAACTCGCACAGAATCGTAACGAGCAACACCGTAAATGGTTTTTTGGCCTGGTCGGCATACTGGTTTGTCTGAGGAAACCAAAAGACAAATAAAAAAAACAAACCTTAAAGGTTTACCAACGAAAGAAAAAGTGTTTGGTCAGGATTTGGAGACTCGGGAGAAGAAAGAGAAGAAAAGAAAAAAGTAGGTCCGAAACATGGCTTAATTTTCTTCAAAGGGAGACTTAATCCCCATTACACAGCAGCTTTGGGAAGCTGTCTTTATTCCCTTTTGTTCTTTGTCTTACCATCTACAATTTTTCTTACCATGTGCCTAAGATCCATCACGTGCTCAGCATCCCACGCACATTTATTTGAAAAGGAAAGTGTTGGGTGTATACTTTTTTTAAATAATAATACGAAAAGTCATTTCGAAAGAGAGCATAGACAGCATAATACATGAGAAGCTACTAAAAATTTGCATGTCTCCTAACAAGGTTTAATTTTTTGCTTAGCTAGGCAAATAGCTATCGAGGGATGAAAAAAGTACTACAGAACCAAATTATGAATTCAATCTTCCTTTATTTTCCTACGCTGCTGCCTACGTAGTACTATGTTTCAGATTCAAGAAAAGCTTTTAAACACTTGCAAACCCTGACCGCAAACCTCTTATATGCTCCAATTTGACGAGGGCCGTCTTGTCAAAAATAATACAAATCAGAACATTACATTTCCCTTCCCTTGATTATCTAAAACGAATAAAAAAGGCGCATGCAAACATCTGCCCACGTCAAATCAGAGAGATGCAAGATGTATCCCATCTCCTACTACGATGCACAAAGCTTAATAAAGAAAGATCTCAATTTCTGCGAAAACTAAGTATTCTCAAAATCCACTTCAATGCAGCAGAAATACTATGTAACCCAATAGCCTTCCATGTACTGGCTCTTTTGCAGATACAATGAAAGATGCAACTCAATTAAGTACCTAGGCTTGGTGTTCAAGACACCTATACCCCCCTGTGATGTTTTTTTTTACAACACACAGATATTAGTGACTTTGTAGAATAGATGAAAATACAATATCCGACAACAGGCAGAAGCCTACGTCGGCCTAATAAAAAAAACACTTTAAAGATGTCCAACCCAACCTCAGAAAAGAGAGAAACTTAATTTGAACTCAAGTTTTTCCCGCCAACAAACTATAACATTCTGGGCAACTGCTTGTTCGTTTCAAACTTGTTCAGAGATACAATTTTTACACCCTGGAATAATGCAATGTAAACTCAAATTCTAATAATCTAAGATACAATCTTAAAAAGCGAAAATGTGAGGTACAGCAATTATCAATATACTCCCCCTTCCCCCGTAAAACAATAATAATTGAATCCATAACATTTTTTAAAAGAAGTTTTGAGATTTAAAGCTCCCGTATACCCTTAGTTAACTGATGCGAAGCAGTCGCGTATGGCACTGATGTTTGTTATGTTTTTGCAAAAGACTTGGGTAAGAAAGTAAGAAAAGAAATAGATAGCTAATTGCTGGCAAAGTTTCTACGCTTGTTTTGCTTCTGAAAAGTACTACGTGTCACCACAGTTTGCTGTAGCAGCATGATGTCCAAATCAAGTCGTCAACACTCGGAACAAGATTTCTCAAAAACAGCTAGTCAGATTGGAAAGCAAACTAAAACAAAAGTTTTCTTTTATTAGTAGCTAGTGCACAAGCAAAGGAAAGATTTTTAGGTCACGTATTTCTCATGGTTGCAAATTTAATTTGCATATTGCTAATATATTAGTCATAATTAAAAAGTGTGCATTGGTTGTGCACTACCTGTTAGCAAGCTCAAGCTTACTGTCAAATAATGTTTTCATTAAATGGACTGGTTTTCTCAAAGAGTTGTTCCGCAATTCCCCTTAGTAACAGCCTTTACCGAGCTAAGGTATATGGGAGCCTTAACTTAAACAGTAAAATTTTAATTATGAAACAGCTAATTATTTAAATTATGCAATTATGAGTATGCAATGAAATTACTGCTCCAAATAGGGAAAATAATACATGAAACAAATAAAATGTTACTTGCAAACAGTACAATCTCAACGTCACTGGGAGAGTCCCTGAACGCAAACAATGAAAAGTCAAGTTTTTAGATATTTTTTTCCGTGCTTAAGGTATTTAGGACAGTTTTGCTTATCGCAGAATTATCCTCTGGCAAATTCAAATCATTGTAATTAATTTCATGACTTAACCATACGCAGGTTTATGGTAGAATTTGTAGCGTACTTAAGATTGATGCAAGTTTGCCATGATGTGAACCATGTTTATTACTATGGTGTGTTGGCGTGCGGAATTGTTGGAAGCTTTTTCTTACGCATGATTTGGAGGAAGACAGTATTACTGACTCCGTTGCCCTCAGTGTTGGCTGCCTGACAGGCATAGCGTCCAGCCTGATGTCTCTGGACTCCACGCATGACGAGGCTCTGATTGATGGTGATCACGGAGGCACTGACGTTATGACGGACGATTTGGCCCTATAACGCAGACATATAGGCAAAAAGGCAAAAAATTAACTTATGTAATAGACTATAGTCTCCTTTTCCTTCTAAAAGTACCACAAAAATAACAACTCTGCTTTGTTTCTCAGTCCCCTGTGCATTAATATCTATGCTCCCATCGCATGTTGATCCATTAGCAATCACGAATCGAAGCAATCGACCTCACATCGTGGGACTTTATGATTCTTATAAGAAAAAAATAAGTTTGGCTCTTAAAAGGAAACGACCAAGACATTAAGAAACAACTTGAGCTTTGGGGTGCTGCTGACTTGGAGGAGGAAAAAAATAAACTTATCTTCATCGTATGACTCTTAAATGAGAGGTGCAGCTTTAAATTTGACATTTCCAGGCTTTTCTGCATGGTGAATCAATAAAGCATAATACGGTACTCATGAAACAGTTACGAGATCCTTTCTCAGGAACGATCAAAATGTCCTAAACTACACGACTTTCCCTCTTCCTGTGGTTGAAAGTGTGCAAGGTATACCTCATGGGTCCAGACAACACGATGCGGAGGAGGATTGGACTTGACTTGACACTCGAAGTAAACATGGTCGCCTTCTTCGATGTCATGTGGATTGAGGTTCCGACCCAACTCCAATTCCACTGTCGGCGAAACTAGAAATACACAATGTGCATACTCATTAATAGGAAAACCGATAAACAATAGCTGGGTTGTCTATCTCTTTAGGCTGACGATGTCAAACTCCACAATACCCTGCGCTGTTCTAGAGTTTGGCAGGGTTATATGAGTTTCTTTGCAATTTCATTTATCTCAATTTTGTAATTAGCAGTTTAACAATGGAGCTCCCGGTTCCGGAAATGATCGAAACGGGAAGAACGGGGATCCATGTACCGTATAAACTCGTCTTTCTGCACTTGAAGCAGATAAACCCCGGTTTTCACAAATCGATTTGATACAGTTTTTCCACGAAAAACAATATTATATTATCGTTTAAATTTAATAGTGTCATAGTAAATTTAGCACTATACATTACACATAAATTACCACGATGCACAGTTGTGCCTTTTGACATTACAGAGCAGAAAGTAATTAAATTTTCTAAAAAAATAATTTAGTTTGGAAATAATTTAATAGTTGGGACTACTATGCAATGTACTACCGTCATGTTTGAAATACAGAGAGATCAGAAAATTTAATAATTTATCTATGACTTTTCTTTTGTTACAGGACTTTAACCTTCAGCTTCGCTACCTTTTGTTTTATTTTCCGTCGCTCTTTTATTCCCAAGCAGGTAAGAGCAACTACAGTTAATGTACGTAGAACACGAAACCCAGCAGAGAAACTCAAACAGAAAGAAGAATCGTTCACATGGTGTATAATGCAAAACTTCTGAACTTCCCACTTACTAACATCGCACAAGCTTTTCTCTTCGACGGACGGTACGGATAATGAAACCCATTACTAAGAAATACCCTTTTAAGTGGTTAATTATTGTCATGTCTTTAAAATCTTGCTCTAGACATTCTCTTTTGGTTAGTCCCTTAGCTGCTTTTCGAATTTTTTTTGCTTTGAAACAACCTTTTAGTTCACTTGTCTGTAAGGCAAGATTTGTTTCAAACTTATTTTCAATTGTTTTAAAATCATTACATTCGTGTTGACTTCTTTATTGCACTGGCCGTTAAATTGGTTATTAGTTTCCTAACTTTAAAAAAAAAATCAAGCTTCTGATTGTAGGTTGTACTCCTTTTTAGTACTACTCATTCTGTTTTAACACATTTTCTCTCAAAATTGTACATTCGAATTTGATGTTTAACCATCTTAGGCTTAATTTCAACATGAAAGTAAGCTAATAGTTAATATTAATGAGAATTTGAAATCAATTTCACTTTGATGTTTTGAACTTACATAGAACGTTGAGTTGTTTCCGCGTTTCTACTACGCTGGTATTTATGAACGGGTTGGCAGCGCTGCAACTCAAAATTGCTCCATGGTCCAATGCGGTGGGAGTGATGCGAAGTATGCTGGTAGTCACATTTCCATCCAAACTGGACTGCTGCAAATATTGTACGACATAAATAGTTAATGAGTGCTTCCAATGCACCCAAATGCATCTCACAAACCAATATACGTATAAATACCTCAAGACGGGTAAAGTAGATAACTCAAACAAAACCAACATCGTGAATTCGTAGTAGTTATTTGTCTTTCCACCTTCATTACGAGACTTTATCTAGAAACTCTATGCTTTTCCCGTTCCAGTATCTACCACTTCTGTTTATTTGCTTGTAATCTAAGAATTTTCTGTCTCTCCCCTCTCCCTGCATCAGGGGCTTCCTATGGCATGTACACCTTGTTTCCTGATAGAATCAATACACGAATCCAAACCAAATTAACGTTCTGCAGCACACTGCTCTTTTTTCACCGAGAACCACCTCGCAGACACCAATTTAGGGTACTTATCTTGTGCCTGGATCCCAATAACGAAGGTAAAAACTGAAATACTAGCGAGCGAACACCAACAACGGAAAAAGGAACTTTTCTATATCGTTAAAGTCTGGAATCATTACAAACAATAACTATGTTACGTTTGCGTAGAACTTGCCCCCCACACAAGCGCGAAAATAAAGAACCACCACCACACAAGTCGTAAAAACACAAAGATTACTTTTAGAAAGGCATACACAAAGCCCACCAAAAACAATTTTTATAAAATGAAAAAGGATATAAAGCGTTTGTCTTTCTCCTATCTCATTAATATTATGCGTCTCACATCGGGAAATAAAATTTCATAAGCTCAAAGGAAACCCCTTGATGACATTCCGCTGAAATAAAAGCAAAGCGAAGAACGGGCGCTGCTTATGCGAAATTTGCCTACCCAACCACCATACGGATGCCAAATGTAGTCCAAACTACTACGACATCATATATATATATATATATATATATATATATATATATATATATATATATATATATATATATATATATATATATATATATATATATATATATATATATATATATATATATATATATATATATATATATATATATATATATATATATATATATATATATATATATATATATATATATATATATATATATATGAAAAGCTTAACTTGGCCGCCATTTGTTGCGTAAGCAGGGCGCGCTTTTTGAATTTAAAAACCTACCCTTTTCAAAAAATTTAAGTTTTGACTCATAGTAAAAATGATAAAAATCAGAAATTATTAAAAAAAATAATAGCGATACAAATACCTGATTGTAAGAAAAATTAAACAGACGATTACTTATAGAATTTTAGTTTATATTCTATTCGCTAAGGTTGCATCTTTTTATGTATCTTCATCTATCTCTGCATCCACAGAGAAATACTTGGGAAATTTTTCGAAAATTGGCATTTACGATACATAAAACCCTATTGAAAATTATAATACTACAGGTTGTAAAGAAAGAAAATTTTACCCGGTCTTTAGCGAGTAAGGGAGTGTCGTGCAAATTCCAACTCGTGCCAGCGGCCGGTCGGGAGCCCACGGATACACATTCCAGGTCATATCTCTTCCCTGCAGATAAGGCTTTATCCGCGCCATTGATGGATACTGACAGGGGTCGCACTATAAAGCAAAAAAGGAGAAGGAAGAAAATGTAGAAAAAATTGAGAAGGTCCAGCCATTAGTCAAATGCTGCCGAGCTCTATCCCAACAAGCAGGTGAGCTTGCTTTTCACGCTTTCATGTCAGGTTAGCTACACTCTTATCCTCAGAAAGGAGGAAAAAAATTCCTTTCTCAACAAAACGTACCAACGTTTCTCGAAAAAAAAGAAAGTTCTGATGAACGAGTTTAACATAGGAAGCAGAAATAAATACATTAGTTATGGAATTGAGAGCACATGTCTGTGATCGCATGCTCAAAGTATTAAAGCGCCACTATTTTCTCCATTTTTCTTATATTTGTCCTCTTGTGTGTGTGCTTGCTTCCTCAGAAGACAGAATTTCTCCTCTAAGCAAGTGAAACATAACAAACAACCTTAAAAGGAAACGAAAATGAAAACCTATTCTCTACAGGCTTAAAGAAATTTGTTTGCAATGCCAAGATTTACATTTTGTTAAAAGTGGATCTTTATCCCAAGAATTTGTTTAGGGTTCTCTCTGTATGAGCTTATAAGCACTAAAAAACAAAAGCAACATGGAAATTGATGCAAATTAAATCAAATGTGAATGGTTGAGGGAAATTTTTCGTCAGTGTTGTCTGTGTATCGAAAGTTTTGAGGTTTCGAAAGATGACTGAAAAAAAAATTTTGTTAGGTACTTCCTGAGCCATTATGTAAAGATGAAAGAAAATTTGAGAAAAATATAGAGGAAGAAAACACGGAGAAGCGGGAGCCTCTCCAAATCTCATTAGGGTTGTTTGATGGATACAAATCCCCGGGTTTTATACTACCTCAAAATGCATGGATAAAAAGACGCGAGGTTTTGTTTAGTTTAGCGAGGGAGAAACACACACAGCCACGACGGGCTTAATGTAAGCTCTCATAAAAAAAAACAAAATAAATGACTCCCTATATTTCAGGTGAATAGAAACGCTCCATGAATATCCAATAATTAATCGTACACTTTTAATGGCAAGGGACTAAATAATCATTTTTTGTAAATTGTCCTCTTCGGCCTCAACTTGGCTGCTGCACTTCTCATTTCCTTTCAGGCTTTCACATTCCCCCGTAGCGGAAATTTATATAAGTTAGTGCCAGTGTAGAGGAAGCGCTAAAGGGAAACTGCTAACTCCTTTCACACCCGAGCTGCTATTCATCATCGGATTTACATTTCCCATTAGTATAAAACTCAATGATGATCAATGGCAAAATTTGCTGTAAAAACTAAGCCAGCTGCGGTCTTTGCTCCCGTTCTCGGTTCTGCAGTCTGTCGCCGCACGGAGCACGGAGTTATACTAGCACCCCACAAAAAAGAATGCGGTTGGCGATCGATGAAGGAATTTTTCATATCTGTAGTAATTTTCCAAGGGCACGGACACCGAGAAAAAAAGGCGAACGTTATAAATATGGTACTTAAACTTGAAGTGACGGAGGAATCTCAAGACTTTTCGCACTCATGTTCCCCTCCCTACCCCCCCCCCCCCCCCCCCCCCCCCCCCCTTTTTATGAGCCAAACCTAAAAACTTAACTCGGGAAATACAATGTGAGTCCCCCAGAAATGTATAAAAATTTCAGTAGAAAACAAAATCAACACAATCTATATATCGACATCCGCACTTGTGGGAAGTACTTGCGTGTACTCGAGTGCACTTGGGACCCAAAGGTACAGGATAAGAGGCTGTTTTATTAATAATAAGATTTTTATATTATTTTTCTTAGGAAAATTAGTTCTCTTCTAAACACAAGAATAGTGGAGGGAATATTAAAGTACCTCCATGAAAAGTAAGACTTTTCATTACACTTGTTTATAGAATGAGTTTTCGTGGTTTCGAAGGGAAACGTTTCGAGTTTCACTGGTTCAAATTAAGTTTTGATCCTGTTGTTCGGGTTTTCCTCATTGCCTCAGCTACGTAATTCTAGAAATACGCAATATTGCGTTTCGGACGATAATATATGATGTAATTAAAAGATACGAGGTTTCAGACCCAACAGCAGTGGCAAAACATGATAGTCAAGCTATTGCCTGAGGCGGAGCTGGTTAATATGAGTTCAAAATGGCACTACAACATGTCAGTTGGTGCTCTTGTAGGCGGTTCGATAGACTTTAGGAACGTTTTAATTGCCACATATACCATGGACCGCAAATCTGGGAGTGTCCTAAGTCCAGAGACAACGGACAGAAACAGGAAGTACAGCACTACTAGCAAGCGTGGACCGACCACCTTGGCGGTGAGTTTGCTTATTACTCAACTAAGCGAGATGTTATCTTCGAAACTTGACGTGTTCGTGCTACGTTACCATCGCTTCATACGCTATCATTAGTTTCCCTCCATCTCGGCTAATTTAATTAGAAAAATTAACCCTAGGGAGAAGATGGGATTGGCAGGACGCATATAAGCCTTGTGGAGCCTATGCCTTTACCATTATAATTTCGATCTCGTTGATAACAGACTAGGTAGCGTCTAACTTATACACACTGCATAGACCTGAGTTAGATTAAAGAAAAATAACACTTTTCTACTATTTTTGTCATGAGCAAAACTTAGGAATTTCACACGATACGTTTAACCAACCAAGTTGGGTGAAACTATAAGTATAAACAATAGAGTACACATTGTTGTGCTTGAAAAGCAAGCCTACATTACAGGTATTGTCCTACACTTTGGTAGAATTTAGTTTCCGCTGAATATTTCATAACTTAAATGCCATGCTCCCACGCTTATGGCACTAAATACTCCGATGTATCAAAGGCGCTGAAAACTCTTCCTATTAGGCTAACGCTGTACCCTGACGTTTAATGTAATAAACACAGTAACTTCCTTTAATTCTTAGGAATTCTCTGCTCATTTCATGCCTGTTCACAGGCATAAATACAGAAATATTCACGACCAGTCCAACACATAATTCTAATTTATATTTACAGAAGAATAAAGATAAATTTTAAAAGAGACTGAAAAAGTTTACCACACAGGGCACTTTAAGTTAAAGTGTTAAGTAGCTAATGTAGGTGGGGGTACGTCTGGATAAAGAAAGTAAAGAAAAGATACGTCTGCCTAATTCGAAAGTCTAACGTTATTCGCAGATAAGTAAAGGATATATTTTTTTTAGAAAAAGCATAATATAGCGAAAAACTTCCGTGGCGTACCTTTTTTTTGGGTTCTCTTTTAATGTTTTCTACCAAAAAGAATCAAAGTTGCTGACGAGAGCGGCAAGAACTCGGTGAACTTCTACTTCCCTGGTTTCCAATGCCTAGAAAATTAGCTTTGGAGCCTTTTGCCTTGCCGATACAGTCGTCCGATAGTCACCGACTTAACACTATACCCCAACTAGGTTTTCCTCTTTTTGTGTCCAACGACACAACATGTAGCGAAAACAGACTCGGGACAAAAGCAACAGTAAAAAGCGAATTCGATTGGATCAAGCAAAACAAGAATGGGAGGGCGTGAAGTCACGAGCTGTCACATATCAAAAGCGAAATTTTGTGTAATGACGCTTTCATAAGATATATCTGATACAACAGCTTTTCGGGTGTATACCAGAGGGATTTCTATTTTATAAAAATGCAGTGCAAATGCCACATGTGACGGAACTTGATCTATAAGATAGGAACTTTCCTGACGGCTTTTCTGTGGCTCTATTTAAATTAATACGATTGAAGCCGACCAAGAATTTCTTAATCTCTTTCCCTTTTTTTTCTTGCAAAAAAAGGGGAAAAAATACAATTGCGAAGAAATTTAAGTCGTGTGCCTTCTTTTATTCCTTTTCTTATTCTTTCCTTTCTTATTTATTTTCTTTCTTATTCCCTTTCTCTTATTACCCTTTTTTTCTTGCAAAAAAGGGGAAAAAATACAATTGCGAAGAAATTTAAGTCGTGTGCCTTCTCTTATTCCTTTGCCGGGGCACGGCGATTTCACGCACCAATGCTCGCTTTAATTGGCAATGAGTACTACCAACATAAGAACCTCGTTAATGTTGCTTTTTATTTCGTAACTTTTTTCTAAGTCATATTCATAAATCTCAAAAGGTTCTTTTAAAAGTAAAGCTTCCATTTTTCTAGTCATTACAAAGCTTAGTTTACGAAAGGCTTTCCAAAGCACTTGTCATTTATGTAAACACAAGAGCTTTAGGCCCTGCAACTCAAAGATGTCAAAAAACAAAGCTTAAAGCTAATGTCACAAAAAAAACAATTTGATTATAAAATTAACGCACAATGACGCAAGAAAGAATAATCCAATTCGTCGAAGTGTTCTAAATCAACCTTGTATCTTTGAAACAACACGCTATTGGCTACTCAATGAAGAGTGTTTAATCCTATTCTGGCATTTATTCGGGTTCATGTTGCAGTTAACGAGCTATTCTATATGTCTAAAAGGAAACGACGGTCACGAAATCTGTGAGGATATCGAAGACTTTCCCTTTAAGCTTTAGCGGCTTAAACGTTAACTGCTATTTTGGCAGATATAACTATGGAGAATCCTTACTTTTAAGCTCTTTATTTTATTTTACAAAAGTGAAAAAGTTTTCTTAGCAAGGTTGGATATCCAGTTAGTAAAAGATTGCTGTATGCTGTCTGAGCTCAGATATACAAAATCTATATATGCCTGTGCTCAAGGGCAAGGTTTTTCCAGGCTGCGCATCACGGAATAGGATTACTAAGAGATAAATTGCTTCGTTGTGAAGCTATGAGTAACCCACTCTCTTTACTTTTTTTTGCTAGGTTTCAGGTTTACGTCTATTCGTTTGTTTTTGAGCCCCGTAGGGAGGGATATGACTGCCTTACAGGACAGAGAATTTTGTGGGAGCAAACGCTGTTGTGGCGAAGGAATAGAGAGAGAGAGGAAGAGAAAATATAAAGCGTCTCTTGAGTCGGAGCCAGGTTTGTTGTAGTGGAGTTATCAGAGGGAATGCTTATTATGGCATCCTAGGTCGTTATAGCAACGTTGGTCTAAATGTCGGGCAACATTAGCCCCCCTTAAACACAAAGAGACGCGTTTAGAGTTATTTCTCTTGTTTAGTCATACGGCTAATGACGGTGTCGTTTGCAACTATACACCCCCCCCCCCTCCCTTCCAGTTCTCATAGATCATAAGTGTAACAGTTGGGGTTCGCACTGCGGTTCCCTTTGACTCTTCAGTAAGAGCATCAAATCTGAATCAGTCAAACTTTCATTATCACAGTATTTACAGCTTGCGAGAACTGTTAAACCTCGCTTGTATGCTATAATCTCTACAAAGATGTCTGTAATTTTAAAATAATTTACCCTCATAAATGTACCACGATGCTTAGTTATAAGATCATTCCAAATTTCTACAGCAGTTTTACACATTTTCTGCAGTAAAGTGAATCGAAATCCTGTACTTGTAATATTTACGTACATTATTTAGTTTTGGTACTTATGTGACTATATTGTATTATTTGAATATTTTATTGGTATAAAAAGTACCCTAGCAGTTAATTGCAAAATTAGCTAGAAAATGTTTTGCAATTCCAAAATTTGGAATTGTGAGCACGTTTACGGTGGACATTAAAATAATATACATTTTGGAAGCTACGATTTCATAAAGCATAACCTTTAGGACCAACTTCGTCACAGAAAGGAAGTGGAAATAATGTAAGGTTAAAATGTTCCGAAATTAATTTCAGCCTTCTTACTTTGAATGAAATCACGCACTTGGTTTAACTCCATAATTCCAATGGTTAATATTGTTGTAGCTTATTTGCGCTGAAATTTTGAGAGTTTCTGTACAAGATTAATTTGGGTAATTCGTCTTTCAAGTCAACTTGAAATTTCTAGAGAAGTTTCTTGGACTTCTGAAGGCAAGCCTCTTCACATAAAAGAAGGCCAAATTGCCTTTATGTTCTAAATGGCAAGAGCTCATAATTAGGATTCTCGCTTACCTTCCCGTGCTTCAATTAATGGAGTTCAAGTTCTAAATCAGATGTTCACTCTGAATCTTCACTTATGAAATTGGTTTCATGTGCTAAAATCACCTGACCATATAGTCAACTGACACAAAGCCAGACCCAAATGAAAAAAGTGACACAGGAGTTAGTTTGTAACTTACAATACAGGTCGATTTGCACGCTGGCAGTGACTGCTTCCGTCCAATTGACATTCCGGGCTTCGCAGCGGAGTCGACCGTGAAGATGATGTCTTTCCAGTCGGTGAAGAATTAACGTATTCTGGACCACCCCAGCGAAAGTCCCTTCGTAAGATTGATCCAACAATTCAGAATCCATCCACCAGGTCACTTCAGGAGGAGGTCGACCTTTTACAGAACAAAGCAAAGACAGATTTCTTTTTAAATTCCTAGATCAAATACACGCAATCAGCTGTTATCATATAAACTTTCTATCGGTTTTATCTTCGCCGTTTTCATATAGTGCAACTTTTAAACACTATTTCCACAAAGCAATGACGCCATCAGAAGAGAAAAATTCAAAAGAACCCAGGAAATTTAGCAAACAATGACTGCAGAACTTCACAAAAATACCCTCGGAAAACAGGAGAAAAGCTCGATAGTACTTAATGCACAAGCCCAGCTAGCATAATCGGGTACTGGAGCAGCTTTTGCTGTATTTTACTTTGCCTAAAAGCATTTTGTCACATGGGCGCTCAGTTCCCGTATTCTAATAAATATCGATCACAACGCCCTTCCTGGGCAATATCACGGCCGCGTTCAAGGAAGAATAGAAATGGGATCGGTTTAAGGAACCAAGAGAACAGCACAGAGCTGCATTACTGCAAATAGACCAAAGACAAGGGAAAAGGTGACAAGGCGCAATGGAAAGTTGCCGTCGCTGTCGCTCAAAGTCATGGTGAACCAAGTGATTTCCTTGCAAGTTGAGCTGCTATCGATGTAAGTGACTAAAGCAGGCATCAAGTCCGTTGTTCTCCGTTAGTTTTTTGACATAAAGTCCTTTGTACAGTCCCACATACAGCTCCCTATCATTCCCAGAAAGCGGCGAGGAAGACATAATACCACAGAAACGACATGAATGCATGCAGGCGAGCAAAACCCCAACTTTTGAAAAGTGAGCTTGAGTACTTTCGACTGCTCCTAATTCATGCTCTTTACAATTGCTCCATCACCTCATTTCCAGGCTTACGCCTTGAGATTACGAAAGTTAAATTTTCATGGGACAATAACCAACAAGGTACCTCCGTTATTCACAATGCCAGAAATCCGAAAATCCTTGAAACTGTTTCTACACGAAGTCTAATAAACACTTGACCTGAATTTCTTATTGTGCAACTAGCTCCAAATCACGTAAACAAATTATACACAATTATTATATTCTAAGCTACTTTTCATCTCTTTGCGACAAAAATATTAACATTACTTTCAGCAGATTCTTGTTTTTGTCTATCTCCCTATGAGTAATATTTATTAAAAGGTTTTACAAGTTTCATAAAAATGGTATGATCTTCCACACCTGGAGGAGAAGAGTAAAAAAAGTAGCTAGTTATTCAGCTGTCTGGCTTTCACTTAATGAGCTTGAGGATTTAATTGGTAACGGATTTAATCACCACACAACTTGATATTAGGAAACACAGAAAGAGATTACCTACGTTTCACGGTCCACAGGAAATATTACTAATATATGTCACTATTTCTTATGCCAAGCAACGCCAAAACTTTTCCATCAGTATCTTTTTTAATAATAAGCAAGGGTTTTCGCTTTCGGTTGGACAAAGAAGATTGGAGTATTTCGATGAGCTTTCTTAAGTCTGATGAGTTAATTTGCTCAGCTTCGACGAAGGGTAAAAAGAGCTTGTGCAACAAAAAACTGTTTTTTTAGGGGGAGGGAGGAGACAAAATACCAGTTTAGGGAGAGACATTTTCAGCCACAATCTTATCGAGAAGTCGGGCAGATCTCAGCCAAAACTGAATTCTTATTTTGCAAAGCACGCTTTGGGTCAGCGAAGCATAACTTGGCCCACAAAAAGAAAAAAGGGAACCACAACATATGGTATTGTTGCAAAACTTGGGACCATTTCTCCTTGCCGTGGGTGATTGGCACAAGACGTGTGATGCGTGTCAATCAAAGCTCAAGCGAAAAACCGAAACCGGCAAAGAAAGAAAAAAAAATCTGCGCGAAAAGACCCTACTGGGAGACGAAGCAAGGGGTTTCAAGTGTCGATGTGAGTTCTTTTTTATTTTTGATTTAAAAGGTCAAAAAGTCTGGTCGCAGAGTGATTCTATATGCTTCACCTAAGAAATGAAGAAAACTCTTCCTATTCTGTTGCCTTTCCAAGAAAGTTTGGTAGGGCCCTCTGTGTGTGCCTTACCGATAACAAGATCTTGGCTGCGACTCTCCAGAGAACAACTTGGGATGTCGTCGAAATTTCTACAGAAATGCTGCTATGGGAACACCGAGAGCAAGTAATCACCTGTTTTTCCCCTCAGAACTTTCCCTATAGTTCCATTCTCGCCTTTTCCATACATACCGAACTAGCTCATGAATACACTAGACAAGTTTGATTGCTTACAACAACGAGATTTTCGGGTTTTTATTAAATGAGTTACGGGCACACTGTAAAAATGTTTGTACAATGCTCTAAAATAAAAACTCACGCTCAAAACAAATTTCCGAATCCTCTTGTTTTCGATCATTTATGTAATGGCTCGGCCAAAAATGTTTACCATATGACGTGCACAAGAACGTCAACAATGAAAATACTATAAACGCCTTAATGTCTGGTAGCTCAGTACGTTTCAAGCCAATAAATAATTATCAATGAAATTAGCTTCGGTTTTGCAATTTAAAATGGATAGTTTACGGACCATTTCCCGTTTCAATTAGAGATTTTTAACACAAAATTTCTTGTATTTTAACACGTATTGTAAAATTACTGAAATCTTTTTCAACACATTAAACGGAAAACTTCGAAATTTCCTATGATTCTCCTTCAAAATATTGGTTTTGAAGTTAAAGTTCATTATTTCAGAGCCTAACCACGTTAAGTCATCGGGTTCTCCACCCATAACTGGTTTTATTTTTAGTAACAAGTAGGTTGACAGCAAACAAAACCAATAACACTATGTTGCATATAACGTTATCTAGTAACCCATGCCCGCAAAACCCAGACAACCGAATATTAACTAATTAAATCCTTACTTGAACGAGTTCGTAAACAAGGGCCAAGAAGGGAAAGCCAAGGCAAGTTTTCCGCTAGCTTGACTGTTTTGCTTGTTAGACAATTCGTGACCGTGACGGAAGATCTGTCCATTAACGAGTTCCGACCCAAAAATTTGCTTTTTTTCTTCTTAACAATCTCCCAGTTATATTGAGAGTGCACAGCAATGGTGTAAAAAAAGGGGATTTCCCGTCAATGTTTTAAAGGCTTCCCAAGCATCGCACAGGAAACATCTTTTTTAAAAGCCAGAAAAGAGGAGAAGGAGAAATAAAACGAAGAAATATTACCTCCAATGGCCACGCAGGTCAAAAACAAGGAAGCGCCTTCTTCGTACGGTCCTACAACAGATGTGACTTCCCGACCCGTATCGTCAATGAGCTTAGGTTTCTGAGGTGGCACTGAAAATGGATTAAAAGACCCATTGATTAGAGTATTTCTCGTATAAGAGGAATGACTATCTGACTACATTCTTACAGATTTCTTTGGCTTCTTCTCCCTCCAAGAAAGTCACTTTATCTCACTTTTTCTCAGACAAAGTAAAAAAAATGGAATGCCAACGCAACGATATGCATGCAAATATTAATAGAAAATGTCGTCAGGTCTTAAAATCAGGCTCAGGCGCTGTATCACATCAAAAAGCAGACAGTCAAAGGAAAACCATCGACCTTAACGAGAGATCTTAATGCACCCTTTTACCCGTCTCTTGCTACGTGAAGAGAGAAATGAGAAGGAATTACGATAACGTTATTTCTTCTCGAAAAGCTTTATAGAGATTCACATTCTAATATTACTGAATTTAGGGGAGAAAGGCAAAGAAATGAATAGAAAAGGAAGGAAGGGATACAAAAAAAAGGAAGAATAGGTGCCAATCTTGTCAATAAGTTTACTTCCCTTTCTAGCACCCACCAAGCAAAAGCTAATACCTGACTAAATCTTGGAAATCTTCAATCACGGGTTGTGGAGTACGTTTTCAGGCTTGCTTTATCACGCATTTCAAGAATGTAACATTCTGAATGTTTCAGTATAGCTTTCCATGAAGAAATAAAATCCTAGGTATCTCTGTTCAAGCAACAAAATGGGTTATGGAAAAATTCTCAACTATATCAAAGTGTAACTCTGAACTATATTATGTGTGAGCTATATATTCTCCCCTGCAAAGGAAAGCTTATCCTAAGAAAAGATCTTCTACGAAAGAGGCTTACAGGATCCAAGCTCAAACCCATACCTTTATTGAGGCAGTGAATACATATTGCACAATGATGGAATCTGTGCTCCCGCAAGAGCTAAAATTTCTGTCGTTACCAACAAGGAAAAGCCAAATATTTTGCTCTAAAATTTTGCTTTCCTTTCTAATATTATCATTATTTCCTCACCAATTACGGATATAATTTCAAGGCAGCAAAGATATCAGTACTCATTGATAACATTTCTTCATTTTAAAACAGATCGATCAATCCAGATATCACATTTTCAAACTAAACATTTACGGCGCACATCAAAATATGAGAGTCAAAAGGCATAGACAAGTATCGTACGTACTGTGTGACCTTACATACAGAACTTAGCAGCAAAGGAACGCTGAACCCTGAGAGCAGCTCAATCGCGTGGGTTCTTAATAGGCTCCAAGTTTAAAAACTAAGGATCAAAGATTCATACACATCACTAAGATCTTTTCTGGCAGTTGACATAAAAAAAGCTCTAAAAGCAGATGGAGAGGGAAAAATGGGAGAAAACGAAAGCTACAAAAATCTTAAAAGACGGTCGTTCCTCTGTCTCTCTCCCGTCCTCTATCCTTCTCAGCAAAGGGGAGAAGTAAGAGTAACGTTCATATAACTCAATACCGTCTTCCTCTGTCACCATGAAAATTGAATCAGAAGTGAGAGTGTAGATCTAAAAGGACAATGACAAAAATACGCTGCCCCGTTTTCCTGAAGACGAAGGGAATATGACGAGAGCACACAACTACACACAGAACACAGCAGGCCTAAAAGACTTTAGTGACCAGCTCAAGAGCCCTTTCGCTAGCAACCGCCCTTTGCATTGTTATATCAATCTTTCTCCTTTTTACTTTCTCCGTTTTACTTCTGTTGCACACGCTTTTGTGGTCCTTTTCCACCACATCGGAAAACGCTTTGGAAACCAGCAAGCAAAACCACCAAAAACTTTTCTCCAAGGTATAGTAAAACTGCAGAAATTGCCAGTTCAAGCATACCCATGTAATATCTCCAAGAATAGTCCTTTGTTGTGTTTAGCAATCACAAATAACAGTTTTTGATGATACAGAACATATCATTTTTGCACAGCCATTTTGTTATTCAATTTCATTTATACTTTCCCTGGGCTAAAATTGCTTGCTTTAGTTCCCCAAAGAGTGGGTAAGGGTCGATACAGTGGGTGGTGAAGGAGTTGACGTTAGGTCAGTGTTTGGAGCGTGGTTTAATGGATACTTGCATTCCGGGGACAGGCAAATGTCAAGAAAACGACACACGCGTCCTTCAGGATTAAACTAGAGGATCCGTTTGTGCATTATGTAAATCTGGGTAGCAAGGAAGAGATTGTCTGCAATGACAGATCTTTTTTTGTTGAACGACTGCAGAAATACTTGTCGATATCGAGGCTCAGAAAGTTTTCCACGTTCATGTGATGTAAAGAAGCAGGGTAGCTAAACAGCGAGGTCCATTTCTATTGTTTCTCATGAGATTAAACTTGCATAGTAGAGAGAGGGCACCAGCATTGCGCCAAGTATGTCTGCGGCACTGACCGACAATGCTTGCGTGACTATCGGAAAAAGGCAATAGAGTCAAGGCATGACCGGAAATATGACTGACAAGGGATAGGAACTTGCTCTACACCAAACTCCAGAAACACGAAAGATATAATCGAACATTCCATAAAGTGCAAACATTATCTTCCTTGGCTTTTCTTCTTTTCTTTCTTTTTATTTGTCACGGCGAGTTCCAATGACTTCTTGCTTTCCACTGTGCTACTTTCATGATTATATGGAAGTATACTATTAAGCGGGCTTTTCGTAATAGGTTTTGCGGTAAAAACCGAAATACTAAAGTATTCTAACATGGCGCAATCCTTGTATGTGCTATTTCCTTAATCAATACCGGTTTGACAGTTACAATTGCTTGTAATAATCGCGTTTGATTTGAGCTAAACCATATTTTATAGCATACTGATCACAAAAAGTAAACAAAACGAAGCTTCACGCTCAAACAGACTAAGACTGATCAAATTCTGAGTGATCAGAAGAATGATCAAATTCTGAATTTTAAAAATTCGTAGTAAAAAACTTCACCACACACTTGTAATAAGCTCTGGTTAATATGCATTGGTCACGCAATTATATTTAAAACTACACTGTCATAAATGTAGAATGTACTTCTCATTTACTATTTAAAACTCGAAAAATTACAATAAACATGCTTAAATTCGTTAGGATTCAAAAATTCACTTACGCCTGTTTTATACAATTTATTGGACTTTTCTTTTACAATGGATTATCTTTGAACTACCGGATCTGAAATCCCTTTTGCTTTTAGCTAACTATAAATTTTCGCGTCATTTATCTCGTTCTAACCTGCAAGATTTCCTGCAACAAGAAACTGCCTTACCAGTTGTTTGGCACATTCTGCAGCATTATATAGTTTACAGTTTTATTGCAAGCTCTTTTTAAGAGCTTAGTGTCAATCCATACTCCATTTATAACTTTATATGCAAAAGGGCAGTCAATTTGGAGCATCGAATGGAGGCAAGTAAAGACAAATACTCCAAGTTTGTAAACTCTGACAAGAAAAAAAAACTTTCTGAGAGGTCTCCAGGAGCACGGAGTTGAAGGAAAAACAAACGACAGTTCTCTGTAAAATTCCGGAGAGCATTTTTCATCACCTTTATCGACACACATGTTGTGTGTGTGCTTTGCTTATAAATGAGGTCTTTCAACCCCGAAATCAAGTCCACATAGCATGGCATTGCAAAACGCCCAGACTTTAATGTATAACATCTACAGATACACACACGGAGCATAGGCAGAAATTCCCGGAAGACAATAAAGATGATGGAAGATCAAATTCCATCAGCACAGAAACCTCATGCTAAACTAATATAAGCGCTCAGGGTTTTTGAGATCTCAAATGTATAAAGAAAGGCTCCTTCATAATCTGCGAAACGATATGCAGCACCCCCCCCCCAACCGCATGCATTAATATTTACTTTTCCTTTCTTCTTCTTTTTTTAGGCCCCGGAATATCTCTTTCTCTACCTCTCCGTTTTCTCTTTTAACCTCTTCGGATGGCAAAAGCTGGAAAAACAAAAGCGCTATACTATATATATGTGAACACGGAGCGGCAGCAGTAAACGAGGTACGAGCAAAAGCTCTGGGGATCAAAGAATTTCTTGCTGGCAAACTTGCAAGAAGTCTTTTTCTTTCACTACTTTCCACCCAATTACAGTATTCCTTAACTTCAAGATAAACTTCTCTTCTGTTTCTACTTTCTTTGTCTCCTTCATTGAAACTTCCTTCTTTTTTTTGCCCAAGACTGGGCCAAATTATTCACGAAGTAATGCCCAAGACAGACAAAGAGAAATTGCTGTATGTGTTTTTCACTGGACGAAATCAAATGCCACTAGAACTGCCCGATTTGGTACCCAACCAAGGTTCCTGGAATTAACAAGAACCGCTCAGGTAAAGCCTCACGCTCCAATTTTTTTGTTTTGGAACAAAAGTTCGAGCTTCAATTACTGAACATTCTACAACTGAATTACAGCAGTCAGACTGAAAACTCACAACAACACCAATTTAAGCGTATTACGAACAAAACACACTGCATTCGAGTTTTAAGAATTCCGCAAAAAATTCTTTTAGTCATCTTCATGTAAAGTAGTGTTCAAGTAAAAGTGCTGATGGGAAAGAAACCCATCCATACCAGCGCGACTTCGCCAGTTATCGTTTAAAGAAAAGGCATTTCATTGTGGCCAACAATGAAACAGTAACGGGCTAAGTGACGAAGTCTCATTCTGATTGGGCGTGTATCTTCCCCATGTACCCTTTTACTTGGACAGTGCTGTACATTTACGTATTCCTTCGTATGAATCTTTTTTTGCCTTTTAGCGCTTAGCAGTTATAGTTGCACAAACGAAAAAATAATATAACAAAATAAAATTGAACGAAATAAAATTTGGCAAAGCGCTTTTCATTAGCTGCATAACTGAATTTTAAGCGAAGACATGTACGATATAATTCCTTGTTGTCTACAATTCCTTGTACTCTCAGATTTTGTTTTCAATCCCTTAAACACATAAATTGGATCCCTTCGGAGATAAATACATCCGATGAAGAAACTACAGATTGAGCTAAAAAAATATGGATTAGTACACAAACACTAAGGTCTTTGAACTGAGAATTGCTACGAAACCAGCCATAATGAACTCTAAAAAAAATCCCCTAATTAAAAACTCGACAGAGGATTTATGATTCGTGATGTAAACAAAACTAAAAGATCATTAAAATGCCTCAAATGATTGCCAGTTATACTTATGTAAAGCAATTCCACCTTTGGACTACGATGCTTTTTTCGAAAAGCAAGAGTTTACGGAGATGTTGAAATGCAAGAGGGATAAATATGGCCTGAAAGGATGGAATATTCGACAGCTTGGGAATGGTTTTAATTTGCATATCTGTACTACAGCCTCTACTCGTTTGGACGGCTGGTTCTGACAGGTTCCTTGTCCCCCGCGATGGCCTGTGGAGAACTCATAAACCAACCTGCCATGCAGAGCTCTGTCTTAATGACTAATCACTTCTTCCTGCTGGTGGATGCTGCTATCCCCCACCCACTCGTGTGGTGTACATTAACGTTACCTCAGCCTCATATGCATTGCGTGCCTTGTTAATTTCCCCTAATCTGTACCCTGTTACCTTACACGGGGCTGGGGTATTAAATCAAACTACTTGGCTACACATCATTCGCCATATCACGCAGCAAGCAGCCTCCACCAGCCCGACCACCGAAGACACGCAGCAATATTGCTGCCAGCCATGACGACCGTAACGTTTTTAATAACTAGGCTTGCCTTATGCATGTTGACACTGAGTAACTGGTGGGTGTTCACGGCTTAAAGGGTAAACCCATACACCGTACAAATGAGCTTGGTAGTAATGCATTCATACAAAGCAATATGCAATACAAGGAAACATACAAGGGTGTCGACTCATTCTGAGCAAATCAATCAATTCGAAACGCAACATAGATGGAATCTAGTGGAATTTACCTATTATGGTCAAGTTGACGAGAATGTTCCTGGTGGGCGATCTTCCAAAATCGACTCGACAACGGTAGAGCCCTTCGTCTCGCTCCTCCACTTGGCCGATACTTAACGAAGCGGGCATCATAGTGGATCGAAAGTGAGCCCGCGATCGAAAATGCACCTCGTCTGCTCGATGTCTGACATTTTCAGTTGCAACCCGAGCGTCGTACCTGTAAAATCAGAGAGAAAAAGAAACGCAAAAGAGAAGATCGTTTAAATAATTTCTCAAGCGTTGCTAACTAAAATGGTGAGCTATCAACCTGCATACAACTTTGAATTCTAAGGAATGTTTTATCTCTTGTCCTCTTGGCTGCCTTTAAATCTTTATTTTAACGTAAAAGAAGAGCCAATGGAAGTTGGAAAGGTTAGAATTTCTGAAGATGTGCTAGACGGAGAATATAATGGCATTCCTTATCTCGTGTCCCGAGCCAGTTCGTTTGCCCCGAAACCGAAGTGTCCCACCCCTTTTACACCTTTCTGTATCACTGCTAAAATGCTTTCCCCCACGAAGGTACTATGAAAATCCGAGAAAGCTTCTGTCAGAAAAGGATGTACCCCCAGGTAGGACAGAAATTAATAATGTGGTTAAAAAAGCTCCCAATAATTAAAACAGAGCAGTATTACACAAACAACAAGGGCAATTATGAATTATATTTAGCGACACACAAAGCGTTTTTAACGACATTGAACGTCGTTAGCACCTCTGCAAGCTATGCATTATGGCCACAAGAGTTCCGACAATCCGAAAAGCAAAAAGCGTTAGCTTTTAGCATAGATCATTTAATCCAGATTTTCTGTTGTTTCTTAAATATTAATCTTAAATAATCCTAATATATCTTTAATAATATCCCGGTTTAGGATATAATCAGGAAAGTACCACGTAAACGAATAAGTGTTTTAGTACAAATTTCACTTTGTTGGGCAATACATAAATGTGGTTTCCTAATCTCATTGCACATTGTCACGCCAATTTGTGTTAGTCGTTTTGTCTTAGCGTAGTTTCCCTTTTTGTTCCCCGTACCTTTTATTTCTGGGCTAGTGTCAAGTCACTTCCCCGAAACAAGGGCACTACGTTGATTTCGTTCGTCTTTGGGGAAGTCATAAAAGGATGATAGAAAGGAAGGTAAGGGAGGACTAGAGATGGTATGTTGGTGTGGGGAAATATATTAGAACAACATTAAATTATTAATCTAGAATTTGATATCGTTCGAGCGTTAAAATTTGTAAGAAAAAACAAAACTGTAAACTTTGTTTACGTTAAATTTTTTTAGGCCACGGTGTCGTGAAACCACTTATGGCGCTACAGTACGGCAAATTTTGATTCGAAAGTTCTAATTCTCTGTGCAATATAGAGAAATTGTATTGTGACAGTAACGTACGGGATCTAGAAGTAACTTAAAATAAGCTCATCTTTTTAAATATCCTTTTGCGTAAATTTTTGTATAAGTCTTCCAAGTTATGAAAATTGTAATAAATCATATATCAAAATTGTATAAAATTATTTGAGTACGTCTTATTGCAGGTTAACAATTGTCAAATATCAGCTTTTGTTGGAGTGCTACAAACCCATTATTTACACCTTGAGCTAAGTATCAATACATGTCCCTTTAAAGGCGTCTGTATTTTTTTTGCACGTTCACTGTTCTTACGTTCCGGCACGTTGCTATTGCTATTCCGGAGAGCTATGGGGATCGGCGAAACCTATGAAGAAGAGAGAGCGGTGGGCTATATTGGACCTGTTTTTTTGAGCAACAGCGCGTTGGGCAGGTTACTGCCAAAGGAAAAGGACCTGCTAATCAATAGCGGGTTCACGATTGTCGTCCCATATCAAACACTCTGCTAACACACAGCACAGCATACACACCAAGACGCAATTAAGACACATGGTGGTGCTTTGGTATGCAGTTCCCCTTCACTGGTCGTGCTGCTTCCCAATCCAGACTTTTGAATTTAAATTCTGCAACAAGAACATATAATGCTTCCAAAACAATTTTTCTAACTGAACCAGCAATGCTATTTAAGTACCTGACCCAATCTTTTTAAGAGTACGTGTTACTTCAAATGAATTAAAATATAAGACATTGCTTGTTGAGCCGCTAGGAATGAGAGGAATGAGGTAAATCTGGGCATTTTATACTTTTTTTATTGAAAAATTGGTCGAAAAAGGTCATTTGGGCAATGTGTGTTCCCTCAATGAAGCCTGCTTGCAGGCCTGGCTAGTCTTGATAACATTGGAAGACTACGCCCGGATGGGTTTGTATTGAAATCAGCGGGAAAATGGCTACTCCTATTCCTTAAACTACTCCCTAAGCAACAGCAGCAGCGCTACGACCGGGATTACCCAAATTCAATAATCAGAATGGGTGCAATTTCCCGACTCAATATCTTTTATGCCGTTCCCATAATAATTTGGCCTCCATCGCGTTCAAAAGCATCGATTCTGCGAAATTACTCTACAGCAATCTTCCTTTGCTTTATGCATACTGTGATACACGGAAACTAAAAAAAAACGATAAAAAAAATCCTATAACTTGCTCATTATGCGCTGAAATTAGACAGTAAACAGATTCCTCCCCGATTGGAAAACATTGTTTACTAAAAACACTCACTCCATTATCGGCAATACTACTGATAAACCGTTTGGTCCTAAACTTGTTGAGGACGAAAAATACATCTAAACAAGTCCCAACTAAAGTTTTTCGGTCTGTATAAAGTTAGCCGGCTGACAAAAGGGGGCCAAAAACACGAGCGATTCCGTCCTTTCTGTCTAGTTATAAGAGACAAAACCGAGCCAAAGTTGGCAACTCTTTAGGTAATAACAAGTTACCGGGCCCCCTTGTACCTTGGATAAACAGTTTGCGAAAGATCTTCGAAAATACATCACATAAGCAAGTTTTCCTTCTGTTTACAGGATTATAAATAAAGCTCCAAAGGTCTTTTCCTTTCGGGAAATTCAATAATGAATTTCTAACAGCAGCTACTTGGAGGAAAATTAAAAAGTTGCAAGATCCGACTACGACTCTGCGCGAATGCTACCAACCAATATCGGATAATATAGTCGCTGCTAGGAGACATTCTTCTATTACCCAATGCCTTATAATTGGCCAGTGAGTAGAAGCTCGGAAACACGCATTTGAAGTGGTATGACTTTGCAGTTCCATGGCAACGCTACAATTTACATTGCGTCGAACTCTGAGACGAAGACGGATGCCACCATAGAAACCCTTCGATTCCAATTCTAGCTCAAAAGTATCGTCGCTTCTTTTTGGGTCTTTTGACTCTCCTGATCTTGACAAGTCGAAATGTTTATTTTCCCTCACGCTCCTCCTTTTACTTTCAATTGAAATAAAAAAGAACTTGTCTAAAGTAAAAGATCAAGTCACAAGTCCTTGCATGGCTGAACAGCGAAAAGTTTCCCGAGACTGATCTCCTAAGGTCCTATTTCAGAAATACCGGCAGCCAAATAAATACAAAAAAGTACTGGAAACACTTACGAGCGCTCTAAACCGAACAATCGTTCCGAGTTCTTACGAAAACATTCAGGAAGGGGGGCTCCTTCTTTTCTTCCCCAATTCCAATTTATCCCGTCCCCTCAACTTCCCTCCTCCCCCACCTACTCTCTTCCCCTCCCGCATGTGTAGCGCATAGTATCGTCTTTATGCAACAAAAGCCACGGATTATGGCGAAATCTTTATCTTGGCAAATGCATAGCCAATAAAGTGCCTGGCAAAGACTCCTCACCCACCAAATCAGCACCGTTAAAGTGAAATAATGACCCCAAGGGGGTAACGTTTGGGGGGAAAAATTAGCTATAACAATCTATCTTCTTCGGTTTACAAATCGGAACGGAAAAAGAACAATGTTAATAAAGAATAACTTATTTCTAACGCTCTGTACAAAATAAAATAATAATACTAAAAAGTAAACTTTTTTTTTTTTTTTTTTTTTTTTTTTTTTTTTTTTTTTTACAAATGTCGGTATTTCTGGATACGTGGTAAATAGATCCTGAAAACTGATGGGTTTACTCCATTCAAAGTACTGTTTATTTTGTCATATTCTAGTCAAATACTCCGAGAGCCCAAACCAACAACTTTTATAACTGCAACAGCCACCTAATAACAGCTTTGCATTAAAAACAAAATAGCAAAAAGTCTTGTTTTCATCTATATATTTCTTTCCATCATCTGCGAAGTAAAAGTGATGCTCATTAAAAAAGAAATTTCAGAAAATAGGTACACGTAGTGATGTCACAGGCGTATCTGAGACCGGCACCCATGGCACGCGAGAGCTTTATTTACTGTTTTAAGGCTCCCGTATGCCTTAGCTTATTGACGCGAAACAATCACAGATGGCACTGATGTTTGTTATAGTTTTGCCGAAGACTTGCCTAAGAAATTATACAAAGAAATAGATAGTTAATTGCCGGCAAAACTTATACGCTTGTTTTCAGTCTGGAAATTTCAACTTGTCATTACAATTTAACTTTAGCAGCACAATACCCCAAATCATCAAATCGTCGAGATTTCGGAACAAGATTTCTCGAAAATGACTCAACAGATTTGAAACCAATATAAAGCGATGTTTTTATTTCTTAGCAGCTAGTACGCAACCAAATGAAATTTTTAGGCTACGTATTTCTCATAGTTGCAAACTTCATTTGCATATTGCTAATTTATTACTTACTGAATACAAATATGCATTAGTTTTGCACTACCTGTTAGCAAGCTCAAGATTACTGTTAAATAATTTTTTCACGAAATATATTTGTTTTCTCAAACAGTTGTTCCAAAATTTCCCATACTAACGCCTTTACCGAGCTTAGGTAGGGGTCACGTGGCGCGGTGGCACGTTGGGCAGTTTTTCGTTCTCGAGAACCTAGAAGACGTTATATTAAGGTTGTGAAACTAAGTTTAGTGTTTTAAAGTAGCATTACCATCCTACTTAGCGTATGATTTTTAGCGAGTTAACTCAAGCCCTTAGTTTTAATATTTAATTTCTACCAGAGTCGGCCAAAACTCACGGTTGGGCAAGACTGCGGGGGTACCTTGGGCAGTGATTGAACTTCATCATGGTTTGCAAACAATTTGTGTGTTGATACTAACCCAAAGCATACAGATGGAAACCAAGTAAAAGGTAACATAAAACTTTAAAACGAAGCACTGGTTTATTATACGATGCATTCGGTTTTTCTGCGATAAACCCTCATTTTAACCTAAAAGAAACTTGGTATTACATAATTGCAATGCACAGGTATCTAGAACGTTTATATGTCTGAGTGACAATCACGCGAGACTAGATTTGCTTTCGACCCGAGATCGAAACAAAACCAGCCGTGGTGGCCCGCCATGCTTCGACCTGCCCCATTTTTTTCTACCAGACGTGCCCCGACGACGGTCACTGAACAAAAATGGCGACATGTCAGTAACCCGTTACTTAAACGTATCAAAACTGGGCTTGTTTTGAAGGCAAAAGAGTCCGCTATCTCCACAAAACGTTCTACTTAGATAACATACTAAACGCCACTCTCAGAAGACTAAATCTTCGAAAAGTTTGGAAAACCCAACAGAAAAAAACACAGAACGATAACTTTTAGTAGAAATTGAAGAGCACAACCATACTTTCTCAGTTGCTGCTTTTGTGTGAAATGAACGTTATGTGAATTTAATTAATTTATGTTTCAAAATATGGCTCAGATATCTAACATTGTTCAACCTACCCCCTATCAAAGGTGCCCCGGTCTTCCCTATAAGGGAGCCTTAAGCATGGAAGTACACACTAACCGTGGTAACAAGCGCCACGAGTTACGTCTGTGGCGTCACAATAAAAAATAAAAAACCAGAAAACCAGAAAGCACCAGCAAATACCTAGCAAAACATTTTAAATCGTATTTGCTGTTTGTTCAACTTTGCACAACCCAGTCCCTCCCTCCCAAGAAAAAGCCGACCTTTCCGCTAGAGGAAAACGAAAGCATAAAATGGTAGGTAATCTATTTCCCCGGAAATATGTGCGTAGTCATGACCATAACATCTGCGACGAGAGTCTTCTCCGCAGCCAACATGAGCCCAAGTTGTTTTTGGCGTTAGTAGAGTGAGTCAAGTGTGTTTACGCAGCCAAAATAAGGGCGAAGGCGAACTTTCCATTTGTGAGTCCAGAAAGGAACGAGGGCAAAACATTTTCCGCCAAGATAAGCCCCAGTTCCCTTATTTGTTTGATCAATAAAGAAATTGTTAATCCTTTCCTTGCTGTCGCCGTTATGAGCAAAAACAACTCTCGCTCCTCGAACTCTAATTCTATAGCTTTATAGCTTCACACAGAGGAGCGTGTGAACTGTGTAGTCTTTTCTTTCACAGTTTCTTATACAAGCTGGTAAAGAAAACCCCCAGAAGTCTATTCCTTCCCCAGAAGTGTATTCCTTTCCCAGAAGTCTAGTACTTCCTAGCCTAAATTAAAATTCTCGCTGTTTGTTTCCCCCAATATCCCAATGACAAAACGAGCGCAAAAGGAGCGCAAAAGGAGCGAAATTTCGATTTGAATGTTTACCACCAGGGGCAAAAATCAATGTTTGGAGTTACTCAGCTTTTGCCAACGAAAACATATTGCTGCGGGTATTCCCTTTTGGCTTTTCCGCACACATCTTACTGCTGTGAATGTAAACGTGATGTCTTTTATATTAAAGAGTTGGATTGGCGGAAGGAAAGAAAGGAATTTCTACGCCGCCAAACCCAGCCGGCTTTTATACACATAAACGACTCCATAACAAGCCAGGAACGGGAGGACATTCGTAGACGTTCCACAACTAAGAAATGTCTGCACAACCACCCTATAGAAGCAGCACGACTGCCACTCCCCTTGGCCCCTCTTTCACCTCTTTTGGAGAAACACGTGCAAGGCGCTTTGAAGCGTTATGGAAAAGCGTTTATTCATGGAAGGAAAATATACATAAAAAATGAGGTAGGTAGAACTTACGTGTATATAGGAATGTCGGTATCGTTCTTGTACCACAGCACTAGATACAAAACATCCAAAGGAGGAGGCGTGATATCACATGGCAACTCCGCCCGAGATCCCAAAACCGCCATCACGGTTGCTATTATCGCTATAAACGAGAAAAACAATACAAATCAATGTCAACGGCATTAACCATAGCTGTTTATAACTATTCTATAACCTTTTCTTGTGAAACTAATTTATGTGGTTCGAATGTTTATTTCTCGTATAGTTATTCTCGTTCCATAGTAAATATGTAAGTTTTCCGTCAAAGTCCAAAATTTCATAAATACCCTTCTTAACAAACCAATAATAATAATAATAATATAAAAAATGAAAGTCAAAACACTAAGATAAATCTCTACTGAATATTACGTGTTGTTTAAAACTTTAAAACGTTCTTTAAACTTAAAACCGTCAACAAATGCGTGAAATATCACTAAAATACTTTCGGATCGTTATTTTTACCAGTATTTTAATAACCAGTGCATTACTTAGGGTCTAACTAAGTTTCCGTGAATAACATGCATTTTTAATTTTCGAGAAAAATCCACTGAAAGCTTCGACATAATATGTATTCATACTAAGTACAGTAATATAATATGTAACTAAATAAAAATCTCAATCGACACTAAATATAAGATTGCTTAGGAGAATAAGATGGCTTTTAGGAAAGAGAATAGGTCAACTGTCCACATTTTGATTTAAAGCTATTTGCGATCGCTTTATGGACCACGCTGGAGAGTTTGCACAAAGTACAAAGTTGGAGTTTCATTTTCAATGTGGCAGGCACCGAGAGTATAGGGCTTACAATAATGGCAACGGTAGCTAATTGCAGACCACGATTTACGTTTTCGAGTCACCTGTCTCTACACGCTCTCTACGCTCTAGACAACTATGGCGTCCATTTACCATGTTGAAACACGCAAATGAAAGTCTACACGAGAAACATTTCCTTGCTTGGAATGCTCGGCGTCGTCCTAAGTTTTACTTCTCACCATTATACAAGTCGTGGAGCCATCGATTGCCTTGACCTCTGATTCCCTTTTAGAGAATCGTCCTGTATATACTTTAGTATTCGCTAAACTAAACTTTAAATTCGCTAAATAGCGAATACTAAAGTTTTTAGTATTCGCTATTGAACCGTGAGTATAGTCCAAACATGGAATACCAAGCCTTATTTAACTTTTTTTTTTCTTTTTTGAGGTATGGGTTAGGTTTTAAGTCCCCTTCACCCTCTCGTTACAAGAGTTATTGTAGACGTATAGCGAAAAAATACCTGCTCTAAAACCTAGTATAAGTGTCACGCTATATTTCCATAAACTATAATTCATTCGAAGCAAACGGTAGGGAGTCTCTGCAAGCCTAGCATAATTAAACCTGCAGCACTTGTACCCACTTACATATTACAAGTTACCGCCCACATAGGATATAAAATGTGTATGTACTGGTACCTGGTTTTTACGCCTCTAGATTCAAACAATATGTTCAAATCAACTTGGAAAACTCTCATAAAAAACTAGCTAAGTAGCGTAAAACTTTTTCTCAAGAAATAACGCGTCACCGGACGCTTGTTAAGCGAGGAGCTACGAGGACACGCACCAAAACATAAGGGCCCTCTGTACCATTTTTGCGCCCCAAACTAAAATGGCGTTAAAAATCCAAGCTGGTTTCTTACGTTAAACTACTACTTTCTGACAGAAGCGATTGAGAAATACTCGTAAAAGCGAGCCTAAGAGGCCCACTCGTTTTTAAAGCATTTTGCAACGGTTAATGTCTTTGCAAGATGCGTGTTTACTAAGAGCTACGGGTCCCCCGAACAAAAACAAAAGCCCTTTTGCCATGTGGGGTCCCCAAAGTAAATATGACGCCGTAAGAAGCGCACTTTTCTTCAACACTTCAGTTTTTCTTTTCCCCCTTTTCGTGGGTCACGCTTTTCTTGAGGGGGAATGACTGGTGGCAGGATATATACGGCAAAGCAGCTTTTTGCAAGATGGACAACATGAAGAGGGTCTCCGTGGTCCCCGGCTGGTTACAGTTATTAAGCTGATGGTTGGAACTCCTTGATCACGTTTCCGCACTTGAGTCTTATTTGCTGGCGGATGCTTTGGGAGCACTTTTCCTGAGCTTTAGCCAAGCAAACATTCTACAAGAAGAAAGAACTTTTATTTTCCCTTCTGGGTTCTGGTCAGAATTGCAGTAATGCCAGACGCGAGAGAAAACTTCACAGACGAGACTGAAAAGGGACTCTTCTCCACTTCTTATGGATTCCCCAAAGTCAAAATCAGAGAATAAGTGAGTGGGAGAGTTTCGGGCTCTTCTGTAGACTTCTGGGCTTTTTGCTTAGGTGCTGATTGGCAAAAAAAGGACGACCTTGTTAAACACCTCTTTGACAGTTTCCGGAAAGTCGGAAGGATGGCTTGGCACATAACCACCCTACGCAAGAGAAGCACTCTTTGAAGACGACATCTCTTCTCGAAAATCTTCTAAAAAAATTTTCTCTTCAACGTCCCTCACAAGTCGTGTTCGCATTGCTGCTTCCATAAACAACCCATCCCCCTCCTTTTTGTAACAAGTCAAAACTTGTCTTTGTATACAGTGAGAAAGGTTTCGCGTACTCAAAGAAATTCTTTAGTGCTTGTATGTATAGTGTAATCCTTTCTAACTTTTCATATATACGAAGATCCTCTGCTGCCAGTAAATTTTCGTGCATCTGCATTTTCAGCATCATTTTTACGAATATTTCACCTAATTGCTTCGCCACTTTGGCAACTAGCAACTTGATAAACAACCCAACTGGTAAGGTCTTGCTGTTTCACAATAGCCTTCAGTGTTCCCCAGCTGCCAAGGACGCGACAGACTAATTGTTGCTTAGCAACCGTTCCGTGTTTCGCTCTGCAGCAATTTAGCCCCGTGCATTTCCTAGTCCTATTTCCATTACGTTTCAGGATTTTCTCTTCTCGTATAACCCCTGCATATCAGGAACACACCTCGACGGCACTAGCATACAGCTATAGAGTGCACCTTAAGACGTTGCTGTGTTGCACTAACAGTCTGAACTAACTTTGAAACCCTTTTACCCTTTAGAAACATAATATATATTACACTTGACTTTCTCATATGCTCTGGATCTTACTGGTTACGGTAAAGAAAAAACCCACTAATTAGGACACCCAACATTTTGCTTGTTTGCACTTTCCTTTCACCTTCCCATGTCAAAATTGTACAGTAATTAATTATTGTTCTTTATAAACTAGCTTTAATATTTTGAACAATTCGGCAACCTAAATTTCAATCTCACTAAGAACGATCAGTTATTATTACTTATTTAATTATTAAGTAATTTGAAGGCTCCCGTATACCTTAGCTCGTTATATGCGGTTTGCATGGAGAATTTCGGAACAACTTTTTGAGAAACTAATGCATCCAATGAAAAAACTCTTTGACAGTAATCTTAAGCTTGCTAACAGGTAGTGCACAACCAATGCACAATCTATTTCCATGAGTAGTAAATTAGCAATACACAATTGAAGTTTGCTAATATGAGAAATACGTTACCTAAAAATCTGTCCTTTGGCTGTGCACTAGCTGTTAATAAAAGAAAACTGTTGTTTTGCTTTGCTTTCAAATCTTACTATTAAATATGAATAGTAGTCAATTAAATGGTAAGTCAATTAAATATCCTTAGTAGCGAAGCTAATCCCTCTTCCCTGACAAACAAAAGGTCCAAGCAAAAAAAGTGCTTGGCGACCACGAATCCAAAAACTGCCTTTTTTTTACTATTTTTTGACAGCATTTAATTGACTGACCTGCTCCTTAATTAACTGGGGAGTTTAGAAGGGACACGCGTTTAGAACTCTACCTGAGCGTAGAAGTAGGTAAGAAATGTCAGTATTGGTCTAAACAGGGGGTTTGCTCTGTGATTCGTCAATTCCGAAACTCCATAAGACGATCAATTGTTTCAGTACTGTACATGGGAGCCTTAAATCAGTTTCTATTTATTTAATTATCACATTCTAAGAATTAATCCGCGTTATTACAATGACAGCGAATTGTATTTTGTTATTAAATATGTTGTAAGCTAAAATAACAATACTTTAAGAACAAATGAAGAAATGTTAAAATAAGATCACATGACTCTTTGGGTACTAGACTTAAATGCAATCTTAACACATTGTTTCGTATAGAATGAATATATTCGCAATCATCACAACAATTAATTCCATGAACTAAAGCCACCCTATCTTTATCCCCCCTCCCATTTTACTCCACTGTCAAGACTCAATTTGGCATCGCTACGATCTTCCGCCAGTAAAAGTTATAGTGTACGCCAAACTAACCCTCCCCCGCTACACGTACAAGCGGACGGTGCGGTGGGGCCTTTTAAAGTTTCTTCTTCTTCGTTTAAGCGTGGTCGGCGGAGTTCCGTGAGAAATGATCCCCCATCCCCATCCTCATTGACAGTCTGAACATCTCTATATGCAAATTGAGTGAGAAACTGTTTCTTTTCCGATCTCCCTATCTAAAAGTCTCTCTTGTTTAGGACGGTCTACAAAAAACGCATCCCATACTCACAAGCAATAAAAAGTACGGAAACGAGTTCTTGCCTGCTTCTTTCCCCTTTTTAAAAAAGAAAAAAGAAAACCCATGAGCCACGAGTTGCAATCCGTCTCTGTGAACTACGTCTCTGTTGACTACATGCTACTCCTCTGGCTTTCTTTTTCCCTCGAAGAGTATACCTTGCTCAGTGATCTGATTCGAAACTTGACATATTACGACCCGTGAACGCAGTTTCTTTTCTCTCTTGTGGGTCACATCAAACTGCAGGACCAAGTTCCAAGTGGTTCTAATGGCAAAATTCATTAACCATCTTCGGTTTTGGCGAGTTTCTTGCCTCTTTCCACGCACGTCGCATTAAAACTTAGTAGCTATTCATAATTCGATAGCGTCTGCTCACGACGATGACGACCAGAAACTCCTTTCTACATTACATAAAAGATTTGGAAATCGGACCCTAACTCGGATAAACCCCCGCCCCCCCCAAAAAAAAAAAATATGCAGAACACGCAACGCGCCCTGGCAAGCTCGTAAAAATTAGCAACGCCTTTAGCACCAGAACATATTGCTGGCGAGGTTGCTGGGTCATTAAGGGCACGGCTAATAAAATATGGAACAGTCAGTCACACGTATCCAGACTTCCTTACTTTTCACAAAATTAGCGTTAGGATTTTCTCAGTCGGAGCAGCTGAGTACGAGATCCCAGAAACTCTCATTCACATTGTTAATTTGCTCCCCTCAATACTTCTTTCTAGTAAATAACGATTTAATCTTAGAGTCCTTTTCAAAGGGTTATTTCCAACCCGACAATTTGCTCCGATTGGAGTGTAAAGGGTACTAATACCTTTACCTTTAGAAAAAAACTCTTAATGGAACGAAAAGTTCAACGAACTAACTTATTGATGTGGGAGATTATTTCTGCTACATTGTGTCGGTTTTTATCGTTCCTTTGTGTCGCAATGTTACTTGTGTATTCTTGATTTTCCTGGTAAATATTGCTTCATTTTGCATAAGAAAAAACAGATTTGTCAATCTACGAGATTCCTCTAGTCAGAAATTTGGAAATTTTGACCTTTGAATGCGCGGCTATAGAATGTATAACAAATGCCATGTTGGAACCTTTTTATGACTGCACAAGAACGTAGACACAGTTTCCTCGTAAAACTACGCCAGCAATCTTTGAAATAAAAAAACTGCAAAAGGATTAATGTAAATCGCGTCAGTCAGAATTCCATTTTCTTCCGCTACAAAGCTTTAGGCAGCTTAATGTTTGCAATAACATTAATTGACAGTCTGAAAATCTAGTGAATTTTTGTAAAAAAAAAAAGATTAATTAAAAATATACTTCAAAGAGTTACAATGGCATTTGGAATGTACGCAGAAATAGGCAGAAATACCCGGCCCATACCATATTACTACAAATCGATGAGTAGAGTGCACATGGAAGACAGGTCGCGTTACATCCTAAATTTCGACCATAGTGCGTTGTGCACGAGTAAATACTTTCTGTGTTACACGAGAAATTTGAATCCTTGCCTGTCAAAACTTTCGGCAGCGAGGCACTATATATGTAAAGCTAATTGCGAATGTACCAGCCATGAAAGTATAGCGTTATTATTTTAAATAGTAGAGCAAAGAATAACTATTTGTTCGCACTATTGGATCTGCTGCATATCGGATATAGTAAACAAAACTACACATCCTTCTCAAAGTGATTAAGCTAGAATGTTGCGGTATAGTCCAATGAAAACTATTAGTATATATTGTTAGCCCTGACATGAACGACTGTTAGTTTGTCTAGAACTTTTTGTATATAAAAAGCCTGTTGCATTATGTAAACATTGCCTGTGTATCTAGTCCCTTTTCCAATAAATATTTTCCTGAAAGTCTGTTTTTTATTTCTTTAAAGAAAAGAAAAAAAGTTTACCACTTAGTCCCACTTTTTCTTCCAGTCCGTGTTACTTAATCTCTTCAGCTCTGCCGTAAGCAATTTAAAGAGCGAACGAAATTGGATAACGTCTATGATGTACGAGATCCACGGCATTCGACTCTATAAAGTAGGTAAAAACCGTTCCATAGTCTTCTTATGTTAAAAGGGTCTAAGAAGTTGACTTCTACCAAATTCTCCACGACATTCAGCTACACTGGCACGAAAACCGAACCAACGTGCAGCGAGCTTGCAGCATTATTAGCTAATGGGTCCCTTTTTTAAGCAGCAAAGATGCTGGTACTTTACACTTCCCTCTCGTTCCTAGAAGCATGTGTTCGCATTCTCACAGAACAATAGAGTGTGCGTTTCCTAACCTATTAAACTCCAAAACGACATTACTATATACCTCTGCAGCAATACTGGCTCACTTGAACCCTTTTCCTTAGTTTCCATTATTTACACGTTCTAGAAATAACGAACCAAGCACACTTTTAACTCTAGCAGAAATCTGAAACAATTACACCCTCAAAAGTAATACTTTCCATTACCTACACAAGCACTAAATTAAAAAAGGTAGAAAAGTCACTCCCACGGTCCCGATTCCCATAAAACTGGGAATTTTAAATACTATAATTTCAGGTAAAATGCAATATAAAAAGTACACGACTCGACTAAGTTTGTATTCTGTTTTTTTGGTCTTTTTTACCCGCTGTTGAGTACCGGCTCAGCGTATCTTGCTTCACTCACAACTAGCACGACCTGAAAGGAAAGACGGAAGCCATAACGACAACTGTAACCGAGCAAGTACAAGTCTATGTAAGTTTAGAGGGGTCAGGAACCGAAGTCGCTAGGAAATGACCGTATTGAGTGCTGACTTGAGTCTTGAGCGCCGTAAGCACTAGCACCGGGGAATAGTGCAAAAGGGTGGGTTGGGTCGGATTGAGGGGCTGTCCCCAAGCCATCTCTATATGTCCGGAATTGCTCCATGCTTTCATTTAAAATTACACTTAGCAATTTAATGCTGCCATTTCTATGGAAATTATCTATAGCGGGAGAGAACCATTTACCTAATGGACTCACCAATGATTCTACAACGAACACGCCAAAAAAAGGAAAAAAAATAGTCCAAGCTTGGCGGGCATCCCAAGTTGCTCTCCAATGAACCTTAAAAGGTGACGCACTCGGAAGAACAGAATTTTCTGCTAATTACCTGAACGCTTCCAGTTACTCAATTTTCAAAACTTAACTATCTATTGACCAAAATTTGTCGGGAAGTCCGAGCATTAGGGTAACTTGAATGAGGAATGCACCCTAATCAACCCCTTGGACGAACCCTCACTACAAGGTAAACTGTAACTGCAGTAAAGATTCTCTTCGATAAGGTAGGAATGGTGCTTCCGGGCTATGCAACTACTAGGTTAGAATTCAATTACGTCATTCTCTAATCAATGCTTGTTGAGCAACCCCTGAAATACAGACAGCAGGGTACAATGCGATGGGGTTCGAGGGGGTCGGTCTTCCTATAAGCATGCAGTCCTTTGGGTGTTCTATATGGCCCTTCACCTGCTTCATTGAGGATCCATGTACAACAGAAAGCAAGAACGGACACACGGCGATCTTCCCGAACCCTACAGCATGGAATTGTTCTACGAAAAGGGAGAAAAAGAGCGAGAGACTAACTAAACTCGACTGTCTCCTGCGTAAGACCCATGGGCCAACACAGAAATAAGTCAGTGCAGTGGATTATTCTCTATATACGTTTTTTATGATTTCTAGCATTGTATTTGCCTCCTTCCCGCGTAGCCTACATGTGGCAAAGTTTTCGAGGGGTTAGGAATAAATAGCGCTGGGCGAGGACACTTGATTAACGATTTCTAAGTCCAATATAAAAAGTACCACCCCTTAGTACTGTTCACGTTCCCAGGGGCGAGTATATGGGCGTAGAAAAAGCACAAGAGAGGCTTAGCAAGAGCCGCGTGGAGGAGCTGGGAAGCCTACAAGTAAGCCCAACATTTGTGAAAGGTATTTCGTGAGCCAGCGTGACATTTCTTTCATATATTTCCCAGCGCTTTTAACAATGCGATAGTTTATTCGTACAACCTTGAACACGCCACATCATCAAAATTAAACGTGTAAGTCGACTCCCGAGATACAAACCCGAGTGCACGCAACCCAATGCTGCAACACAGGACCCTAAAACTTTATAATATACAACAAGGACTTTACACGTTTGATTTTCATCGGCCGCAACACTTCCTGAAAACACTTTGGGGGACCAGACCTTTCATGACAATAGACACGGTACGGAACGCTGGACATTGAATGTCGTACAGAAACTTCGGCTTGCATTCCGGTTTCGCAAACAGTGGAAGCGGCTAATTGAAAGAGCTGCAAGACAGTTGGCTAAGAGAGCATAAGTTCTGCACTTGCTAGGAGCAGCAGTGTTCCGGCAGAAATAGGTCGACATTCTTTTACAATAAATAATGTGGCACAATAAAATCGAATAAAAGTGTGCCACTAAAATATTGTAAAATTACAATGACCACTTGGTAATATTACAATACAAGTACACAACTGGGAGGCACTTTACTGTATAAATTCGTAAAATTCAATAGCATTATTGGAGTGGTCTTACAATTAAATATTTTATAACATATTTTATTGTAAAATTACGTATTGTAATACAATATGGGAAAAGTGCACGTGTTATCCTCTGTGTAGTAGCAGCATGTAAACTGAAAGAAATTAGTCACTTTTTTAAATACAGTAGCAAAACAGGCTTCCGCCTAGTTTTGGTTTAAAACGACTCTAAATTGATTAAGTACGTGTAATCTTTGTTACCATAGTATAATCAAAAACGTGATTGTATTGCTACAAATTTAAATAATGAATTACGTTTTTCTGTTGTACATTAGAACTTTCATGGTTAGTTTTACAATACTGCATTGCCATAAAGGTAGCAGGTACCAGAATGTTTTCGAAGAGTGGAAAGTAGAGTACGTGCACTAAAGCCGATCTTTGCTAGTGATCTTTTATTACGTGCAGCTATTAAAAAAACTTGCATAATCATTAAAAGTCAGCAAAAAAATTCTTTGAATAAAAAAGGAGATCGTGGGCGGGGGGCTTAGATCGTGGGGCGGGGGCTTTAGACGCATTAGGGGTTCCAGTAGCAATTAAAAGTTTTGGAATACGCTGAATACGCACCTCTCCTTCTGCTGCTCTCCTATAGACCTCTATATCTTGAAGTACGGGAGGAAGCTAAGTGCTGTATAGTGTGTTCCCTCTTTCTTGGCCATGTTTGGGGCTTTTACAACTTAGCATAATGAGTTTGTAAAGTGAAAATCTCCGGGACGATAACCCAGTCCTGCTACAGGGGAAATGGAGGCTTTTCTCCGCCTGGTATTTTATATAACTTTAAAAACTGTTTCTTAAAGGTAAGAAATCTTCTTTATAGCCTTTTATATACAGTTTCTTCAGATTAAAATTTGCTAACTTTCTTTAAATGGGGTCTAATGAAAGTCTAGAATACTCCTAGAATTTCAAGTGTAATAGACGCATTCTCACTAGACAGAAAAATATCAAATTTGCATAATGTGCTGATTCCTAAGCAAACATGCGATCTGCTAATTAAAGTGTAAAGCGAAAGTTACCTACCAAAACAGGAGTTGTCATTATGAGTTCCGATTACACGTCGTAAGCACTCTTCATTTGCTAAAAAGCTACATTGATTTTTCTCTCTAATCGGTTCAATTAATTTTTCTAAAAATAAAATGTTCTAATTTGAAAATTTTTCTTAAAAAGAACAATTTGGGTTTATATAAATTAAATGATTTTCTTGCAATAAAGTAATGTTCATAAAGGATTTGGTTAAAAACCCCCACTAAATTCACAAAAAAATGTACTAAAAATTCAGCTTTAGGATTTGAAGTCATTTAAGTAAATCACTGGAGTTTTAATCACATTTTTGTGTAGTAGTTAAGATGAAAAAGGGATGTAACTCATTTGATAAAATACGACCAATGCAAATGGCAATTTTGCCACTTCGTCAATTTTGGCAATAGAAAACATAGACGGTTTTATTTTATTTTCTATCATTTTGCGTTATTTATTGTTATTTTTTATCACACTTTTACGTACTTGTTAAGTTGAAAAAAGGACACATCGCATTCGAATCGCCATAATTTACTCAAATTAGATTTTCTTACAAGACCAAAGCCAGAGATGAATGATATTGTTGCCTCCTACTCTAATCAATTCACCTGCGGAGAAAGCTACATGGTAAAACGTCCCCAACTTTACCTGGTCCCTCTCTGGGCGAGAAAACGAAAGACAGTGCAAACCGTTTAACACAAACCCGCTTAGCAACGACAAACCTGTTAACACAAAAATGGTATTCCGGTACGGACAAAACGCTATGTAATTCAATACATTTGTTTCATTTTAACCCGCAACCAAAATCACTTAACACGAAAACATTTCGCGTCTTGGAGGAACGACAAGATTTAAAATTTATTATCTGTATTTTATAATGTACAGACTGTCAATGTATGAAAATAGAGTGGAATATTAACTCTGTTATCACGACAGTTTTTTGAGTAACTAGATTTTTTGCATATATCTGTCAGCACGAATTCCTTTTAACACGAAAAATATTCCGGTCCATTCGATTTCGTGTTAAGTGATTTTCACTTTATAGTACTCATATGCAAGTCATGTGTAACATGCGTTCACTTTGTAGAGTTATCAATCTTTGGATCTTGATACTTTCCAAGTCGCGTAGTCCAAATTCGATTAAAGCTATGTAAATATGTCGGAAGCAGAATCCAAGTGGGCGAAAACACGGATATTGCTTTAACAAAGGTCTTGTACGACACGAAGAAAACCCCTCGAAAGATGACCCAAACCCAAATTCAGACACAAAAAGAAGCGGTGACATATATCCGCTGTGTGTAGGCTGCAAACAGCTGTTTCTTAAAAAGAAGAACAGTGTAAGGCTATCGTCAATACCCCAGCTGGCCACTCTTTGGTTCCCAACGCCGTAGAGTATAAAATAATACAACTGACGACAAAGGCATGCAAGCGAGCCCATAGAGCAGTAAAAATACTATTTTTGTTTCTTTCTACCTCCCCATTCTCTTCTTGGACAAAAAGCAGCGTGGATAACTAGAGCTAGGTGTGTTTCTCTGTCCCCTGTTTTTACGCACAAGCAACTAACTCGCATTCACATCATCGCAAGCTCACACCTCCCACCATGTTTGCTTCACCGCCATGAAAGTGACCCTGAATACAGCTATAGGTTCCCCTTCGGCAAATAATGAGGAAAGGCTTCTATAACAAGGTATGACGGGGGAGGGACACACAACGACCAATGTAAGTGAACGTGAGAGAGAGAGAGAGAGAGAGAGAGAGAGAGAGAGAGAGAGAGAGAGAGAGAGAGAGAGAGAGAGAGAGAGAGAGAGAGAGAGAGAGAGAGAGAGAGAGAGAGAGAGAGAGAGAGAGAGAGAGAGGGGGGGGGGGAGGGGAGAGGGAGAGAGAGAGAGAAATGGGGAAACACAGGACAGGACAAGACAAGACAAGGCTGTACGCCCAGAAATGTAAGAAAAGGCCAGCTTTCAAAGTAGAGCTTTTGTAAGTAATGAAATAAGGTGTCGGTCTACTCATCATGCAGCAAATAATGAACAGCTGCCATACACAGAGTATTCAAGAGTCGGAAACAATCCCGTCTTAGGGACTTTGATCTCTTTTATACTCTTCTAATTCAGGGCTTCGGGTACTAGCAATGCCTTAACAATGGCCTTTATACTCGAGCTAAACAAAGCAGACAAGAACAAACCTGCATAGGGTGGAGTCACACGTCAATATTTCTTCCGTTTTTTCTATATTTTTTTAGGATAATAAAAACGCAGAACTTGAGACCTTGTAAGTGGGTTCCCCTCCTTAACGGTGAACCTTGGTGACCTTTATATTAAGGCAGGCAGACAAGGGGGGCAATTTTGGAACACGGTTTTGTGCTGCACTAAAATCAACAAACTGACAATTTTTTAAAATTTTTTTTAGTTGAAGCTTCCTTGGAAAGAGTTGGGGACGTATATGGATATAACGCCGTACGAGTTTTGAATCGATAGACTTGTCAATGAAAATGTACTAACAGCTGGTGCGAGGAGGCGCGAGACCTGATAAATGGAGTTGTAGGCATTATTAAATCATATGCAAATTTATCAAAACACGATACCCATTATGATCCTATTTTTAAGTATGCCGTCAGGATAGAATTACTTCAAGCTCTAGTAACGACACCTATACACTTCTTAATAACCCGATGACTGGTGGGGGCAGGGAGGGCAAGAAATTACCATCACAACAGGGGAGCCTCCATGAGAAAACTTTTTCAGACCACTGAACGGGATCTGTAAGTAATCACATTTGACATGTTGCATACCTGCAAGAGTGTAATGATCAGTTGATCATTTTGTTTGTCAAATATGGCACTGATTTCATACCATTCTCATTGTAATTTCATAAGAGTTAAAAAAAAATTTAAAGAAAAATTTTGCATGCTGTAGCACTATAAGGGGGGGGTTCCAGTATACCGTGGTCTTAATATAAGGGCACAAGGGTGCACGGTCTGTTTGACTGTGAATTACGGACACAAATATGTTACACTTTATAAATTTCTATTATAAGATTAAATAGTAGGAAAATAAAGATAATCTAATAACTATTTCGAAATTACGAAAGCACAATATGTTAGAAAATACATATAAGCAAATACTTTTTAAATACTATACAGTGCTGAGTATTCTATTGAAAAACGTTCAATGTTCCACCCATTTCTTTTCGCCAAACGGTGAGTACCTTATCTTCTGAGGACTTAGCGTTTCTGCATAAAAGCAAGACGACTATGTCCACTCAGCACACTATATCTACAGGCGTGCGATTTGAAATAGGAATAAAAAAAAAGCTAAGCTATCGACTTACGTTCGTCATCGTCAGCAAAGATTTCGGTTTGGCAGTAGATGAATGCCGGGATTAGGGTCAAAAGCATTAACCTCCAAGCTGTCAGCATGGCGACGACGATGATGGTGATAACGACGAAGCAACGACGACGACAAAAGTCTCTATTCCTGGGCTTTTTGAGCTATGACTTGCCCAACGAAACACGCAACACAAGTTGCAACAATGAATATCTCCAGCATAAAACACGAACCTATCACTAATTTCTTAAAAAGTTCCTCTGTCTTTCCTAGATAAAGAATGGGGCTCAGCCTTATAATCTCGAGGTCCTTGTCCGCAACTCGTAACATTGAATAAACAAAACAGTAAAAATGAAATATATAAATCCGTTGAGGATCCCCTTCACTTGAGCCTATCGATGTTCGACGAAGTAAAGAGAATCGTATCGGATACCCGTAAATTATTGTTATGCCGGTACATGGGGCTCTTAGGGTCCCCGAAAGAAGTAAATGTCGGGATCCTCTGCACAATGATCAAACGGAATGGCGAGTCATTTCTTCCTAAACAGAATCGTGTGGCGGGAAATATAACGATTTCCAATAGAGTTTTTCGTTTACGTTCCTTACTCTCACTCGCTTTTCTGTTTCCTTTTTCTTCTGCTACAGCTGGTGGTGTTGCTGTGGAATACACTCGCGAATGTATAAAAGGCAGGGGAAATTACGCTGCTTAAGACAGGCGTCGCGCGTCAGATAAATGAGCTCACACATACACGTGTTTTAGCACCATTAAGACTAAGAATGCCCAAGTCTCATCGTTCGGTCACGGTTCCAGAGCTGCAACTGCTTCCAATTCTGGTCCTACTGACTTCATCGTGTTGATCCCCATTAGCGCTTATATTTGAAGACGTTTTGTTCTCCGGCGTTTCTCCTGCTCACTCCCGCTTTACACTTTTCCTTGCCTTCCGTTGACCGTTTTTGGTCTGCTCAAAGTATAACGCATACAGAGAATCCAATAAGTTATAATGGCGAGGGAGCACAATCCCACTCAGCAGGCAAACACCAAATAACGCACGTGACTCGCCAGGTTTAGCAGCAATACCAGGACACGACCATATTTCTGCTATCACCTAAATCCACAACGGAAAAAAGTAAAGAAAAAAAACATGCTGTAATTTCTTACTTAATTAAATGCATCTATTCTGTAATCATCAATAAAATAATAGAATAATATTTCTTCATTTTAATGGGTCATTTCTGCACGGTACCTTTAGCAAACTCAATTTCTTTCGGCAATTTCTTTAACTAATTCACAATTTTTTTTTTAATTTCCTCCGCAATTATTTTCGCCAATATATTCCGCCAATACCACAAATTGTTAAAGTTTCTTTCACAAAGGTATAAACTCTTTTTAGATTTTTTTAGTGTTCTCACAGATTTTCCCTCGAATTTCTATCGCTATTCGAAGGTTTTTTAAGGACTATAAGTTTGAAGTATAATTAAAATTAGCTTACCTAAAAAAGGATTACTGTATCAAATCCATAAGAATTAAGGGCGAAGTTTAGCTTACTAACTTTAAAAGTTGCCAAGGAAAGAGTTATTTGCCTACATGTATAGTACTTCTGGTACCGGAGAGGTAGAAAAGACTAACGCTCTAATATACCACAAGAGCTCCAAAGAACGGGAAAAGAAGAAAAAAAATTGAGAAAAACTCGAGACCGAAAAACAAGCCACACTATCTCGTAAAGTAGCAAGAAGGTCCCATGTTTTACAGCATTTCTTTTTTGCTCCTGTTGGAATAGAGCCCCGGTTTTTAGGGTGGTTAGCCTTAGCACATCCTATAACATGGCCGGCGGATGTATAACGACAACGCTGTACGGCCGGGGCAGCGGCACGTGGCGGATAAGGTCCTGCACAAATAATGTCACTGCTTCGGTTTCCCCCTCCGTTCCTGATCCTCCCCTTAAATCTTCCTATTATTTTTCATTTATTCTTGCTGAAAGGTCTTTCGCTGCCCTTACCAGCGCTCTTTATTACTTTCTTCTCTCCTCCAGGTGGAATATAACCTTTCCACTATTTTGCCCACCCACAAAAATGTTATTCGAAGGAAAGCAAAACACGTAGCGACATTTCGTCCCAGCGTGCAAGAAACCTTCCACAATGGGTTCTTTCTCATTTACCATCCTGCCTCCTCTCCTTAATTGCCTCTAACCCTTCTTTCTTGGGCCCTAAAACGCAATCCACGACACACACACATACACAACGAGTTTCCAAATCGAGCATGCCATGTGCGGTTCCTTATATGGATTCATGCTGTTCGTTCTATCCCTATAACCAAATTATTGGGAGTAGCTGTACCACTAGGATGTGGAGCGCACTTTCAGTACATCAGGTGGGCCCAACAAACTATCATCACAGAGTCGTAAACCCAACACGCAGGTAAATAAAATAAAAGTAGACAGCATTCAGGCGCTGTGTTCATAAGTAGAACAAGAGTAACTAAAGGCCCATCTAGGGAAATATTCTTTGCAAACACAGAATAGAACCGCACAGAAATACACTTACCGGGAGCCACACAACAATATTCCAAGCTACACCTTTCAACAAAGCAACTTCAGCAGTCTTCTGGATTATTAAGGCCAGAACAAAAAAAAGGCCAGAACAAAAAAAAGTGCACAGAAAAGTAGTCCATACAAAAAAGGAGTATATAGTACAGAAAAATATCATATAATTTCTAAAACAGAACAGAACGGAAGCAATAACTTCTTTTTAGAAGAAAAAAGACAAAAAAGGTATCTCGCATGCATTACTGAATAAAGTTTCTGCGGCAAAATATCTCTCGAAACTTGCATACAATTTCAGCCATTAAAGTAGCAGTTTAGGTTTAACTTGCAATCAAAAGCGAACTGGGGGAGAAACGCAGGGCCCAGCAGGGTGTTCGCTACAACACATTATTGCTGTCGGAATTAGCGTCATGCAGTCCCGCGCGGGGCATTCAAACTTTCTGATAGAAATGTTGCATGAGTCTTGCACAGTAATGCTTCAACGACTGCACAGTTTCGATACTCCCTCACTCTCCGCACGTATCTTAAAGCCGCTCGGACAGCGATCGCATGCTACGAATTACGTATACATGATTGGTTTCATATGAAGAAACTAAAAAAAGGAATATTTGATCCGTCTAACCAATAAAAAAGAGACCTCTTCACCAGAAAGAAAAAAAATCTGGAGTAGATTACCAAACGAGAACTTCGAGTGCTAAGGACCTCAACCATGTCGAACAGCCCTCCGGCATCAGTTCTAAGTCTTTGCAGCCGCAGAAATCAATACTTAGGACAGATTACTGAACTTAACATAAAGAATGATAACGCTGAAATCTGAACCTCAAAACACTGCAGAAATACGGTGAGGAAAAGCTAGAAAATTGGGAAGGATACAATTATCTGTTGTATCGCAGAACTTCGGAACGAAACGGACAATTCTGTTTTATATCTACCTCTCCCAATCTAACTATATAGTGGCCGAAAAGCTCATAAAAATGGGACGCAGGCCACTTGCATGTGTTCTGAACAAACCCATGTCTCTGTAAGTGCATGGGAACGAACCAGTCTAATGCATGGAAAAAAGAGCTCTTAAATCAAACACTCGTGCAAATGATGACACTTGCTTCGTATGCGCTCTTCCCCCCCCCCCCCCTTAGCGGAAAAAGCCCACTCCTAATTCCATTTCCCTCTTTTTATGCAATAAAAAGTAAATAAATTCGCCGGTCTATTAATTCTCGCTTTCAATTTTCTAAGATTTCTTTACCAACTTATTTATTTCTTCTCGTTACTTTTGCCGAAGCGGTGACCAGACAATGGAATATCTGCTAAGGTAATATTTCTACAAGTCACACAGGTAATATTAAATGTGGGGTAGCAAAGCTTCTCAAGGGACGAGCCAAAAGTTGACCGAAGAAATCTCCCGCCATTTTTATATTTCTTGCGTGATTTAAGACGATCACGGCAAACATACATTACTTCTGGCCAAAGATTTACTACATTAGCCTGTCGTCTTTCCCCTCAATTTCACTTTCTTTTTTAACAGCACTTTGTCACTTTATAAAACAGAGGGTTTATTACTACACTATTTTTTTCTTTGCAAAACTTGCACAAGTTTTATCGCCCGGCCCAGACAGAAATGTTTCCAATATTTCCAGCGCATACTGGCTAGTAAAAGTGCAAGGGAAACTGGTGGAAAACGACCTCTGCCACACGTGCCGGCAGTAATAATGGTATGCAACTTTTCCTTAACGTAATAGCTTCTTCATAATTAACTGTCTGGCGATTAACTTAACTTTGGAGCGAGTTTCTCTAACAAGTTTTACAAAGCGACAAAATGTCTGCTTCCAAGCTAAACTTATTACTCCATCGAAAACAGTAACGCGATTTACTTTTAATAATCCCCAAACTTGCACGTCTTTCCGTCTTACCTCAGTTTTTCTTTTTTCTGCACCTCCAGTATAATAACGTGAAAACAAACTATAATTCCAAATTCCGTCCTACAATAAGTTGGTAACACTTAATCGGTTGAGCAACAGTTTATAAATTGCGTCTCGAAACAAGTATATAAATAACTTTCACTATTAAAAAGTTCTTCTTCCACGTAAGAATTGTCGGGAGTACCAATACTTCTTATTTCCACAAGTGAAAAACAAACACTACCTTCGGACAAACAATTGCTTAAAAAAACACACACTTACACAAAGTTATTACGCTAAAATTTTTTAGAAAGACCCAAACCACCAATAATGCGTCTGGGGTGCTTGGTTGGAGCAGACTGTCTAAAAACATCCCCGGAGCCTCCGCCGTATACTCCCTGCTGCCGGAATACAAGCTGCGACGCTCGACCGGCGTCGATGCTGGCTGCGTCGAGTTCTATCGGCGCGTTGGTGTTAGACCTGCACGTAGAGGACTCCGTATACCGGCTGCTAGTAGTCGCGGACAATATCTGTATCCTCCCCGTAAATACTAAGAGGCGGTGGTTGGTGGTGTCTTTCCTTAAATTGTTTTTTGCTAGCTAATGGGTTGCATGCGAGGGACCGAAAGTACCAATACGTTGTAGGATTATATTAGGTACCGGCACAGTCCAACACAACACAACATAGTTAGCCAGTTTGAACATTCAAAATCAGGTAGGTGAACACAAATGCTGCCATTTAGATCAGGGCCAAAGGGCACACTAGGGGAAACCTGAAAAGGAGGTCAATGGCTAAAGGTATACCTGGGTCTCTCAGGGTCGCCGTTACCATAGCTGTTACTGTACGAGCAAAAACACCCATAGGTAATGTCCCCGACCTAAGTGAAGGGACATGCTTTAGGGGTTTTCTATGCTCACGCGCATCGGCTTTAACCGTTACGAGTAGTCTGACAATAAAACTGACATCCAATAAACAATGTCACGCATCGAAATCTCGAAATCTCGTTTATTTCACCTCAAAATTCATTCCTACACTACCTTCTACATGTCGATACAGCAAACCTAAAATTGGACATTCAACTGTATTACTGAAATACAAAGACATAATTTCAAGGCACTTTCGCTATTCGGTTTTGCCAAATTACAAGTATAATGTTGTAAAAAGGCGCTATCTAATTAACTAGGAAATTGTGTAAATTTATTGTATAATCACGGGCCTGTTTTGCACTGGGAAACGCGACACAAAGACGACTCGACATCCTTATGTCCGGGTTTGTAGTCATTAAGTTGGGGACACCGTAGTCCTACTGTCGAGTCGTCCTTGTGTCTACGTCCCTTTTGCATACCATAGTCTGACCACTTGAAGGGCAGTAGCCACTAAAAATACTTCGTTTTAGAAAAATACAACAAAAATAGTTTCGCGGGACAATTTTCTTTTCATTGTACGCAAATAATAGTCTTATAGCTATTACAACACATACAAAATTAGGAAATAGGTTCAGATACATTCCTGACGTCATGCATGTATTCACGGTACCCAGGGCTTTGCTTATGTCTTAAGCACTGAAGTGTACAGTAACAGAAATGGTAACAGCGCGGTAAGCCAAGCCGTGACACGTCCGTGACATCACGAGCTGCATGTTAAGAACTCGTGGATGATTAATCACACGATTCTGAAACTAAGTTCATCGTTCTGAAATAATTTGAACTATTATACTAGTGGCCAGTACACCGCCAACATTTGATTTTGATAGTTATTAAAATTATTAAAAATTCGTAATTTTTTGTACCCCTTACATTCTCCGTGTGACACATAAGCTGACTTTTTGGTTACAATCAGAGCGGTCCGTCCCCATAACTTGCTTGCAAACACGCTATGCCACCCTGACGTCACAGACTAACCCAAGTGTAAAAGAAATTTAATTCCTGCATTACTTTTAGGTTTTGGTGCACCACTGAATAATAAAGCAAATTGCACAACTACATTATTATTTCTGAATTCCTAGAAATGATGGTTTATTTACCAATAAGATAGATCAACAGAAAAAAACAGTGGCACGATACGACGACATCAAGTGTCTCAATAATGTTCCTGTTCAGTTTGCTCGGTAATTAAGGGACACGATAAATAGTGTATTAACTACGATGCCCACATACCGGTGATATAAAACAAGGAATTTTCCAACGAATAAATCACGCAAGAATTACGGCTCCAGTTTTCTCTTCTAAACCGTCTGATGATCAATTTAGTGGGGTCTTTGTCGAAACGCTTGGATTTCATTGTCCAATCACACATGTGGACTCTGTAAGTCTCGCTGCTGAATTCCCTATATAGTTTCTGGCATTGCTTCGATTCATCACGAAATTCAACGCGGGGGCTGGGCAAAGCATGTCAGGTGCAGGCACGACACATTTTTACCTCGCCATTAATTAGATTAATTGGAAATTTGGTAAGCTCCCCAATGCGTGTGGGAGCGGCCGAAACCACCATAACAAAAGCAATCCAGATTTTCTTACAACAATTGACGATGATTTCGGCTTCCCGAAGAGCCCTTCAACGGTAGTGCGGTGAACGCACGGAGTACGAGAATTTACACTGGTTGGCAGCCAACTAAGGAAAGGATAAGTCCTTACCACAAAAGAATAAAAATTGGCCTAGGAAAACTGTCCAAACCGGCTGTCATTATGCCTAACCTGCAACACAACAATGCTTTCCACGGGGTAAAACGTTCGTGGCGAATGTCATTAGCAGTTTTTTTACGATGATATAAGGGGTCGTCTTAAAAGGAAAAAATAAAAATAAGTAAATAAAATCGCATCCGGCAGAATTTTTCTTCGATGCATTTCACTCCTAAGGCTGACAGCCTGGCACACAATCTGGATAGTTATTAAAAGGGGACAAAATTTTTGCATTTATCCCCCCAGCTTTGGCGATATATATCCTATAACTGATTCAGCGGAAAACGGGGAGAAGAAGCTTTTAATGCCCAACTTGGTACTGTCCGGCGAGTCCTGGGGGTCCCCACCAAAGCAATAAGCTGACAGCTATACTCCTATGACGATCCTTTTTATATATATATATATATATATATATATATGGCGACTTTTAAGGCATTCATGAAAACTGCCACATCCACCACAGCTGACTCCATTCTTCCTGCTGGGAGAGCCAGTGACAAAGTCTGTGCTCTTCACATTATTAATTCCCGGGTTCTTTTTTCTTTTTCTTTTATATTGTCTGCACACCCATCCACATAAGGTATGTAAAGATTTGTTTTTCTTAGTCAGCCAAGTCTGACGGACAGCTTCATTCAGCTTCAAGATTACGCTAAAAACTTGTCCATAACTTTAATTTTCGCTCATGTTGAGTTGATTCTCAGCTTATATGGGAATGAAACAATGTGCTTCACGTTAAAACAGACATGTGTGTCCGGAAGGCGAAAGTTGTATAGTAGCAAAAGTAACAGTATATAGAATGTAAGTCATTTGCATAATTCCTACATGGGAAATTTTGTCAAAAGGGGTCTGTCTCGTAGGTCGCACGATAACTCGGCACTGTCAATTCTGGATCAAGACGGATACGGAAATGTTTACTACGACTGTGTAACCTGCTGGCCGCTTTCCCACCGTAATCAATATGCAAGAAGCTTTTCCTACCACCTATCTGTTGTCTTCTTACCAGACGTATGCAGTAATTAACCAAGCTGGCTTTCAATTCTTAGCTCTACAGTTACGAAGAAATTACTTTCTGGATTGCTGAGTTAAAATATACAAATAAATAAATACACATAAAAAGATAGTGAGCTACATTGCAGTAATGCTAATGGTGAATTCCTGCTAGGGATAGGGAGTAATTAATTAACGTAATAGGAATACTTAATAATTACAATTATGAAATATACATTTGCCTATAGTATTGTACAAGAAAATGTAATACTTAAAGGCAATAGCCCCCAAAATCTCATTTTAGAGATACTGATTCATTCTTCTCATAATGCAAAATTTTTTCTAAGAATTATGACTTTCATTTGAAGTGTATCTTAACCGAGGTTCCAGAGTTATCAAACCATAAACTTTTGCCGTTTTCCCGGACGCTCATCCAGACGTCCATACGCTTACGTCACAGAACACGACGGCAAGTTCACATTTTCTGAATCTTTTTAATTATATTACCTCAACTACTATTTCACGCACAGAGGAATGTTTTATATCACTGGAAACTAGATTGTGTACTCTATTTTTTTTACATTAAGTTGTTTTTGGTGCCAATTGTCCTTTAATAATATAACTGGAATATTGTATAATATCAAGGGAATTTCTTGAGTCAATAATTGATTTCTAAGAGAATTACTTATATAAATAGCTTACGTAAAAAAGCATAAACATAATGCGCAGTACGCAAGTTAAGATGGACAGGTAAGAGGATGCGCTTTTTATTCTTTTTATACCTTTCGAGACATTATTGGTTAGACCGGATTCAGAGGGTACAAACTGTGCAGAGATATACACTTAACATGGAATATACAGTTTTAGAATTTCTAAATACCCGCGCTTAAGCGAGGATGACATCCTTTTCCGTAAAAACATTATTCTACATAAAGCTTGCCAGTTCCGTAGTATTAAAACAGTGAGATTTTGTTGTTCGTGTAATTGGCATTGTAAATTTTCACGAACTTCACTCTTTCGAAAGTTTAGTTTTTTCGGTATAAACAAGTTTTATGGGAGTTTTCCTCTGTTTAGGGAAAAAAGTCACTCGCTGGAAAAGTATGGTTTCGCAAACGTTGAACTCGGGTTAATTTAGTTGCTGCAAAACTTTCACTTCCGCAATGTCTGTAGTTTCACTTTTGCGAAACAAATCTGTGTTCTTATGGATACTTTGTTGTGGGTCCAAAGTCATTTCCAAACTTCCTTAACATATATTTCTTTGTTCTCTAAAAGCTTCCCTTTAATAGCTTGGAGAATTAAAATCAAAGTTTGCTTGAATTACTCAACGTTGCTTTTCCACATAAACATTGTTACTTATTGTTAACATATGTCTTCAGAAGTTATTCCATTGTTTCGAAAATGTTCTTCTTTTTCGCAAGTTATATCACTTCGCAATAATCTTAAGTGAAATAGTCAGAACGCTTCAATTTCGTAAGCAGATTACATTATAGTAGGACTTAAAAATCATTAAAAATTTATTTTCCATGTAAAAATCCAAGAATTGCGTGTAGACACCACTAATTACAAAGAGATAAATAAATATAAAAATACTGTCAACATTCGAAAATCTCTGATCAGTTAACGTGACACCCTAAAACGAAGCCCGTACATAGTTTGAGTCCGTCTTAAACTCAGTGATTGCTGGCAGCCAGTGACAACCACTCGTATAGTCTCCCCTGTTAACTAAGTCATCAAGAACGCGCAAAATCTCAACTCCTGCTGCTCGAGTGCATATTTGGCATCACACCGGTATACCGAGTAAATTGAGCTCTATTGAGAGCTATAAAGGCAAGTACATGCAATTGACGGGGTTGAGCGAACTGAGCGAGTTTATTCGCAGAAATTCCGTAGATTACTTCGGAAATTCCTCAAGCTTTAATGACATGCTTTGCTGACCCAGACAAGGGGAAGCAGAGGCGGTTAGCTTCGAACTCTTATGGACGCGCGGAGACTGAAATGCAACGCAACTTTGGGCGGAAGAGACTCCCCTTGGAATACGCGAGTAAAGGAACCAACACGAATCCACTTTTTTTTCTGTGTTCTCTTGTTTCTCCTTTCCCTCCAACTCTTCCTGCAAGATCTACCAAATCTTTTGTCAGTTTCGCTCCGACTGCATCCATTGTCATTACGGATGTGGTGAGCTCGTCTCTCGGAAAAAGTCAAAGAGTCACACGAGCCAAACTCCACACGCACGCCAAGGGACCTGAGATGCAACGTTTTACCCCCACAAAACCCAAACGGCTCACCTGTCGAGTCAGTTTCTTAGGAAGCCTCGTTAGAAACTCCGACACCTGAGCGAAAATGGATGGCTTTTCCCTGTTCTAATGACATGATTCACGAGCATATACTATGGACCTCGCAGTAGGAAACTTTAAGCTTAAAAAAAAATCGCTCTTCGGGACCACCTCTTCCAGGTTGTGGGGTTAATTGTGGTGGAGTTAAAGCAGGTGTCGCTTAATAGGAGGAAATAATGCCACGTTTGATTGTCACCGCGCCCACTAAAGTGCATCAAACGATAACGTATGTACTGTACGTAAAAACGGAGAAGAATAGCATTGAAGCTGAAGAAGTATAATAGCACGCTGGAGCTCCGATCAACCCTCCCCCACCCCATTTTCGGAAAGACGTGACTTCTTCCAGCTACGGTATTGACACCTGGAATATATCGATGTTGTATGCAAGACATGCTGCAGTTATACTTCTGCTGGCTTTTCCCTGGGAAAAAGAGACCCGGGGCGTGTTAGGGGGTGAGTGAGGGACCATAAGTCAATTTGGACGCCAGGGAAAGTCAAGTCGCTAGTTTGGGACATTGGGAGAAGAGCACAAAGCAAACCTGATCCAGAGAACATGACAATGAAGCACGTGCGGTCCAGGGGGCTTGTGTGGAACTCGCAGCCGTAATTCAGATGATGATACATAGCGATTACCGTGACTGGGGAAACTTCTTGTGCATCACGAGAGACCTCCGCACATAACACACAGTACAGCTATAAGTATTAACGCAAGCTTCCCCCCAATCATGCAAGAGTGCACTTATTTAGGTACTTGCATACTACCAAAAGCTAACAAATGTTTTCTAAAAGTAATTAACTGAAACCTCATCCTAAGCCAAAGCTCTTTTTCCCAATCTAACTGTTGCCTAATCGGAGAATTAGGTATAGGAATAACAAAAATTGCACAACCAAACTAATCTATTAGGAAACGAGCAAAGCAAAAAATCTTATGCGCTTTCATTATTTCCATTTCTTAATGCGACAAAAGCTTTGTCTTAGAAGTCCTGCTTTGATTATTAAGAAAAATTGCAACTATCCATTGCTATTTTTACCTTACAGAAAAGTTATACATTTTGTGTCCTACGGGAATGCTAATGGTATGCCAAAGTTAGGACTCAGATGTCAACACAAAGCTGCTGGTACTTTCGCTAAGAAATTTCTGCGCAGAATAGTAGTAAAATACTGTTATATCTATTACAAACACTAGTTCTACTAAACTCGTGCAATCCTAAATTAAGATGTTTTAAAATATTACAAATGAATTAGTTACAATAGTTTGACGAATTATTAATTAATAAATTACTTTTTAGTCATAAAGTAAAGTAATAAAGGATTACGAAAGTATAAAATAATTTATTCTAGATTAGCTTAAAGACAACCAGAGAGCGTATGCACACAATAATTCTGTATACTTTAGTTCTAAAATACTGCAAATATATAATTAAATTCCTGTAAAATTACTAAGATTTTTCTTTGCAGTGCTGTTATTCGAAGTCCAAATAACATTAGCTCCTCGGGTTTAGCTTTTTTTTTCTTGGGGAAGGTGCTAGAAGAATGTATTCTCTGTCTAATGTCGATATATTTTTTAAATAAAAATGCAGTATTTTCCTGAGAAATAGATCTTGAAATTAAGAGTATTATCCTATAAAAAAAATAAAATGAGCCTCTTTACAACTTTTGTTTTAATACTGTAACGCGAGAGCTAAACAAAAAAGACGTTTCCAAAGAAACTGAGTACCTGACCTACCAAGTATCCTTCCTGGAGGCTTATTATAAATAAAGAATAACTTTTGAGACAGTAATAAAAAGTTAATTTCTGCAGTAGGTATATCGTTGTTTGGGATTACCGTGCTCGACACAATCCCTTCCCCCGCACTTAGCGTAAATACCTGGAAACTAAAAGATTGCCGTTTGGCGGATAGGAACGTCTGTAAGGTCTTTTTTGAAAAATGGCTTTCGTGAATTGTGTGGGACGTGTACCACTAGGGAGAAAAAGAAAGGACAAGTGCTTTTTGCGGTCGGGAACGGAAAAAGATAGGCTCGTAAAGGGAGGGGGGGGGGGGCGTAAAACGGCATCGTTAGCGATGTCCATAGCCCAGAACTTCGATTCGTCTTGATGTCTAGCCCCTTGTCTTGAGAAAGCCCTTTCTAAAGCCCCCCGGGCTTCTGGGCGTCTATTCTACTGCGTATCATGGTGTGTATATGTATGCTATGTGCTGTCTGGGTGTTTAACCCTGACCGACGCTGAGACCAGCAGCGGCACCTACATTAAATCCAAAAGGTGCGAGAAAGGAAAGGACACCAACGAGTAGTATGAAAACGAGCGATCCTTTCGTTCGTTCGCTCCCCTCTGTTTATATCCTGCAATTTCTGACGGTTCTCCGGACGCCAGTACCGCTCCGACGTTGTGTGTGTGCATCCTTTACACAAAACAGCGAAAGGATATACTAGTATAGCGGCAGAATGTGTGCCTCCCCTTTTTAATTTTTCCTTTTCATTTGGGCGAAAGAAATTAAAGGAAAATGAGGAGGTTGTTGGATTATACTAGTACTACATAAGTATCTTTGCGGTATACCTGGTAATCGTCTTGTGGCCCGTTGTGGTCTACTTAAGTGCTTTGGGGAGAAAGGAGCAGGAGGATGCAAGGGAGGTGGGTGTACTATTAAAGGTGTCGGAAGGTTTTTCTCGAGAGGGAAGATGATGCCAGTAGTATATAGTATAGTGGTCATCAATAAGAAGCTAGGTTAATGCGATCATGAAGTAGCTGGAAGCAATACGCAGTAAGAGGACGAAAGCTTTTGTGAGAAGCTCTTGTGACCCTTAGCTGCTTAGGAACGTGCTGCGTTTGCTTGATTCCGGATTACGGTGTATAGAGCAAACGGATAGAAAAAAAGTACAGCCTTCTTGAATGCTTTAACTTGACAGTCTAGGAGTCGGTACGTATTTTTCTTTTCTTGGATTTGGGGCGAATCAGGAGGTTTTTTCAGAAGAAGCAATACTATTACGGCGGTTTCAATGCAAACCTTGCCGTGCGTAATCTTCTCCAGTATAGCACTGGGTATGGATCGTAACGAATATCTTCGTATTCTTGAAAGCAACAGAAATGTTGAAAGGATTGCGGCCTCCATATTTGTTCAAATTTTGTGAATTTAGTCATGCTATCTTACTGTAGATTTCTTTATACATCCTTCCCTAAAAAGAAGGCTCTTTTCAGAAACATGCTGAAGCTGCAAGGGCTATATCGCTGCGGAGTTGTTAGATTGCAATTGGTTCTAAATTGTAAGTGCAGTTTATTTTAGCCATTACATGAAACCTAAACGGAATACTACTGAAATTGACAGAAACATAATCATATTCTTTAACACGTGCACATATTCTTTAGCTACTGACTCTACTACTGACTCACCCAACAACCTTCCCAGCAGTTCATACATTTGCATGTTCGGCCCTTGAAATATTAAACCTAAGATTTGAGCACACTGTAGATGAATGAGTGATGGGAATGCGTGTGTGAATGTATGTTTATAAGTACCTGAACCTTTTAAGGAAGAAAGTGATAACACATCTTAAATGTAAATTTGGTTTAGCAATGAGCATAGCTCACGCTATTAAATACAATTTAAAAAGATAAACAATGTTACTTGGACTAAAGTTTTGAAAGTAAATTTAATGTACCTGAATTTAAATCACATGGAACATTCATAAGAAACGAAATGCTATTTATTTTATAGTAAGACAATAATAAACCACTAGAAAACAAATCACTACAGAAACTTACACAATTGAAGATTTTTACATTAGTCTATCGGCATAAAAAAGTACAGTAAAAACTATTAGAAACTATTTTTGCAGTATGGACAGTGTATTCGCTTAGTTACACTATTACTGTACCACACACACGTATCCCTTAAGGCTCCCGCATACCTTTGCTTATGGATGGGAAAGAGTCCCAGATGGCACTGATGTTTGCTATTATTTTGCGAAAGCCTTGCATAAGAAATTACGAAAAGTAATAGATAGCTAAATTTCCGGCATATTGTCAACGCTTGTTTTGCTTCTAAAAAGTACAATTTGTCACCACAGTTTGCTGTGCACAGCACAATGTCCCAAATCAAGTCGTCAAACTTTCAGAACAAGATTTCCCGAAAATGGCTTGTCAGATTTGAAAAAAAAACAGTAAAACAAAAAGCAAACTGAACTATTTTTTTTGTTAGTAGCTGTTGCACAACCAAATGACATATTTTTAGGTAACGTAAATGTATCTCTTATAGTTGCAAACTTCATTTGCATATTACTAATTTAGTGCTTATTGGAAGAACATTGTGCATTCGTTGTGCACTACCTGTTAGCAAGCTCAAGATTACTGTCAAAAATTTTTTTCATTAAATGTATTGGTTTACTAAAAAATGTGTTTCCTGAATTCTTCATGCTAGCCATGCTAACCGCCTATACCGAGCTAAAGTATACGGGAGCCTTAATGCATTATATAAGAGAAGGTAAAATTAGATTGGTACATTTATATTGCGGCTGTGGTATTTCCTATTCACTATTTGCCATATAAGGTTTATCTTTCAAGAAGAAACTACCGATTTTCCTGCATTAGGAACTCATATAAAAACTGAAACTTTATTATGCTATACAAGTCCCGACTAAAGACGAAAAACATTCCAAAAAGGTAGACAAAAGTGCCTAAATTGGACTGGGGAAATCCAAACTAAATCCAAATCTTATTTCCTAATTAAAAATTTAGGGGGAAAAAAGGCTGAAATTTCTGCTTTCAAGATTTTTGGCACCATTTTCCTAAGAAGATCCCTCACGGATCCCATCCACAACTCATCTATTCGCTCATGTCGCCCATGCATCTTGTGCTAATGAAATGAACAGGAATTAAAAAAAAAAAAAAGACAGGAAGACGAAGCAGCAAGTCCCGCGCTAATCCTGTGACAAGATAACAAACAGAAGAAGCAAGATTTTTTTCTTTCATCCTTTTTTTAACACTGAGGCTCATTAACGGGCACTTTTGTCACAAGGCCCTTTTCTAAGTGCCTCCGACACCTCGTTCATCTTCCACGCAAAACCCAAGGTTTAACTTCTCCACGTGCCGAACACCTCCTATATACATATATCTATATCTCTATACCCAGACTGTGAAAACAACTTTCCTTCAAGCTTCGCAGGCAGCTAAAGCACAGTTAAGCAATTGCTCGAGGTGGTATCATATCACGGTATTACTAGCAGCCGACTGGTCCTGAAGAAAAGCTAAATGAAAGACCCTGGTGGCCTTTAAATCAAACCTGGACGTGTAAAAGCTCTTTCCAAGGATTTTCCAAGGATTCTCTCTAGGCAAATCACTAACACTCACTTCAAAAGAGCTTGTGGCGCTTTTGGGCCTGCTTTTTGGCTCGCGAATTTGAATGCAGTATTATCACCCCCCACCCCGAATGGAGGCGAACGCGGGCATAGAACAGAACACGTCGGGTCGGGGGCTTATGGCAATTTTCCCCTCGACTTTAATTGCGGTAGATACTGCAAGAGAGCGAAGCTGATGAGCATTTTACTCGGACGCAAAACCTTAATACACACAGTTGCTTGAATGGGTTCTCCCTGCGTTCCGTATGACCAAAGTGCGTCATAGAGAGTAGCTCTCAGTGAGAGCACACACCAAATTGTCGTGAATGTTTGATCGCACGCCGGGACATGGAATTGTAAAAGGGCCCTACGACGGGTTCCACACCCCAACTTTAATGGGAAACTGTAAACTGCCTTATGCTATACTATGTTTGGCTCCCAAATCTGAGATTTTCATCCAAAACCACTCTTTATCCAAGTTTGGCTTCCATTACTCACGCACAGAAATATGAGAGTCAGAGGTGTAAAAGGAAACTTTGCTGAAGGTGCTTGTATTTTCTTGCTGGTTAACGACGCATATGTGCTGCCCATGTGTTCATCTGCCTGTTTACCTCAACTTTTTTGCAATACAAAGATGTACGGAATTCAGAGTGATATAGGCACACTTTCTCTTCAAGTTCTGACAATTCTTTGCAAACATTTCAAAGGAATCCAAGACTCGTACGTGTTGCTTCCCGAATACTTCAGCTTTGGGCTTTTGTGTAGTTGTAACCCATATATATTACATCCCTAAACTTATTATACCTTAAACATTTACACCCAATTTACATTTACATCCAAACAATTACATCTCTAAACGTATGTGCTTTATAGTAGAGAAGTCACTGGATCTCATTAAAAAACGAATATTTTGATTAATAATTCCATATTTTGGGAAAGTAGATTGTTCCAGTTGAATAAACATTTTTACTTCCTGGTTGCGTAGGAAATTAGTTCAACACTTAAGCCATTAAAAAAGCACTAAAATAAAAAGGATTTGAATGTATGCACAGCAAAACAACTTCTGAACTTCCCTAACTAATTAACAGCCATTTTTTTATATTTTCCCTGAAACGAGATAACATAAAAAGAAAGTTATTTCCCTTAATTAAAGTTTAAGATGGTTTCAGGACTAGTAGGCCTAATTAAGAAGTTGTTTAGCTGATAAAAGGAATTCTAGCTACGCACAAACTATCCATAAATCCCCTATTATGAGCCCATTAAAAAAAATAACACGGACTGTATATCTATTGCAGACAACTGGACCCAAACGTAAACCATGACCAATTTGGTTCGGTCAAGTGTGCGTTTTCCCACGCCCCCCTCTGTCTTTTTTTTTGTCTCCTCGCTACCATTTTAAGCTACGACTCCAGTCTTTTTCTTTCATTCCACGTTAGTAATGTTATCTGCCTCTTTATCTCCGTCATATACCTCCTATGGCTCGGCTCTATCCACAACCCCCTCTTCCATTCCTAAGGAAGAACTCTGTGGAACAAAACCTTCTTGCATGTGTCACAAGCTATCCATGAACAGCCCGAACCTTTTCCAGTCCAATGCGCAACAATGCATCTGATTTCCCGCACCCTGATTCTCCTCCGGCATTATCAAACTCGAGTCATTAGGTACTGACGGAGCTTTCGGAGGGGTACCATGGGTCGAGCCGAGGCTGGAGGGAAATGGCAATACGGGACCGTCTCTCGCCTACATCCATAATTAACTTCATCTCGCTTTTGCTCAATGCTTCACTGCCTTTTCTCGTCAATCTAAGAACTTCCTTGGCAGTTCTTCCTCAAATTTTGTCTCCAATTTTTTCCCTTTTGGCGAGAAAGTTGGCTCACACATGAAAGCCAACTTTGAAGGCTACAATGTGGTACATTCGCTAATAATTTAGAATCTAATAGTAACATTTGAAGCCTGACATTTTTTTAAATGTTTGCAAAAAATGTTTAAATGTTTAAAAAAATTTAATGGTTAAAAAAAATTTTGTAAATCGCGAAAAATTTAAACTACGAATTTAAAAAAATGATGTCGACTAGTTTAGCCATGATTTTTAAAAAACATTGATTGAGATGTAATACAGTAGTATTTCCTTCCTCACTTCAACTTCGACTTGGAGATTTATTACGAAATAAAGTAGAGTAAGTAATGTTTTATAATATAAGTAAAATATAATAAACATGCAATGTGGCGTCTTTCAATACTGAATGATAATATGACCGCTAGAGAGTGCTGATTTTTGTTTATACTGTCATCCGGAAAGCTTAATGACCCAATTACACAAGGGTTTATTTTAAAACTTCATCCTCTTTTATCAACGTTAAAACCTAACAATCCAATAACAAAAATTGCATATACGTAGTACTACTACTTTTTTCTATTTCGTTTATATTTTACAATATTGTAAGCTTATGAGTAAGTTTTAAGCTATACAGAATTTTTGTCGTAATATCTGAGTGGGTGTTTTAATATCGTTGATTGCATCAGTCTGAATTTACATTATTGTGTCGACAAAGAAGGGTATATTTGCTGTTGATATAAATCTCTCTACGACGAGAGAAACATTAGTCATGAAGTTGGGGGTAATTGGTCGTCCGCGTTTTATGTCCCGGTTTGGATAGTTTTCCTTGAGCTTTATGGAGGGCGGAAATTATATTACTCACAGGTCTATTTCGTTTGCTCACCTAAACACATCTTGTCGTTTTTGTAACTCATGAAAACCGAAGGAGAAGAGGAGTTTGGCACGTCCGTGAGTACAGAGCATCTGACGAGCGCTTTATATCACGACAAACTTCTTGAAGTATCGTTCGGTTATATCGCGGTTATATCGTTATATTCGGTTATATATATTCCTTGGTATTTTTAACAATTAAACGTGTATTGTTAAAAATACCAAGGAATCCTTTACAAGTGTAGGCGAGAGTGAATAGTATTATTAGAGCCTGTTTTCCGGGTTGTTGCGGGTGACCATATCTTTCGTATTCCAATGCACAGCTGGTTTAAGTGGTTTTGGCTTATATGCCTTTTTGCTCCGGAAGCACTTTGCTAGATTAAAAAGTTGCAACTATAGGAATTTCCACGCTCCCACGTGCGAAAGAAATGTTACTTACTTTCTTTCCCTGTACCTTAAGGAAATTTCCTGGTGTATCCTTTTTCCAGGCAAGTCTGCTTTTCAGAAGAGCAATTTCTTATGATGGACCTTTCTTGAGTGAAAGAGTGAAGGAAAATTGCTAGGAACTGCCTTGCGAACAAAATTCTCTGCAAGCTTTTTGCCCCATTTCTTTCTTTTCTAAGTTAAGAAAAAGTAGGAAGAATTCGTCAAAAGATAAATACGGTTCATCTTGAATTTCTAGAAAGGAATAAAGACGTGCATAAACAGCTCTTTTCTTTTCATTTGGTATGCTAGGCACTCCCCGTTACAATCTCCTTATAGTTTTCAACTCCGCCTCTTTTTCCCATGAATTCCTACACGGATATTACGAATTTAACAAATTTAGCAATGCAAACACACGCTACAGCATGTTAGATGGCGAAAATGAAAAGTTCTCCTACAACAACAACTTTTAGTCGAACAAAACTAGCGAACTGAGTTAATTTTGCCAATCAACCTAAATTAACTTAAAGTAATAATTACGGAATAAACGCGTTTCTTTTTCAGACTGAACTGAAATGAATTACGGAAACATCAAAGTAAAGAAAAACAAAGTACGCCCATTAAAGTGTAAATATGAAATAATTTTTCTGGAATAATTTAAGCAATATTAAAATATTATTAATTATACTATTTATAATTTACAATATGTATCGTATATTAGAATATATTTTTTAAACACAATACATTCAGGAATATAACTATAAAAGTCAGAGGTTTACTTGCAAAACAACACGATATTTATTTATGGAATATCAGCAAGTTTGAGGATAACCAAAAGTCATATTTAAAAGTTCGGTCGTAATTCTAAACATTCTTGTCGTATCCGTGCCTTCCACTTGTTCTAGTTTAGCTTTGATAATATTGCTACATGGAAAAATGCAGATCATTCCATCACAATTCCAAATGAAATGAGATTTTTCGTAAATTCCTTTTCTTCTTTGATACTTTGTTTAGACTCCTGACTCCTGCTCAACTGCTTCTAGCCAAGCACAGCTTTAAGTTAACGCTTAATTCTATGAAAACTGTTCACTAGAGCTGATGATCTAGAGCTAGAGCCAAAGATGATCTTATCGCAGAATACCCGTTTTTGGGCCAAAAACTATAGCTTTTGTGAGAACGCGCCAAAAGTCCAAGCGAACAAAACTGCGCTGGTAGTACTGTCCGGTTCAGCGATAGCGACATATGCTACCATTGGATTCGTCTCGTCTTTATTACAAAGACAAGAGCCCTGTGTGTCCCTTTTCTGGCTTGCTTCAACTTTGTCTCTCTTTTTCTTGTTCTGTCTCGAAAATCCTTTTCTGTCCCTCTATGGCCAAACGGCATGGGGTAAAGAAACAAAAAGAAAGAAAAAGACTGCACAACAAAGGAGGGGAAAGCTAAAGTCGAGCTACTGGATATTGAATTTCCGCTTGGCCGATTCTTCGTTTCCACGAAAGTGAAGGGACACAACAACGCACACGTTGTTGTCAGTTAGGCTTCATTATCCGTGTAACTTTCCCATCAACATTGCGACGCTATCCACGACCAGTCCTTGTTTCATGTAGTCCGATCTTTCCCTATAATCTTGTTTTCTCTTTTCCCCTATAATCTTTCTTTTCCCTTTTTCACGGGCCACATCGTGAAAACACGGTTAAAGATACAACAACAATGCTTCTTTTCACACAGGACACCCCGCACTCCTTTTTCCTACCCTATTAAACATCTGCTGAACTTTTTCTTTTAAAAAATGGGGGTGGGGTGGCAGAAAGAGTGGCAGAAAAAGTTGGGGATTGTCTACTCTTCAAAAAGACACTAATACAACACGATTTTCACCGGGAACTAATTTAAGCGCTAAAGACCCACAGAAAAATTCCCACTGGGTTAGTTCTGATCGTACTTATTACTGGCACCGGGCGAAGTAATAGACACTTGGACGCGCAAGTTTTTTATAGCTTGTTTAACTCGTTCCTTAAGTGTGCAAACGTGCTCGGAAGACACTTCCGGCAGCAGTCGGCGTCTCTTGTTATATAACTGCTCATATTAGCTCTCTACACAACACACCCGTCCACGTATTACTGTTACTGTATTTACATCTAATTCAGGGGTTTCCGAGTGTTACTACCACATAAACAATAACTTCGGACAGTTTTTAGTTGTAATTTACAACACTAACAAAAAAGTCCCTCACGTGACTCTCACATCTTCTTAATCAAAAAGTTGTAAAGTCTTCAAAAACGCACTTCAATTGGAGAAAAAAACAAAGTTTAAAAGTAGTTTAAGAAGCTATACACTTGAAAAGATAGTGTATACTTTGACACAGTCCGACCTTCCATAACACTACCTTATAAATTGGTCTATAAAAGTGAAAATAATGCTTTTAGTAGTTATGCAACAAGGCTATGCAAAACACTTATTGCTTTAAACTCCTACTAGCTTGTATAAGAAAGGATTTTGACAGCCTGGGGACTGAATTATAGTTTAATATTGTATTTAATAAGGTCATAGAAAGCATCTATTATAGGATCCGATCTTTTTTCTAACTATAATTTATTTCAGCCTTTAGGCATTGTTGGAACAAAATCTCAACATACTCTGTGATACCGTTAAGTAATTGTTGAAATTCAGGAGGAAAATCAGCTTTCGATATTTTGTAAAGCAGAGATTCTAAAGGATTATCTTGACACCTGAAGCAATACAACGAGCGTAAAACATGAGCCGAGATTTAAGGACAATTTCTTCCTATGTCCCATCACGAAAACGTTTGATCTCGTCCTGCACAGGAAATGTACGCGTTGAAATTTTAGACGGCCATATCTCTCTCTTGGCATAGAAATAAACAGCACGGAAATGGATCGTGCGAAAATGGACAATCTTGATGGGTCTTCCTTGTTTAAATAGCCGTTAATTTCACACAATTTTAAAAGCAGCAGTATTTACCTCCGCTGGTGACGAAAATGTGCATTCGCATCACGTGTACGAAATAAATTACAGCAATGAAAAGACTATTTGACTTTTCTGTCTAGACACTCTGGGTAAATTGAGACAGATTCGTGGATTTGAAGAACGATTTGCCAAAATATGTACGCTCTTATCTCTTTTGCTGTGCTTCTGAGGACAAAGACAAAATTGTAACTTTCGCTTAACAATGACCTGTGCAGACAGATGTAAACACAGGTTCAATAAACAGCAAGTTAATAACACATATACTGGTAGGACAGGTATGTCCTATCCGTATTTATTTTTCACTTTCATCAGAGACGCCACTCTCATTTCCAATCGAAATTGTAACTTTCCGCTTAACAATGACCTGTACAGACAGATGTAAACACAGGTTCAATAAATAAACAGCAAGTTAATAACACGTATACTGTTAGGACAGGTATGTCCTCTCTGTGTTTTTTTTTCATTTTCATCAGAGGCGCCACTCTCATTTTCAATCGAAATTGTATGCTTTTGCAAACATTAATTTGCGTTCTGAACTTGCACAACAGCAATATTGCACTGGTAAGTAATTGAACTTTTTTTTACAAAATTAATATCTGCATTATTAATACACTAACTTTAGGTCATGTACACAATATCTGATCCCAAGTTCCCTATTAATCTGTCCTGTAGTGTGAGAAGCTGTAATAAGGACAAACGCTTTCTAAAAAAAAACGTAAAAAAATAACGCTGATCTTTGTCTTTTCACTTCGTCTCAAGAAAGCCATTTGGAATATTTATTTAAAAATTAAAATTGTCAGATTAATTGGTTTACTTGTATGGGAGCTTTTTATAGCGTATACACTCTTATCTATAGACCCACTTCTCAACCTCCTCTAATTCGTTGCTCCTTTTTTGAAAAAGACTAAGTCATGTAAATGATTGACAAATAAATAAGTTTGGCAACAGGCTTTCAAGTCTACGCCCACTAATTGAAAAAACAAAAAAAAAAAAAAGAAAACAAACCTAACCATAACCCAAAGTGACTTGAACGCTTGGAACAACCTGTTTTATTTTAAAGAGAAAATTTATTATAATATCTTACGTTTTCTCATCCGTCTATCTCTATCATTTACCCATTCGTTTTCATTTCCCGACAAATTTTGAACAACTTATTAAAGGATGAATCCTCTATAAGTATCCATAAAATGAGCTGTGAAGGGTGACTCATATACGTCTGGTTTGTTTCATTAGTTTCCTCTTGAGGAGGACCACACACGCAAAAGAAAAGAAAAAATATTTCCTGGAACTACTGTAATCATGCGATCCTTCCAGGGTGCTGGGTGGTAATTGTCGCTTCGCAGAAATAAAAAGACTGGCTTGAAAAGTCCCACCCCCTATTGTCATTGACTGACCAGCTGACAACTCGTAAAAAAACTCAAAGAAAGACGCAAGTGCTAGAAATATATATAAAAACCTTTTGCTCGTCTGTCCGTTGTTCCCCGAGAATTCCGGCATGTGCGCGACACAACGCCATCTGTCGCAAGTACATACCGCAACCCCAGCAGAGCAGCGTGGATCCTTTAAGGAAGACAATCCCTCGTGGACATTCAGTATCCGAAAAGATATTTCACTGAAAAACCGTCAGCAATAGAAGACGTTCCTTCCCCAGACATCCCTTCCAAATTACACGACGCAAAAACTCATATCATAGTTACGGTCTTCTTCATCACTCGTCCTCCCTTTTTCTTTAGAACAATACTAAAATATACCGCCATGAATGTGGAACGTTCTTCAATTTTGTTCGGGCTCATTGGAAAGGAAAACCTCGCCTTTTCATAGTCCAAGCTAGAACACATTGACATGTCAAGTGGAAGTTTGGATCATCTTTGAAACGTTTAAACTCTCGAAGAAAAAAATAAATAGAAAAATCGACCCACGGAAAAAAACTCCACAAAAAAGGACGAGACAACCAAAAGGACGGAAGGAAGACAATAGATTAGCTTCTATACGGAGCTTTTGTTCGCAAGCTATTTGCCAGTTGGCGAAGAATAGCGAGCGTGACCGGTATCAAAGCGTTTATTTCTTTTTGGGCGATTAAACGACAAAAAAAAACATGAAGGATAGCTTAACACGCATAAAGGTATTTCAACTTAAATTATTGCCCATTGGAAGTTATGCCAAGCCATTTAGTACTTCATTACGGGGAGTAGACACAAGGACGATTCGACAAAAAGACTCCGTGTACCCGACATAAGGGCACCGGGTCCCGACAGAAGGGCGCCATGCCCATAACCATTTAAGGGACCAGTAGTATTTAGAGTTTAAAAGGTCTCTGCTCATCGGTTAAGCGCCAACGAGACAGCAAGTGCTTACCCCTTACTTAAAAAATCACGCCACAAGGACTCCGGACCCCGACAGAAGGCCGACAAACCTAACCTAACCTAACCTTGTGACGTATTTTTTATTACGACTAAAGCATTTTCTAATCTCGTTGGCGTTTAACCAATGAGCAGAGACCTTTTAAACTCAAAATTCTATTGGCCCCTTAAAAAATTATGGGCCTCACAACCTGTCGGAGCCCGGCGTCCTTCTGTCGTGGCCGGGCGTCCTTGTGTCGGGTACACCGAGTCCTTTTGTCCAGTCGTCCTTGTGTCGCAAGGCCTTCATTACGTAACGTGACACTTTTTAGAACTTTCTTAATAAACCAAGACAAAAAAGTTGACTAGCTTGACAATTCTTTTTTATTATTATTATTATTATTAGGCCGACGTAGGCTTCTGCCTGTTGTCGGATAGTGTATTTTTATCTATTCTACAAAGTCACTAATATCTGTACGTAGTAAAATAACATACCACAGGGGGTACAGAAGATTTGAACACCTATCCTAGGTACTTAAATGAGTTGCTTCTTTCATTTTATCTGTAAAAAGAGCCAGTGCATGGAAGGTTTTTGTGTTACATAGGATATCTGCTGCATTGAAGTGGATTTTGAGAATACTTGGTTTTCGCAGAAATTGAGCTCTTTCTTTATTGAGCTTTGTGCATCGTAGTAAATGGGGTACGTCTTGCTTCTCTCGGATTTGACATGGGCAGATGTTTGCATGCGCCTTTTTTATTCGTTTTAGATAATCAAGGGAAGGGACATGTAATGTTCTGATTTGTATTATTTTTTTGACGGCCCTCGTCAAATTGGAGCATATAAGAGGTTTGCGGTCAGGGTTTTCTAGATCTAGATCTTTAAGAGGGCTTTCCTACTAGCTTGACAATTGCGTTACAACTTGGAAATTGAAAAAAGTTCAAACTCTCTTCTTCATGAAGAGTTTAAGAAATAAATAAAAAAAAAATTGCGTGCCAGGACGAGCTTCAGAAGTCTCACCAGGGAAATCTGTGCACAAACAAATATTTGCTTTGGATATCCTTTCCTTGTATATAGAAGCCAAGTTATTGCCAACCTCAATCTCCAGAGCGCCCAAACTTAAAACTCGGACAGGTTAAGTGAAATAAATATACATGTAATATACAAAGAAAAATACAAATACAAGAAATACAAGAAATATACAAAGAAGTATGCTGCATGCACATTTCATTTCATTGTTGAAGCCGCCAAACGGAGGAAAAAACTGAAAGAAATGTAGAATTGTGTGAGGCCAAAACTTCAACCTCCGCCATATAAAAACCCTAACGCAATTCACAGTGTAACAAGCGTAGTCTGTTTTGACAGTTATTTCTTCTCTGACTAAACATTGCGCTAAGCTTCGGGAAACTTTCTAAGCGTCTTTTGCGCTCTGGTAATTCTACAATGTGTGGGACGGAAGAGAATTGCTCTAAGAGGCACATACGAGCCTCGTGAACAAGACTGACTTGGCTTTTCCTATACATCCTATGCAGTACATCTGACAAACGGTAATACAGCTTGCTCTTGTCTTGCTGGGCTAAAGTGAATTATCTTTTCCTCTATTCTCTTGTTTGGTAGTCAAAACTTTTCCCCCTTTCTCTCTCTCTTTTTACCTTTTTTCTCTTTTCATCTGTGCTGTGAAGGAAAAGAAAACAACGGAAGCTTCATCTCGTATTGTTCAGAAATTCTTAGAGCCCGCGGTGGCTTTTCGGTGCCCTGCCATTGCTGGAGCAAGAAGAACGAGAGTACAGCTCATCTCCAATGCAAAGTGCTCGGATGAGCTGGTGTCGATGGAGAGCTCCCAGGAGAGGTCACGCGTAACGCGAGATGGGGTCAAAAACGATGCAGCGGGTGTTAAGGCAAGCAGGAATCATTATCCTTGTCAGCATATAATTTGCTCATGCTAAACCGATCCACACACCCCACCAAAGAAATAACGCGACGAAAAGAAACTCACATCACAAGATTCAATCTCTTTCACAACCGTTATAGAACACCAACTTTTTCTTTATCCCAGTTTTGAATATTCCCTGATTTTGGTCCAGCAATCAGGGTTTCCCATTCACGTGTTCAGTGTTGTTTTTTTGGCCATACCATCCAAACGTGTAGTTTAGTGACGCAAACTTTTAAATGTTTCTGAAATTTTCTTTTTTTCTTCTACGTATTATAAATAAAGTAACTCTTAACAACTCTTGACTCAAACTATTCTTAACAATAGAATGAAGCGATTGGAAAATAAAAATGTAGACATAGATTACCCGGAGTATCTTGACAACAGTTCAATAAATCTCACTGCCAGTAAATAAAATTTGACTAGTTTCAAACGGACGAAAATGAAGCGAAAGAAAATTACAAAATTCAAATACCATGAAGAGAAATTCTCTCAAGATTGATAATGTGAAAAATCATCTCAAGTTCCAAAAGAAAATTAAAGAGAATAAATGGTAAAACAATTGCTGGTACCATGCATTACTGTGCCTAGAAATACGAAATTCAAAATTTTACACGGCATTACAATTTGAGGAATTTTAGCAAAAATCGGACATTTAGGCTAAAACCACGTGACTATTTATAGTCAATAACAAAACAATAAACGCTTTAATCGTTTCAAAACACAATGATGCACACATAAGTAGGTTGTAGTTTCCTTTATTTAGTATTCTTTTTCTAGATTCACTACACCAATACTGTTGCTATGAATTTTATCCCTTTGAATCGGTCCTTTATAATGTGATTCCACAAAGCGTCTGGTTCTGGTAACCAGTGATCACAATAAGCGGCATATACTGTAATGAAAACATTTCGCTATACAAAAATACGCAATTCGTAAAGTTACATTCTCTCCAAAGAATAGATCCATCTCATTTCTCTTAGAACAGGAATTTCATTAAACAAAACGTCTGCAGTATATACAAAAGTTTGCTGACACTATTTTCAAATACGAATTGTCAGATTTTTTCCAATCCAACCTTTTTCTTACTGTTTTATATTTCGGATCCAATTAACATGTCAATATTTCCTTCGCAGATTACCCGTAAAGATATGTGAACAATAGATCCCGTCGTATTTGAAAGTGCTCAGCTCTGCTCGATAGTCATCTAAACAACTTAAGCCACGTGTCTGAGTCGCGTGACGGCATATCGAGTCCAAAAGACGGAGAAATCCTAGGAATTCTTCGACACTTAGTCACGAAATCGCCGAGTGAGACTATCCCTTTTCCATTGCACGACTAATTCCTCTTCCCGAATTGGGTTTCAAGATGTTTATCACGAAAATGGCATGTTATGAATCTCATCTTCTGGAATCAGATCCATGAGAGGGCATTCGTTCCCCCCATATCCTATCAGCGTGAGGGATATATGTTGCCATTTTGGGGGTAGAAACTTGTCGGTTAATGGTGCATACTGGCTAAAGTAGGAATACAGCAAAAGGCACAAGCTAATGCATCCGTATTGTGCACCCGAGAATTGACATTCACATCCACGAGCTCTTAGTCATGCATTATCCTAACCCCACTCCCCGTTCCGTCGTCACCGTTTACTAAAACGCCTCCTTTACCATCTTTCTTCCACCTATTGTCCCTGCTCTGCTAAAGCTTCTGTCAAATGTATAGACCCAGATTACCACCTATTGCCTCATACACACGTTCCGATAACTACGTCCCCTTTGTAGTTCCTCTTTTTACCTCTTTTCCCAACTCTCAACGACTTGAAGAAAATCTCACAACGATAGGATCTCTTAAAAAAATTGTAAAAAAGCCAAAGATTCATTCAAATTAAGGCTTAAATTAAGGTATCCAACCAGGAAGGAGAGCAATTCACGAAATTCAACGCAAATGAGAGAAAACAGCGAGTAAAGAATGAAATTAATCAAGGCAGAATATCATAAAGGGGTGGAGTTATACCAGCTTTCAGTCTTAAGCCTCGCCCCCTCCCTAATAAACGTGGATGGTGAAAGGAAAAAAGTACGAAAAAAAGCTTCATAAACCCGTTCTTTTGGCTTGCTATACAAATAACGTCGGAAAATATAAAGACTTGGAGGACTGGAGCCGGAACTAAAAAAAAAATCAATAAGCCCCTTCTCTAATTAACGTCTCTCTAGCCCGAGTCTTTTTCTTTTACATATACTTTGGTGAAAGAGAAAACCCTTAAAAAGAAAACAGCTGCTTAGGAAAGAAACGAGGGAAAAGTTTTTTTGTTCGACAAACGAAGAATGCGGATTACAGGCGTTCATACTTTTACAAAAGCACAGGAAAGCAAACGCAGGGTTTCACGTCTTAATCACTACTTTTGCTTCTCTCCCTATAACTAACAAACCTGGAACTAATGAAATATTAAAAAAGGATGATTCCGAAAGTTATTTTCTTCTCTCTCTGGAGTTACGTAATCTCGCTGGAAACCTAACTCATCTAAAGATCCAATTTATTGAAATTAGTTTTTTTCTTTCTTTTTCTTTTTAATTGAGGTGGAAATGATTCAAATTGACTTTCCCAAGGAAAGCAAATCACTTTGGCAAGTGTTTGAAAGCTTACCCCGCCCCTACCCCTCAAAAAAATGGAAAAAAAAATTTGATTTTCGGCTGCGAGTTTACTTTTTACGTTCAGACGAGATCAAAGGTGATGGCGACGGAGACGGAGGTGGAAGTGCTGCTTCCAAATCACTCAAATCCATCTTGGACACGTCAGTAGCCGTGTCACGTACGACACCAGTCATCGGCACGCCTTTCGCTTGCTGCTTGCGACCGCGACCGCGGCCAGGACGGTGCATGAAACCTCGACTCGCTCCATGGCCGAAAGAAAAATTGGTCGGAACATGATAACTGAATTTGTACCCCGAAGAACCTGATGGACTTGGACAAGCGTCACCACTTCCAGCTTCCATTTTTGATTCCTTAGGATTTGCAGTACAAGTACCGGCACTGGTATTGCAAGCCTCTGTTTCCATGTCATCCATGGTTGAGCTGTTAGAGACCGTGCGGTTGGAGCTTTTGGGATGCGTTATCCACTCGTCGAACCGAAAGGAAGCAGGGATATGATGGACTTTCTTACAGTGAACACGGCGAGCCTGGGTATCCATAAAGGTTTCGCTGCAAGATTCCATTAAACAGCGATACTGAATCGAAAAAACAATAATCAGAAAACTTTCAATTGTGCTGCCAATTCTGCAAAGAGTTCCTTTAATTAGCAGCTTCGCGAAAGAAAATGCAGTAATTTTATAAGTACAAATACAATCTCCTATCATAATTTCTTAATTGTGACGTTTTTTAACAAATGTATCTGTCATTTAAAAGTTCCAGTACTAACTACCTGCAGATATGCATTTATATTGTAATATTACAATTTGATTCTAATTTTTATACTGACATAAAAATGGCAACGTCCAACGTCGTACCGTATACGTTTAATATAGCTATTGTCAAAATTACAATGAAGAAAATAACTTACTACAAAAAGCATATAACTTGGGGCAAGTTATTTACCAAAGTTTGTAAAATTACAAGTAAAACACCAAACATAATTTAACTTGTAATTTTAAAAAATTTTGTTAGAAAGGCATCCAGCCTAAACAAATCCAGCCTAACATCAGCTAAATAAAATAAATAACGCCATTTATAATATTATAACTTTAGTTAAAATAAGAAAACTGTAACAAAAATTCAGCAAATCTAGTTAATTTTTAGGCTGGATCTTTTAAATGAATGTCACAGAAAAGTACATTAATAGCTTTCAAACTTTTTTTAAATTGTGCGCTTTTCGTTAGATTCTATATTTCTTGCTTTATTCCTTCATGAAGTCAAAAGAGCGATTACGCAGTAATTAAATGAGTACTTTAAAGTTGAGAATGTCATTTTTTCTTTTAGTTATAGTTTCATGAATTTTCCTTGTTCTAAAAGCAACATAATTAAACCGAACTTAGCCAAGAAAGTTTTTGTTTCTCAGGCTGAACACCTCACGCCACCTACTGGACTGTCACGTTGATTTTCGCTGGGTTTAACTTCGAATTGCTTAAGCAATTCCCTGTGGTAAAAGGATTGTTGTTGCCGGTTAAGAAGGTACGGGTTTCCTCAAACTCTTTCTTTTGCTTTTCGTGCTTGTGAATTAACAACGCCAGGCAGGTCGGAGAGTAAAGAAAAAAGAGACATGGGAACAATACTGAACAGGAGCGTAAGAAAGTTTTAGGACGCCTTTGAAACAAGTTCTAATGCGCTACAAAAAGGCCTTGGTAAGGGGAGAACTGAGCTGCTTTGCCGTGAGATAAAATAACACTCAACTTGAGATAGGGCTATATAAGTTACGCCATCACCCATCCCGTTTTTGATCCTTTCTTTCCTTTTCTTTCTTTACCGGGGACGGAAAATAAGACAGCTGCAACGTGTTAACCAGCTCTACGGGAAACTAATAGCTTGATAACGTAGCAAAATAAAATAAAATAGCCAAGACTTACCATTGCTTGCTTGGTAGCCAAGACTTGGAAGAAAGGATCGTGACGCTCCATTATGTGCAGTTCCAGCAGCTGGGGCGATGGGAGATGCTTCTTGCATGTGATACAAGTATATTGATGATGGGAGTTGTAATGGTCTTCAAAAGCGGCTACACATTCGAAGGTGTGGACGCAACCAGGAATAGAGCAGCAAAACTGTTTCAACCTAAAAGAAACAAGACCCAAGACTTTAGTCTGTCCTTGCCAAATTGACCCGTCCTTAACTTTAATGCAAGAAAAAGCTATTAACTGAGACAGCGTGTATTTAAATAGTTTTTACTTGGTATGGAGCAGCTCTTCATCATCCAAGTCCACAATTGCACGTTTTTCGAATAATTTTTGGCAAATATGGTTTCCTTCTTTGAATAAAGGATCGTCAAATTGTCTACGAGAGACCCCTAAATTTCTCAGAATTTCTAAAGACATGGCTAATGGTGATTTGTTATTAAGTGCTTTGTGCACAGACTCGTTTATAGACGTCCTGCGTCTACAGCGTGACGGACGTTTAATTCGTCTTCCGATGTATTTTTCTTGTTGGGAATAAACTTTGCTGACTGCAGTCAGTGACTCAAGTGTTTTGTTCTGAATTGTGTTTTCAATGCTTTCAAAGCGGGCTCCACGCTGAGCTGTTCAATCAAAACAAACCGCGGATTGGGTGCGGTTCGGATTTCTTGCGGAAAATGGCGCCGACACCTGTGGCCAAAGCTCGGGTTCACCCAACTTCGAAAAACTCGCTATTTCACTTTTAACGGTTATAAAGGTTCACTGAAATAAGAAAGTACTACACGGGCAAAGTTCCTATCACATACCTTAATTCCCAGTCTGCCAAATATTTTTTTGGATAGATTTCATTAGCTTCAATTAGGAGAAAAAAGGGACATGCTTTTCTCGTTCCTACGGGCAAAAGAAGAAATGACACCACCATGCACGAATCGTTAGGCCAGCAAGAACCAATGGTAGCAGGGCTTCGGATAGCGCGACGAAATTCAGTGTCATTGACTTCATGTACAGAAACGTAAAATTATTTTAATGTACATGTACGGGCAAAAGAAGAAATGACACCACCATGCACGAATCGTTAGGCCAGCAAGAACCAATGGTAGCAGGGCTTCGGATAGCGCATACGAAATTCAGTGTCATTGACTTCATGTACAGAAAGCAGCCATTGGTATCAAGACAGGGGATTAGTCTAGTTTTATTTTAATGAAACCTTGTTTGGCATATGCTTTATATGTAAAATAATCAGATAACTCGCAATAGAAGTCGGCCAAGAGCTGTACTCACGCTGGAATTTAAGTTAAGTAAAAAAGAGCTATTGGTTGGGTAGTTTAAATTCCTTTATTTATGTAAATTACTGCATAAATATTACAAAAAATGTATACTAAATTTACGCAGTTTATATAACAGATATAAGACAAAGTAAATATGGTGTATTGGCTTAACAATCGAGAATTAATTTACAATCGGCTACAATCTATTGTATTAAGAAAGTACAGCTAAACAAACTTTTCTCTTATCAACTGGGCAAACCCAAAGATAAAGCGGTACAGTTTCTGAACGAGATAAAAACCAGCAATGCTTATATCCCCTTAGCTCAGTCTAATAGTTGTTCTGTAGTTATAGATTTGCATTTGCCTCTTTCAAGAGTGATTGTGCCTTATTCATGAGGGTCAGCGCATGGACCGGAAATCCGGTCAGTACATGGGTTCTGCTGGTATTACTGCCTTTCCTTAGTTTGGCTCAAAACGTCCAATTTGACGTGAAGTGGAATGGTCAAAATTTCGACTTTATTATCCAATCTCAAGGTATGTTTTACAGTCTTTCAGTACTCTGTGAGTTTATACTTCTTCGAAATTCAAGGTGGACAATTAACTGGCGAACTTGGGAAGCTTATTCCCCCAGAATTGGGAGCCCCAGAGGCCCTAGACTGCGGTGAAGGAAATATATGCTATCAATGGGGCTCTTTACTAACCCTCAACATCTCCCAAAAAGCATCCGGAAGTTGTCGGCAAATAGAATGGACCACCTCTCAACTGCGTCGCCTTCAAGTACTCATCCCCAGTACTTCTAGTTTACAATTAATTCAAACAATTCCTTAACATCATTAAGGATTGCTACCTCTTGGAAGACGCTGCTTGGTACGGTGGTGGAGAGCTTTTTACTCAGCGTTGGCCCATTCAAACCCAACCTCGCCCGGAAGTAGCATTTGTCACCGGTGACACGATTCAAGATGGTTCCAACAATGGCGGCTGTTCTGAGCCCTACTGGCTTACTTCCAAAGGCCACGCTCTCCATTCTGACCTAGATACTCCCCTCTTCGTGAGCTTAAACGCCAGTTCAGATGAAAGGCTTTGTTTGGGAGCACGTATCGAGAAACCTTACGTCGAGCAAGACGTCGTTCGCTTAAGTTACACTCTTTGCGGCGCGAATGACGTCAAGCAGGCACATTTATTGGCCATCGACCAGTTTTGGAGCAAGCCAACTAAGTTACCGGACGCAACCATGTTAAGGTACCCCATTTGGTCCACGTGGGCACGGTACCGGGAGGGTATCAACCAAACTAAAGTCCTCGATTTTGCAGCCGAAATTCAACGTAATGGGTTTAATGCCAGTCAGATTGAAATTGATGATCGTTGGGAAACATGCTATGGCGAATTTAGCTTTGATCTGGAAAAATTCCCTGATCCGGCTGGCATGGTACAAACTTTGCATAACTCCAGCTTCCGCGTAACGCTCTGGATCCATCCCTTTGTAAATATCGATTGTCCGATTTTCTCCACTGCGGAGGCTTTCGTCGTACGCGATTCTAAAAACGTCGTGGCGTTGACAAAATGGTGGCAAGGCTCCAAATCGGGCATCTACGATTTCACAAGCGCTTTAACGCGGATGTGGTGGTCAAACCGAGTTTACGCGATCAAGGAGAGTGTCGGAGTCGATTCCTTCAAGTTTGACGCGGGTGAAACCAACTGGCTGCCCACTGCCTACCACTTTTCGAACGAAGAAGCGGCGGCCCAACCCAATATCTTCTCCAAAAGATATGCGGAGAACATGGTTCAGTTTGGAGGCATGGTCGAAGTGCGCACGGCCTACGCAGCACAAAATGTCCCCATTTTTGTGCGAATGCTCGATAAAGATACCCACTGGGGCTACAACAATGGTCTCAAATCCTTGATTCCATCCCTTTTACAGTTTAACATCATTGGATACCCGTTTGTCTTACCGGATATGATTGGTGGGAACGGATATAACATTATTGGAGTGCCTGACCGCGAACTCTACATTCGGTGGATGCAAGCGAACGTGTTCATGCCCACCTTGCAGTTTTCCTTCGTTCCATGGGATTACGACCAAGAAGTAACTCTTATTTAACTCAATTTCACTTTGAATTTCATTTTCAATCTCTTTTTTGATTGTAAGTTAATACCAAGGTTCGAAGTTAGGTTCGAAACGTTTAAGGCTCCCGTACACTTAGATTATAAATGCGAAATAGTAACAGATGGCACTGATATTTGTTATTGTTTTACGATTATATTCCGTACGTAACTGCGTATGTAAACAATAACAGCTAGCGCTACCTTGTGAATACTTAGTCATGCACTACACCTTGCGTAAGAAAGTAAAAAAATAGATCGATAGCTAATTGGCGGCAAAGTTTCTAAGTTTGTTTCGATTCTGAAAGTACAATTTGTCATGGTTTTAGGCAACATGTTTCTCAAAGTTGCAAACTTAATTTGCACATTTCTAATTTATTACTCACTGGAAAAAATATGCTTTGATTGTGCACAACCTGTTAGCAAGCTAAAGATTTGTGTCAAAGCATTTTTGCATTTCACTGGTTTTCTAAAAAAAATTGTTCTGAATTCCCTATGCTAACCGCCTACACCGAGCTAAGGTAGGCTATACGCGAGCGTATTTTATAGCGCATCAAGTTCAGAAAGCTAATTATAGAACTACTCGTAACCGAACCTTTTGGGCTAAATGGACTACTGATAATCTGAGATGTTCTACGAAGTTAATTTACACGAAATAATTAATGTGAAACCCTAACTGAATTGTGTATTTTAGGTAATCGACATCGCCAAGAAAATGGTCGCTTTGCACGACCAATACACCGATGTTCTCCTTGATGCGGCTCAAGACAGCGTTGATTATGGGTGGCCCTTGCATAGGCCCATTTGGTGGCAAGATCCAACCGATTCTGAATCCTGGAACATCGATTCAGGTACGAACCTTTCCCCTGAAGAACATGAAGATAAACATTAAAATGTTGTCTCTTTCGCAGAATTCTTCGTGGGGACTGCCATCATCGCCGCACCTGTTGTGGAAAAGGGCGCCACCAAAAGGGATATTTATTTACCTTTCGGTTTCTGGACTGACGGCAATGATCCTACGGTTAGATTCCAGGGACCAACTTGGATTCGAGACTATCCCGCCCCTCTGGATACTCTTCCTTTCTTCGTCCATAACCTGGCTTATAGTCTAGACGAAAACGACGTGAAATAAAACCTAGAGCTAATTTTAGCCAATTTCGGAGGATTTAAAGTCTATAAAGGAATACAGTAATGGCGTTCAATCAGCTTTAATGTGTTTCAACTTTAGTTTACAAAAGAGCCAACGAAAAATACTCTTTAGGGACAAAATGACTGGAATGCCCACAGGCAAGAAAAGCGGAATGTATATCGCATACCTAAAAAGAGAATAAGTTGAATTAATCAAGTTAACTTCCCTATATTTTTGGGATTTTACTTTTGATCATCTGGGAAGTAGAGCAATGCGAGCAGCGATGGGTGAAAAAATGCACGATCTGCAGCTTCCAATGCTTCTCGTGAACGCAAGAAACCGATAGCCAGTCGAGAATCACATAAATGCTCCTTGGCTTCTATAATATTATTCACTGCTAAACGGATGTCGTCCGCCACACCTTGACTAATCACAATGTTACTGATCTGATCCAATAATTGCCCCAGGGCCTACAAAAAGAGTTTCACATAAATAAAACATCCTATTGATTTATAGAACTGCCGGTATTACTTGAACGGTATTTATAGCTTGGCGTACATTCTCGATCGCTCGAGATCGCATCAAGTAATCCAATTCCCAGTCGTGCAATGCAGAGTCGTCGTACGAGAGCATCGAGAACGTCTAGACGGTTAATGTGAATGCTGAAAGTTATAGGATAAATCCATTTACTTGTTTGTGGATACCCAACTGAAGCCGCAACTGGGGTAAGAGCGTAGCCAACACTATTTTCATATTGATTTGGCCAGGGTTCTCATTATATACCATCAAACCACCCCATCTGGGTGACAAGAACACGCTGCTGACCTCTTGGTCCCCCCAATGAAAATATAAAGGCCAATACTGTGTTGGAGGAACCCAAACGGCCCAGTGAATACTCGAAGCAGTGGAAGTTTGGCTTCCTGAAGAAAAAAAAAATGATTGGATGTAAAAGGTATTCCGATTAAACTTTACCTAATTTGCTATCTAGTGGGTTTAAGAGCAGCGGCAATTGCTCTTCATGTAAATAGAAACGATTGTGAGAGCCGTCCCATGTTGGACGTAGATCAATGGCATCAGCATAAACCACTTGGGACCGGAGCGTGACAGAAGCTATGGCTTTCAACTTACCAAGAAACGGGCCCAGCCACTCTGCAACGAAAAGAGGCGTTTCAAGTTATTCTGATAGTTTGCAATAAAAAGGGGCGCTTCGGATTTTCCTCAACCTTTGATCTCAGATTGAGGGTCCCATAAAAGAGAACTGGTAGCTGGCGTAGGACGTATGAGGCTCAGGAGTACATTGTAATGGGAGGACGAAGGCAAATGTCTCAGTTGAGCCACATCGACATGTTTACGACGCTCTGGAGTGACTAACGCTCTCTGATGCGAAGTGTGGGGCGAGTAGATGGAATTCAGTGCATCCAAAACGGCGGCAGTGCCTGTAGAAAAACGGAAATATATGTACAATCTCCTGGATTTAACTACTTGAGAAATAATTTGAGAGAGTTACGAGTATTGGAAGAGAAGTAAATATTGCGGTGTCGACCAAATAGAACTTGTTCAGAGAGTTCAGGGACTTCAACAAGATGCATTGAGCCTTCCTTCGCATCTAAAGCTGCATCTTCATGATCAGCAATTTGGGTGGATGAGCTGTGATTGGCTAAGGTAAAATGAATTTCGAGATCCACATCGAATACAGGTTTACTCAGTTGCTGGGATAAGGATGCGCATTTTTCGACGTTTATACAGTGGAGATAAAGCAAAGCTTTTTGGCGGAAATTCGTAAAAGATGACACAGCTTCTATTTCCTGGTATGGAAGTGGTGCTCTTTGAACAGCTGTTGTGTGCCACCATAAGGGAACTCCGATGATGAGCATAACCAAGGCAAAAGACAAGGCTGCGTACATTTGCGAGTTTCCTAAACCATAAAAAATTTAATATTAAAACCTACCCTTACGGGCCATACTTAATTGGTGACGAAATGCCTGTAAATCCACTTACCTTGACCCTCATTTTTGTCCGCACTAGATTCCATTTTCTCAGTTATAAATAGAGCTGAATTCTTGCCCCATCCATAAACTAAACAAACCATAAACAGCACAGGCTATACACCGGTAAAAACCTTTTAACAGTATAATCAAAGTATCACAGTTTTCAAACGATTCCAATACCAAAGTTAATCGATTTAAGGTTTCAGCGAAAGGCAGCCTGGTCTGTCGTGTAAAGTGACGGATCCGTCACTTTAGGAGCTGAGGCAAATTTGACCGAAAATCTTATCACGTCAAGACGGAATACCTCCTCACACCCCTGTAAATCGATTTATAACCTGTTTATATCGAAACCATTTGTTACTTTCAATATGAACTTGACTAGTGAAAACGAACATGGCGAACATGAAGAAAACAACAATGAAAGTAGACTTCCGAATAAGATAAGAACGTTACGAGATTGCTCAAACTAACCTAACTTAAATAATTTAACCTAACCTAACTCAG